>JAYKKI010000004.1:17610000-18810000 GCA_039881145.1 Druceiella hillmani | reverse complement strand
TCCCTGCAAATTGAAATTAATATTTGCATATATAAAATATACGCAAAGTTTATTCAAATCCCATTTTATAGTGAAAACTATTTGATCCATTTTTTTCATATCATTAGTAATTAATTTATTTATGATGTTTTTTTTAACTGTGAGGTTAAATTACATGTTCGTATTTTAACACAATACAATTTTTTTAACATGTTTTTAGTATTCAATTTTGATATCGTAGCAAGAGTAAAATGTGTTCCTCAGTCGGTGCAAGCAGAATATATACGTTATACGACAGAAGTTGTTACGTTTTCAAACACACATATATTTTTTCAATTAGTCAATACAAAAATAAAAATGAGAAAAAAGAAAAAGGTATAAAAACAATTTTGTTCCCTATCATGATGCAGCCAGCAAATTTTAGAAATGATATAAAACTTAAACGGACTGAAATAAATTCATTGATAAAGTAGAAACTTGTGGAATTTTCCCCGACACAAGGAAGTACGGTATATTTCTAATCAATCTTATTATAATGCCCACGTTCAAATCTATATAGTATAAGGTGTAAAATATTTGACTCAATCTGCATGTAACCAACGTGTGTTCTAAATTTTTAATAACTATTTGAATAAACATTTTAGGTTGTTACTTTCGATAGGCAGTATTAATTTTCAATGAAAATTTCATTATCGTTTTTTGTGTTAGACCAGCTTTTGCAATTTATACGGCAAACGTATTAATTAGAAATATTTTTAGCCTACTTTAGCAACAACTCTGGAACTATTTTTATAGTATAATAGTTTGTAATTCTATACATTATTACACTCCCCATAGACTACTGAAGAAAAATATAATCTTTGCAACTTAATATAAAATTAATAAAAAAATTAAAGCATCAACCGGGATTTTAGTAAATAAAAATAAATTAAATATCGTGAAAAAT
Organism: Druceiella hillmani; assembly: GCA_039881145.1. Lineage (NCBI taxonomy): Eukaryota > Metazoa > Arthropoda > Insecta > Lepidoptera > Hepialidae > Druceiella > Druceiella hillmani. Next base: position 18,809,075 of record JAYKKI010000004.1, on the reverse strand, counting down.
ACATATGAAGATGATAAAACAAATGAAGCATAAAAAATTGGGCAAAATTTTTACTGAATAATATTTTCCGAATGGGCAAAATGTTACATTATTTTGGTTTATAAAAAAAATTGTCTATGTACTTACGTATTCACGAAAGAAGTTACATTTCTATGGCATAATGCAAGAATAACTTTATTTCGTAAGTAAATAATTAATGGAAAAATTAGGACAAGGACTGGGCCGTGATTATAAATAAGGTTGGTAAAATCGAAGTTCAATCAAATAGTTATATTCTAAAAATTAAAATATGTACGTGAATTGTTAAATTTACTTAAATAATTGAAATGTTCTACAAGAAAAGTTACTAAAAATGGACATAACGGAAAATAATGTAGTAGTTATATGAATATATAAGTTTTTTTTATAGAACACGTAATTTTATAAATAATCAAATTTAAAGAAAAACATAAACTTTGCCACACCTCTTAACATATGCACGGGTACATATTTATTTTAACAATGCACCAAGCATCAAACAGAGCAGAAAATATTACAGAACTATACGAAAATTGGTAACTGTTTTTATAAAATTGCTGTTAAAGTTGCGATTTCAAGGAAAAAAAGTTACATTTTTAGTTTCAGAGAAACAGGTTTCAAATGTACTTAATTTGATGCATAGAATTACTTACATGAATTATAGACAATTCCCCTATTATATTCATGTGAAATTATATTTTATTATAGAAATCCCATAAGACCCTTAATTTCACGAGATCTTTTAGATAATAGTCAATCTCTGTTAACTTTAAAATAATTGTACGTGATTTCAACCACAAATATTTCTAACACTACACCGTTAAACACTTAATACAATTTCGGTGTGCAACTTTATTATTTTTGTTCAACGTGCTTTATTTAATCTGTCACAAGGCACGATTTTTCTTTAACCTAAATGTCAAGTGTTAGTTTATACGGTATCAAGAATTAACAAACATAAAAGGATTAAGTGGGGCGTGATAATCCGAAATAAAATGCGGTGGAAGCAATTTAAATATGAGTTTAAATCAGGAGCTGAACCAACCGGTTGTTATGTCATTTTAGATATTTTACTAAAAAAACTTAATATCAAGCAGCATATTATTGTTTAAACTAATGAATCGCAAGGTGAAAGGCAAATATTTCAAAACATAGTATATTTCTTAGATAAAGTAATCGATCATTTAATTTACTTCCAATTTTACTTGCTTTCGGTTCTTCAATCTTTTTATCTGAATTTATTCTTGACCAATATCGGCGTGGTTTTTACACAGAGATAAATTGCGGAGCGAAAAATTATATAGGCTTCGTTTTAAACCGGGAAATGCTCTTCCCTTGGGAAAACTCTGTTTTGAAACCGGTAAAAATACAAACGGAATAAGGAATTAACACAGCAAAAGTAAACGGATCGCCGTAATTTTTTGAAACACTACGTACATGTCATATAGTGGAGTAAGAAAATTACTCGCTTTAATCTCGAATTTGAAATAATTTTTGTTTTATTGTAATTCGTAATATAGGGACACAAAAATAAAGATTTAGTAATGAATTTCCCATAATAATTTGAGGAGGCACTGCATATTTTAACCCTATAAGTTTGTAACTGTAACCACTCCAGTAAACCTGCAGGTAAAAGCTAGTTTATTATAATGTTACGAATTTGAATTTGAACTTTATTTAAAGTTTTAATTTCCATTACAGTACAAATTTTTAAAGCGTTTTAAATACAAAACACATCTTTGAAAAAATTTCCGAAGACTACTTTGTGATACATGTATGTAAGAGGATCGGTATTATCTGAAGAAGTTATATAACGATTGATTGAGAAAGTTTGTTCAGTTAACTATTTATTTACAGAACGGAGAAAGGACACAATTTTTTTTACAATTTCGAAATGCAAAACAAGACATCAGTCTTTGTTCGATTTTATCCAATTCAAATAGCGATATACAACTACCCAAGAACTGTTTTTGCCTAAAAATATTTCAAAACGATTCGTGAAAAATTATGATTTCTCTAGTCGGGATCTATTTCGTGGATATAAAACTACGTCTTATGAACATACACAAATATATGTATGAACTTCAATAATTTTTTTTTTTTGGTATGTATGCTCCTAGGTTGATAAATAATTAAATATTCAAATTAGAGTCGCCTCAGAAACATAATTTCCTTTGAAGAAAATTGCTATAACGTTACCTTATTTTTAATTTTTATTGGCCTGTTTATAACTAAAAAAAAATAAAGCATACATTTATATAGACATTTGACGATGTTTAATTTTAAATTTTTATATATAATTTAATAGTAATTATTTTAATGTTTAATTTTTATATAGTTCTAGGTAAAATTAAAAAAGAAATAATAAATTTGAAAATCTGGGAAAAACCAGTTTTATTATCAAACAACCAAAACTCAACCAATTTTCATCGTCGTCGAATCGTACTTTTAGCCGCCCATTAGCACAATATGGATTTTATGATGCTTTATTCTGTAGTACATAATTATGGCTGAAATATGATATACGCTTAAAACTGTTACTAAAATAACAAGTTTTTCTCTTTATAGTGCTTTAAGAAGCGAAGGGAAATCTGAAGAAAACGACGACATTACCAAACTGGTAGCCTGCTCCTTGTACGCACACCATGCGAGTTTTTTGATTAGGAAGGGGTAACACAAAGATCATTCTCGCTTTTAAAACCCATGCTTTCTCCAATAGCTGATGAGTCCTTCGAACGTGACCCCACGTTTCTTTGTAAATTTAATTGGAGACCATTTTCAGCGACTGTCATCACAACGTAATGATTGCTTCTCTTGTCGAAACCTATGATACATTTGATGCCATGAGAGTTGGGCCACTACGAGAATATATTGATTCTGAATTTAACATGTGTTTGCAGCAATTTAACGCAGAAGGTCCAGAAAATTTGCATTTTACGTTCTAGTAGCAAGATAGTCAAATAGAAAGCGTTATAGTTAAGTGTACTTTTCATTGTGTTTGTCATAGAATCATCGTTAAGAGCCGCGTTGCAAAATATAGGAGTATTGATTGCGAAATATTTATGGTATCAGCGTTTCAACTTGAAATAACTTTGTGCAGATTTCATTTGTTAAATAAATACATAGATTTCGACAATAATGACATATCACTTTGATGAATGATATATCATTTAAGCCAAAGCATGTCGCTAGGCAAATGTTTAATACAATGGAGGGGTTTGCATATCAACTAATTTATCCGCAACAGCGCTATGTATTAAAACGCATGGAATACATTAGTTGTAACTAGAGAATTTGTGGAGATTAGTACTAGCACACCTTAATATTAAAGATCCAAACGATTTTCAGGGTCAATCCTGATTTTTATCTATAGATTTTTTCATGTCGATATGAATAATAAATGGAAAAGGGAGATTTAACGTGTATTTGTAAAGTAAAATTTGACTTTATTAATATTTTAGTTTCATTTTTCCCTGTAAAAAATTAAAAAGGATATTATAAAATTGTTGAAAATTATACAAGATCACTAGAAAATGTATAATTCATACGCATTACAAAGTAATTAAAATAGCATTCATCCGTTTCCCTCCGCATATCATTGATTGACTGATTCATATTTAAAAATGCAGTACCTATAATATATTTGTATACAGTACCTACAATACCTACAATATATACGTACAGTACCTACAATACTACGTGCAGTACCTACAATATATACAATATATTACCAATGGGTAATTAATAAACATAAGTGAAAATCAAAGCAGTTGAAATTTGAATAAAAACTGATGATTCTATGATGGATAATCCTGAGTTAACTCCTTAATAGTCTAGTACATGTTTATTATTGTTTGTTTTGATTAAATATTGTTTGCAAGTATGAACCGAGTTAAGTTTGTTTGAATTGCAAATAAGTAAATTAATGTATAAAGTAAAATTAAATAAAAAGAGTAAATAATAACAGTAAAAGGATGAAATAAAATGAAAACAGAAAAATGCATATCCTCGTTGTAATTTATATCCACTAAATAATAACAAATTATGAGTTATCCAGAAAAGCAACTGTCAAGTCTTTGAAATAGTCAATTTGCACTAATCTAACAAAGAAGAAATGAGAGTTTTTGATTTCTCCTAAAAACTGTACCGATTAAAAGTTTAACAAACTTTCAATGTCAGAAAGACAACTCTTTTAGGGAGCAAACAGATTATTTCTTTTTATAAATTTTCTTAAAACTTAAATATGTATGACGAGGTAAACTAAAAATAATAGTCAAAAGACAGTCAATCGCCTACGAAGCGACGTAAGCAAGGTGAATTTACTCTACTGGCCACTGCATCGCATGTTAGTTCCTTTAGAATCTACGAAGCGCTCGTTTATTGACGATGCGTCAATAAATTTAAGTAATTTTGATCGTTTATTTAGGTTTAGTGAAACATGACGTATTTTTTCTTTGTGACTTTATTGCCAAATTGCGGTAACATTTTGTTGGTTTTCAGTCACTTCATTTTGGAAAGTATTTTTGTTATTAATTAAGTACAGTATAGATTGAATATCTACCAGAAATTATTATGTTAATATTTAACCAATAAAATAAGTAGGGATTCTCACATTACAAAGTATTCAATTTTTATATTGACGACGCAATTGGAGCCGCGTGGTAAAAACCAGTTGGATATAAATATTTGTATAAAAGTTAAGTTATATATTCTTCACGACCCAAAGTAAATTAACGTGAGTAGTGTATTCTGCACTAATGTTGTCATATTTTAATAATTTGAGATTAATTAAAGGTGAATGGAATAGAATGAAAATCAACATAACTGAAATAAAACCTTCTACGTCGTTTTTTAACTTTTATTTTATAGGTACAAATGTTCGACTCATATTCATAATTAACTTAAACACAACAATTTTTTAAAATTTTTACAAATTGGTAATTATAATATGAAAATTAATATAAAACTACTGTTTGAATATTCACTCGTACGGTTATTTTTAATATTTCAATTAATTTGAGGTAAAAATGGGAGAAATTGAAAATAAAATGACCTTCAATTCTGAGATATAATAACCACTCAGAGTTCGAAATGTGTAACTTTAAATATTAATTCTATTTCCCTTCACTTACTCAGATTTTAAGGTTGGTAATTTTTTTTTATTTTAGACGAATTCTATTGTTATATTTTCAATGTTTTTTGTCAGTTAAAAACAAATTATTTTGTCGAAACTTTAAGGAATTTCAAACTTTACAAACTCATTATAGAAACGTTACCGATAAAGCGGTTAATATTTTATTAACTCTGAAGCTAAATTAAAAAAACAGTCTCTACATCTAACAATAATTCAAATCGGACGTACGTTTAGGTTTGCGATCAATGTGTCATGATAAATAAGGTACTTAAATAGAAAAATATCCTCTAACAGTTGCTGATTAAAATATCGGCTCTAGTTATAATATAAACCTAGTTATTTGTCATTTAGGCATATAATTTTCAATACATTTGTTCATTATTAGTAGAAAACTTTGCCCATTAAACGGAAATAATCGTATATTTGATGATATTTTTCACGGTTTTTGATAAAAGAAAAGCTTATAGACTAATAAAAGCACTGTTTAAAAACTACGAGCGCCAGTTGTTTTCTTGTATTTAAAAATATTCAAGAATATTATAAATCATAACAGTTCGCAATAATATCAGCTATTCATTTGAAAAGTCACTCTGAGTACGCGTAATATGAATGCGAAAGTGGCATTTCAAATATTAGATAAACAAAAATAATTTATAATCGAACTCATCAAAATTAATTATCCATGATAATGACTGAAAAAGTCTCGACATCGATAACTCGACGTCACTTCTTTGTGATGGCTCATAAGAATGCAAAATATTCACCTAAAATCTTATAGAGAGAAAACAAATATAAGTGGTAAATATTTGTTTTTTTCCTGTTACTGAAGTTCTGTTCTGTCCTGTTACTGAACTTCCTGTACTGTTTAATGTTTTTTAAATTTTCGATTTGCTTAATATTTAGTTAGAATTTTTTGTGCACAATTTGTACACCTAATTTAGAAAGCTTTTAAATTAAGTTTTTTTTAAAAACCCCGTAACTTCATGTATGGAGTTTAATAGTGCATTAAACGTTCCTGGACACATTAAACAAGCATTTAAAATGTAAAAATTTAACCTGATTTCTATTGCGATTTAACTCATGTATTAATTATCGAGAGAAATCTTTCGGCAAAACCAAATTATGAATGCCGTAGCCGTCGATGAAAGGGTCGAGAAGAGCTATACGGCAAACCGCTTTTATGCTAACACATTGTTGAACGAGACGCCAGTACTTGAAAGTGTATTGCGGATCTTCAATTTCCCCTAGCAATGACTCATTTTACAATTTATTTAATACTATACTGTCATAGATGTAACTTTCGTTGGATATTAAAAGGATTTATAAAGATCCTATAAATCAAGCTGTTTCATATTTGCGAAGTAACTAGAGATAGAATTTTTGGTGTGTATATATATATATATATATATATATATATATATATGTATATATATATATATGTATGTATATATATATATATATATATATATATATGTATATCTATATATATATATATATATATATATATATAATTATATATATAAGAAATCATTAATATAAAAATAAGAAGTGTGAATTTTTATGCTAATTATGAGTAGGCTTCTCAAATTACACGCACGATTTTCTAGTTTTCCTATATTTTTTTAATACACCTTTACTGCAAACAGGACATGAATACCACTCAAAAAATTTTTAATTATGCTCTAGATCATATTTCTATTGGCTAACAGTTTTTTTCATCGAATTATTTGTGGTACGATCGTCATACGTACTATAAATATTCTTAACTTAGCTGTCTTAAAATATTCTTGGTTCACTATTTTGTTTGTTATCATTTTGTTGTTTTCAAAATATAAAGGTAGAGGACATCTAATTCTTTAAACACGTCAGTCAGATGATAAGTAATTAAAATATTCGCACAAGGCATAATAAATATCTGCAAAGAAATTGGAACTTCTTCTTATATAATAACTTTTGATAGCAGTTTCTTTAGTGCCAAATGCTTCCTGTGATAACGTTATATTCTAAATTTATTTTGATATCATGTAATTGACTATGTTATTGTATTTCTATGTCAGCTATAATTCTGTCAAGTAATATTATGAATCGAAACTCGATGATGAATCAGATGTTCTCTATCGCTTCATTCTACTTATTCTTTGGTCATGAAATGTTAATTCAAAAATATACAAGTATTTTGTGACTTTCGCTATTATTATTTCCCCATTCTGCTTTTAGGATTTCCGTATTATCATATATTTCAATTTTTAGTTAAATTTGCTTTATTGCATCATTTACTAAGGTCTTCTGGCTACGGAAATACTACCTTATTCTGTTCAAATAATTGTCTTAAGCACGTTGTCAATCTTTAGCAATTTAGAGTAAAAATACAGCAAAAATGACATTTGGGACACATAATAAAACAGCAAAAACTATATAAAAATGAATTTCTCTATAATTATTCCAACATCCTCATCGTACCAAATCTCACTTTGGAATGATAGCCACAATAAGAATCTTGTTAATCATATCTTATTTACACTTGACTTATTGAAAAGAAAAAATTTTACAAGCATTTATAAACAATTCTCCGAGTTTTTTAATTAAGGCTATATCTTGTTGCGTAAAAACTAAAAGTAGGGGAGTGTGTTTTAAAATGATATCTTATCTATGGATTGTAATCTGTCTCACTGGCTATTGAATAACTTCGAAGGTTCCATTTACTGACAGAAGGATTAATGTCATGAATATTCATTTGATACGAATTAGGAGAAATTTAAATATTCTTATCTATGAACGTATACATGTATAATAAAGAACATATACAAATATCTATTAAAAACAGTTTTTATATTTATAAACATTTTGCAATAGGTTAATTTTGCAGCTACAAAATGTCGTCCATATTTTCAAGATAACCCTACATTTAAAAATTATTTCTGAAACCTTCGGGTATTAACGTCTATAAGAGGCTTAAGGGGGAGAAATAAGCCTGGGCAAAATGAGCGAGCTTTGTCGGCGTCGGTTTCCAGTAGAAATTAAAAGGAATTTAATTTGGAACGCTGAACAGACGTTTCAAACGCGCCTTCATAATTGAATACATGTAGTTCACTTTTAGTAAAGTTTGATGAAATGAAGTTTAATTCTATTTCCTTGATCTAATTGAATATTTGGGTACCAAATAAAATCTCGGGTTAGGGAAAATGCAAGGTGAATGTGAAATACAACACAATAAAAATATTTTTTTTCTGTCAAATAGCTTTTGTACTATTCACATATACCCACAAACATATATTTGTGTATATATATATATATATATATATATATATATATATATATATATATATATATAAATTATAATTTCAGATATTTTTAAGCATTAAGTTAGGAAAACTCTATTGACAATACACGTAGTTTAGGCTGTGAGTATATTGTTATAGATTATGTTCATTACGAGAGTAATGCCACACTTATATTTCTAAAAATGTGACTGATTTTTATATAAAATAAGAATCTAAGGTACCAGTCCATAGAAATAACTGATGAATCTTCAATTAATTTTTTTTTCTGTACTTTGAATCCCAAAAATTACAATTTATATTCAACAAAGCTATGAGTCAATTAAACAACAGGTATAAGGTGCACGGCGGAAGTAACGTGTCGAATCATCCGCTGGTCTCCGCGTCTTGTATTGGGATCTGATCTTATTTTTTTCTTACAATTTTTGCTATATTTAAAAAAATATAAAAAAAAATTGTGAAAAATTGTGTGATGATTTAAAGTATTTGCCCAAGATATTGGAAGGAAAATTTTAAGACCATAGGTGTGGGATATGCGTAGGATCAGTGCGGGACAAAATAATAACAATAATATTTTATGATCAGGAAAGCCCAGGCGTCGTCGACTGGAAATAATAATTTAAAAGAGACGTATATTTTAATGGTAAGCAATGTCCCAGTATCGTCTGCTTAAATAGACAAAAGTACGACTCTTATTGTTATAATACTGAGAAAACATATACATAAAAAAGGTCTACAAATATTTGGGAAAATTTCAGAGTTGGTAAAGTATCAGATGTTCTTTATACGACAAAGAGAAAAATCTATTCATCAATAGCAAATATTGAATAGAGTATTTAACATTATTTTATACATATTTAACAGAATACACAATTTAATAATTTAAACCAGGTTTTTACCGTAATGCGTAATTTTGAAAGTTTATTTTATTAATAACAATTAGTATGAGTAATTTAATCAAAGAAAAAATTAAAGATTATTTTTTTATGATCATAATGCTAAATACTTTCACTGACATAAACTGTTATTGTCATTAGAAGTTGACATTCACAATTTTACTTTTGAGACAGTGATACAATTCTAATAACTGGGTAGAACGATCTCAAGATGCAATGGAAAATAAGAATAAAAAATCGGTTATAAATGGCCAATATATATATGCACTAAAACAAAAACCAGTCTATACAAAACACTGATAAGACCTGTTGTTCTGTGTGGGAATGAATACATGACATTAAATAAAGCAGAAGAAGACTTTTTAATAATTTTTGAAAGAAAAATTTTAAGGAAAATCTATGGTGCAGTAAAAAAAATTATGTATGGAGAACTGCACATAACCATGAAAAATCCATATATCCAACAAATTTGGTGAACCCGACATCGTCAAAATCGCCAAGGCATCTCGTATTAGATGATTGAGTGATGCATCCTCAAGAAAGAAAATTACTTTTTCAAAAGTAGAAGGAAAATGACGAAGAGGAAGACCACCCACCACAAGACTGGATGGGGTTGAAAAAGACTTAAAGCTTTTGGGAGTAAACCGATGGAGGGCTGTTGCATTGGGTAGGGTAAGATGAGAAGACTTGTAGAGATAGTCTTAGCCTACAGCAGGCTGTAGTGCTTAAGAAGAAGAAGAAGAAGAAGTCATGAGAAAGATTGGCATTGGTAGAATTAGTTGCTGTGTTATCACTAAAATATAAAAACGTTTAGACATCGCTGTTTTCCATAGAATTTTTCGCAGATATTTTATGAAATGAAATTCATTATTTCCTTTTTTCTTAACCAAAAAATTACTGAATTCATCACCATTTCAAATGTTGGAATTCTAGGAAATTATTAACTAGTAAATTGGTAAGAAAAACTTTTTTTAAATTGGTAAGAAAAACTTTAAAACTTAAAACGTACTTATGTTTTATATTGTAACAGATAGTCCTTTAATGTTTAAAACGATATTTTGAATATATGTAAAATTAACTTGACTTTTGAAACCCGTTGTTGGTAATTTTTTTGGAAATTATTTCTGTATCGTATATTTTGTGATTTATATTTTTTTTCTTATAAATACATTATTGTTAATATACTAGATAGAACATAATAAACTCAAAAAAGGATTTTAATTTCAGTACTCAAATTTGGAGCAAAATAGTCATATTGAACACAACAGCCATATTGTACAAGTGCCGCTTTCAAATAAAACTATATTTTTAACACCTATCTTAGATCCCACATTTAACACCTTGCGACAATTATTTTTTGTTAAAAATTTAAGAGGAGTTACTTGAATAAAAATTGTCAACAATGAAGAGTTCATGTATGCTATTTGAGCTTATTTTCGAGATAAAGGGTAAATATTTTTTAACGGTATTAATAAATTATCTAATGGATATGGGAAATATAACAGGACTGAGGGTGGATATATTGAAAGAGAAAAATAGCATCAGGTTTTTTTTGTCTTTCCTTTCACCTTGTTTTGCGAGCTATTTGACATATATCGTATTGTTTTATTGCCTCGTGATCATTTTCTTTAATTACTTTTGCTAACTATTAATATTTCTGTAAAAAATGAAATGAAGTTAGTTTATTAAAAATATATTTCTATCTGCGGTATAATAGTAATATAGAGTATAAGGGTTTTGTTTCAGTAATATTTCTGTACTTATTACTTATACATTATTAAGCGTTAAAAAAGGAAATATTAAGACAGTTATCAATCAAACTGGTTAAGAAAATATGTTTCGTAGGTCTGACGTTGAAGTAAGTTTATCTTACACAGTTATATAATAAAATAAAAGAGATTTTATAATTTTGTTTTAAAAAAATTCACGTTAACTGAAAATTATTTGTTTTATTAGAAGTAAATACGAACAAATGAAAATTTCATGCAAAGAATCACAAGATTATTGGATTTTAAATTAATAAATTAAATAATTTTTTTATTGTCAATTCGTATCAAGTGTAACGTTTTATTATACATTAGGGTGTTGAAGGTGCTAGAAATTTTTAATTATTTAAAAAAATTCCATATTTTCTACAACTGATTGTCATTCAGTTGTAGCATAGCAATCAAAATTGCAATCACTGTCCATTTATTTTTTTATTCTCCAATTTATAATTGACACAAGTAATTTGTTTTTTACTGCTAAAATATTATTTTAATAAAGCAACTAATAACTTTGGTTGTGTGAATGACAAATGTAACACGGCTGGATGTTCCTTGTTTCTGCACGAATCCTAATTATGGTCTAGCCAGCATTGATTATTTTTTAACCCGGTGAGAACATTTGGAAAACGCTTCAGACCATATTCTGTAATTTTTTTTCTCTCAAAAATTTTCTGAATATTATTAAAATCATTGTTAAATTGGTTAAACAAAATTTCCAAAGATAAATTTTCCCTTTTAAAAAAATTTCCCTTTTGAAGAATCTTTTCAATCATATGAAAATTATTTTATTGTACTTTAAGTGCAAATTGTAACTATGGATTTCGATCTAAAAAAAATTATATCTCTGTACATTATGTTTTTATTATTTTCCTTATGTTTATGCCATCATTTTACAGATTTTTACTTCTCTGGCAGCCTTTTATATTTACTACCATTTTATTTATTCTAAATCAGTAAATGTATAACCTATCATCAGCGGCAAGGAGTGTTTTTCGGGTAGGGCAAGCAGTTAAGAGAGACACATTTTTAAAATTTCTTACCAATTTAATTACTAATTTTAAGCTTCTTGCTTCATTTTGTTACTAGTTTAATAATTTCGATGCTTAGAGGCCAAAAACTATACAGCGTAAGCATATATTAATAAAAATTGTTCACAATTATATGAATCTACGTGATGTGGTATTATTTCAACTTTCTTTAATTTCTTTGACCACGACCTAGGTTTCGTTGTATTACTACATCTTCAGGTGGGATATTAGCAACGATGATGATGACCACCTGAAGATGTAGTAATACAACGAAACCTAGGTCATGGTCAAAGAAATTAAAGAAAGTAGAAATAATACTACATCACGTAGTTTCATATAATTGTGAATAATGAATCCTACAAAATTAACGCCAAATATATTCAATAAATAAAAATTGGGGTAAAATCTAAACCAAAAAAACATTAAGAATCACTATGTCAACGCTTTGCTTGATAATTTTATGAATTACCTCTCTACATGTTCTGCTATTGTGCTTTTTATCAGAATTTGTCCAATTACTTAAATCGAAATCAATGTAAAAACCATTTAACATTTCACTGTTTATTATTTATTATATAATTACATTAATCACTGATTATGCAAATGCAAATACGAATCTACATAAAAAAAGTAATGCAAAGCTTAAGTAAGCAAAATGATTTATTATGATAATGAATGATTATAGAGAAATTATAAATTAAATGTTTGACCACCATTTCGTCATAGTAAAACCAATTTTCAAGTTGATATTATTTATTGAAATCACAAGCAGTACTTTTTTACAATAAGTAAGCTGTTTTCTACTAATACTCTTTTCTTTATAGAAAGAAATAAGTTAAATAATCGTCGAGGTCAGCAGAACATTTTATTCAAAGCAAAACCCCAATTTAACTACAAATATTGATCGCAATACAAATGGCGTATAATATATTTATTAGGAATATGTAATTTTAACATTGGCTTTCATTTATCACTCCCCATTATATTATTTTTCAATAAGAAATAAACTAAAATATCTCATAGTAATATACATTACACCTTTTCAAACTGTAGCGACGAAAATACACAATAATAAACTAATAAAATTAATACAAACAGGGAACGGTCATAACAATATCTAATTCAATGAATCAAATTCTCTAAAAAGATATAATAGGTTTATTTATAAAATGTAAAACTAGATATTTTTAAAAAAGTAATTTCATTGTAGTTTGTTTATTTCGGCTGGCATTTGACAGTAGGCAGATCTTTATTGCAGTGATTTTGGACGTGTGTTTGTTTTGTTCCAACTATAACAATATATATATATATATATATATATATACATATATATATGTATATATATATATATATATATATATATATATATGTATTTTTTTTTTTTTTAAATTATAATTATAACTAAAGAAAGCCATTAAGTTACATCTTATTTTCTTCCTATTCATCGGCGCTTGAAATGATGTAATCAATTTTAGTAGGTTATAGATTAATTTTGCAGCGTGATGTTTAGTGTAATTTGTTAAGTAGTAAGTTTGTAAGTTTAATCTATTACACAAACTGGTAGCATTCGATTTGGGATACAGATCGTGTGTTAAATTGCAAACTTTGCTTGAATACAATAAATTAAATATGTTTTCATAAATATATGATGTACATAGGTCAGATGATCTGCGCAAGATACGTGTAATTCTTATAAGGGAATGCGGGCCACTATGTATCATCCGTACAAAGTAAATTTACATAAATATAATCTAGTTATTCAGCGGACTCAAGTTGCAAATTATCGACAAGAAATAAACGGGTTAGCTATCTCGAGAAATGTTTACCCGAGATAACACAGAGTAAGACTCGCCAAGCTCAAAGCTGTGAGGTGAGATAGAGACGTGTTCTTTTCCTCTTCCTGTTTTGGTTATTCTTCTGAAAAAGGACAAATTTCTATTGTGAGACACCACAATGTACAGTTTTTCGGTTGTTAATATTTTTTGAACAAATTTATGCAAATTAACCGAAAAATTAAATGTTATTGTCTAGAATTTTTTTGGTTTTTTCAAACCAAAATAAATAGAGGGTACAGGAGCACTTGCGCGTTACTTTGAAATCTAATATTTTACACATAAACTTAGAAATTGAAAATAATAAATGAAACCTCACTTTTTTTTTAAAGACCTATCTATGGATAATTTTACCCCATTAGTTCGAAAGTATGATTTATGTTCACATTTGACATACACGGAGGGATGAATTGAAACATTTTTTTGAAAGGTCGCCTTATATTAATTGTTATTTCCAAATGAAGCAAATGTATTCATTATAATAGGTAAAATTATTGAAACTACGAGACTGCGACGGGCAAACTAACGAACGGGCATAATGAAATCATAAAGATTTTCGCATGTATAAGGTTTGTTCACTATGGAACCCTAGTTAAGGGTTAATATTTAGAATTAAATGCAGGATAATGAAAGATAATAAAATCATGTACTTTTAAGAATTAATTAAAATTCTAGATTTCTGAACTTTTCTTTAATTTTTTCGAAGATCCTTTAATTTAACTGAGTCGTTCTTACTTCTCAAATACACATCGCTTTTCATTACTCCAATACTAATGAAGCAGTTATTTTACTATAATGTTACATGATTTTAATGACACACACACACACATTTATATATATATATATATATATATATATATATATATATATATATACAAAGTTGCTTCGCGATCCCTATCCGACCTAATGAATCTCCTGGTTGTATGTAGTTCATTAGTGAAAACCGGAATTTATTAACTCAAGGGGTTTAGAAATTATAGCACGATTAAAATTAAAAAAAAAACTGTTTGCACGACGCCTTACATATTTCATTACGTACACCTTACCCCCAGGTAAACTTACTATTAATAACTTTACCTGGAATATTAGGTAAATAACGAGTCCAGCCGTTGGAACGACGCAAATAAATTATACCTTACGCATAAAATATAAAGGTGAAAATGAGTTGACAAATGAGAAAAAAGAGATGATATGTTGCCACTCTCTTTTCGTATTCAAGAGCGCATTCGTGGTAAAAGGCAATTATTAATTTAATCGACTGAGGAATCTCTTTGTGTTCAGTTATGTTGCATCGCCCCACTCCATCGTTCAAGTTCGTGACTGGTTAAACGACATGTTTGGCATCCAGAGGATAGATCGATTTGGACATATACTTTGGCCTCCACATTCACCAGACATTACCCCATTGGACTTCTTTGTGTGGGGATTTATTAAAAATCTAGTTTTTTATAAAGATTGTGACAGTGAAACAGAGATTATTATGAATATTTTCCCTGTTTCTGACAAACTTAAAAGTACCATTAACCAAGACATTTCTTCATTTAATAGAGTCTACGAACAAATAAAAAACGTGTAAAAAAATGTGTCGAAACGGGGGATGGCAACATGGATAAAATGCTTATACTATTTAATTTGCTCACGATGAGGTCCTTGATTTTAAACGAAGGCCAAGAACGACTTTGCGTTGACTGATGTTGCAAAATAATTTTGAAAATTTACGGAAGTCTATAAAATAATAGATGATGAAAACTACATTCATTTTTGTGAATCAAAAACAAAGAGAGAATTTTAAGAGCGGATTTTTCCTTCTAAATAATTATAAATATATTTAAAGAAATAATGAGAAAAAAATGACATGTAGGGGGAAAAGCGTAACAGTTTTTTTCAAGAGATCGAGTTAGTGTTGTTTCGTAGAAAATTCAGATTGAATTATCGTTCATAGCGGAAATGTTTCAATTAATTATGCTAACAAAAAAAATTAGTCTTAATGTATCATTTGCCGTGCAGTTTTGATTCACGATTTTTATTCATTTTCTTAAGCCGAGGCTAAACTTTGAGATTTACATTTGATGAGTGCTATTGAGGCTGTAGGTGCCTTTCATATATTCGTGCCTCTTTCCAAACATGAAAAGAAGAGTAGATTCCATGCATTCTTCATGGCTTTGGCGAATGCAAACCCATATATATTTTAGCTGACTCGAGTATTTTATTACGCCCCATTTTATTTTTTGAAATTAAAAAAAACCTTTTTAGTTGCGGTTAATAATAAATCTGTTAATATGATATCAAATACAGTTTTCATATCTCCATATTCCACTATATAGCTAAGTTACCCTATGTGTGATGAATTTATTTCACGGAAAATGGATAAGATATTGGAATCTCATGTAATAATTAAATACATGGTAGCCCTAATCGAAAATAATATTTCCAAACTTTAATAATCTTGCACTTTTCGTAAGGTAACCTGGAACGATTGATATGAAAAACAATTTGGTCATCAAAGTGTTAAGTCCATAGTGACTGCACTTATTAATAATTAAATAAAAACTATCGAAAAATTTAAAATGTGACTCTCGAGTAAAGAAATATTATAATAAAACCTTAATAAAAATTCTGGCACAAACTCTCAAAACTCAACATTGAGATAGTAAGGATAATAACAAGAAGTCCGTCTTCTAATGTACGCACATGGTTTTACATACCCTTTTTGTGCGAAATCATTATAACTTCGGCATTATTCGCTATAATTAAAAAAACCAGCGACCTGTTATTCTCCACCAAAAGTGTATTTTGAGCTTTATTTTTACTTGCGTGATGGACGTTTTGGAAAAATATAATAATAAATATTACTTGTATAATATTTGTACTAATTGTTATATGGTTACGCTATTTTTTCCCCTCACTGAAGTATGCTAAAGATGGGGGCGTCGAAGAAAATAATATTGAATTCAATACAATCGGCAGCAAGTGTGTTAATACAGGTCACATTTCCTCATTTTGGTTATATATAAAATGTTACGGCGCCATTTCATCAAACGACATTTTCTCTTTTTTATATGTGTACGTTAGTGGTAAAATATATTTCAAATAATTGGGAACCGTTCATAAAGACGTTCATTTAATTTAAGGTACATCTTCTCAAAATCTACCCGGGTGTAAAAATATAAATATATCAAGCCTAACTTCTGTACAAACATTTTATACAGATTGTAATTTTAAAACAATCTTATGAAACCAACATCGAGTAACCTATAAGAGCCTCGATGAAAAACTATATAAAATTCGCCACTATTGAACCCAATATTTCTAAATAATGTAAGAATTTCATGAAAATAATCATTGACGCTAATGAAAAGTGTTTGAAACCTATCGTTATTGATCATTTTAATTTAAATTTTAATTTAAATTAAAAGGAATTAGGCGAGAACATTTATTCAAATAAATACAAAGAAAATTATGAAAAGATTAGGATGAAAGAAAAAGCTGCCTCTCCTACAATGCTAGTTGCGACCAAGATTTGTTGAAAATGAGATTTATAATATAAATGTATGGTTTGAAAGTTTTTGCAACACCTTCATTATATATTGTCTCTTTTAACTTTTACATTTATTGGAATTAATTTTGTCGTCGCAGGCAGTAAAACTTAAAGAATTCAATAATCTGGAAATATTTACGTATGCAAAATTTTTGCCAACAGAATATTTCTCTTTTTACTTTCAGGATGTTCGTCAATATAAAATTGAATCTCCAATATCATTTTTACGTAGATAGCATAAACAAGCGTGTTGATGGAATTAGAATTTCTAGTTTTATATTTTTAAATTAGAATTTTTAGCACATGAACCGTCAGCTGTATTTTTAGTTTAATATTTTTAAAATTTATTTGTCTCATTAAAATTTTGAATGTGATGTTGTAAGATTCTATAAAACACTTGAGTAACCCAAAAGTCAAAACATGTTATAATTTTCTATGCAACTTCTGTTAATAAGAACATTGAATAAATTGTTCAAGTTGGAAACGTTAAAATCTGAAGTAATCTGAAAATTTATCCGCCTACTGTCACGGTTTCAAAGCGTCTATAGATTTAGATTGAAAATTTAAATGTATGTTCCATATGGAGATTTCAATTAAAACAAAATAATGAAAACAAATTTTAAATGTCCATAGAAAGACATTTTGAGTATTCAAGCATGCAAAAGTGTTGGATAAATTTAAGTCCAAATGTTGGATACATGGACCTTATCTTTCAGTGACTTCGACAAACTCCAAATAATTGCATTAAGCATTTCAAAATATTTTTTTATTAATAAATCTCAATAACGAATACGCTCACCTACGAATTTAATGTCTATAATGGATCACAATTAAATGAAACTACGTGATGTAGTATTATTTCTACTATCTTTAATTTCTTTACCACGACCTAGGTTTCGTTGTATTACAACATCTTCAGGTGGGACATAAGCAAAGATTGCTTCTGCTATCTTTGCTTATATCCCACCTGAAGATGTTGTAATACAACGAAACCTAGGTCGTGGTAAAGAAATTAAAGATAGTAGAAATAATACTACATCACGTAGTTTCTTTTAATTGTGAATAATGAATTTCTACAAAATTAACGCCAAATGTATTCAATCTATAATGGATAGAAAGATAACGAAGCGTTGCAAATTATTTAATTGGTGACACGGATGATGATGATCATGAATTTCCGCTATATATAGGTACGTTCATGTAGGTTATATCAAATGTGGTGTAAATTTATATAGAATTCCGTTATGGCTGTGACGTAACCTTCTTGTAAACTTAATTATAATATTAACATAAGTACTTAACCGAACAATATTCGTGTCCACATAAAGCACTATTCTCGCATTTTAAAATCGGAATACGATGTAATTAATAATGTCGTCCTCAGTGATATAAAACGATACAAAAAATATAAAGTTCGAATCCGATGCTTTGAAAGCAGCTAATAGCAAATACACCGATTGTATTTAATTAATTTGTTTAAATAAATTAAAAATACAAAAATACTATTTGTTACTAGTTTTATTAGTCCTGTTTATATTCAGTTCGCATAACGAATATAGCACTGTTGTGATCTTAGGTAACATTACTGGTTATTCTTCTCAAATAATGTTATCGGTTAATTATAATCAGGCCTGAATCCATTAAATTATTTACAAACATTGAAGCGAAATAAAGCTTCATAATACCAAATATAAATCATAGTACTAAAGTATTTTCTTTTCAAAAATATAAATCAATATTTATTTGGAAAGTTCAATATACTTCAAAGACTGCCCAAGATTAAAACATATAAATTTCGGCTCACCCGTTACAATGCCGCTTTCTGTGTAAACATATTATTCAGATTGTAATTTTCACCCTGTTTTACAAACCAACATCGATTAAGCGATAAGGGAGTTAGTCTTAAATATTTGTTTACATTAAGTACCTAAGACCCAGCCAGTAATTTGCGATGCAAGATTCGCGCAACCCGGACAGAGGCCAATAAATTAGGAGAAGCGATGAATTTTATAATAAATTATGTTTACCTGAACCTTCGATGTAGATGTGAAATATATTAAAACGAAACGCGGTTCATAAATACAATTTGTGAATTAATTATTCAGCAGCCCAAGAAGAGGGGATTTGTTGGGGAAAACTTTCTTGTGCAATTATAAACCCAATTATGAATGTCGTGCAATATACAGACTATACTTTATTGTATTTGAAAAGTTTTTTTAAACTTTAAGAACGTAATTAAACACCTTTTGTATAAAATATATGTTATTTACTGAGATGAAGTTACTTTTTTCTACATCTACTGAATTATTATAATACTATAGAAGAAACTGAAAATATATTTATTCAATAGTAAAAACGAAAAAAGAGAAGGCGGATACGAACATAACTCAGCCTGATAGGTTTTAATTTTTCTGAAAAAGATATTACAACCAATATTGTAATGTTTGTGAATATTGAGATTTTTATTAGTTATAATTTATAATCCGTTGGATTTTTTAATATTCTTGTTTAAGTTTTTTACAATACTTGTAAACGAAATAACTATCAATATTTAGGTAAAAAGTGACCATGTTGTTACTAATACGTTATTTATAAATTATTGTCGTATCGGAATCGAGATCTGCTAGTACTCAAGCTGGGTTAGATATTAAAAAAATTTAATAATTTTTTTTAATGCTGGACAGAAATTTAGAATTTTGTATTTGTCGGAACCTTTAAGTAAATTATTGCTTGCACGTGTCCAACCCTTTGTGTCAACTTATAAATACATTTTTCAACGTATGATACTAAAATGTGGGTGTTTAACATACATGAATAAAATAAGAAAAAGTCGTAAATCAAATAATTTTTTCCCCTTATTCGACCAATTTATGGGCCAAAAAAAGAAACCTTGTGTTTGCTAATGAAACGAATATTTTGAAGTTGGTTTTTAATTTTCAATCACAAGTCCGAGACGAAAATTCTATGCCGAAGGTATTGAAAAATCAATAATTTCTTTTGCCATATAGAGTGGAGCCTTGTCATGGTGAAGAGTCATTCTATTGCATGGTGAAGAATCATTCTATTGCATTTTATTGAGTTTTCTCTAAAAAGAAGATACTAACTATTCTGTTCAGTAATCAGTAACTATTATGTAATTCTCTAAAAAAATTTATTCGCGAAGTTACAAACTTCCGAATTACGGTGCTATTTTTCAATTTAGCATTTAAGCCACAAATGTAAGAATACGTTTGCTCTATAATTGAACTTTGTTTCCGAATCATCAATTATTACGCATACATAATATATTGCAGAATTACTAAAAAAATATAAAAAAAAATATCGGAAATGAGAAGAGACTCACGACGAAAAACATATGCTTTCAAAGTATAACTTTGATACCTTAAGGCAAAGGAATCAGTTGCAAAATTTGCATTTGTCACCATCAAATACTTCGATCATTAATTGAAATTTGCTACATAGGCAAAAGTGTTGTGCTCAGATTTAAATTCGTATCTGATAAGGGAGTGAAACATTGTTTTGAAGATCGTAATTAAAAAAAAAATGCGCGTTGACTTTTTTATTTAAAGGAAAATGTTAAGGCCAGTATAACCTCTCATAATGGATTTTTGTTCGTAGCTCAGCAAAAACTTATTGATTCATCAATGATAAATAGTATGTTAAAAATTATTTGGGTATTGTCAATGTATGTATAAATTTATTTTTTACTGCTTGTTTGTCTAAGTCGCAATTAAAAGTTGGTCCGCAAATAATTAATGAAACGAATTTCTCCGAATGTACATAGTCTACTAGTCACTTGTTAAACAGTAGGAAAATCAAGAATAGCAGCGTTTATTGAATATGAAAACACTTTGCTTTAAGTTTGCAATTATTTTATTCAACATCAAGTTTGAAATATTACTTCGAAAATAAGCTGTATGAAGTCGAAAAGTGATGTTTAAGTATTAACAAATACACAAATAGAAATATAAAAATGGTAATTCCAGTAACTTGCTGAACCTTTAGATTCTTGAAAGTTTTTATGTTTTCGGTTGCTCCGAGTTATGCTTCTTTATCTTAGGCATCTGCGTCATGAACGGTCAAAACTTTGATGCCGGGACTACTTTTCTGGAGAGCGTTTATCAAATTTTCCAACGACAAAATATAAGTACCACTTGCAATTAATATATCTGCAGTCCTCTTTTATATTGCATCCACTCCATCGGGAGCTCTCTGGCCGTGGTCCTTGGTAACTCTACGTTCAATAAACAAGATTAGGGGAACATTCTTGTAACGCTGTTGACAACATGTGAAATATAACTTTATTACGGTAATGAGCGACTGGTTCATTACTCAGGAAATGTGGGTTGACAATTTAAGTAGGTAAGCTGTTGAACGAAGTTGAAAATGTACCCAAAACTGCAAATATGAATGTAAAATTTTTTTGGATAAAATGGAAAAACCTTAGTCTTTTACCTTTCTTTTTTATATGCACTTTGGATCTTTTACAATGAAGGGATTGCACTTTTTCAGCGCATGCTCAATTATGTTTGCCTGTAGATATACACAGAGACTATGTACAAAAAATATTGTTCTATTAATTTATACATCAGTTATCTAAGTATGCGTGTCTGTAGTCATTTGATACAACTTTTAAGTGAATTTCGCCGATATATCGACTTTCAACATTGAAGGTATTTCATTGTATCTTCATCGATCATAGTTTCCAGATACTAAATCCGAAATCATATTGAAAAAATATATATATGTGTACACAAAATCGATAAAAATAACCAAAGTACGAAAATTAGACATTAATTAAAAAACCTTAGAACACAAAAACTTTTGTCAAAATATTATAATCATATCTTTTTTCGAAAAAGAACGGCGCCCTATTGGCGTTTCCATATAGCATCATTTCATATTGATGATTATTTTCTTAGTAAATGGTCCCTTTGAGTAAATATTTTTTATTTAATTAATTGATTAATATTTATTTTACCCCGTTGGCATAGAGTTACGTAATGCAATCTGAACGCATTAAAACGTAACGTCATACAACAAAAATATGCCCTCACTAGAATTCACCTTCCGTGATGCAACTGCTTGATGGTGACGTTTTCTATTTTCATAAAAATGAAGGGCTTTGAATGACTATAATAATATATTCAACATGTATGTGTAAATTTAATTGGAAAGACATAACGTTCAATCAAATTTCTTATAGAAATTGTTTATTTGCTGATACCATTCAATACTTCAATGACCAAGCATTTATTAAAAAAATTAAAATTTTGAAATATACAAAATTATTAAGAAAATCCGGCTGCAAAAACACAACTGATCTCTTAAAATATTAAAAATACCCGATTGCGTAAAAAATAAAGATTAGTATATGTATATATATATATGTATATATATATATATATATATATATATATATTTATATATATATATATATATATATATATATATATATATATATATATATATATATACATATACATATCGAACAAAAACATAAGACACGGTGCATTTTAGAAATGCATAATAACCGACAGATACTTGCCGTCGGCTTTATTTTAATGAGAAATATGTAGAGAGCATCACACATTCTATTAAATTGATATATTAATAAATAATGAATTTCTATTATGATTTTGACTAAAGTTCTTTGAATTTTTACTCCATATATTTTAATAGAATAGCAACTTGTGCTTAACAGGGATAATAAAGAATATATAAATATATGTACGTAGATAGAAGTACACGAGATACATTCATATTTTTAAAATTTTTTCCTAGGTTAATTTTCTGCTACAAACTGTCGTTTCTATATTCAAGATAAACCCAAATGCCGAAAATTATTTTCGAGGCCGTCGGGGATTAATAACTCTAAGAAGCTTAAGGGAAGAAAAAGCCTAGACGAAATTGACCATTTTCGTCGGAGTCACTCGTTAGTTGAAATTAAAAAGATATTAATTTGAGGTAGTAAGAAAACATTTATATACAGCCTTTCAAGCGAATGTAAGATATTTAATGAACGTATTTTTATTTAATTTTTTTTTGAGAGCAAAATTTTAATACGTAGAGATGCATAAGCTTGTAATGTAATACATACATGAAATATGAAAATAAAATAAATTTATATTAAAATTTCATATGGTGATAGTTTATTATGATTTGTATAGTTATATAGAATTATATATATATATATATATATATAGAATTATAAAATATTGTATGACTAGTCCCCATT
Source organism: Druceiella hillmani (assembly GCA_039881145.1). NCBI lineage: Eukaryota > Metazoa > Arthropoda > Insecta > Lepidoptera > Hepialidae > Druceiella > Druceiella hillmani. The sequence continues at coordinate 18,785,347 of JAYKKI010000004.1, read as the reverse complement.
TCTACAATGAGGGACTAGTCATACAATATATTATAATTCACGAATGGCAATCCTTGATTACTAGGTATGATGAGATGGCACGTAATAGCAAGTGAGAGCGATTTGGCATGGTGCTACTCCTGCTTGTCGTAACTGTATGTGATAAGTTGTGAAGATATAGACCAATAAAAATGATATATTGCAAGTAGAGAATATACACTAAAAAATACAAAAATCAAAACTGATCAGTCATCGTTATGCCCGAGTTTTAATCATGTATGAATTTATAATGAAGGATTTCTAGGACTTTGCTCATAGCTATGGACAACTACTATTGAACTCACGGTCATCGATTACTGATACTTGCAAAACCTCGTTTAAAATAATTTATAGTTTTTGCATTTATTGTGACAAGTTTTTGATAATTTTAAAAAACGTATTTTTTTAACCTCAGTGTGATCATTTCACATCGAAATAATTTCAAAATTAATTTTCGTTTCGTCTTTTTCTGAAGTTAGGTTAGATTAGGTTCATATGGGATGAATATTGAGGAAAAAATATGGGACAAAATTATTGTTGTTTAGTTTTCAAACTATCGGATACTATCTGACAGTTCTCTCTGGTCAAGTTGAATGTTATATAACATAAAATTTAATTCTTATCAAGTAAAAAATTGCAAATAAATGTTATTGGATAAAAAGACAATGCTATCATGATGGTGCAGTGTTTGGCAATGTACCTCATTCTAAATGTGCAATACGTAAATGCATAAGTACACGTGTACTATTTCGTAAATGGTACGTGCGCGCAAGTATATTCTTTCACTTACGTTACGATATTTCATCTACTGACTTATTATCTCGGTATTGGAAGCGGTTCTATATTTCAATTTCTTTTTTGCGGGATTTATTGAATGTTTCACAATAAGTTAATTTGTTTCTATAATTTATTCCATTTCTTTGTTTTATTTTGTATTAAATAACTTACGTGGTATTTTGGATTAGTTTTCTCGAATCTGTAAGTTAGACAAAGATCATAATATACTGATGATTGGACAGAATAAAATAAATATACAAATAAATAAAACGTTTTAAAATTCAATATTCTAAAAACAAATTTGAAATATATAATATATTACATATAATTTGTTATTTTACCTTTGAAGGATACTATGAATGAAAAAGGGCCCAATAATGCTCTTTTTCATTTTTAGTGTCCTCCAAAGACACGATATGACATACGACATACTAGGTAAACTATTTTGTATATTTTCAAATTATTTTTTAAATGCTACCATTTTTTCTTTAAAATGGACTTACGATTGAAATAATACTCGATTTGATAAAAAAGCCAAAGATATTGAAATTATTTTTATTCAATTTCATATAAAAAAAAGAGACAAATATTTAAAATATAATTTTATTAATAAAATCTATAAATCTTGAACTTAAGTTAAGGTTTTACTTAATTAAAAAAAAATCTTCTCAGTAAATATTGTCAGATTTTTATTTTTATTTATGAGGTAAGGACTCTCCTTCGTTTCTTAAGTATTTAAATTTACAAAGGACAATAGTCATGCTAAGCCGCACGACCGCTACCCCGACGATATTCAAATAGCGGCATCAATACCCGATGACATAATTTCCACTTTTCAACAAAGTGTTGCGCTCAAACGAAAATGTTTTCGCAAATTTAATCTCGTTTAGCGGCCCCTTTATGAATTTTAAAATGACGAGTAGCGCTAAAAGCATTGTCTTGTTCGCTGAGTTATTTACAGCGGCGTCCACGTCGGCTACTTTATCACACGCATATTAAACTGTACTTAGGGTTAAGCTGCAGTCAGACTGAACGGAAATGGACTAATAGCGTAATATTTTATTTATACATGAAGCTTTTCATAGTAGGTTAGGTAACGAAAACCACTTTTTTCATGTTTTTTTTATTGTCACCAAGACAAAAAATAATAAAACATTGTACAACCAAATCACAAGACTGAATTATTTCATAATCGCAATTAGAAATTACCTACCTTCACTTTTAGGTTTCTCATTAATTTGAGTAATAAACACCTTTTTAAACACTCGATTTTATAACAAAAATTACGGGAAAAAAACGCTCTAAATTCAAGTTTTAAACGTAACAGTATATTTGACCATAATAATTTACTTAACTATCATAATCCGTCGATGTAGGGTGATCAATAAACAAGAATCTCTTCTTGTGTATCTTATCTTATTGCGTAAGAAGTACAAGAGAGATATTTTTCCCTACCTTATCTTAATATGTGATATCATTAAAATTTTTGTTACCATGTAACTGATGAAAGTTCAATTCGTACCCATTTATGTTTTAGTTTTTCAACACTATATTCGTTTTTAAATATTTATAATATTCACATTAGATTTGTGATCCGTTTTACAATGTTTATATATTTTTACTATGAATGTAAGACAATGACGCAATAAATTGTTCATTCCAATCTCGCGTTGTGCGTGCGGCCGATAATTCTTAAAAGGCCCAGCTTTATTCCTTGACGTTCCATAAATCTTTATTTCCGATTTAAGCTCGGTAGGAAAACTTAAGCTTCGCGTTAGTTTGTTGAAGAAATTTTCTTCTCCGTTCTTCGCAGTAATTTGTTAAAAGTTTGGAAACAACGTTCATTCTGCAATATTATTTATATTGTATATGTCGGGGGAAACAACGTTCATTCTGCAGTATCTGCAAGCTGTGCAAAATTTCTTAAATTTGTTAAGGTTGTGTCTACTGGGCTATCCATATACGAATACCAAAATTTGTTTCTATATCAATAAACGGAGTAAAGCCTGACATTTTTCACGAGTTATAGCATTTTAAAATTTTAAAGTGAATATATTATGTATACGTATAATATATACATGTATACATATCTATATATACATATAATCCTATCTATGTACCCTATAAAACTGAATTGTTGTACCATAAAATCATGTACGAAGAAGATAAACAAAATCAAATGAAAATGCAATTAATTTCTATTTGCAAATGTGACGATATCAAAGGCTAAATTAATCGATTGATACGTTAAAATTACATTTGCAGTTTCTTCAAAGTGATAAAATGATTGTGTCAGCATCTAGAAAAGATATATCAGTAGATAAAAACGAATCGCATTCGTGTCTTTGTGTTCTTTCAAAAGCTTATAAAATCTTTAATGAACATCGATTGAATACCGATTGTTTCCATTTGATAGTGCTGAGCGGAAAGAAAAAAATGTTATTCCTTGTTTGGAAATCTCGTTTCGCCTTTGAGTTATGTCACCGATATTTTGTAACTATGTCTTACAAAAAGCCAAGAAAAATTAATTGGATTGGAACCGATTAATCCCATCGGTTTTTTTCAGGTTATTCTCACTGTTCACAATCTGTGTACAATCCGAAAAATATTTCCGAAGGTAAAGACAAAAAACTGAATTTCTTGCTTGCCAATTATTTATGAATCACTTTAATTGTCGCAGATAATATATGGAAGAGGATTCAGACTATATCAGATCAAAGTAACTTAAGTCACTTTACTTATTATTTCATTATTACTAAGATCCTCTCAAGTCATCGATAAGAATTTAATCAAAGATGCGAGTTCTTAAAAAAGTTTTAAAAATGTCTACGTACTGTTTAACTCATATTTACGTCCATACATAAACAAACACACACTCACACACAAACACAAATACATGTATGTATACATATATATTTTAAAAATAAGTACTTATAGGAAATTATAGCAAATAAATAGGACATTCGTCGTATGTGTTGTGTTTCATACACCTTGAAAAGTTGTGATTTACGCAATTACAGAAGTGACTATATAACATTAATTAAATAATAGTATTTGCCGTATTTTTCCATACTATGGGTGAAGTGATGATGAAAAAAATACTTTATATATATTTTTTATGCACCGGAGCAAACGCGGACCGAACGCGAGAAGGACCCTCGCGTGGTAGGCACAAATGGTAGGCACAACATTTTAGTCCACCAAAATTTTCGTAGACATGTTATACTCATTTGAGAGTAGTGACTTTACTAAATTAAGTAAATTAATCTTAAAAATGGCAGACTTCATACCTACAAACTGAAAGTGTGAATTTATAGGATGAAAAATCCAGTAATGAATATTGAAGGTCTCCTCAACCGAACTCAAGCATTTCCGAATCATGCTTTGTGGACACTACATCCGTGGACTACGAAGACCGTACCCAGCACGGCGATGGTGATATAACACACGTATAGAGGGAAGTTTAATAGTAAGGCAAAGCGAGCGGCAACCACATCCGTGAGCGCAAGCGTCAGGTTGCTGGCGAATGCGTCTTGAATAAAAAGAAATTGGACCTGAAAAATATATTATGCGAACGTTGTAATGTTATTAACTTTTTGAATTGATTTTTTTATTTTTAATGTCCTATTGTATCATCTAAATTCACAGAAATTATAAATAAACGAAGAAGGTACCTAAAACTAAGGACTGCAAATGTACTATACTCGTCCATATTTTATACGTTCAAGAAAATTAAATTAATTAAATAGGGCGAATAGGACAAAAACAGAAGTATATTATCAAACAAGAGCGCATACTGAAAAAATAAATAATTTAATTTTGTACCTTACAAAAGTTTTGATATCCCACTGAAAATATTAATACAAAAAAGAAGGTAACTAGAATACTATATATACTTTGCAGGTATTTAAATACTACAGGTATAGAAACCGAAAGAATAAAAGTTTTAAATGCGAAAGACGAACCCAAAAAAAGAAGATGTTCAAACGATGAGACTCTAAGTTTTCATGACATGGAAAAATAATATATTAACTTTTGAGGTTAAACATGTTAACCAAAACCAGTTAATTTCAGATATATTTTTTGTGAGGGAAATTTTGGATTACTTAAATAGAAAATAATTGTTTAAAAAAAGGCAGGTACTCCTGTATCCGCGTTATCCAATTTTTCTCGATGTTTTCGTTACAGATTATTTTTTACTTCTGTCAGCCTATTTTAAAAATAAAAGGGCCGGTTCTCCTGTCTCCCTGTTATTAAATTTTTCTTGACAGAAATAGTATTGCAAAGTAACTTGTTAAGAGTAAAAAGTACCGAATTAATAAATCTTGATTCAACTTTTAACCTATCATCTAGATACAGCATCGTAGCGTGCGGACATTTTTTCCGTTAAACTGTCTATTCAACTTGTACATTTGAATATTTAATATGGTTGATTTGAGCGACGAGAGCTAAAATATATTATTTTATTAGTGGTCTTCTACTGTAATCCGAAATATCTCAGACTATCTTCAAATTATTATTTTATAACCTTCCTACTTTTTTTATTCTTAGAATTTTATATGTTTAATTATAAATGGTAGTGGAGATGAGATATTTATATTGATTCTTGGACAGTCACAAGCTTGTGTTGGTTTCATGTATCCTATGACTTAATTGTCTATAAATTTCCTACAATGAAACTAATAGGTCACTCAACTTTTTAATATTATCGGAAGTTGCACATGTTAATGTTATTTCATAACAGACGTAGTAAATAATAAACAACATACACATGTAATGTTGTTTATTATTTACTACGTCTTTACGTAACCCAATGCCTTTATATTTGATTGTATTTATTAAGACTACCTACGATATATCCTCCTGGGTGCACTTAAACTTTCAAGGCATTGATTGTGAGTCTGCACTATGGAATTAAACCCATGGTTAGAATAAACGATATCACATTAAACTTTTATTCAAATTTGCAAAAAGCGTACTACAAGAATGTATATAATTTTTCAGTCCATTTAAAATATATGGGGAGAATATCGTGAAAAAGATCCCAGAAGAATGGAATCGTAAAACGTGGCATCGAGATAAATGATCTATGATAAGAAAATGACACCATACTCATTTTGAACAGACAGAAACTTGCCACACCGTTTAATCTAGATGAATATCTACGTAAGCTGCTTGAACTTAGGTTCATTAATTATTAGGTTGATATCATAATAGGGGTAGAATCGGTCGAATTTCCCAAAAAAGAGAATTTTTAAATCCAGAGTTTTTCAAAGAGTTTGCAGGGTTAGGATCAATAAAAGTGCTATGACAGATAAGAAAAGAAAATCCCCGGAAAGATATAGATGACCAACACTTCAACGAACAAGTTCACAAAAATGTGGCAAGATCAAACGACAGAAAGAGGACGCTACTTCAATCACTTTTGTTTTGATATTCTTTTATGGCCCTTAATTTTCGATCGTAATCCATGTACGTATCTGAGATATACAAGATCGATGCTTTCGAGACGTAGTACTTGATTGATTTAGTGCTAGTAAATACATATATTCTAAAACAATATTGTTTTGAATGTCATTAGTTGTTACATAGAGATATTGCCACAATTTTCTTCCCTCTAACCTTAGTTTAAAACAAAAATAATACATAATAAGTTTAAAAATAATACAAATCTAAGTAGTACGACTATATTCTGCGATTTATGTATATCATTCAAGAAGATATATTGCTTATACTAATTTCATCTGTCTGTAATCAATATTGACTGCTCCATACTCCAAACCGGGGCAATAAAATAATTAATATATTTCATTAATAATGAGACAACAAACCATGACTTATTTTATTAATTACATCTTAAAATCTTATGATAGCTCTGAAAGATCGTAAATATAACAATGAATAAACAAATAAACACAAATGATACATTTAACAAACACTGAAATCAATCTAATTAAAAGTTTTATATAACTAGTAAAGTGCAAAATTACAACGACAGCAATAGAGTATCGTGGAGTTTATCTATAAATAAATGTTACGAAACTGCTTTACTACAATTAAGATTAAAATTCTACTGTTTTATAATTCTACTGTAACTGTTATTAAACCATATTTTTAAGAAGGAAACCAATAAACTTTTAAGTACGAGTAGATCTCACATGACGAGGGATCTGTATTCACTTAGAGATAGGTATATATAAATATTTAAAACTAAACTTTCCTAGATAATTAAGAACATTATTTCTCACTTTGCGGATATTTTACTTAGCATGTTTTTCATAGGCGTAAACAACTTGGATATCTCCGAAACTATGAAATTTAGCAAACATGTAGCAACCTTGTTTTTAAACACTTTGATTTTAGCAGTTTCGTAAATGTGAAAGGACAGAGGCATATTTTTGTGGATATTTTCTACATAATAATACTTTTGAAACTATCTTATATGAAACACAAAATTGTTTTGAAATCTATATAACTTGTTATTTTAATTGAATCCCGCCGGATGCATCGAATCAAAAAAAATCGAGAAATATTTTGCTGTCCTAATAAATTTAATTCCATAATTCTGGCTTATTAACATTTGGTGTACGACATACATAGACAAAAAGCAATTGTGATAAAATATACCAAATAACAAAATTCTGACACAAAAGGAAACCGTGTGTGCGTGATACGATGCGTAGATAAATTTCGACGCGCTTCTGCGAAAACAAAAACTTCAATCAGTTACCCTCGGTCCGGGGAAATGTTAATCTCTTTTGTTTTTAAAACATCCCCAATCGCGTTATTAGAGGAAATTATTTATCTCTCTAGGGTAATTAAGTTTGTTACGCAAGCGTTATTAAGGCATAATAAGTACCATACCCTTAAGCGATCTAGCAAACCGTAATATAGTTAATGGAATGGATAAACAGGCATCAGCTTAAAAAATTAAAGCTGTACAATAAAGTGGTATGGTTTTAAATTCTGCAAGACTAGACTGGAACAAAAATGCCGAATATATTCCTTAATAACGAATGGGTAATTAGATTTTTGAATATAAGTAGACATTGGAATGATATGTAAAAAGAAGCAGATTAAATTAGAAGATTATTATGAAAAATTTAATATATTAGTTTCTAGCTTTTGAAAATTGTAGATATTTTGGGATACTTACGTCAAAGTTTTCAAACATTTCTATACATAAATGGAATCCAATTCTAGGCCAATTTATGATTGATTATATCCCAAATTGTCGAATATTTGTATGAAATTTCATTTTATGACTAATTCTAAACTGAAACATTATTTCTCTTAATAAAGTGGATTCACGTATGAGATTAAAGCCCAAAACTAAAGCCATCCGACAATTAATTGTCATGTTATTTTCAGAAGATAAATATCTTAGTCTAATGGTGCCAACAACTAAACGTGCTTCTAAACATTTCTAGTTTGAATCATTTTGTACCGTGAATTAAAGAATATAACGGGTTATTCCATAAAGCTAAATAGGTTTCGATGTTAACATGTCATAATCTTTATTTCAAAGTTCCAGGACAGAATTAAATGAGAAATTATGAGCATTTATAAAACAGAGCAATATACATCTTTAAAATTTCAACTTAGACTTTAAATTCATTTTGCAATTTTTCAGAAGAATAAAATGGGCAACGAGGTATAAAATTGGTCTCTATACCAATGTAAGCGTATTATTATAAGATTTTACTAACATACAAATCTCCGTCATTCCATAATTAAATATGACAAATCGATTAAATGAAATTACGTGATGTAGTATTATTTCTACTTTCTTTAAGCTCTTTACCACGACCTAGGTTTCGTTGTATTGCAACATCTTCAGGTGGGCTATTATATCTTTGCTAATAGCCCACCTGAAAATGTTGTAATACAACGAAAATTAGGTCGTGGTAAAGAACTTAAAGAAAGTAGAAATAATACTACATCACGTAGTTTAATTTAATTGTGAATAATGAATTTATACAAAATTAACGCCAAATATATTCAATGACAAGTCGATTTTGACCCACTTTCTAATATCTAATATAGCTAAAATTTTGCATATATAGGTAAATTCCACGAAAATAATATTGTGGTACCAATAACCGGTTCTGACAATGAAGCTAGAAGGTTGTCACTGGAAATCCGCAGTAACGTAAGGTACCTTGAGCCTGCGCTCATTTTATTTGTACCTATAAGTATTCTGGTCCTAAATTGTTTCCAGCGTTTGATCAAGAAGTTGTAATATGAGTACGTGATCTTTACAGTGACACAATGTAACCCCGTTCAGTTTGGGCCCGTTTGATTTGTCTCGATGAGTGATTAAGCAACGCGCGCTTTCAAATGCATAATATGTACTAACTTCTCTCTCATCTCTAAATAAACGAATAACGCTTAGATTTAATATTATATCATGAAGAAATCCAACACAAATCAAGGAAAAAAATAAAAATAAGGTTTTTTATTATTTTGAAGAAATAAAAAATTAAAATCTTTTTTTTTCACAATAATACATACCCATTATTTTTTCTCACAGTTGATTTAATTCTTCAGTTTCATATCTTAATATTTTCGTTAAACAAAAATTTTAAAAACAACCTGGTGGACGTGCTCTCTTTATCTATCTCTCTCTCTCTCATTTCTCTTTGTATGTGTCTCTTTCTCTGTCTCTCTTTCTCTGTCCACTTAAAATTTGCATGGTGCGCGACTGTGACTAATGATTGTTTAACGAAGGTGTTAGTATATGTGATTAAAAAAGTGCAAAGATCAAAATTAAGGTAATATTGACCATGTATTTGTGAAAGTAGAAAATATTTTTAATTTTTTGCGAAGACCAAAAAAAATCCTATTAAAAAAATGAAAGCTAATTTTTTAAAAACATCTTTCTTTAGTTCATTTTCATATTATAGTAGTTAAAAATACAATAAATTCCGAAACTAAACTGTGTAACATGACATTAAATTGGAGTATTGTCTGAATATCTGATTGTATACTTAGACAACGTTGAGAAGTTGAGCCGCCACGAACATGCGCCAAAGTAACGCACTCGCGAGAAAATTCGGCAAATATATGTTTTTACGACAATTAAAACGCATTCACGCACATTCCCTTTAAATTGGTGCTTTTGCGTATTTCTGGGTGACAGTTCAATGACGATATGTGAGATTTAATGTAATTTATTTACATTGGTAGTATGCAAGAGTTTGAGTTTTTCTACATCTTTGATCGTGATTTCGATTTAGTAAAACGCTTTCTTTTTTGTGTATTAACTTGACTTTATGAAAATCAGATGCTTAAACAAATTTGGGATTATCTCTCTTTCCAAGCAGTCAATAAATAATGTTTCTTATTGTGAACATTTTTAAAGTTTTAATTTGTGTGTGTGTAGTTTTGGCATAATGAACACTTTATTTAAAATTTTTAACTACAGAGATATTAAGGTATTATACTTATAATTTCAAGTTGTTATGAGTTACTTTATTATAAAATCGATATGATAGTTTTAAGTTTTATTAAGTATTTCACTTTGATGATTACAAATTTAAAAGCATTTTTTCATTTATCGTAAACAGTTCAACGAATATAATCTGTCATAATCTGTCAGAAGGTAACATCTACAGGTAATGTCGTAATCTGTCAGAAAATACCATGTACAGGTATAAAGTAATTTATAAATAATTTGAGAAAATGTTTGGAAAATGTTAATCGATTTTGGTATAAAATATTAACTATTACTGCTTTTGTTACCTTCAGCTTTGACACATGGGACATCTTCAAATTTAATTCTTATCAACTCCGATAAGAACTGCTTTTGAACGTGCATTTTATTCAAATTTTTTGATATTCATTTTGATAACCCCTGATATTGTGTTTGGTAATACTTTCTGCTCCTAAATATCGTAGTTTACTTTAATTTTCTAGAGCGCGCCCTGACATCGTGCGACGTTTATTTGTTTGACGTACACTTATGTTCATCAATGTGGTATTACGAGGGGCGCCTAATCTTGATTTGCTTTATGTTTCATTCACCGTTTCAGCAATGCGATTATGGCGTTGCTTCGTAGTGAGTAATTGATAATTAGTTTAATTTCGATTCAAGCGAGGTTTTTTGTTTCGTTGATTGATGTATTTTAAATTATTTCCCTTTTGGTGCCCGCATGTGTTTTTAAATACACGGTGTTTTTAAATAAATCTTTAAACATTCAAAAACTCAAGTTTTGTTGTCGCAACTGAAAATTTCACATACACTTTATTGATTTTAAATTACTTTATCATATTTAATTTATTATTTTACGTCCAATTTTTTTAAATTTATGTTATCCTTTTGACCACTCACTATCTCGTTCTGTAAGATTCGGGTAAGATAGTATAATTACATAGAATTTAAATGTTTTGTTTAATACAATTTTCACCAAAATTACACTTTTGGTTTACTTTTCGAAAAAATTTTTGCAATAATTTTTTTTACATAAAAACTAGGAAAAGGAAGATATTATCTTAATTTATCTGATTATAAAACAATTTAAATCGTGGAAATGCTGGAAAGCTCAAACTCTACTCATATTATCTTCTTTTACATTTCCCATATGAATTTTCTTAAACGTTTCTCTCTTTACATATTTTATTATTTTATATATAAACTATTTTTTTATTTATTTGTTTATTGTGTACAAAATTTCATAGATTAAATATAATATTTACATGTTCATTGATGTTTCTCTCAGAAAGCTTTTGACGTAGAAAATTAAAGTTTGGCCAGATGATAAAGCATATCAATCAACATAGGTTCTTAAAGATAAGACTAAAAATATTTATAAGAACATTTTAGAGACGAAAAACAAAATAAAGGAATTTTTTCAATTATCTTAATCGTCTTGTACCAATTGAAAGAACATATATGAGAATTAAATAATTATTTATTTTTGAAATTTTTGTAAGATTATTCTTGAGATATTTCGGAAAGTCAACGATATTTTTTTGAAGTAATTCAATGTAAATATTATAATAGGAATTTTAAAGCTGGTAGAGTAATCAAGTGCATAAATACGCGTTTTCTTAATGTAATATAAAAATATAGATAGAGAAATTTTAGGAATGTTAAATAAATTATTCGAACTTTTTAAATTTATTTTAACGTGTGGAACATCTTTTGAAAAAGCAATTTCTAAAATGATAAATTGCAAGTAAAACTTGTAATCACAAATAGGCACCATTAAACTTAAGAGCTGATTTGTAAAAGAAATTAGGGTATTTTAATTTTTTTTAAATTAGCTTAAGTTCCCTAAAATAAATGCCAAACTCTGCCCATTACGAAATTATGTGCGATAATATAGATTTTCCGTTAATATGATACTGTTATGTGATGCGAAGACTTGCTGATCATGTCGTTAAAAATACCATTTCATGGCTTCTAAAAAAAGGAGATGAAACCATACAATAACCTGATGTCCGAACATAAGGAAACTAGGTCTTTCTGATGACAAAATAGGGCTTCGGGATAGGAAAAGCCAGTCACGTGTATTAGGAAAAAGCGAGAATAAATAAGAAAGAAAAAGTGCAGTTTATTGTTCAATAAGATAGCTCGTTCAGATTATTTAATTCTTTGAATAATATACAAATTATGCTATTTACTTTAATGAAGATTCAAGGCGTAATTTCCTTATGAGAAATTGAAAAAAATTTTTAAAAACTTAGTTTCTTATTTCAAAATTTCTATAGAATTTCAAAATAATAAATGATATTAAAAGTGAAGTTTTTTATCGCAATTGCTTGTGTTATATTTTAAAATAATTTTTAGCTATCACTAAGGTAAAAATCAGAACAATCCAATTTTGACTAAATTATTGACGCACCTAAATTATTTATAATAAATATTTTTTTCACCCGTCGGAAAGTAAGCAATATATTTCTACAGATATAATTTTAATGCAGATAAAATAATATATGCAGATATAATTTTTTGATATAATCACACTAAATGCGACAATGCAAGAAGACAGATTCTTTTCTCCGCCAGATTAGAATTGTTATTGCCGTGAAATGAAAAAATATTTTTAAAAATTAATTCAGTTGTAAATTTTTAATCTAAGCTAGCCTGTCCACTTGTTTATGGATTATATACCTCTTTTTGGCGCCATTCAAAATTGTATTTTCCTTTTTTCTGGAAAAATAAAAGCATGTTTAGTAAAGGTGCAAATAACTAGGTGAATAATAAAATTTAAATAATTGTTTATTCACATACAAATACATAAATATTTCAGTTACGAAAACAAGACTAAATATATAACGGACGCATTTAAAAATTATATAATATACACAACGATGAATTAAAAAAATCATTCACCATAACTTTTTATGCCACCGCGATCAAATGAAATTTCATAAGAAAGTTCTGAATACTGACGTAATTTACAGAAGCAAATGATGTAAAGAGAAACGTCTAAGGGAAAATCCAAAAAGTGAAAAACTGAGAAGTAATTATGTATAACGCATATGCCAAAAAATATAATGTAATGAAGAAATAAAAGCACGAATAGGTCGCTCACAAATAGAGTTAAATACAAGTTTAGTCACATGTGTACATTTAAGGGTACATATATATAGTATTTCCATGAAATTATTAAGAAATGTTAATTTTCTAAAACTAATTTTCTGAACATATTACCTAGTCTAACCTTTCACAGACGTAAGATATAATGTGTATTGAAAAATCATAAGATCTAGGATAATTTCTATAATTTTTTTGTAACCTTCAAGAGGTCAGATTTTATAGACGCTGTTTTTATCAAGATTTTGGCTCAGTAATTTCTTAAGAAAGGGATAATGCTGCGTTTTGATAATTTCAGTAAAATTTCACAATGTGTAATAAAATAATGTAAAATTTAAAACATCCAGCGTCTCCATAATCTGACCTCAATGACTCTGGATTAATGGAAATAAAATGCACCTTAAATATATTATATATTTAAGTGTATGTGGAAACATCATTTTTATTATACGCAAGTGGCGTTGAAAAACGATGCTAATATGCACGAAAATCCAACGACTCGGTGTTTACTACATTTGACTCTTTGGTAGTACACCATTTAGTTCTGAGCAGCACTAACGAACATTTTCGCAGCTAGTTCTATTAGCCTTCAAATTACTAAATGCTGCAAATCTGTTGGCAGTTTTAGCAATGAGAGAAGGATAATTTTCTCTGTCAGAGGGATAAATTTATACACTCACTCGCTTAGAAGAATTACAACTTTGAAATTTACTTAGGATACCAATGAATGAATAGCTCCTTTATGTACAAGTAGAATTTACACTAATAATGTTTTATATATAAATATTTAAGGGTATGTAATATTTCTATTGAACTATTAATATTAATTTTAATTTTGAACACCTAAACATTTGTTGAAAAATAGTATTAATATTTGCAAATATTAATATTACTTTCACATGTAAAAATTTACCGCGATGGCCACATCAATAAGTCTATTATCAAGACTGACTCAATAAGCCGAAGATTCTTATTTCGATTTATATTAATTTTACAACTGGTTTAAGTTTGAAAAAGAGAAATAAACCATTGGAAAAGATTTAAAAAAAGTCCTTTTTTCTGAGCTCAAATTTGCCAACTTTTCTGAACAATAATAAATATTGTACAAAATAGACCTCATTTAAATAAAATACATGCCGATCAGTATAAAATAAATCGAAATGTTTGAAACATTTTCCCTAAAGGACCGAGGAATTGTTCGAAAAGCGACGGTTGAATTAATCCGGTTCCGCTTCTGTGAAAACTTCGTTTTCACAATTTCCCTCGAACGGTTGAGAAAACTTATAATCTCTTTTGTTTTAAAAATGTCCTTGAACAACGTTGCTCGTACTAAAATCGTCAGACAGATTCGATAATGTTTTTCTCTTTACGTTGTTTATATAATTTTCCCTTATTTTACTCGCACATATAATAAAGTATATACGATATAAAAGGTAGCTTCGGGTCGGCTATTAAATGTGTTAGCCCGACTTATTTAAATAAAAAAATATACAATAATCGAAACCTCATAAAGAAATAAAATTACATATATACTATATCAATGATTTGATGTCATCTGGGAATGAAAAAGAAATGATAAGGGAATGAAAATATACTACAAACGTAAAAATTTAGTCCATTTGAAAACAAAATTACGAAGGATTTTTTAAACGCTCGAGTTTATTATCTCGTAAATGATTGCTCAGTGTTGTAAACAAATTATATTCAAATGGTGCAATGTTTGGCGAATAATATGGATATTTTGGTAGAATCTAATATCACTCCTATATTTTAAGACGAATATTTTGTTTTATATAATCTTACTACTAGTTTATTAGTTGATCGATCTAATTGCTGATAGTAAATTTCTGCATTCACCTTAGATGCATCAAGAAATACTTCTCAATTACTAATGCCGTTGACATTTTACAAGTCTAGGTAAAGATACTGATATATATTTGCCACTCACTTCTCATTACTTTTTCTACATAATGGTGACAGTTACATTTAATGAAAATCGAAGTTACATTTTAATGTCAATAATAATTATTAACCAACGTAAACAGAAAGAGAATGGGAGAAACCGTACTTGAAGTCAATTTCAATTAATATTTTTTATGCAATGAAACTATATATTTAGCGTTAAATAACATTAACCGGGCGCATTTTGATCTATTTCTATCTTGTATTGACATATTTTGCTACACGACATTTTTATAGGATTCCCGAACTCGTGAAAGTTATTGGCGGAATCAATATTTTCTACAAAAGTATGTTTCAGTTCACTTCATTCGAAATTTTATAATACTTTAATTTTTATAATACGTATACATATATGTACACACACACACACACACATAAATGAGCATGTATATATAGGCGCGCGTGAACGCGTGCGTGAGCGTATATGTGTGCATCATCATACATCTTTGCGTGCGTATGTGTGTGCGTGCGTGCTTAGTTGTGTGTGCATATGTGTGCGTGTGAGTGTGTATGTGTGTATGTGTGTGTGCATGTACGTATGCGGGTGCATGCACCTGCACGTGTGTATGTGCGGATGCGCGTGTGCGCGTATGCGCCTGTATTAAAGTGTGCGTGTGTTCGTGTGAGCGTGTGTGCGTATGTGCAAGTGAAAATGCGTGTATGTGTGCGTGTGCGTTTGTGAGCGCGCGTGTGTGTGAGCGCGTATGTGCGTGAGCGCGTATGAGCGTATGCGCGTGTGCGTGTGTATGCGGGCGCGTGTGTGCGTATATGTGCGCGTGTGCAAGTGCGCGTGTGCGCGTATGCGCGTGTTTGCGTGAGCGCGTACGTGTGTGTGTGCGTGTGTGTGTGAACTCGTTTGCGTATGTGTGCGTGTGTGCGTGTGGGCGAGCGTGCATAGGCGGGTACACGCATTTGCGCGTGAGCGCGTGTGCGTGCGTGCATGTGTGTTCATGAATGCGTGTACGTGTGTGTGTCCACGCACGTTTTTGTGTGTTTTTGTACTGTATGTGACTGTGTGTGCTGTGTGTCTGTGGGGGCTGTGTGCGTATGTATGTGTGTGACTATGTGTGAATGTTTGTGTCTCTGTGTGTGTGAGTGTGTGCGTTTGTGTGTGTGTTTGTGTGGGATATACATTGTCATGTTACGTTTTGAAGCAAATTTCAATAAAAACATCAAAATCTATACAGAATAAAAACGACAAGGTAAGGTTACCCATTTATTTTGGTACTTGTATGTTAATAAGACTATATTTAGCTATAGAAAATGAAAAATATTTTTTTAAGAAATACGGAAAATAATTGACGATATTTTACAAGTATTCGCATTTCCACACGCTCGAAGACACTTGTGATGTAGAGCTGCCGTAAATTCCACGCGTTCTGTTACCGAAAGAGCGATCACGAGTTTCTGAAGAAATATGAATATTTTTATGGGAATTAAGGTTTATCCACAATTCGATAAATTTAAGTGTAAACTTTTTTATCTGTTATTATGAGTGTTTTGACAAAGAGCTTAAAGAGAGACCTTGCGATCCCTTGAGTTTGTGAAATTACTGTCTTAGCTAAACCTTCAGATTATGCGTTTGCATGCAATTAATTTTTGAAGCTTTTCTTATTTATAATACGTATAAACTTGCACGTATGTCAGCAGTTACGATCCAAAAATATTTATAAGGAAGTTTTACAGGGGGCAAATATATTACTTGTAAAATAATTGCCTGAACTTCAGGTGTCGTGTACGAATTGATTGAAAAAGGAATTACAAGAATTTGAAAATGACTTCTCTAATATTTGTGAATAAAGTTTTTAGAAATATTGAGGAAAAGGTCCATTAGAAATATATCTCCCCCTCTCCAAAAATGGTATAGGAAAAATTATAAAAAAATTCATTAAAGGAAGTTTGGTTGGAAAATTATGTATTTTCATATTTAATTTTTACTGCTTTGTCATAAATTTTTCTTTAGTAGTTTATGAAAAATTAATATGATTTTATTATCCTGATTTGCTTATTGAAACTGAATTAAAACTATATCATTATTTTATTTTTGCCGTAAAACTAAAACTGTTGGATTATTAAGAAAATTATTGATTATGAAATTTGGTCATATCCAACATGTACCTATTGTTTAATACGTATTGCTAAAATTACGTACTGCCTAAGTCTTAATTTTAGACTCTACGTAAAATACTGCTATGAAATTCATATAAGTAGTTTGATTTCATTTCTTTATTGATTGAACTTAAATGAATAGCTGAAAAGATTCTATAAAATATTATACTTTGATATATCAATTTAAAATTAAAACTATTATATCGTTCATGAGTAAAATTGCTACATTTTAATAAGGGATATGTATAGTACGGCTTTTCAGATAGGAAAACTAGTCAAATATGTACAAAATTTCTTCGATAATATGCAAAAATGCATTCCTAAAAAGTCGCAACTGATAATGAACCTATTAAGTACGGGTAAAACTGGTACTACCAGGGTTCCTTTTGCATTTAAAAACAAAACTTAAACATTTAAGGGTACGAAGTGTTTTAATTAAATTAGCCAAGAATAGTTTTGCTATTTTTCACAGGGAAAACATATCACCAGCACGCTTCGCAGGCGTGATAATTACGTAAACTTATCAAAAATGCTTTCGTCTTAAAATCTCTCAAGTCTCAAAATGTTTCTATTTTATTATATTTGTTCTTTAGATATACCCTTCTCAGTTTTAAACGAAGAATTATAATTTACTTTTATTTCAAGTTTTTATCTCAGGTTGCTTAGATGTTAGAAGCTTCTGATAGACAGACGGCTTGACGATATAACGGAGTATCCGTTGCCATAACAATAGGATTTGTTTCTCATAAACTTTTGTTTCTCACCGACTTTTGCTTCTCATAAATTTAATACATTCAAGTCTTAGTAGATGCAACCGTTTGCTTAAGTTTTGTATGTAATACAAAACTTTTTTAGAATAAAGAACAATATATGATGATGTATATATATATATATATATACACATATATACATATATATATATATATATATATACACATATAGATACATAAGGATATATGTGTGTGTACATAAATGGCTTTTTTGTATTAGTTCTTTCTTATATTGCTTATGTATAGAAAAAGGCGAAATTCGAAATATGTTGTAAAAACACCGTAAATTTTATATACAATTTTTGAAATTCTGCTCGTTTTATTACACATTTATTTTATGTATACCGTAAGTATGTTAGAAAATATTTTGATACATTTCTTCCGTATCATCTTCTACATGTTAGGTACATGTATTGACAGTTTTGAATGTTAGCACTGATCAATATTTTTAAAAGATTGAATTTAGAAATAAAGCGATGTGATTCAAATATGTCATTTAAAATAAAGTAACTCACAATTTTGATATAAGTTGATTTTTTCATGGTTTTGTAAGAAACGTGTAGCTCATTTTTACATGACCCAATGCAGTTAATAGAAACGATTGACGACTGCAAGAACTGTGAATTATACAGATAAAAGCAAGTTTACACCTACATTATTACAATTCACTATATTATGGCAACATATTGGCAGCCGTTTTCTTTAAAGATGATATGTTTTAAATTATACCCCATTATAAACCCACTTTCATATGGATTATTAGAATTTTAAATAAATTTTCACATATCCACGACATATTCTTATATGTAAATAAAAGCCTTAGGGAGACAATGCAATGATATGAAGAAATTATAAGATTTTCTCAAAAGTACGTGCTCAGTCAAAAAAATTGCTCAGATAAAAAAAAAACTGAATTTCATATGAGCTCATCAATATAATTAATATTTCTACAAATTGATCTTATGTTTGGAAATATATATTTACCAATTTTTAAGTCGTTAATTTAATATAATAATAAAACTATTTTTGGCTATACCAAAATATTTATTTTCAATTATCATAAACAAAAGTTTATTTCACAAAATATTCTTGGAGTAAAGTATAATAAACAACAATTTAACTTACATTCGTCGATCAAGTTCACGTTGTTATTACAGATTTAATCCTAGCTGTTAAAGAAACGAGAAAAAAAATTAAATGAATTGGAGCTTACTTAGATAAAATACGTCCAGATCGGCACAAAATAAGTCCAAATATTTTCCGAACAAGGCTTCAAACACTGAAAAAGGCGCGATGGGTGGACAAATTCGGTTGACGCTTCTATGAAAAGAGAAAACTTCAATTCAGTTCCACCAGGCACTCGAGGGAAGTTGTAATCTCTTTTGTTTTAAAAATACCCGTGTGTAGAAATTGACGAGAAAATTAATTTACGTTCGTCTCTTTATTTTGATAATACACTTTGTTTGTTTTTCAACAACAGTTATCGTTGTATTTATAAAAAAAGTTATGGTCACATATATAGCAATCTTATACTTTTATAGACCTTGTGTCAAATAATTTTAGTTTAGGATATGATCGAAATGATTATTTGTATTGCAACTCATAAATTTCATTGACGATATATTTTTTCTAGAAGCAACGTGTTAAAAAAACGAGTGGGTAGGAAAATTACGAAAAGTATATTTCATTTCCGGAATTACTAAATCCGTCACCTTTAAATGGGGAAAATATTTTTAATGAAATGATTCTGATTTATTACTTTTTTTACTGAATTTATTCCATTAGAAAATCAATTTAAAAAGATAATATGCAAAGAGTACAAGTAACTTATTCAAAGTGAGTTTAATTTAAATGTTTAAAACGCAAACCTAAAACCGTTCTTTTTAAGAAAGCTGATGCTTAAGAAAAACTGGGCGATTTTCAGAAGTAAACTAGATAATAATAAGAGTAGATTTTCGGACCACTATTCATTTTGAATAATACTTAACATCTATCTGACTCGTTCTCGACTCGCTCGAAAATTAGTAATATTTTACTAGTAATGGTAGATTTTATAACAGTAAAGAAATGCACATTCCATTCGTTTCGTACACATTCGTTTCATCACGGAACTAATTTCTATTAACTTAAGTAATTGAAATCATTATAATCAGCTGAATTACACAACAGGAAAGAAATTAAATACATTTTTAAAATGTTTTTTAAGTATTCTACTGAACGTTAATATTATATATATATATATATATATATATATATATATATATATATATATATATATATATATATATAATATATATATATATATATATACTATTAAAAATATTAAGTAATAATTAATGGTTTTGTGGACAATAAAATATCGAATTGATGTGTTAATAAATAAGCAATCAGGTAAATGAAGAAAATGAATTAAAAATAATTAATTAAAAAACGCCTATAACAATTTCTTAGTCGATTCCTATATATATTTAGTTATAAAATCATAACAAATATTGAAGAAATATTATTTAAACAAAATAAATCTTCTTATTAATACGAAATAATGTCATACTCCAAATATTTCAAGATAGAAGAGATTAGGAAATTGAATAATTTTAACTCTACTTTAAATTGGGAAACAATTTTGGAAACTTAGAAAGTAACTTGTTTAATCTATAGTTTTAATTATAAATATACCTTGTAAATTTAACTACATATAGTAGTATCTTCAGTGTCTTGCAACACACAATTGTAATATTTTTAACATGCAACATACAATTGTAATATTTTTAACAATGATAGTGAGAAATTTTGGGGTTCCTGCGTAATGTTGCACAAAATTATGTGTCTAGCATAATGTTGAAATTATATATAATAATGCCTTATGCTTATGATTAATATCTTATGTGCCGTTTCACTACCACTATCTATTTTTCAGGCATTAAAGGATTTGGGTACAAAATATCAGAATTATGAATGACTCTCATTACTGGACTCAAATACATATTTTTCCAAGTTCACCTTCCGATTCTATAAGCCATCTACAGATTCTACTTCCATCGTATTCTACAAGCTCGTGAATGTTTACTTAAAATGTAGAATTACATTTTTCTGAAAATGTTTCAGGGGCTCATTATTTTTAAAAAGGTATAGCCAAAAATTTGTGTCATGTATTCAAAATCCATATCCAGAATTAGAAACTTCTTACAAAATCTTATCAATGATAATTATATTAAAAAAAATATTATTAGCTATGCGAAGCTAATAATATTTTATTTAATCATAGACAAACTGTAGTATACCAACGCTCAAACGGATTCGCGGGGTCCAAAAGTGCCCCACCGGCATATTTTACTGCCATACATACACGTCTTTCAAGTTTGTGCGTCGGCACTCCGTGTATTCTTAGTGTTCGGCGAGAACTCTAAGCGGGCGAACGAACACATCGCTGTCATCGTTAGTTTGTGATTTGGTGAGTCCCCGGGTTTAAAAGTATCCTACGAATCAATTGTTATTTTTTATTGTTTTGATTTTTGTTTATTTTATTGTTTTGATTTTCATTTTATTTTTCGTATTTGATACTTACAATGTCGAGACACTTAACAGATGAAGCTAAAAGAAGCTTGCTTGCTGAAGATGAGCAATGCTATTTTAAAGAACTTAATCAAATTTTTGAAAATGGGATTTGAGTGACGCACAGTCTATAGTTACCGATCTTAATTCTAAAAGTGAATAAGAGATGGATGAAGACCCTGTAGAGGACAGCGCACCCCATTTTGAATAAGCACAAGTTTCTGAAAAGCATTTTTATGGCAAGAAAAGTTAGTTTTGTATATTTATAATAGATCATTAGAAAAATTTAAAAAAGAAAATCAACCTGGATACTATGCCTACCCACGTATGTTTCTTTGTTAGGGTTACACGCCTAAATATTAATATAGTTTAACAAAAATGCTTCTGTCATTAAAATATAAGGGATTATATTACATGAAGTGATAATAAAATCAATTCAAATGAAATTTGTTTATTTTATCTTTATGTAATAATGGGAAAATTGATATGGGCAAGCATTTTTCTAGAGAGATAGAGCACTAATCTAAAGCATACACTTAAGAGTGAACATTGAGAAAAGTATCAAAAAAATGTTGAAGGATTATAAAATTATGTGCTGTCTCCCCAACCACTTTGCGTTTAAAACATTATTTCGTCCGTCAAAAGGTAAAGAAAAACATTCTAATTCAACCTGTACGTTCACGGTATGACGGCATTTCCATATAAAGTTTTCTCATTTTAATAATTAATATTTCATTGTGAAATGACACATTTGATTCCACATTTGAGTACATTATTTTTAAAAGAAATATCGCTAATTAAATCATTAACATTTACTCTTTCTCGTGTGGTGTAAGTTGGTACAACATCGAACCCTGATACTTACATAGATAAAATCATACAACTAACCTAACCATTAATAAAGTTCCTATCGGAAGATAGCATAGCTTCTTAACTATCTATTCTAATTATATAATAAGAAACGTTACTTTAATGGTCTCAAATCGCTCAAGCATCTACACGTACTAGAGGTCGCAATGTTGCCATATATTTGGCTGGTTTATAAGAACCGGCCTTAGCGTTACCCAATCAAGTTGCTCCTTTGCAAGCCTGGTCATTTCTTTTTACTGATGAACTTATATCATTTTTATAGGATGAACAAATTAAGAGATAACAGAATACTTGGAACAAAGTGGAACTTCATCCTTTCCTTCTTTCACTGAGCACATTGATCTTATGTCGTTAGCTAGATAAATCTAATCATTAGAGTACGGAAACTCTCTGGACAATAGATGGAATAGAAGAAACGTATTTCGGCTAACAATATCTCTCAAACCTTTCCCCTTTCTATGGTCCGTCTTGAGATTCGACAATGACACGACCCGAGAAGAGCGAAAAACAATAGATCAACTTTATATAGTTTTGTTTTTATTTCAATCACTCATTTCAAATTTTGAAGCCAAATTTACTTGTTCTGCATATATTACAATAGACAAAATGTTAGCAGCTCACATAGGTTGAAATTTGTTTCATAGTTGTTTGAAATATAAGCCATTGAAATACAGCATCAAGATTATGTGTATTCGCGATGCAAAAACACAATATTTATATGACGTTTTCTTGTATTCTGGAAAGTAAAAAAAAAAAGATCAAGCACGTGGTTCTCTGTGTCTACAAGGAATGTTCTTTAGTTACCTGAGCCTTTTTTCAACACCAACAGAAACATAACCGCTGAATATTGGTTTTCTTCTATTGAGCCGGTTGATGTGTTGAAACGTTACGTCAAAACAAGCAAGAAATACCCCCCAGAGTTTTTGCCTAAATGAAAAAAAGACCTGTTAAATATTCTATATTTAGATTTATCTTGGATAAAACTATAACGTCATATGTACCAAAAGAAAATAAATCAATTATCTTAGTATCACAATGCATCATGATTCTTCGATTAATCATGAATCCAGAGCTTCTAAGCCTGAGATCATAACGTTTTGCAACTCAACAAAGGGAGATGTAGATGTCCCCGATCATAAATGTGCTCTTCATTTAACCATAAGAAAGACAAACCGATGGCGAACTGTAGTTTTTGGTACAATTCTAAATATTTCCACTGTAAACGGTCCTGTCACATGGAAAGCCTCAAACATAATTGTAAAAGAAGTTGGTGTGTCTCTTATAAACCTCACATCACAGATTGACAAAAAGAGGCAAGCACTTTTTCTCGAAAATTGAGACTTACAATGGACCGGTTACTTAGTTCTGACAAAGAAAAAGAAGGTTGTTTTACAGCTGGACCAAGTTAACCCAAAAACGCGAAAAAAGCGCGTTTTTACTTATATCCTCGTAATCTTGACGTTAAATCTTCAATAACTTGCTCTATCTGTCATAAATTGGTTTACATAGCACATTTTTGAAGACAAAAAAGTCTGTAGTTGCTGTGAAAGTTAGAATTTAAGTAAAAAAAATGAGATTTAAATCGAATATTTTCCTAGAATAAGAATTACCGGTATTTTTAAGAGTTAAAAACTATACGTTGAATTATTATCTGTCAGTTTTTTTTGTATTCATTGGATATTCATTTTTGTTAATATTCCTTTAAAAATATGGTTTATTTTGATATAAAAATGTATTTTTAATTTCAAAAACAGTTTAATATTATAAGCACCTACGTTAAAAAAAATTACGAGTAGAACAAATGGAGTGATTAAAAACGGCTAAATTTTGCATTGATTGTTACTTGGTTGCAAGATAAAAAATTTACATTATAACTTTGAAGTTTAATTTCATCACTAAAAGAACACCTAAAATTATAATTTCGTACTTTATTCGGTTATAAATTATGGGGTACTAATATACCCCACTTATTACGATATTCGAAATAGCGAAGATGTTTGAGGGTTAAGTCTGTAAGAGAAAGATACGAATAAATAAATCCCGAAATATAAATGATGTTAAATATTAGCACATTATCAAAAGAGAAATCGATAAGATCTACACTGTAAAATTTTTATTTAGCATATCTTCAGATATATTAAAGTAAAAAAATAATTTATATGTGCATTAAAACAACGATATAGAAAGTGAATATTAAATCAAAATATAAAGCTGATATGCCATAGTTATATTTCAATATATTTTTAATTTATTCCATATATAGTAACATAAAACTTAATATAGACCCTAATTCGTCATACTCGCTATAATGACGCTTTTTTCTTTGTTATAGTAAAATTCAATACAAATGAGTTATTCGCAAAAGCAATAGCAAAACTGAGAAGAGTTTCAGATTCGCGGTTAGAGCGTAACTTACCTATCACAAACTTGTGCGACTTTTCTTGACTTAAAGAGGAAGGCTACTCCCTAAAGAGTGACCCTGTTACTTCTGGGATACAGGAACGAGACAAATTATCTCACGCGTCCTATCCTCATTTAGACTGCTCACCAACCCAATTTCGGTATCTTTCCAATGTAGCATGTTTTTAAAGAGGAAATTGAGTTTTAAAATAAATTATATTGGCCATATACGGTCTTCATTTGGTGTAATATATTCCAATGGATAGTCCATTTAAATTGGTTTTTCCACCACCGGACTGGGGGCATGAATTTCAACAATACCGCACCCCGCAGTGAGTGACAAAATTAATTCCACCCCCCCCCCGTAGAGATTTTGAATTTTAATTCGTAATGTGGGTTGTGTGGAGTACACATGATGTAATATTTTGTACGAATACTTAATTCACTGATGAGTCATTATACAGCGAACTGTTGTGTAATAATTAATGCAAATTTGGTACTAACTATAACGAAAAAAGTCAATCTAATATTTTGTAAACAGTTTTATATTTTTGAGAAGAAGTTCTAAAAAAAATTTTGCTGAATTAGATATATACCAGAAATGAGAAAAAGTTTTTAAGAAGCTAAGATATAAAAAAACCTGCGCATAACGCGAAAATATCAATGTCATATCTTAAGGTAATTTATAGATGATTTAATTTTTAAGTACTCAAGTTCTGTACTAAAGTATCGGTATTCAAGAATACATGGCATTTCGAATCGTTTAATTGGTTACGGCTGAACTATTTTTGGTCCCAGCCGAAAATAGTAGTTTTTATTCGATACTTTTCTATTTTAATATACTATACTACAAATGGTAGATTTTAACACAAAAAATAAAATCGAAGTTAGTAGTTAAATGATATGGAAAAATTATTTATTAGATATCAATTACAGCGATTAATGCGAGTTTTATTTATTTTTTTTATCAAAAATAAAATTAGGAAGCGCCCTACGTAACGGAATAATAAAACGGCTAACATTTAACTTAATTCAGGTTTAACGTTCTTATAGACAAAGGAAAATTATATTCTGCTTTCGTTTAATATATTTAAACCTACGCGTTAATACAGAGTTATCTCGAAATATCGTTACTTTCATAGCATAAATAATGATTTCTTTCAACATATCTGAAAATATCCTATATACACGTTCATATGCAACAGCGATAATAGTTGCGCTCCATGGGCAATACGAAAATATTTATGGCTTTGGCAAAGTTGCTTGGTTAAAACTATACCGAGCTGCAAAACCTCTACGGCTTCCATTTACAAAAAAAGTAGGCAAAACAATTATATAATTCAATTATATTTTCAGTACCATTCAAAATGAAAAGGATAAATTCGCAGCCAGTTGAAAAGTGGTCGCAACAACGGAATGTATATCCGCCGGGCTTATCGTGGATACCAAGGGTGGGACGCTGGTATTATGAAGCGGGTGTACTTTCCAACATGCGCTACGCTGCAGTGCCTCGTGAATATGCAAAGCCACGCTCGTCTTATCGCCGCCCAGCAAAAATCCGCCTCACTGTTCGGCGCCGCCTGCCCATTATCTATTCACTAAGTCGATGGAGATATTTGTTGTTTGGCTGATGTCGTGTAAGAAAATTTTATAAATAAAATCGTTTACTTTAAAACTAAAATCCAAAAAATTTAACATATTTAATTTGAAATTGAAAAAAAGTGCCTTACAATATATAAAAACATATTTTTATAACACCCATGAATAAGAAAATAATTTTTTTTAAACAATAGCATAAGAAAATGAGACTATATTTGAGAAATTGTTTTTTGAAAGTCCAGCGCTTAGTAGTTTTCAATATTCTTAGTTTATAAACAATGCTCTATTGAATATCCTGTGTTTTACATTAATGCAATTTTTTTTAAACACAACCCAATATATTCGTGTTACACTTGAAGAACAATCTACTATTGCCATTGAGATGCACCAATAAGATATATTTTATGAAACGAGAAAGGAGAAGAAATTCCTGAATTTTTTCTCTTATAAGTTTTTTAGATATTAATTGGACACCGAATTCGAAATATTTAAAGAAAATATACAACAGAATAAAAATTATAATATTATACCTTGAAAATTTGACACCTCGCATTATGCTTTCTTCAAAAATGTTATACAAAGATGATTTCTAATTATTTTTGCCTTATCCATTTTCCTTAGATTTTCTGTGTTTGTTTTCATTCCTCTCTGTTTTTCTGTGGTTATTTAAAAATAGTTGTTCTTCTTTGTTTATTTATTTTTATATATTACGAGGTTATTATTTAATTTCGTGTTAATATATTAAAATTAAGGAACTTTTTTGATCATACGAACGATAGTTCGTATGGCCAAAAAAGTTTTTTCCATCAAAAAAATATGATTTAATTTTAGCCATCGTTTACTCATATTTTTTTATATTAATTTTTCTAATGTAAAATATTTTGTCAAATCATATTGCGTATTTTGTCGTATCATATTGGATAACGATTAATTAAAAAATCTTGATACGGATATATTCACCAATAAAAACTTTTTCAAATAAGCACGCACTTTAATAAATACCTCTTCAAATTTTTATAAATATCTATACTGCCGCTTCGCGACTTATTCCGTTGCATGGGATGCTAACGATCAATAAACTCCATAAAAATTTTCTCCCGGTTTTCTATCACAACCGTTTTATCAAAACATCAGTATACATATATATATATATATATATATATATATATATATATATATATATATATGTATGTATGTATATATGTAAATGGTTTCTCAGAAACGGCTCTAACGATTTCCCTGAAATTTGGTATATTTATTACTTGGGTGATTATATTAAATAATTTTGAAGATGAGCTTTGTCTTTGCTGTCTTTTTGAATTGTGGTAAAACCCTTGATCTCCATTTTTAGGTTCAGATTTAGTTCACTTTCAGCAGGCCGGCCACATGAATGTTGTTTTGATGAAGGAAGTCTGAGAGTGCATCCATTTTTTTTCCTGAGTTCAATTAATGTTGAGTTGCAGGACATTGAGTATCCTCGTCGCATACTTCTCACTGAGTGTCCGAACATCTGCTCTTAGCGCATCGGCGACGTCGGACGGAGTAACTTATATATTAATATAAATCTTTAAATATTAATATAAATTAAAGACTAGTCCTTTTCGTTGAGCAGTTTTTTTATATAATAATATGAATTAAAGAATTGTCATTTTTATTGGGGGAATTGAAAAATCAAAGGTACATAGTAGTTCGATTAAACTTATTACAGATTTTAATTTTTGCACAACGTAAATATATTACGTGCCAAATAGTTCACAAGCATAAAGTCATGCAAAATTATACGATCTCGGACAATCACTAGAATTTAAGTATCTTATAATTCGATTTTACCAATGCTCTTTATTTGATCACTTTTACTTCACTACTTATTACGGAAATAAAAGGGATAATCTATTTTAGTATACATATTTTAAAATCATGAAAAAATATATTTATTTTTCTAAGATTATGGTAAAGTTTAAAACAATTTTGGAGTGCTTAATTTACTCCCTCTTTACTTCTTAAATATATATTTTTGAAAAGTAGAAAAATATGTGGTATATTAAGTAGGTTATTAAATGGTATAACACTGCTAATTTCGAATTTGATCGTCGCATAGTTACTGGAAAAAACATTATGACAGACGGACAAACAGACATATTAGTAATATTACAAAGGTTCCTTTTTTTCACTTAATGTGTCGAACCCTAAAAATTGACCTACTAAAATTGCTACTAAAAGTAAACCAATAAGGTTTTTTAAAACTTACTTTCCCAATAAAGTGAGTAAAAATATTTGGATACAAGTATAATCACAATGAGCAATTTATTCGCTTTGTTGAGAGATGTTTTGATAATAAAACAAAATAATATTTTATTTTTAATTACTATCTCATTCCATCAACGAACTTTTAGAGTTGCCTGAAAGTTTGTGGATGGAATGAGATAGTAATGAAATTACGTGTTATAGCTCGCGTGTAGTTCGTGCAGTATGATGCTATTGTGTTGATATTTTACTAAAAGATTATAAGAAAATTTTAATTATTATATTTTTGATACATCGTACTTCAATGATTTTTTTTCTTACGGACTCGATCTTATAGGGTATCATTGAAGATATCTTCGAAAAAACAAGCCAAATTATGAAGCAATATTTTTCTATCATGGTATTTCTTTTCAAAATACTCCAAAGCGTATTGTAGTGTAAATATCTCCCAAAAATTTTAAAAAGGATTTAGTTGTATAATCGTGTTAAAATTTTTCAAAAACATAATTTATTTTGCGGTCGTAATTTTTTGCCCCGCAACTTTTGTTTTTCAAACTGATCATAGATTTTTTATAAATACCCTTTTACATATTACAATTGTAATCATTTTAAATAATTAACTGTTTTGCTGAAGATCGGGTTTGCAAAATATACAAATAACCGATATTCTTGATACTCTATCCTAAAAAAATATCTTTAATTATTATTTTCAAAATTTTTTACTCCACTTTATTTGTATGTTCAAGCGGTAACAAATAATATTATCTCCATGCATACAATATTGGCTATAGATATTGTTTATCAAGCAAGTAGAAAAATTTCTTTGAATTATTTTCTATTTCCTTATATATTAAAATTGTGAAGTTTTTAACTGTGCATGAAATTGCAAAACAAATATAAAACTTTCAAAAAACCTTAATTTCCAACACATAGGTTTCGATGCATTTATTTTAATTTTTTTTTTGTATAAAGAACATTTCATAAAACACACAAAAGTAGAATTATTAAAAATATTATTTTGTTGCTCTCCTCTAAAACCATTGGGATCATTACAGAGACGTGACCTGGTTTCACAGCCAGCATCTCTACTTCATTCAGTGGCCGTGAATAGTATTACGCGGGCTGCTCGTAAACCATCAACTGCTCGAGTCGGGTGAATGTATTAAATATTTGAATGAAAAGTAGAATTAGCACCCGAAGAAATCTTTGTTAGTATTACTGAAAACAGCTTTATTTCTCGTGAATACAAATTTGTGGTGAGTTATAAAGCTAGCACTAAAGCTATACAGATTTAAATCCGAAATATTGCTTTCATATATTTTAAGGATTCTCTATTAGACGTATGAATAAAACTACTTTCTTTCCAAGTATTAAAAACTTTTTACTGTTTGTTTTTAAACCATTTTTTCACTGTTTTTAGTGTCATCAAAAAATGTCTTATCGCCAACAAATATCATGCAAGGGACCTTTTGACTATCTGTTTGCTTGTCTGTTTATCTATTATCCCTGTTATTACATTTTACTTTATAAGGGAGTTGAAATTAAATATTTAATGTTAAAAATAAAGGAACCAGTGTGCGGGCTCAAGAACTGAGGAATATTTCCAACTACTGCAATGATTTAATTTAAAGCACATATCTCGGTAAAGGGTACCTTTGAGACGCCAAAGTTACTCAATCTAAGAAAGCAATAGCAATATTGGACATTTCTGCAGTTAATCCCATTAAAACGTAACTCACATAGAGTACATAGAAATTTAATAAAATGTTTGTTTTGTGAGAGGCACAACAAGTAGGATATACATTATGGATTTTAAATTATTTGAATACCTCTTCCAAATGTAAAATATGTACAAGTTTAACTTCTGTGATTCGTTTATAAAAAGTAATCACTGGTTCAATTTAGAATTTTTTTGGGATTATACAAGAACGCATAAATTTCATTATTCTTTTATAAAAAGAGACCAGGCAGTGTTATTTATTTTCAGTCGAGTTGATATAGTTCGAAATTATTTTGATAGAAATTGTCGCTAGCTTGGGAGCTAATTTCTTCAATCTCTCGGTTTGAAAAAGTTTAAGTCAAAATTTATGCAATAAATTGCACGAAAAAACCGAAATTAATATGAGACGAGAATTTACTCGTATGGTAAACATCACCTATGTGCTTCCTTATCTTCCGTATTACTGGAAAATTTAAGCGTTGATATTTTAACACAAAAATTATTTAGATGGTTTTTAATTTTATCCAATGGAAGTCAGTATAACTTTGTACCTTTTAAAACGGAGAAATTACTTCACAAAATAGAGTATGTGAGTCCTAAATTTGACAGCTTGAATTGAGTCCTTGAATTAAGACAAATTGATGATAGGGAGTCTTGTCAACAAAACTCGCCAGAAGTAACTAGCATAGCAAACTGTGAAGTTATCCAATCATACTTATATCTTGGAGCTTTGATCTCGAACAATGACCGTTGTTTAAGTTAAATTGAAATGGCGTGCGGCAATATCTGGAATTGCAATGAAAAAGTCAACAAAAATATGGGGGAAACGGAATTATATGAAAACCACCTAGATTGATTTCGTTCTCGTATACTTCATATTTATGTACGCTTCAGAGGGGAAACTTTTCTAGTAAATAATTGATAAGAACACGGATCCTCTGGATCTGACTAAGAGAAAACAATTAGAAAATCGTGGACTGGATTCCAAGCTAATGTCACCATACTTCAAGAACTCGGAAACTAGCAGCGTTATCGATCTAAGTACTATCGCGGATAATCAAATGCTTAGGCCAAGTCTCACAGCGGAACAACAAAAGCATAGAATAGCTTGTTGCGCAGTACTCGATTCGAATATATACTATATCTTCTAACTTTTATTTTTCTAGTTACTTTTAAGGATTTTATAGATGTCCAACTGTCCTATATATATTGTGTATCACAACTGAACTTATATTTAATTAGCTGTGGCTAAAACAGTTAAACCATTATTAGAATAATAAAACATTAAAAAAATACGTACGTAGTAACTGTACGTAGTAAAACTATTATATTAATATAACTGTAGACCTAACATTAATAACTTTAATATCAAACAGACTATGCAATGGACCAGCTTATAACTTTCATATAGAAATTAGTTTAAAAAACGTGGTTGTCACCGGTAGCGTAGGATACGCTCTGTAACGTTGATGTTATCATGCGAAGGACTTTCCTTTTGTATGTCATGGATATGATTCTTTGTTCAGTTTAACCTACAATGGACTATGAATATAAGCTGTTTATCACAGAGACCTTCCAATTGCTGTGCTTGAAAATATTGTATAGAACTTAGTGTGAAAAATGTTGGTTGATGGCAGCGGCGTGCGAAACACACATTAACGTTGTCATGCGACTAACGTCGTCTATCATATGCCACGGCTACGATTCATAAATTAGTTCAACCTGATTTAGAATTTTTATTTAGGACAACTATAGATACAATTTAGGTTTATGGAGACGAATGCTTGGCATTAAACATGTTCTAAATAAATACAATTTTTTGATGTCTTTAGTTAAACTTTCGATAGCAATGTTATGATGATAGATGAAGGCCCTGGATACGTTAATCTCTGAATACGTTAACTTTAATAAGATCGTGCGTTCATGTATTCATCCACGTGTTATATGACCCTCGTAAAGAAAAAGAGCAAATGTGACTTTTTACCATTAATAATTTTCACTTTTGTTTTAATAAAATGATGTAAAGATCGTAGTAATACCATACGTATCCTTTTGCTTCTTACATAATTTTGTTATAAGGTATATATAAAAAAAAAAACAAATAATTCAAAATCAAAAAATAAGACCAAAGTATCAAATTATAATTTCTCTTTTTGCAGAAATGATATAGATATAATGTTTAATGTAATTTTTTTCCGTAATTTGTTTTTATATGGCTGGCGAAATAATAAATTACCCAGACATGGATTGGCAAAAGCTGTAAAAAATTTCACAAGCATAAAGCATTTTTAAGACCTGTGAATATTCTAAGACTTCACGTGCGATTTATTGCAATGATGCAGTTTGTAACTTCATCATCGTTGTTCCGCTTAGTACACTCAAATTATAAGTATGCAACATAAGGTGTTAATAAAGATAGGCAATTAAAATATATCGTAACAAAACTTATGTGTATATTTTTTCTTTTTAAATATCCTTATTTACGTAAAATCTGCATCATTTTCGCCTTTATCTCTTAAAATTGGTTCAAATTAAAGATAAGTTCTAAACAAATAAATCAAGAATTTTAAAATTCTGTATTTGACAACATGATAATAGAACATATCATTTGCTGCTCTTGCTTATCTTACATGTACGAAAAGTGACATTAACTTTTTAAAAATATGTTCCTACACATTGATTGAAACCTCTATCTGGACTATCTACATCATTCTAAGGTCGC
Organism: Druceiella hillmani; assembly: GCA_039881145.1. Lineage (NCBI taxonomy): Eukaryota > Metazoa > Arthropoda > Insecta > Lepidoptera > Hepialidae > Druceiella > Druceiella hillmani. The sequence goes on along the minus strand of JAYKKI010000004.1, from coordinate 18,752,060 downwards.
TGCTTATGTATGATATTATTTTCTGACAATAAAAAAAAATAAGACATGGGCAAAAATTGTAGACTTGAAACAGTGTTATAAAAGAAGAATCCACAAAATGATGCTAACAGGCGGAATAAATCTATGATAATTTTTATACGATGAGGAAAGGAACACACAAGTGTTCAAAGTATGTTTTCAGAAATCATAACGAACCGCAAGAAACACTTAAAAAATAATAGAACGGCCAAGAAAGTTCTAGTCCGGTTGTGAATATATTTCTGTTCAGCTCAATTTCGCCGAAATCCTTTCCTGATACAAGTTTTGAAACACTGAATTATGAAATTATAAAGAGTTGAAAAGGAGTCCAAAAACGATAGGTGTAATACACATAGAAAAAAAACGCATAGAAGATATGAAAATGAAATTACTTCTTCTAACTATATTGATAAATACGGTGACATAGCATACAAAAACTATAGCACCGTAATCAGGATGTTGTATTTGGATATGCCATCAGCAAAAATTTAAGAAGTTATAAGTAAAGTTCAATTGGCACTATTTGATAGGTCGAAACAGAAAACCGAAAAACATTTATTTTCGTTTATAAAATGCAAACAGCCTTATAAATATGGTCAAAATAAATAATGTATATTCCCTGCTCATAATCCTTGAACTGTCACTAAAGACGATACGAAAGAAAGTTTTCCCAATTCGGAGAGTTTTAGTGAATACACTTTGATTGCAGCAAAATGATTTATTTAGCCAACCCCCTCGAGCACTATAGCGCGTGCGGAACACGTTTGATATTCGCACACGGCGGCTCAACTACGCAATGCCCGTCATGTAGAAAGGTGGATATTTGGAAAATTCTCTAATTTCATATCCCGTTTCCTGTTATGCTTAGTTCGCTTGAGGGTGAATATATTTTTCATTAATAGATACGAATGTAACAGTTCACTTAGTTAACTGTTACATTCATACATATTGATGAAAAATAAATTCTAATGTATCGTATTATATATATTCGTGTCTTTAAAATTGTCACAGCCTTCGGAGATTACTTTTGATGTCGATGGTATTAATTTGAGCAAATTATTGTTAATTAATTAGAATATTGTGTTACTATGAAATATTATGTCCATTATGGAGACAAGAATCTCGTAATTAAAATATCTGGCCGTCCCGTTTTAACACGGGCATAAATGGATGATAATCGGGTTTTGTTTTAAACTTTTTTTAAGTAATTCCTCAGTGTTCCCAACTGTTAAGTACTTTTGTCGAGTACAGAACTACACAGCTCAATATAGTAATCTAAAAACGCTTAAATTTAAAATTATATTATTAGCAATATATATAGTAGGTTTTTTTTAAATTTTCATTTTGTCTTCTATATTCTCGTAATTTTTTGTGTATACTCGTACAATGGTTTAACATTTTGAGACAAAAATGGATACGATATATTTTGAATTCCTTCAGCATTCTTCATTTTCAATGAGTAATTGTCATACCGAATACAAACAAAAAAAGGGTGCGTGTACTTATGTACGCGCGTGAGTAGTTATACTTCTTTGGCATCATTAAAAAATAATGTTTATTTGTATGCAAATAATAACTTACAATAAAATAATAAAAGGACTGGAAAAGGATAGTCAACACAGTCAATAAATTTCAGTATAAATTTGAAAAATTAAATAAATAAATATTTATTTTCTTGCATTAAGGGTAACATAAATTCTCTTATTATCCGAATGTTATTTTTAAATTATGTCCACTGCCATAGCATCTTCCGGTAATGACTGAATCGGAACTTCAGTTATCAGTGGCTTATGATAACTAAAATATGATACAAAAAGTCTTGTATTAACAGCGTTGAGATATCGTACAAATACAGCATCTATGGTAGTGCCATGTCGTGTTGTCGAAACCAGAGCATTATTATTCATGGCTAGATTCAAGTCATTTTGGAGGAAATCAATAAGTGGACGAGCATCTTCACGGGAAAAATGAATTTAAATCACTACTGAATACAATTTATCAGCACATATATAAATCGCACTTATATGAAAGTAAAACACGTGTGTGAATGTAGACATTAGAAACATGTGGAAAATAAATACTATGAATATGAAAACAGTGAACAGAGGCGACGATGGTGCCAACTTGCGCGACTAATAGAGGTTCTATTTCTATTTTGTTGGTAGCTTTTGTTTCGAGACTGCAACCGCTGCAACTTCATACTGTAACTTTTGTGTGACGAATCTTAAAATTTCACTCTCATCATTTTTTCATAACGCGCCTAAAGAAGTATAACTTCAAAAAGTTTTCTTCTTGACGATGTTAAAATATAGAGAGAGAGGCCGTGCGGTATTTCTTGTCATGGCTGATTTTTATGAGTATAACAGAGAAATAATATTACAGAAATTATAAAATTACATGTATTTAAATATTTAATATATTTGGCGTTAATTTTGTAGAAATTCATTATTCGCAATTAAATGAAACTACGTAATGTAGCATTATTTCTACTTTATTTAAGTTCATTGCTAGGACCTAGGTTTCATTTTATTACAACAACTGAAGATGTTTTAATACAACGTAACTTAGGTCATGGTAAAGAACTTAAAGAAAGTAGAAATTATACTACATCAGGTAGGTTTATTTAATGGTGAATAATGAATTTCTACAAAATTAACGCCCAATATATTCATTAGTTTATTTTGACAACAATTTGAGACGCAATATATCTCTTCAGTTTGAATTAAATTATAACCTTAGACTTTTTTTGACAGGACACCCAATTTAGAGATGTTTTTTTAATTATAATTAAGTATACATGTAAATATATTAACTATGTGTAGCAAATATCGTATAGAATAATATTAATGATAAATTTGCTGTTAAAAATATGTCTGTTTCTAACCGTATAATTTATTCCTGGATATTACGTCATTTGCTCAGATATATGTCAAAATAAGAGATTAGAACTTTCTCCACATAGAAATATATAAAATTAAATTGGAATTTTTATTTACACTGATGCGGGTGAGATAAATTTACCAGATCCAATCTTTTTTAGAAATCAATTGAAGACCTGTCAAAACACAGTAACCTGTCATGCTTCAAATCAAAAACTGTAAGAGGGAGAAAATTGTATAAAGCATAAGTAAAATCGTGGAATGCTCGGTTTTAACAAGAAAGCATATTTCGAAAAATAGACATAATTTTACTTTTTTACTTAATTGAATATCGAGATAAAGCGATAGCGAATATCGGTTATTTTTTACTCGCTTAAATAATAAATAAAGAAAACCAACATTCAGAGCTTGATATTTTGATTTATCATACGTAGTGAACTCGTTAAGTCTTCATTTTATGGTAATTATTTTCAGTCAGGAAATATACATATAATGTGGATTTACGGGTTTAGTAATCGGTTTATTTAAATTTCTCACTTGAATAAAAACGTTATATTAGAAGCCATTTCTCAAAATCATATCGGATGGAAAGTAAACGAATTAAAATATACTGGAAATATTTACTGCGTCTAGGGGTTTTATATAAAACTTCCAAAAATTACAGAAATATGAAATTTTCTTGAACATGTTTATGCGAAAAAAAACAAAACTTATTTTTATTTAATTAAAACGGACTATAAATTGTTTGAAATAATTTTTGATGACCTTAATTTTAAACAAATTAATTTTAGGTACAATAAATAAAGCATTTCTTTTATTTGTAAAGCTGTACTTAGTTTACAATTACTGACGATAAAATTACTTGCATTAATTATTACTTTTATATTATTTTTCATAAGGAAATCAAAATGTGATATTTGGGTTTGCCATAAATATTTTTCAAAAACAAGGCGAAATCTAATTTTGGAGAAATCAATAAATATAATTAAAGTTTATCGAGTTGGCTCTATTTGAAAAGTTGGTAGACTAATAGACCAACATGGTGTATTTTGTGCTTGATATATAACCCCCATATATGAACTTAACCATTACATCGAATTAATATTGCCATTGAGTTCGTAGATATTGTTTATTTATTACGAATCCCTTAAAAGCTAACTTTAAATATGTTTTAGTTGCTTTTATCATATTCAGATCATTTTAAAACAAAATCACTTAGTACAAAATTTTGTTGCGAAAAAAATTACAAACACTAATTTCAAAACAATAATATGAGGAGCATTAACATAGAAAACATTGGTGTGGTTCAACTGTCGACCGCATGTTTCGTCACTCGGGCATTCATTAGGTGCTTGTGTTGCATATCCATTATTGGAATACGCTGCAATGGATATCGTGCTCGATTACTATTATCTTAATAATTTCGCGTTAACCATGTTGTTATGAAGATGAAGCCATTTGAGTTGCTGTTAAAGGTTTTTGCGGCAAGTTTATATTTTAGATTATTTATAATTCTGTTAGCGTTTTCCTGTAACCATTAGTTATCAACGTACCTTCAATAAATATAAAATATTCATAAGGTTACTTACGTATCCGTCCTATTGTCCATCTGCCCTGTACATCTGTAACAACCATTTTTTAAATTGTTCTACGTAAAATTTTTAAATTGACCTAGTAATGAAGCTTATCCAAATGCATCACAGCACTTACCGTCCATAAGGAATTTCTGTAGAATGGAAACAAAATACTGAATAAGCTTTTTTTATATCCAACAGGATGATTTCCAAAGTTATTTTATTCATATACTTCTACAATAATAAAACTAGTAAAAGTATTCTCATGATCGCTTTAATTACATGCAGCCCATCTCATTCCGTGCCGAATCCGTGAAGCACAATTTAGTAGCACAGAAACGATGAGAACTTTGTTCCGACGTTCCTGTTATGGGTTGGGTGGAATGTCGTATAATCCGCATTATGGAGTATTAGGAGACGCGACGTGGTGATATATCATCGCATTCAAGTACATAGATATGTGGATCACCATATTAGCTCACATGGTATACGATTTCCTTTGTCGCTGGTGTAGGAATAGGATAATATTATTGTAAGCCAAGTATATTAGATAGTAAGTGTTTCCGCACTCAGTTATTACTAAGATATGATATTTGAGGGACCTTTAGAGATGCGCTTACAATAAATGACTGTGTCGTAATTTTTACGACGTTTCGGGTATTAGATATATTAAAATACAAATATGTTACCAATATTAGTTTGAGTAATCATGATTTGATTTTCATGTCACAATTATAATCGATTATCAATACAACTGGAAGATCCATCCATTTCTAAATTAATTTAATGACATTCCAAATAAATATTACAATTTCAAATTAATTAAGATTAAATTTATTCTTAATATCGATATTAATGTTGCTTGTTTCATTTTCAGTATACCACAAATATTTCCATGAGAGTATATATATGTTTATATATCCACTTATAAACTCTATTGTATCACGTATTATTTACGCCTAGATATGAATTGCGATTATCTCACCTTCGTGGAAAATTCTAGATAAGCATACACATAATTAGCATTTTCATGTGAATGACAAAGGAAATGAAAATTATTTCAACATTTTATTATATACAGAATTACATGTTTTTATTTATTATTTATATTTAAAAATGTAAATCACCTATTCCTATTGTAGGTGTAATAATTTAATATTATTACAACAATGTATTCAAAATAATTCTTGACTGTATGAGGTGGCTATCATCGATTTTTATATTATGATCTAGTTCTATGACCTACGCGGAAAAAGACAAAACCAAACGCCATTGTTTTCTCATTTTTACGGAATTAATGAATGATAGTGAACCTTTCATTTAGGCAAGACGTGAGGTTAACCATTTTAAGCATAATGATAACAATGAGTTACTATTTTTTTTTAATAATTATATAACTTACCGGGGAGAGTTTTAACTTTGTCAAACCACTTTAATTACACTTCAATAACGCATCGGATTAGAGATACCGGATGACCCCATCTACCAAAAGATATTTAAGGGATCACAATAATATGTTTACCCTATATACCGGAATCAAAAGGAGAGTAATGTTTTTAACTTTTATTTGTTCGATTCCATGTTCCTCCATACCTCTCAAACCAGTCGTTGGATTTGAATAAATAAGATGGCAGTTGATTGTTGATATAAGGTTACCGTCATATGACATCACTGTTACATACTTTATAGACGCTTTATCGTATGTGAGGTGACGTCATTAAAATCGACATTGCGGGCGTTAACTGCCCAAAACCGCTATTAGAAAAAATAATTGTAAACGAATAAGCTATGTAGGGTATCAAAGAAAATATATTCATTACTACGTTCCAAAAATGTATAATTCATACGCAAAGTATCTTTAGGATGTACTTTTATCCGAAGTCGGGTACAGAATCTCTTTTTTCCCTCGCAGATCACAAGGGGTTCAATGAATTTTAGCAAATGGTTTATCGTCAGGTACCTGTTGATCTGTAAGTATCATAGGAAATGATGATAAAAATAATAAAATGACAGTTGCTTTCAGCCATTCGGTCTCAAATATTTTCTTCTTTCGTTTCGAATGTATGGTTAACATGACAATTTCAAGTAGATGGCTTTCAATATATACACAGGTTTATATCTAACTTTTAAGTATCACATGCTTAAAAACATCCAATAGCCAGCACCAGTCTTTTTTTAGGTTTTGTTACCTCCAAAAAAATGGAATCTGTACAGAATCACTTGGCTATCCGTCAGTCTATCCGGCCGTCTTTCTGTCAAAGCAGTTTTTTTAGAAGCGACTTGAGATAATAAGATAAAATGAATATCGTATACTGAGGTTTTATATCACAATGAAAACTTTAAGTTTTTTAGTTCAAGCAAAAAAAACAAATGGCTTCTATTAGCGCTTTTTATTCATGAAATATTCTTACTCATTGATCATCAAAACTTACAGGGTAATTCTGGTCCTAGGCCTGATTATTTCCGTAACGAATTTATATCGTGCCATACTCTGTCCGAAAAGTAATATTTTATGAAAGAACTATGTTTAGGTTTTCTTTAAATTTACTTTCCTGTCTAGTTCTCAGTTCTCTCAACCATGACAATTTGTTAAATCCTCCACTTTATCTTCATTCCTTTAATGAATTTATGCAAAATCTATGAAACATGACGTCTATTTAGAAATGTTAATTCGTATACTATATAATTTTTTAGGTTTATTGAATAGATAGATCATATGCAATAAAAGCAACGAACCAAAAAGATAAAAATAAAAATAAAATTTAAAAATCAGCCTGTTAAAGGTGGAATTATAATTTTTTTTGTGGCTTTTAAATAACTTTACTATCATCAATAATGTTGACATGCAGTGGAAAGACTTTAATTTTTTTCTCAATTAGTAATGCAAGCCACCAAAGTACCTCAATACCTTTAGTCAGTCACTTTAACTTTGTTAATATTGATTAGCGTTTAATGAGAGATTAAAGGAAGGTTGCAAAATTGTGTGAATGTATTCGTCACAATTCCTACACAGGTATTACATTCCAGTCATATGGATGGTAAATATTGTTCATTTTCAAATACTCCATTCTAATGGCATTATTCTTTTTGCCTTACTATTTTTTAATACAAACTTAAAAATCCTGTTTAATATATTTTATGAAATTCTAGTCATCTTCGGCACAGAAGTTTGTTTTGCAAATAATACTCTTGTTTATTTTAAGAAAATTGAGTTATGTAAAATTATGGATTTACCCACACGAGCCATTAAAAAATAATATCGCGATTTTTTCCTGAACAAAAACAATTCAGATAGAAATACATTTTTTGTAATGATTAGAACTGCAAGCAAAATCACTGAAGTTTTGACACGATCAATTACTGAAAGCATGTTACATAATTATCTTAAACTAACTAGTATTATTTTAAAGCGGTCAATAATTATTAAATGAGTTAAAAATCTTTGACAAGGAATTATTTAAAACTCAACGCAGTCAGGAAACAACTGGAAAAGACCTTTTTTTTTAAATAAATACTTCTTAACAAATTTTCAAGATTTCAAGATTTGATCGACATATTTTTTGGTTAGTAGCACTTTGAAACGATTTTGTAGTTCCAACTAGAACTATTTAGTTCTTTGTATGGATAAGTACATATGTTACACTGAACCATGTAAGCGTGATGGAAATACAAACAAAGAAATACACTACCACACTTTTATTTTTTTAACTGACTATAAAAAAGGAGAAGGTTCTTCATTTAACTGTATTTTTTACGTATCTTACCTCATATCTACCAATCAATTTAGATGTATGGTTAATAAAAAAATAATTTCAATCTGAATATGAAAATTCAAGTTTGTATAATTGATATAAATTTGTTCTTTTGACCAAAATCAGGGTGCAGTGCTGAAGTGAGAAGGTGTAGATGGAAACTCTTCATCAATGAGGAGTAAACTCATCAAAGTTGGACTCGTTTCACTTACCTTGATATAAGTCAGAAAATAAAAAAATAATAGGAAGTAGGTTTATACTGAGTATAAAGTTATGAAGCATTTAAGGATTATTGGAGGTACGTAAGTAACTATTTACGAAGACATGTGACAGCTACAATATTTGTTCACAGTTAAGTACATATGCATATATATAGTATTTACTGGTGTATACGGACTTGACACGGTAACTATTTTAAAGACAAAAGAGGAAATGAGATTCAAATGCCCGTATGTGTGTATACACACACATAGATGTATGTATGTAGGTGAATATACAAATATTTAGATTTGTCAAGTGTCGTAAACGTCAGGTTTAATTTCTTTATGTGAGATATTCATCATCAGTAGCTCGTCAGTCTATGGTGGAACCTGACCTTCTCAGGCAGATTGTTCTGGGTGCCACGGTTTTCGGAAAACACTTTGTATGCAGTCCGCCCATCTTAATTTGGGTCTTCCTCACGAGCCAGTTGGTTTGACCAGCAAAATTCGTTTTGACGTTCTATCTTCCTTCATTCTAATTACATGGACGGCCCACTTCACGCGTTGAATTTTTGTAAGTTTTGTTATATCTGGTTCTTTAAATAAGCGATAAAGTTCGGCATGATTTCTCCTTCTCACTTTCTCAGTTTCTTTTTGTAGAAATATTTTTTTATTAGTGGGAATTCACAGTTCACGAGAATGCGTCATGCGGCCAAAGAACCTATAGCCACTTCACAATTAAATGAAACTACGTGATGTAGTAATATCTCTACTTTCTTTAAGTTCTTTACCATGATCTAGGTTTTGTTGTATTACAACATCTTCAGGTGGGCTTTTAGCTAAGATTCTTGCTAATAGCCCATCTGAAGATGCTGTAATACAACGAAACCTAGGTCGTGGTAAAGAACTTAAAGAAAGTAGAAATAATACTACATCACGTATTTTCATTTAATTGTGAGTAATGAATTTCTACAAAATTAACGCCAAATATATTCAATACCATAGCCACTTGTCTTTTAGACTAGCTACCACTGGTTCTGAATGGAAATGAAAAGAATTACTTTTCAAATATAACAAGTTGGAATTTTAGTAAGACGTTGAGATTTTGAAGAAAGAGGGAATATTATAAATGTTTCGATATGAGATCTAAAATGTTCAAAAATATTTTACAATCAATGTAAATACTCGTTAATATCAAGAAAAAAATTATATAATATAACACATCGCGTTGTGAAACCACAAAGCTCAAAACTGAAAAAGATGCTAGCAAAATACACTTTGATTAGGCCTTGACACGATAATAAGAAGATAAATTGTGAAGCAGTGTCGCGAGCTGGAAGGAAATTGTCCGAATTATGGTCGTTTAGACCTCCATGTTTTATAAGAGCAGTTTGCGATCTTAGACAGCGAGTTACTTTATTTTGCAAAGTTCGGCAATTAATTAGTTCACAGAGACGATAGCCTGTGCTTAGTTTTGTAACAAAATAGCGTTGTATCAAAGTTGTTTACATAATGTCTTATGTCAGTATGAAAAATTATAAAAAAATGGATATCATACTAATAACAAAGACATTCTGACAATAACATTTTGAACAATTGGACGTTTAATTTGAATTGGAATTTCGCGATTTAAAATATGAAAATTATGGTATAATGGTTATAAAAATGGAAGTTATTATTATAGAAAAACAGATGGGGTACCCACGTGTATATTGCATCGTCACCTTGGTCTGTTTGGTTAAAAATGGTTACAGATTTTGAAAGCGCGGGGCAAAATGAGGTCCCGAGTTCGATGCCCAGCTGCTCTTGGAGTGGGGCTGGATTAATGTTCTGGTTTTGTTGTCAGAAATTAATATTGTAGTAATAAGTGTTGCCGTATATACTGCACATTAAAGTCTGTATATAAATAAATAAATATATTGAATATTGATATTGAGAGATTTAATCAAAATTTTAAAGGGATATAAACCTAGCCACGTACCCAGAATGGTCAAATTCAAAAGTTATATATATATATACATATATATATATATATATATATATATATATATATATATATACATATTTTTTTTATAGCAACTCGTTCACTACGAACAGATGGCCATCAAAATATAATTGAAAGTTGGATACAGATATAAAGTTATAAAGAAGTTTCAACAGTTAGAACAGCAAATTGTCCATCAATGTACCAGGATTTTTTTGACCACCTCTCACAGAGTCGTTTTTAGTGCTATAACACACTTTGTTATATCAAATTTTAACAAATATAGTGAGCTTTTCAATTTAATTCATAACAATCCATTGTGGTTATGAGTTTACGAGCAACTAAGTTTTTTTTTTAAATGTATCAATTCGTTCAGTGTGAACACCTGTATTTAATAATGAACCAAATGTATGGTGTATAATAAACCAAATAATGAACAAGGAAGCATCGTCATTAAAATTTAATGAAATCAGATGTGTTAGTGTTAAGTCATCATATTTACTTGTATTTCAATAAAATCAACATATAAAGAGCTTTCTTTATCAATATTCTAGTAATCATGAATTATATAATCAATAACAGAGTCCTTCTATGAACTTTAGACAGTATAATGCGGTTAGCAATATTTTATAACAGTCCTTTTGAACACGTAAACTGATTTTATTGTGTTGAATGCTTCTTAATATTTGTAATTACAAAGAAATAATCTTTTTGTGAGGATGTATAAAGCATTTTCACGAACGTAGTACATTATTATTTTTAATGAAAAATATCATAGTAGATGTTTCTAATTCCATGTATATATATGTATGTATATATATATATATATATATATATATATATATATATATATATACATATATATATATTTATATATATGTAGCTTTAGGAGAATTTTTCACAAGATCATTGGGTTTATCCATTTCACCTTTCTCAATGAAGCTGTGTAAAATTTGCGAGTTACAGGCAATTGTATGTGCATACTGAGTATTTCTACTATATATTCTGGACAGTGATAGTGATTAGTAGCAAGAAGTTAAGGAATGTTGAAATGTAAAGGAAAAAAAATGAATGAAGTGTGTGAAAATAAGTGTTTGACAGGGGAAACGTTAAATATTCACATGTCAAAAAAGAAGTAGCTGAATAATAGACAAAAGGAACTGCTTATTTGCACATTTATAAATTTAGTGTCCTACAAAATGAAAATTCTGATCTTTTCCAAAGAAAATTTCATAAGACAATTCACCCAAAGAGCAATTTAATACAATTGAAAAACAGATACTCAGTAATTTGAATATATATTATTCGACAATCACTGAATTATTTGTAAATAAATTACTCATGAATGTAATAATATTACAGTAAGTGGGTAGTATTTACTAGCTACAAATTTGGTTTCTTTCTTCTAATGTTTTTCCTAATACCTCAGAATGTCATTCTAATTTTCTTCCAAATAATTTATTGGCAAAGGTAAATTTTGTATAAACCATTGTAAGAGATTTCATAATGTTTCTGCTATTCTATGAATAAATTTTCAAGTGCCTGTATGAGTAAGAAAGTTGACCAATAAATCTTTAAATTATTCCGTGTTATTGACGGACTTGAAGTTAAACAATTTTTTTATAGATTTACTGAGTATGATATTTGGTATATATATATATATATATATATATATATATATATATATATATATATATATATATATATGTATATATATATATATATATATATATATATATATATATATATGTATATATATATATATATATATATATGTGTGTGTGTATATATATATATATATATATAAAGTAATTGAAAGTTACAAAACGTAAATATACGTGGGATGAAAGGAGGAATTCCCAAAACTACGACATACAAAAGAATCTCGTACTCAAGTGAGGTCGCTGCGAACACTTTTGCTGATTATATTAATTAAGTATATTCATTTTTTTTCAATAATGAGCCAACAATCGACTTTGCGATGACATCACATACCGCCGATTAAGATAGCTTATCTCTGTTCCATGTCATTACGATGAGATTCGTTGAAGTCCAATGTAATAGAGAAACATATTTCGACTGCGAAGATATATTTTGACTGGAGCTTTTCCAATAAATAGCTCTCGTTTCTGAATGAACTACTTTCGTAAGTAATTAAGGTCTATTTAAATAAATTCTTCTAACTACTAACATTTACAATAAATCGTCTCCTTGTTTTGAAATTTATCTATCTGTTTGGAACATTTCGTAGATGATTCCTGTTCTTAAGTCTTTTTCTAAGTTCTATTTAAAATAATTATAAACCTTTAGCTGCCTTATCTTCATTTGCAAAAGTACTCGAAACTATTCTACAACGCTGTATCTATTTTCAAATTTACTCCCAGCTGACTGACTGTCAGAAAGTTTTCGACCAAACTGTTCCACCGTTCTCCCCTTCAATATTTTCATGTTGGAGTAAATAATAAAAAGGTTTAATAGGTTTGATAAATATTAAAAGGTCGGTGTGATATTTATCTATTCACCTCAGATTTTACAATGGATGTAATTCCTTTTAACTCAACGAGAACTGCTTTTAGTTATGTATTTTTTAAATAATAAATAATAAAGTTATTACTAGTCGATATTATAGTCTAGAGTTTCACTTGTCTAGAGGGTCCAAGAGTTCCAAAAGTACTCATCAATCTTTTGTATACATTGTTTGAATTGAACCCGGTCTCTAGATATTTTTTCTGCTCCATTGACTGTTTTGAAGTTACTTCGTCGTTCATGACTGAAAACTAGATAATATTTACTCGAATTGATGTGTGTTCCTGTCTTCTTCTTTATTGTCTTATAACCGAATGTTCTCACTTTCTTCCACGGCACTTTGGGAAAATATATAACTTAATCATAGGGTTTTCAAAAAATACATAAACACTTGATAATCGTTTTTGGAGACCTCGTAGAGTTTTGAGTTTATAACTAGGTCCCTGATATGGTTAGCACTAAGAGAGCGATGAGCCTTATGAAGAGAGCGATCGGCCTTACAAATCTACATTGTAATAATAAAATATCTTTCTTGATATATATAACGACAAGTGCAGCAGGAACAAACAGTAGATTTGAAATCAAAAGTAGAGTCCATCAGGAGTCGGCACTAAGCCCACTACTATTCAGTCTTGGAATGAACTATCTCATATAAGACACACGAGATCCCGCGCCATGAAATATGCTCTATGCCGATGACGTAGTTCTAGTTGTGCAATTTTTCCAACAAATGCAATATAACTTGATGATCTCGGTTCCTAGAAAAGCATTGGAGAAAGGGCGATTTAGAAGTAATAGAAGTAAGACACTTTATAACTCCTGTGGCACTACATCTAATAATACACCAACTAATTTCTAACATTGGATAAAACATACAGAATAATAAAAAAAAATAAATGGCGTTCCATGGTATGTATCCTCTGTGATGCCAAAATGTCAATAAAACCAAAGAAAAAATACAAAGTAATAAGACAAAAACAGGTAATAAGACCAGCACTTCTGCATGTTTCCGAATGTCGACCTAGGGAAAAATGCAGATAAAAATTAAATTACATAAATGAGAGTGTTATTCTTGGAGAGTCATGAGAATTTATAAGATAAAAAAACGAGTAAATGGTGAAAATTTTCAATATCGCAAACATCGAAGATATACTTCACCAATAACCACCTCAAATATTGTGGTTATATTATGAGGAGAAACGAAGATTAGATGACAAGAGTAATGACAGGAATCGCGGACGGTAAAAGTCGATATTTATCTCCCCACTACCTGGAACCAAACCATCGAAACCAACTTAAAAATAGTAGATGCCGATATTGAGACAATGGAAAATCATATCTTTTTTCGTAAACTTATGAAAATTAAAGACTCCACATGATATAGGCGTAAAGAGACAGGGAGAAGAAAGAGTGACTTAGGTTGTGTTGATGAGGAGGTTACTTATCTCTGACTATGTATCATTAATTGTATAATAGTAAAACTGTAAATTTTATTTTAAGTACCTTATCTTCTAACAAAAAAAAGTGATTTTTCTCTTACGATGTAATGATAGTAAAACGGTGAAAACCTCTCCATAATATAAACAAAATATCTAACGTAGTAACGATTATTGAGATTTTAGTAAGAAAAATTTAACTTTTTAATTTATGCATATTTAAGAATGATATCGATAACTAATCATAATCTTTCCCTTATATTTATTTTTGTATATTAAAAACTGGATTTCAATTTTATCTATTATTTCTGATATTTGAATGTATTGTTATTATTTCCGCTGTAAACAGATACAATTTTGAAACCAACATAGGTGCTCTAAGAAAAATTGTTTTAATCACACTAATGTAATTTTTTTATTAAAAACTACATTATTTGTAAATGTTTTTACTCAAACAATGGGATACTCTAAAAAGTTCGCAGCGACGTGCTGGAATTTCCAGGTTTATTTATTTTCGAGGCATATTATTTTGCGGAAACCGATATACACATTTGAGTACTTTCTAACCGATAGCATTCCAGATATAAAAACTCAAGATTTTGCTTATTCATTTATATCTTTTCATTTTAAATTTTCAATACGAGAGTTAGTTTGAAATATTATGTGAATGGTGTGTTTTCTTATCCAGTAAATTTTATTTCTTTAATTTTTTATTCCAATTCTTTAGAGTTTTTTCGAATATTTAACATTTAACTTGAAATAATACTATTTAAATTAACATGAATTTGTTGAGATTTAATAAATCCAGATCGTGCGTTATTTTTTTTGTCACTTTTAATTCAGTTTTTTTCCAATTTCAAGTAATGAAGATTTAAATTTTACTCCATATAATATTTTTGGGCGATTGTCTGTTTCTCGAACGTGGGGCTAAATTTCCAAAATTTAATTAAAAACGATAAATTATCTAGGTCGAAAGAGCATCTTAAAGTTTTGACATGGGTTTCTTGAAAAATTTTATAACATATTTTCCTAATTTTTTCACTTTTTTCATTTAAAAAGTAAACTTTGTTATTAGTTGCAGTTACACTCAAAGTTATTTGTCTACATTTTGTAAGTACTTATAATACTAGAGAATTGCGTTATTTTTAAAACTATAAAAACTCCTATATTATATATTAAACTTAAACTCCTATATTATATAATTGTGGATTGGATACTACAAGCCTACTCTCATTATGTTGAACATTAAATTTTTCTCTAATGTTCTTTCTTTTTTTCTTGTTGTACACAATATCTGTTAAAACGTGTGCTTCGAGAACCATTTTAGGTTTCATTGGAATCAACCCATAATTCAAATTTCTTTAACTACATACTTATCTTGACAAGTTTTGACACACGCGTTATCTAATCATAATATTTAATTAAGTAATGAAAATGTACAAAGTTAAATACATTTAGCAGACAAGCAGCATTTTTTTCAAAAATATTATGTTCTGTGAGTTTTAATAAATTTTAATAGAATTTACATATATCAAGATATCAATTATTTTATCGACGAAGCCAACAAACACACCTTTCTTGTTATCGAATTTCGTCCCTTTTCTTATATTTATTTTAAAGAATATTAATCTTTAGCTTGAAACTTTGTGGCATATTTCTGAAAATATACTAAAATGGTCTGTTTTTTTCTGTTTGGTTGCTTTTGACTTTATATCCATCAAATTATCGGCTAAAAATGTGAAATTATACATGAAACTTGTATATGGCTTCCTTCCTATTCTGGAAATGTTTAGGTCATAAGGGGTGTCTTGTTACTAATACATTCTTACAAAGAATTATCCGTCATTATACACTGATAGGTTTTTAATTTGGCTTTAATACCTAAATAATATTATAAAAAGGAATTTTCATTTCCTATAACAAAATATTAATCGCTCTAGTAAACGTCACGTTCAAATCTATTAAACTACTAAGGCAGACATCTTATTTCTACTCTGGATACCAGTTACATTTCAACAACAATTAATAATTTTTGGATTTCGTGCCTCAATATACTTTGTTGTTTGTTTCCCTGCCCAAGTAAGTTTCAATTGTTATTTTTTGATTTACGAAAATTAGAACAGACGCCAATGTTACTGGTGTTACTTGCATATAGTGCTGAATAGATATTGAAATAAATTTGGATAACGTTTTATTTTTATAGCTTTTAAAATAAAAATAAAAAAAAGTTTCACGTTTTGGACTTTTAAAATATTCAGCAGTGGAGGAAGGTAACTATATATTAGAGAAAGATGATAAGATATATTAGAGAAAAATTATAATTGAACCTTTTTAGTGTAATTATTTATCACATTTTAAAGCGTAAAGAAATACTGAAAAACACTTTAAATGTGAAAAGTAATAACAGATATGTATAACAATATATATTTTGTTGATACCGTATAATTTAGGAAAGATACTGAAAATTATCTTTTATGCGTATCTAATTAGCACTAACATACATTAAGCCTAAGCTTATATTTTCGTGACAAGTTTTCCTTCCATAACTTTAAAAAGCGTCAATATTGCCAGTTTACAACTCAAAAAATAGTATTATAAAAAAAATAACAGCAAAAATGAAATATTTTATAGAAGAGTTAAAATAAAAATGATTCGATAGCAGCTGGACATAATGTTAAAATTTAAAAGCATTTATAATACTTACATCTTTCTATTAGAGATGCCATTCTCTCATAGTTAGGAAAAAAATAATATATTATACAGACCCATAGACAACATTTCATCGTAATGCTACCCTATAAAGATTGTCTTTCGTTAAATAAAGGTAGACTCAAAAATCTACCTACCAATTAAAGGAAAGAGCTTATGAGACTCATTAGTAAGAGGATTAAAAAATTCGACGAAAATTGATATATTTCAATATTAGTAATGAGTATTTTAGGTTTAAATTTGATGGGAAACAGGAGGCCTTACTTTTCATTTTTAATAAAAATAGGAACCCACACGTTTAGTAACTTATCAAAGATTTATTTGGATAATTTTTTTAATAAAAAATTATATTTTTCGTGTAGTATCTTTGTAGTGGAGTAAGCAATTATTGCAAAGATACTAGAAATATTTGAAAAAAAAGTTAAACACATTGCTCACTGATCAATATTTGTAAAAGTCTAAATTTATGATAGAAAATGAAGCGATATGATTAAAATATGTCATTTAAAAAATAGCTGCACCAAACTATATAAATAAAAAAATTCGAGTTTCCACCCTTGATTTTTATAAAATTGGGTTAACTTATTTTTTATTGTTTTGTAAGAAACATTCAGTGCACTTTTATATGACCCAATGCATATATTAGAAACGACCGATGACTGCAAAAACTGTGGATGGTGAAGAGAAAAACAAGTTTCCACCTACACTACAACAATTGGTTAACATTTGGCAATCCTTTTCTCTAAAGTTGAAATGTTTTAAACAGTTCACCATTGTAAGAGTTCAATTTAGTTCTTTAGTTCCCCCAGACAGTCAAGGGAAATTGTAATCACGCGCACGCGTGCACGCGTTCACATTCGCACACTCACACGCACGCGCATGTGCGCAAGTGCGTTCGCTCGCACGCACGCTTCGCATGCATGCACACCGTACACACACACACATATATATATATATATATGTATATATATATACATATATATATATATATATATATATATATATACAATAAAAATCTTAACAAATTATTAATGGCTACGTGGACAATGATACATTGATTATAATTGGTTATTTAAATTCTTTGTGAAATATAGACAATACACTGTTATTTTATAAACAAAAATTTAGTTGTGAATTGAAAATGATATGGTATTAAATAAGCAAGCAGGGAAATAAAAAAGGAGAATATTATATCTTATTGAATGATACTAAAAAGAAGATTCCATTAAAACTTATTACTTTAATCCTATGTAGATTTAATTCTGAAAACGTAGCAAATATTGAAGAACTGTTATTTAAACAAAAAAAATATTCTTATCAATACAGAAACATTTTGTACTCCAAATAATTAGAGACAAAATATATTAAGACTTTAATCAATTTTCCTGAACGGCCAAATGAAGTTTTGATATTATTTGTATCAAAGTAGTTACACGTACTCGAAATAGAAATTAATGACTTCATTACTTTTTAGGTTTTTACATTTCTTTTAGTAATGTCATTTCCGATCATACTGTATGACATTCATAATTAAAATTAAAGCAAAATTTTAAGTTCTAAAATATGTAAATTTATATTTTAAGCATGCATTAGAATATTAATTCATTTTATCAGCCATCATTCTAACCCTACTTAAAGTTGGGAAATAATTTGAAAACTCGGAAAGAAAACCTATTTAATTCGCAGTTTCCTTTTCAACCATGTAAAAAATTGTGGACGGAGATTGTTCTATATGGATTAAAGGATTTGAATTAAAAATATTCAAATTAGGACTGAATCGAAGGTATTGGACTTTAATAAAACATCGTTTGTAAAATAAATTCGCTTAGGAAAAACGTTACAAGGAAAAGAGGAAAATTTTTAACGCTGCGAAAAATATAATTAAATTTTTTTCTAAGTTCACCTGCCAAAAAAAGGTGGCAAATTTGGCAAATTGTAGCACCGTACCCTATAATCACTAGAATGTTTACCTAAAATGTATAATTATACTTTTTATAAAATTTTTCAGTGACGCATAATTATTAAAATTTTTAGTCAAGACTCTGAGTTTTATTTTTAGAAATGATTTACAAGGTTACTTATTATGAAAATACAAGGAAAAGTCTCTTAAAACCATGGATCTTATATTAATATCACACAAAATATTATTACCTTCACGATGTTCAAAAACAGGTAGACAGCGGTTTATCTTGTAGATTTAACAAGAAAAACATGTGAATAAATAAATCCCTAGACATAAATGTTCTACTCTCTTTTGTTAGATATTACCATATTCCCAAACAAAATTCCTAAATCTTAGCATTATAAAGTTCATATCTATCATATTTTAAGTATATTAATAGTGAATATTTTTTCTTTGTTATCCCAAATTTCAGTAGCCAAAGCGCAACTTATCTAACACAAACTTCAGTGGGCAACTTTTCTCGACTTACTAGCAAGGCTACTCGCTAATTAGTGACCCTGAAAGTTCTGCAACACAGAAAAGGGACAAATTACCTCACACGTCCTATTCTCATTTAGACTCTTCGCCAACTCAATTTCGGTAACTTTTTAATGTAGCGTTTCTTTTAAACGGGAAATTGAGTTTTAAAATAGATTATGTCCGCCTACCACGGTTCTCATTTGGTGTGATATATTAAAATGGACTATATTTAAAATTATTTTTTCATCAGCGGAATAAGGGCATGAATTCCAATTATATTACACCCCGAGTAAGTGGTGAAATTAAGTCCAACCCCCAAAGAGACTGTGAATTTAAATTTGTAATGTGGGTTGTATACCCTCCTGTTCTTACGATGTAATAGGTTGTAACCATATTTCATTCATTGACGAAACGTTACAAAGTGAACTGTTGCAAAGCAATTAGTACACATTTGGTACTGATTATGGCGGAATATGTTAAATTAGTAATTTATGAAAAGTTTTTCAGACTATAAGAAAAAATTATAAGGAGGAACTTTACTATATAATTTGTATACTCAAAAAGAGAAAACAGTTTTACAAATCTAAGAAGCAGAAGATTGCACATAACGCAAAAATATCTACGTGATATTTTAACGTAAATCTTTGAAGATTTAGTTTTAGAATACTCGAGTTTTGCAGTAATGCATGTGTAGGAACGAATATGTGGTATGTTGAATCATTTATTGGTTACAGATGAATTATCTCTGGTATTCATAGTCTGAAATAGCAAAGTTTTCATTCGATACTTTTCCATTTGATTATATTAAAAATTGCTGATTTAATAAACGATTAAAATCGAAAGTGTTGCTTTTTCTTAAGGATATCAATCTGCTAATTGCCTACTCGAAGATGTTGTAATACAACCAAACCTAAAACGTGGTAAAGAGTGTATATAAAGTAGAAATAATATCACTTAGTTTTATTTTATTGTGAATAATGATTTTTTACACAACTAACGCCAAATATATTCAGTACAAAAATCGATGTTGGTAATTAAATGACAGAAAAATTAATTATTGGATATTAATCAGAGCTATTATGACAAGTGTTCTTTTATTAAGAGTAAGTTTAGCAAAAAATCCCTTATGTAACAGAATAATAAAATGGCTGAACATATAAGTTAGTTTAGGATTAACATTATTATAGATAAAGTTAAATTATGTTCTACTTTCCTTTAAGAAGCAATCGTAGATTTTAGAAATTAAAACGTAGATTTACGTAAGTAGCAAATTTACTTTTTAGATAGAGGTATTTCGAAAGATCGTAATTTTATAGCGTAAACAACGATTAATTTAAACATAACTGATAATATCATACACATAGATTAATATTCAACTACGCTAATAGTTACGCTCTAAAGGCAAAAGGAAGATATTTATGGCTTTAGCTTGATAAAAAACATATTGAGCTGCAAAACCTTCTGCGGCTTCCATTTACAAAAATAAGGCTAAGTCAAACAGCTACCAATTCAATTATTTTTGCAGTAACACTCAAAATGAAAAGGATAAATTCGCAGCCGGTCGAAAAGTAGCCGGCAACAACGGAATGTATATCCGCTGGGCTTATCGTGGATACCAACAACGCGAACGTTGATTTTATGAAGTGGGCATATTATCCAATAGGAGCTGCGCTGTAGTGCTTCGTGAATATGCAAAGCCATGCTCGTCTTATCGCCGCTCAGCAAAAAGCCGCCTCACTATTCGGTGCCGCTTGCCCACTTTCTATTCACTAAGTCGATGGAGACCTTTGTTGTTTGGCCGATGTCATAAGGGAAATTTTAACAAAGAGAAACCTATACATAAAGTTTAAAGTTCAAAAAACTTCACAAATTGAATTTTATGTATTAAACTATTGCTTCTTCTAAGAAATTTCACAAAACATGGCATGTAGCATTTTAAAAATACTAAGAAATTGACCAATCAATTTTTATTCTTAAAAATAGTAACTTAAAAATAGGATTATATTAATAAAATGTCGTAAAGTAGTTTTTGTGAAAATATAGTGCTTGATGGCATCGAATAAAATTGAGTATTCTGTATTTTATGTTAATGCATTTTTTTGAAATATACCAATAAGGTAGGTTTTATGAAGCATGCAAGAGAAAATGAAAGGAGAAAAAATTCTTGAATGTTTCTGTCTTTTGTTATTACTTTTTTTTACATATTAATTGAAGATTTAGTTTAAAATCTCGAAAGAAATTAGATTGGAAAACAAAAATAAAATAATTTACCTTGGAAATTTCATAAAGAGAATAAAACATAAAAATGTTATGCAAAGACGCTTTCTTTTAATTATTTTTACAAACTTTTATTTGCCTATTTCAATTTTCATTCTTATCCATATTTTTTTAGTTACCTCATAATACCTCTCTTTTTTATGCTTATATATTATGAAAATATTATTTAATTTTGTATTACTATATCAGTAATTGAAGAATTGTCTCTTCGTATGCCAATTTTGTTTTACCTTAAAAATTGTGATTTAGCTTTAGCCACAATTTCATTAATTTTTTTTATGTAATTCTTCTAATATGAAATAAATAAAATATTTAATAAAATATTTATAATATTATTTATTGCCACTTGAATACACAATAAAAAGTCTCGACCAATAATAACAAAAGTAATAATTTTTGGCATAGCATATCAAGAATTTCACATTTATGTGTGCACGTTTTGCATACCCGATTTCTTGAAAAATCCTTAAAACATTTCAAAATTATTATTATTTTAGTACATGGTTACTACCATGTACTAAAATACAACACATATATTTATAAACAATCGGTTATCAACTTGAAACTAAATTTTACAGAGCAAAAAGTTATGACCGAAAAATACTTTCTTGAAAAATGTTGTGCATAAAAATAAAGGCCCTTTTAAATAGTCTAAATACAGACAGTACTTATTTAATTATTTCGTGAGAAATTAAAATAAGTATGTAGAAGGAGAACGTTGACTTATTTTTAAAACTGCTGAATCGATAATTTACATAAAACAAGCATATGTTTGCTACTCGTATTTGAAAATTGCAGAAAAAATAACTTGGTTCGTGTTTCAAACTAGATTTAGAATGAATTTATTAAGGAAGAATAGAGTTCACCCTGGAAAATGTCAATACACATTTAGGTACGAACTCACAAGTTTAAGCATGTAAAGAGCCATCGTATTTCTGTTAAAATATTTATTAGCATTGACATTGTTTATTGCCATACATAATATATGTATATATGCCTGTGATTTGATGAATTAATATTATTAATGTGATTTGATGAAAAATATTGCATTCAAGTATTTATTCAGTGCCGATCTCTGGAATATTTTGGTACGACTTGTTAAACAGATATTGAGAGAGAGACACTTTACGATGTATTCTGGAAAATTTTGGAAAAAAATGTAATAAGAAATATCCCTAGATATTTTTGATTATCTTTTCGGAGATATCTTCAGTCATGCCCTATAGTAAGAAAAACTCATACCCAAGTACGATATGTTAAAAAAAATAATAAATAAAACATCTTTCATAATGTCCAGGTAATTTAAGTCCTCTTCCAGTAAAATATGATCACAAAAGTCTTACACTGAACGAACTCTTAGGAAGCAGCCATCCTATGATACAGACAGATATACAATATGAATTTAAAAAAGATTGGTTTTTGATATTTGGAAATGCAACCCTAAAAAATTAAAATCTAGATGGAATGATATGGTAATAAAATTATTTTGTTTCATTAGCAAAACTTCCCTCAACAAAGGGAAAAAATCGTTGACTAAGTCTAAACAAGTTTCAAAATTATTTTTGTTTGTTTTTTTATAAGAAATAAAATTATGTTATATTACATACACATACAGAATATTAAAGAAAGGATTTAATTTGGCTATTTATAATCCCTAAAATGCATTTATGATTTTTAAGACGAACAATTCAATAGGTTACCGAGTCGCCAAACTTGCGAAGTTTTTTTCAAATTCTCTTACGTCTTTCAATTACCATAGAACCAGAATCATACTCCGGTCGACTCGTAGTTTCCTTTAAATACGCTCTCCTATAAAACCGTCGGATCATTACAGAAACGTGACCTGCATTTACAGCCAGCGTCTCTACTTCATTTAGCGGCCGTGAATAGTAATGCGCGAGCTCCTCGTAAACAATCTACTACTCGAGACGGGGTTGAACAGTTGGTTGAAGAGTAGAGGGTAGTACTCCGAGAACTCTTGGTTCATATTACTGGAAATAGCTTTCTTTCAGGTGAATGGTAATTCGTGACGAGTTATAAAGATTGCGGCAAAATACACAGTTTTGGATCTATAATATTATTTTTATATTTTAGATCTGATATATTTCCATATATTTAAAAAATTCTATAATAACGTGAATAAACCTGTTTTCCTTCCAAGTAAGAAAGGTTATAATTTTCCTTCTGTTTTTTTGTGACCCTTTTTATGGTATAAGGTTTTTAGTTTCATGTTAATTATTACAATGAGACGTTTTTATTAGGAATTCTGAAATTAAAAGTATTATTAAAATAAAACAATAATATATCAAAATATGCACATAAAATTTTCTGTAATCAATTTATTTATATATGTTTTCATTTTATATTTTTACATTATTTTAGTTATCAAAATCTCTTATGTCTCATCATGTTATTAGATATAATTAAATTCATGCCAAGAATGAAACGGTAAAGAGGCCACGTTAGTTTCCGCCTCTCGAAGAGACTTAGAATAAATTTTACTGAAAGTTTCCGATTTTGTATGGTAGGGTCGCCAAAATTGTTCTGTTTTTGGATTTTTCTTATTTATATACGCTTCAGACTAGCAAAACTTTTCGAAAGATCGATAAGACAGACGCCCTGGATCTGACTAAGAGAAGACAATTGGGAAAATCGCGGACTGAATTCCAAACTAACGTCTTCACACCTCAAGAACTTAGCAGCAAGCAGCGTCATCGATCTTAGTACAATCTTGGGTACTAAAATGTTTAGGCCTAATCTCACGCGAAGGCGGATCGTCGCCGATGAAATGCAATGATCAAATCAAATCAGCTATGGACTTCCTTGATCGAATGTGCTATACGAAAGGCAAGCAGAGATAAATGGTGAAACACAGTGAAGCAGGTTATTATAGCTGTTAATCTTGTCAGCACCGTAACTTTTAACCACATGTTCATGACCGATTGGTCAAGAGTTTCAGGATAGAGAAGAGAAAAATAGTATGAAGTTATATGTCTAAACTTTTCTCTGGGTTTTTTCTAATAATAACAGTAATTATAAAAAAAAATATCGCAGAATCAAACATAAGTTAAGATCAAGAACAAATAAAATTACGAATTTAAATTAATAAGAGGGTTGAAGTTACTTTCTACAATCTATATTTTTGTTTGACCATAAAATAGAAAGAATTAAATCTACGAAATTATTGAGTTCAGATCATTCCAAAACTTGATTTGAATATATACTGTTCCTCCTAACTTTTATTCGTCTAGATACTTGTTAGGATTTGATTGATTTGTCCTAGTATTGTTTGTATTTATATATATATATATATATATGTGTGTGTGTGTGTGGGGGGGGGGTGCGTGTGTGTGTGTTTGTGCGTTTCCAATGTCTTGCCTCTTTGTTTCTTAGTCTCCCAAAAGTTTTCTATGAAATTTTATGATCATTCTGCCAGGGCAAAAATAATACTAGATGTCACTACATAAAATGAAATTAAAATTTTGCTAAAAGTAGTTTAAAATGAACCGAATAAATATCATTCATAACAAGGATTTTCAACTTAATTTTTTGTAGTATAAATATAATGTAGAGTTTCACAATATCACAAAAAATTTAAAAGAATATAATAAATTTCATAGAGTGAAAACACCAAGATTTTTGGAAATAAATAATGGGTAATTAAGGATGTACGTATATCAGAATCGACTAACATAGCTAATTTTATTATTCATATTTACGTTTGATGGTATATCCAGTTTCTGAAAACAAGTTCAGTGACAGATACAATAAGACGGCGTCTTTATTGAAGTTATAGTTTACTAGAAACAAAAAACATTACATTTTCGAATACAAAATAATTTAAGAAAGTTACAAGTTCTTATCACATATTATATATTTTAGGTATGAGAGTTAAGAAATCTATTGACAAACATTTGAAAGATTTTTGAGCATATTTAAAGATAAAGAATTAATTATTTTCCTTGTTATGTTTCGAATATGTTTTGTTTTTATTATATTTTAACCAATAGGCAATGAACTTTTTTTGAAAATCAGTAAGATACACTTAAATTTATATATTTTCTGTATTCTTATCCTAATACCTATTTGGACGGATAATTGAATGAATTTAGGGATAAAAATAACAGTGTTTTTTTAATTTGCTAGACATGCATATTTAAGTAAAAACAAATTTATAATTATATTATATTGATGCCGCACATTTTCATTAAGAAAACAATTTTTTTTAATTAATCGACACTCTTAAATATTAAGTAACCATCATTGGTTTTATTGCCTGATCTACATGATTTTTATTAATCTTTTATTTATAATTTTTTTTTGGGATCGATTCTAAAACATTTCAAAGACTTTATCAAACGAGTGAGAGTTCATCGTCTCTTTAACAAGGGAAGTTTCAACTAATTTATAGATTGCTAAAATAAAAAAAATGGACTTTATTTTAAATAAGGATATAATAAAATATAGGAAATGACCTTTAATAATAAAAAAGTTAACGGAAGACTGCAAATGAAGAAGATAATATAATGTATCACAACATCGGTATTAAGAGTAAATATATTTAAGAAAAATAAAAGAGACAAAAATTTCCTAGTTTAGCGTTTATTTGTTTTCCTGAAGTAGGCTTGAATTAATCTCCGCGTATATGCCCATCTAATCTTTTAGTTGCTTGCAGGAAGTATTGGTCGTTTAATTCTTTTTGAAAAGGGAACAATGTAAAGCTAGTGACTCAATGGCATGTATTTGTTTCTTTTTACCTCGCGATTATTTTCAAATAAAAAATCTAGGGCAAGTAGAAAACATGAAATATAAAATATTAACTACTATATGTTTTAAAATAAAAAAAAACAACTTTCGATTTCTGTTCATTCTCGTTTTTTTATATTTTCAGGTTTTCTAAAAAACAATTGAAAAATAAATTGAAAAAAATAACATAATATTCAAACATAAATTTTTTCTGCTGCTTGTTTAATATTTAAAATAATTATGTGAATTGCATGATTTTTTTTTAATTTACCTCTTAAAGTATGCGTGCTTTCTGCAAATGATTTTATCAAAATTATTTCTTTCTTTCTTTCGATGTTCCTTTAGTTTAGGGCGCTGACAATGCCAGATTAAGCTTATTTAAACATTTTTTTAGCAAAATCTACTAAATTATGGCTTTGAAAAAATATATTTTATTTCTAACAATATTTCTAAAATCCAAAAGGCGACTGAAATATAATTCATATATAAAAAAATCCAAAAACATCTCGTAACGTAAATTTGAAACCAATATAACTCCGTTATTTATAACACTTTATAAATAAAATTAAAAATAGATACGTTTTAAATAGTTTTGTTTTATTTAAAATCGTGGTTCATTTTTATTTTCAATAAAGTAAATGGAACTCCAAAAAGAAATAAAAACATTATTTTTCTGGAATACGAAGACTTGTTTTGGCGATATCGAACGATCGAATATTCTTGATGGCGATCAAAAAGCAATCAAAATAAAAGGCGAGATAATTAAATTCATTTTAATCTTAGGTTTGGATTTGTGTTTTAATATCGTAGGAATAAGTTTAGTTTAGCACCAACGATATTTTGATATTTTTTTATAGACATGGAAGCATATGTATTGTATACTGAATGCAATACTAATTTTGCAGAATACATATTGTAGTGCGCGATTATTGATAAAAAAATAACATGAACATTTTTATACATTTGTTTGCGTGGGAATATGTTTTTTTTTGTTTCACGTAATTCACCTTGTTTTCAATACTTTTTCTTTACTCACTTTTAAATATTTTGAGTTTGTCTATTTTTATATCCATTCGTGTAAGGGTTTATACATTTTTTTCACGTGACGCTTTCTGCTTATTAATTTTTTGAAGCTTTCAGTTATTTTTTTTTATATCAATTTGTGTTTGTATTTATATTTTTTTTTCATAACCCATTTTACCAACCCGAAAAATCTTATCGTAATTAATATTATAATCCCAACTTATATTAAAAATGCAAAAGTGTGTGTGTTTGTCCTTTATTCATGTCGCAATGGAGCAACGTGACTTTCTGTAGAAAATCATACGGTGAAATATTCCAACCCAGAAAATCCAGGAAAACTCATCCTACCTATATTATAATCTAAATACAAAATTTTTAAAGTGTGTTTGTTTGTCTTTCTTTCACATCGCAATAGGGAAACATATCAATTTAACATTTTGCACAAAGATGGCAGGAGTTCCAGGAAGTACTCTTCAATCTAGAAAACCTTTTCCTAACTGAAACAAAAATTTTTTTGTCCTTCTTTCACGTCTCAACGGAACAACAAATCGACGTGACTTACTGTACAGAGATAGTTGGGGGAACAGGAAATGACATAGGTAAAATATCAACCGGAGAATGTTCATCTTAATTAATATCAAAATCCCAACTAACATAAAGACTCGAAATTGTTTGTTCTTCTCTCACGTCGCAATGGAGTAGTAAATCGAAGTGGCTTTCTGCATAGAGATATTTGGCGGATATAAACTATACTGGATACTTTTCAACATGAACAATCTTATCCTGACTAATAAAGCAATCCCAAAATTTACAAATTAGGAAGTATATTTGTTTGTTCTCTTTTCACGTCACAATGAAGCATCAGATCAACATGATTTCCTGCATGGAAATAGTTAGCCGATCGGAAAATGATACAAGCTACTTACCGGAAATGTAATTTTCTGCACAAAATTATTTGGCAGACCAGGAAATGACATAGGCTTTTTAGCCCAGAAAATTTCACATTAACTAATATGACAATTAAAAATTAAAATTATAATATATACGTAAAATACATAAAAGGGAAGTAAAGAATATGTAACTTATAATTTTGTCTATTTTGCATTTATTCGAAGCACGCTGAAATCCGCTGAGTATTCAATTTGATGGAACAAAAGAAATGTATATGTATATATATATATATATATATATATATATATATATATATATATATATATATATATATATCGTCGTGCTTACTACGGTGACACAAAATTCAGATACACATTGGGCTATTTCTAATGGCAAATCTATATAAACTGGCACGGAATGCGCCATGTCTCATTAAAAACTTAGATGTAGTTAGCGATAATAAGCCAGTTCTTACAAAACCGCTCGGATACTTCGGGAAAATACAGCCTAATTCTTTCGCTCTTTGTATCAGGGGAGGACCACCTAGACTGCCAATGAGTATCGACGATTCTATCAACAGATTAGGGATAGGGATTCATCAGCCAAAAACTCAAAATGTGACGGACTTACCCGGTGCCAAGAAAAAGTTAACCGCGAGTTCCGAAATCGTAGGAGACACGTCAAAACCGGCGACGCATCCATTGAGCAGGTTCTGTAAGTTGTAGTCAGCGCCAATAGCGGTGCATGCTGCAATCTTAGTACCACCCGTATAACCTGCTGGAACCCGACGTACCATTGAGCCTAAACCGACGGCGCATAGACCAATACACCTAGTCCTTAGACGGCGCCGGCAAGCCAGACCTTGGCGTAGAAGGTTACCTAATTCTTCTCACCGATATACCGCGCCTGAAGTAAAAGGTTCCACCACGTATCAAAGACCATACCCCATACTACCATACTAATAAGTAAGTCACCTAATTCCGCACGTTGAACCTGGCACCAACCATTACCACAGACGGTTCCACGCTCCGACGGTCGTCAGCCTGCCCTTGAAGAGGCTATCCTCTGACTTTTGCGGAGAAAATCTGAGCTTGTTCTTAATGCCCTAGTGGTGTAACCTGACGAGTGAGTCCACTTCCCGATTTTCTAACTCTCTGCGACTCGTTCCTCCGACAAAAATCAGAATATCGTGAGCGTATGCGATATTCCCGCATCCCTGAAAGGGATAATACTCACATCCCGAGTATACCTTCAAATATAACATTCCACAAGATTGTTCCAACGCTTGAGCCTTGCAGGCAGCCCCTGGTCAGCGTTTTTCGAACTACAGTATCTTCATCATGCAAATAAAATATCACGATCACAGAGGTAACCCATAATAATCCTGTTCTTTGGCACTCACCGGGACTCTAACGTGAACGTTAGGGCCGGCAACCAGGCATTGTCAAACGCGCCGGAGATGTCCAAGAAATGCCTTAGACGTATTTGTCTAGCCACGAATCAATCCAAGACAAAGCTGCCAAAATCGCGTTCAATGTGTACATCTCGGACTGGAAACCGTATTGATATTCTGATCCTGGCAAATGAGATAGCTGTGCCAAAAAACACACCGCCAGTACTCACTCAGGCAACTTGCCAAAGGCTGGAAAGATCGTTATGCGTCTGTAAAAATTTGAATTGCTGGGCGATTTTCCATTACTCTTTGGTATGATTTTAGCCTCCCTACTTTCCATACCTTCGGAAAATAGCCATAGCTTAGACAACGGTTAAAACTTGCAAGTATCTCATACCCCACGGTTTTCCAGGCTACTTTTTACAATCTTATTATCAATTTCGTCAATGCCCGGAGCTCCTTTCAAGTCAAAATTCTCAATTATAACTTGTAGCTCCGAGTGTCGTAGCTCCAGATTAGAGCTGCTATCTGGAACTATGTTCGCAGCAATTCTCGTATTCTGTTGTTCGACGGTGTCGAAATCAGGGTCATCATCAGGAAAAAGTGATGTCAAAAGGTACGCGAGGGTTATCCGTATGTTCTCGGTGTAACTCTCATCCGTCTTTTTAAGGGTGCTGAAAAGAAATGGTTTCCAGGGGCTCCATACACTTCTGTACACGGCTCCCAAAAAGTGCGGCAATACATTTTATGAGACAAAAAACGAAATAAAAAGCGAATAGTTTAAGCTAAAAAAAATCATGGACTGTTTTATGGTTAGAATATTGATGTTTTGATGATTATAAATCCGTAGCATAAAAGTTAAAGAAAACTATACTCATTTTTGTAAGCGTGCTAATTACCATAATTACAAACGTTGTACAAAATCATGTGATGACCAAGAAGTATTCTATCGTTAAAATCTATGAATAAATAAAGGTAAATTTTTTATTTTTAATATTACTTAGTTTTTGACACAAAATATTTAAATATTTGTAACGCAGTGATATCTAAAAAATAATATAGATTTTATCTTAGTGCGGCTTAGTGATAATCGAAAATTAACGTAAAAGTGGGTATTTCAAAAATTGTAACAAGGTGTAAGTTCAATAATACCTCTGTTGCTGACATCGCTGTTATTTTAATTATATTCCGTGACGCTAGGCCAGCCGCTATTTTGCAACTTCGCATGTCGTGTTAGTGGCGCAGCGGATAGTGCACAGAGCCGCGGCAAAGGCGCATCGGGTTCGAAATCAGGACACTCATACATACCCTTTCCTCTTTTTTTTCTTAAATCATTAATATCTGACGTAAACACAACTGACATTGGTTAACATTACTGTCAGTGTTGCCAACAAAGAAAAGTATTTCTACCTAATACGTATTCGTTGCTATCTTATACGTTACGTTTCGCTACACACAAAAACTTTACAAGATGGATGGACAATTTCAACTTTTGTTCGAAAAGATGAAGATCGAGATGGAAGTCCAATCTAACACTATAGTTGCAAAAATTGACGAGAAACTAGTTCCTTTAGTGGAGGAGAACAGAAATCTAAGGACAAAGGTAGAAAACTTAGAGAAAGAGTTGGAGTACCTTAAAAGAGGACAGCGAGAAAATAATATTATTATTGCTTAGAGGAGACAGAAACACCTAAACTAGACTTAATACAACAATTAAACGAACATCTCAAACAAGACCTTGAAATAAAGTTAGAAAACTCAGAAGTCAACAAAATACATCGTTTAGGGTACAAAAAACTAGAACGTAATAAGTCGAGGCCGATCTTATGCTCGTTTGTAAACAATTGGAAGAAGACTGAAATTATTAAAAATAAGAAGAATTAAAATAAAATTTACATCACCGAGGCCTACCCAAAAGAAGTGCTGCAAAAGAGTAAACAGTTACAATCAGAGTTAGTAGAAGAGAGGAATAAGGGAAATATTGCTTACCTGAAATACGATAGACGTATAGTGAAACAGACCATTAACAAATAAGAGAAAAGGATGAGAGAGACTTCTAATTCAAAAAAGCAACAAACTCGTTACCCAGCGATATTCAAAAGGTCATCTGGCTTTGTAGATGCGTTCGTCATGACGCGGGCTAGAGGAGAACAGAAATCTAAGGGCAAAGGTAGAAATTAGGAAAGTAGTTTCTTTTCAAAAGAACATTTGCATATTTAATTGTTGTTAAAGCGGAATATTTTTGGCTTCTATACTCACTATTAATATTTTAGTTGGATTGCTAAACACAACATCTTTGTAAATATATTTTTATTGAAAAAACACAACAATCTCTCTAATAAAGATTGTATATTCGATCGCACTGCCTTATGTATGTTTTTAGAGTTCCATAACCACTTGTAATTCATTACGTCCATCAATGCGCCGTAATGTTATAACCTGGCCATTTGTCAAACTGCCAAGTAATTTCGTAGATATGTACTTTTAATTAATTCAAATATGTGAAGTTTAATAAATGAAACAAAAACTGTTTAAGGTACCCATGTACGTAAAGTTGGCAGTAATTTTTTTTTTCACTTGTTTCATCCAATTTCGCCCATAGAATAGTCAGATATAGTTGAAAACGTCTTTAAAACATCAATAAATTATATCAATTGTAAGAATTTCTTAGCTTCAGCAAGGAACCGTAATAATTGTCTTATGTCTGTCCATCTGTGGGTCACTGCTTGATTATTGTTTCACTTTCACACCTACTGAAATTAATTTTGAAGTAAGTTAATGACGCAAATTCAAATACAAAGTAAAATTTAAAAAAATATGTTTTGAGCCCACTCACCTGACGCGAGCTAGATCGAACTCTCTCTCAAACTTAGCTGTCAATAAAGATCAATAAAGAACAATAGCAATTAAACAAAGGGAAACGGAATCTAAAACCAACCAAGGCAACTGATAACAAAAACATAACAAACCTTAAAACTTCCCCAAGCCGACTGGTCATCGTGGGGAAAAGAGACCACAACCTTCCACAAAAGAAGAAGACAAAGATAAACTGTACCCCAATCATAAGAAAGGTTGGAAGAGGCATTTGCCGACTGGCAAACGGATCCACAGGAAATATTAAATTAATCAGATTGGATTATTTTATGTCATATTTTTTAAATTTTAAGTTTGGTTATATAAAGAACTGTATAATAGATCCGAATAAAAGGGCTATATTATTATTATTATATATTGGTGTTTTATTATGAATCCATTAAGTTAGTTTTGGAAATATTTTAATAATATCGTATTGTATTTCACAAAATCACATATCATTCTGACTAGAGTTAAAATGTATTTGACGTAAAGCGAAGATGTTGCTTAATTAAAAAATAATGGAATTTCTGGGAAGAGTAGAAGCACTGAAAATAATTGATATTTTATGTATATGTGCAAAACTTAAAAATCTGTTTAGTGCAAATCGTACTTCGGCAATAAGGGTAACTGGCATGGAACATAGCGATTACAAAATTTTTACCCGCGTTTTAAAAAGATTTCAATAAATTTATCAAAAAAAGGGTTAAAAACCTTTAATATATTTTTTATATCTTTTATAAAATATTATTTCTTTGCTATCGTAATTTACATTTGGATTGCAATTTCCATTACCATCCAAACTACTGTATTATTTATTCCAAAATGATTTTTTCTGGTAATGTTTTAACAATATTTTTTGGTCAATAAGGACTTCATAAATAACGTTTCAGATTTTCTTCGGTTATTTCTTGAAAAATCGTTTTCAAAACCGTGAAGGTCACCCTTTTTCCATGCACAGCAATAATATTGTGCGTATAGTCTCTCACAAGGAAATATTTTTTTCCTTTTGAATAAGTTTTTTTTAAAAAGACAGAGGCCTCACAATATACCTCTTTGAAAACCGTCGCCAAAATTCGATCAAAGTTAGTAAGAGAAAGATTTGTTTTATTACGTAACATTTCCTTCGTAGAAAGATCCCCGTTTTTTATTCAATGTGTATATATATGTACATATATATGTGTATATATATATATATATATATGTATTGTTTATTTTACTCTTTCCCCCACTTCAAAAAATAATTTTTTGAGTGTACGTAGCTCAAATTTAAGTATATGTTTGAAAATAAAATATTCATTTGATAAAGTGTACGAAGCACTCGCTTCAGTTTTTTTTCCAAGAGTAACTTTAAATATTTACATCACTTTTGAAAAACATTACCCGGATTGGTCAGATAGAAACCTACAAAAAAGTAAACACTGGGTCATTATTCCGGACCATTTTAGTTTTCCAAATGAAGCATTTTAAAACTTATGAACTACCGGTAAAAAGATGTGATTATGTAGGAATTACTCTAGTCGATGTAGTAATTAGTAGTAAGAAGTTAAAAAATATTGAAACATGAAAACATATTTTTGAGGCGGGAAACGGCTTATATTTTAATTTTCAAGAGAAGTAACTGAATAGTACCTAAACAAGACTGATGAACCGCATTTTAAGTTTAGTGCCACACAAAATGACAATTTTGACGTTTTTAATTTTACAAGTATGAAATTCACACCGGCCATATTGCTAAAGAAATACACGTTTTCATGGACCTGAATTATTTGAAATTAATTAATCCACAGTTCTAATAATATAAAATTTGGATTTTATTTATTGGCTACAAATTTGTATTACGGTTAAAATATAAATCATACGTTCTTTTCATTCTCTTTCTTAATTTATTAATCTATGAGCTATGGTATAAGCTATAACTAATTTATTTACATCTTTGCTATCCTATGAATAAATATTCAAGTTAACATTGGAGTAAAGCCGTTGTTCTGTACATTTTTAAGGTGTTACTAGGTTATACATTAGGATATGTAGATGTGTTTTTTTAATTTGAGCAAATTTTTCTGATCGAGTTATTATTTAATTTTATGCTTTTGGATATAGGTGGATGATAATTATTTAAGACAATATCAGGTAATTGAAAATTATAAAATATATACGTACATGATATATAAGCGCTCAGACAGGCAGCTTCCCGAAACTGTGGGACCCAAAAAATCTCTTACTCGTATAAGGTCACTGTGAACATCTTTGCTGCATATATTAATTCACGTTCTTTCACTTATGAGCCAACACTCGACTTTGCTGTTGCGGCACATATAGCTGTTAATGATAGTTTTTCTCTGTCGCATATCATTAAAATGAATTTTGCTAAAGACGGAATTGCATTGGAACAGCCTCAGTTGAAACATTTATCCCGTTTATGATGGCTTATTTCCATATGTAGTCGAGGCCTGTTCCGACATATTCGTCAAACCACTTACATTTGTAATAAGTCTTGCTCCATGTTCTGAAATTTATCAACTGTGTTCCCGGATGATTCTGTTTTTCTAATCTGGTTCAGGTTCTGATGTATCAAATGATAGATGCGATATCAGTTGTCGAAACCTTTAAATTGGTCAATTTCTCCATATGAAAACATTTACTTCATAATCTTGGAGAAAATATTGAAAAGGTTCACTTTTATTTATTTTTCCAAGATTTTGTAATTGAATGTAATTCCCTTCAACTCCAATATAATTCCTTTCATCTGCTTATTTACTATAATACTCAACCATCTTTGGTGAATTCACATTGTTCAATGTAGTATTGTAAGTTGCACCCATTCTAGATATTTTTTCGGCTCCACTGACCGTTTTGGAGTTACTTCGTAGTTCATGAATGAAAACTGAGTGATATTTATTTGAATTGTTTGTATTTGTTTTTCTCCTCTTTATTATCTTTTAATATCTCTTCTTATATTCTTCCAGAACACTTTGAGTAAATCTTTAAGTTTGTTATGGAGTTTTTAAGAATTAATAAATATAAATTTTTATGATTCGAAAATTTTCCATTACTATGAAGACGTGGAAGACAGAAATTTTGGTTGTATTTTTTATTATTCAATAATTGATACGAAAGAGGATTTTTGTTAAGTGTTTACGTAAAAAATAATGTATTTTGAGTGCTGTTTCATATATTTACAAATATAAGATGGTTTACTATGTTTTAAGAATGAAAGTAATTAACTGCAGCGTGTCTGTTGACACGAAAAGTATCTTATGAAGAAAAGGGAAGAAGAATAATACTTCGAGGAATGTTAGATAGATATTTCAAGGGAAATATGGGTCACCCTAAAATTTTAATACTTTTGTACATTTCTAAGATTAGTGAAGATATTGCTTTAAAATAAATATTCAAAATCACACTTAAATTAATTTACATTCATAAAACCTACTATAATGTATTATATTGTAAATAAATTAGAATGCATATCTTTGCAAATTTTCGCCTTTTTCAAGTCGCAGAAAGACGTATGACATGGCAACATATAATCTCATTTCAATCTCAAACTACAGAGCAAACTCTATCTAAATCACTAAATCATTAGAATTTTACTGTAGAATTCATATTTACTTTGATATATTAATATTTATATCATAAAATGAAAGCCTTGATTTGAAATAATGGGTACAACTCTTCAGAAACTATACTTTATAAAAGAGACCTTCACTTTCATGATCGATAATTAGATGTAGATTTTGATTTCAAATAATAAATAATAGGAAAACAAGCATTCAACAACAAGCAAATCAACAAGGGTTCAAATAACAGGAGTTTATGCTTGATTGCTATCATAAAATAAATTAGTAGATAAAGATTCAAAGGCGATCAACGGATGACGGGCTGTCGACGATTTATTATTCGGTTTATTTGCTATAAGAGACATAGCGAGCATTAACATTAGGTACTTATTCCTATGTTTGAAATGGGATAATAAATGATATAGGATCACTTACTGAGAAAGATTTTAGGTATTTAATATCATATTTCGATGTAAATATATTAAATAGGTAAATATGAAAAAGTGATTGCAAAAATCCTCTATGCTTACATAAACGAATTGATTACTGTACATCTCTACTCGATTTAAGTTGAAAATGTGTTGGGATGTTTCCGTACGTTGAACTATTGAATTTCTTCTATTGTTATAGATTTCCTCATTGATATCATTCAAATGTGTCATGGCAAATGGACGAAATTTACAACGAGGTGTGACATTATCACTGTTGATCTTTTTTGTGCAGGTATATTCGTTGATCGGTTATTTGCTTGCTAAATATAAACTGTTTTATTAACGTTTATTTTTACATCATAATTTATAAAAATATTTTACCAATTTTCAACGAATGAGAAATGAATCTGCTAATAATAACAAATTTAACAACCCAATGTATTTTGTTGCCAGCAAGTTAGTATGAAATAAATTATATTTATGATGCTAACTCTGGGCACTGAAGTGAAAAGTTTTTTAAAAGTTGCCTTATCATTATTTACGAGCGAAAGTGCGACAAAGTGTGACAATATATTTTGCTAAATGACCAGTGAGAAATAAGCGAGCTGCTATCGCTTACTAGTTTGACGGACCAAACTATTTTGTATTGACGTTATTTGTGTTTGCAAAAAATGAACTACGCCCCTAACTTTTTGTTTCATTATTCGTGACATTAAAAGTATATATTTGAGTGAACTCAGCTATGGTAAAATATGGAATATCTGTTTAAAACAGTGTTTATACATATTTATCGAGTATATATATTTATAACTATAAGAACCGGCAGTAGGATATTGAAAAATTCATAAATTAGTTTCCCGTAGTCGAAAAAAATTCTGCAAATTTTTGAGAAAAGTTAATAAAAGTAATTTTAAATAACATCATTTTAAAGTAACTTTGATCCTCATCAAATGCTAGTACTTGCATTTTTTTCAAATATGTCTAACCCATATTTGAGAAAATATAGGTAATAAATTGCAAGCCAATTTGAAGCTTAATATATTTTATTTGGGAGTCCAAATATAAAAAAAAATTAATGAGGCTTAAATTTCAATTTTATTTCGGGATTCGTTTTTTAAATATCCTGCTACTCATTAATAGAGGTCTTAACATAAAGCCACTGCTTGTAAAATTTCATACACATACGTCTGAAAATGTAGAAACATCGAGACCATGATCTATGGACAGAGAAAGCAAAACGGACGGATATAACAAAACGATAAAGATTCCGTTATTAATATTTAGTTACAGAGCCTCAATATCAACACATCTGTATTTATTATAGCGTCAAATGCTGAAATTAATTTAATATTTTACTTTTGGCTTAAAAAAACAAATAATAAACAGGATATCTATGTGCATTAATTTTTTTTCAAAAATATAAAAGCCTAAACGTTTATTTAAATTATAATTTCACCGCAGTATTTATCCATTTTTTTTTAATTTTTTGATTTTAATAAAAAATTTAATTTAAATCATTTTTGTAGACCTCAAATAATTTCAAAGTTCCTTAAAACTTATCAACTATAATGAAATAAATTGGAGTTATTGGTGGAGTTCAATGAAATAAAAAATGGTTCGTATGCCATACTTTGTGTTAAGAGATGTTACGCCAGTAACAAGGATAAGATTGAAATACACAGTTAATTTCGAGTGTATAAGTGCCGCTAAAAAATTAAATTATAATTAACCTTGTCCAATCAATTGTAACTGAAATCCCTACTTACTTCACTCCATTTGCAAATGTAAACCTGATGCTTTTTGTAAAAATAAAAATCCTAATTTTCGTGAATATATTGTAATTCCGAGCTCTAATTTTTTAATATAATTTTTAATTCAAACTTGTGGCAATTGTTAATTTAAGTTTTCATAATTTTCGTCAATATTAATTTGAGTTTTCATAATTTTCGTTATTTTTCACTCCTCTAAAAATTAACTTAAAATTATTAAAGCAGTCATCATTTACTAAACATACAAAAAATTTATTTAAAAAATATAGAATTTTTTTTCATTTAAAAAAATCAAAGAATTTCACCAAATATGCCACAAAATTTCACTAAATACGCCACATTTATGAATATATGGTTGTTCTTTATCCAAAACTTGACTTTAGAACAACGAAACTTACCACGCGCACCCGGAATAGTAGCCAAATCATGTTTGAAAAGTTTTCATTATCATTATTAAGATCTGCACCGAGACAAAATAAGAGAGTGTATTTTGTAAAATAACTGGCAACTTTCTCTACATAAATCTGTATATCTGTCAACTATATCACAGTACCAGTAATACCGTTTTGATTGCACGTTTTTAATAATTTACATTTCAACAACAAACTGATCATTTTTGGATTTCGTGCTTCGATACCTTTCGTTGTTTGTTTCCCTGCCTAAGCAAAAATTTTGGATTTTAATTTTTGTACTAACTTAAATTATAACACAGGCGAAGGTTAGGTTAATAAAGATTCAATTAATCACGTTAAAATTGTTTAATTTTGATTCAATCTACACCTAACTTTCAATGTTGATTATTTTATTAATGTTTTTTATCTAGTTTACTTAGACACATAAATCTTTCAATTAATCCAAAGAATCAGAAATTTAAACATAAGTCTCTCTTTATCATGTTAATAAAGCATTTTAAACTCACTGTCAAGATGTTGTATACGTTTTTGAAGTAAATTTTAATTAATTTTTTGATAAAATAAATTTTGCATGCATTACTTTCTTTTATTTTGCGGTTGGTACAAAAGATCATTAAAATACTCATAAATTATGTCCATAATGTAACTAAATATATAAGTAAGATTAATAACCATGTTCTTTTCATTACATTTGGAAGAATAAAGCACGATATAATAGAAAATGTTTTGCATTGCCCGTCACTATCTACGCTTTATTGACAGCTTTAATTAAACGACAAGAGATAAAGATAACTGACTGGCATTCGGGAGACTACAATATGCTGGTACAGGTTTGTTGTTTGCAGCTGTCCACGATAGGCATTGTCGCGCTCTGGCAATCGGCCAGGAATAGTGCTGCGTCCGATTAAACACCTCTTTGTGACTAGAATACGCTTTGTTCGATCAGTTTGTTAATTTAGTTCGAAAGAAACAACACACGGTTTTATTTCATTTTATTTCACCAAAATAGCTTATATCTAAATAGCTAAAGCAACATTTCAGTAAAAAAATTATGGTTATAGAAGCGTTTTGAACAATTAAGTTAGTACAAGTTCAATATCAGCTTTCACCGAGGTTATAGACTATCTTTAAATATAACAATCTCTTTGTATTTAGTAGGTTTTTACTTTAAAGACATTCATATCGTAATTAGGGAATTTACTGCATTTCATCGTTGCCACTGTTTTTGTTGAGTAAAAAAAGGTTTATTGGTTTTCTACTCTCAGTCCGAAAACTTATCAATCTTAGGGAAATGGGGAGTAAATCGGAAGAAATTAAATTATTAGATCTAATTACATTCGGCAATTGCAGGCCAGTAGTAAAATGTTTTTTTCAGACGTGAATAATGTATTATTCACAATACATTTGCGAAGTTTCGACAAGTACATAAATACAATTTTTTCTTTTTTTTCTTTTGTTCAATATAACTTCAGTTTTCATTGGTATTAATAAAAAGTGATTTTATTTTGGCAATATTTATTTCAGCAGAAATAATGAAACAATTACAAATAATAAATTTAGGAGAATTATTTTGAAATAATATTTTATATATCCATACGATTCTTATTCGCTGAATAATTTATTAGTAATCACTCTATTTGCAACTTTTGCAACGTTAGATGAAAAGAAATAGAGTGATTACAAATAAATCTTGTATTTTAATCAAGAAACTGTTGCCAAAAATATTCCTTTTCAAGCTTACTTTTATTCTTTTCATCGCTACTTCACTTTTTTTAATAAATTCGTGTGAATTAATAAATTCGTTCCTACTTATTTCCGCTTTCACTAGTTTTCCAGGCCTTATAAATAAAATATCACACAAAGATAAATGTCTCTTAAACACATTCTCTGTTAAAATAACATACCGTATTTCTATCACCGAGTGACATTTGATCAAGCGCGATATTGTTTGGAGCCGATCGCGACAAGGAAGTGTTACTGGTAAATGCAATTGATGGATATGATCATTTTCAACTGGCCATTTCTAAATATATGTAAATTACCATTTTGTAAGTTATTGAGTAAAATGTATAAAAGCAGATTATGCAGATATATGTTCCATATAAGCACTTGATATCCAAGTTTTTTTCATAAGTTTTAATATGGTACTCTATACTGTGAGCGAATCTTCTTTCTATCAGATTCTTTCAGAAGATTTTTCAAAGTTTACAAAGTAAAATTATCGATGACAGAGTTATTTTGCAAAGTAAAAATTACCAGTAATAAATATCTTAAATTACCTTTGATTTACTACGATAAGGAGTTCCATTGATCATCTCCAGAATGCGTCATCATACACTGACATGATCGATAGTGTAGCAACAGGAAATATCTTGAATCGTTTTCCGTTTATTACCATCCGTTAAGGAATTCCATTGTTTATCTCTAGAACTCATCTACTAGTTATTTTGCGAAATAACAACTACCCGTAGCAAATGTCTTGAATTATAGTTGATTTACTGCCATTCGTTAGGGAGTTCCATCGTCCATTTCCAGACCTCAAATCATCATCATATTTGTATGAGACAGGCATTCAGGAGTATACAGCACCTTCTTTAAAGAATTATCGCTTAACATATATGAAAAAAAAGATTCCGGCCAATTGAAATCCTCCTCCTTTTTGAAGTCGGTTAAAAATACATGTAATGTGAATCCTAATACATTAAATTATTCTTTAGATATGGAAATATGCTAAAGCCATAATTTCTTCATATTTTTCCTTAGCATTTCTTCCTTATGAATTTACTTTTACCTTTTTTTTCCATAAAAATAAATTACTAACTAGATACTTTCTGTAATAGTAAAACAGCATTTTTGTTTATATTTATAAGTCGGAGCCGTATGATGTATCTAGTAGACTTTGTCTCATTGATTATACGTAATGATTTCTTCTTCTTTACAATGCCCATAGGTTTGTAAGTCCGAATACATATCTGTTAAAATACATATCTGTTAAGCTACATAAGATTATTAAAATTTCATTTTCCTTATATCAATAAGGAATATGAAATTTTAATAACCTTATGTACCTTAACAGATATGTGTTTTAACGTTCAGTCACTAGAACTGGTTTGGTAACATAAATTTAATAAGAGGTCTTTCTTCTTATACTGAATTTATTTTTGGATAGACTAGAATTAAAGACAGATTTGGAGAATGCAACTCTAGTAATTTATGGCAGTCCTGACGATTATTTACCACAGGTATTTCAAAAAGATTTTGTTCACTCTCTGTCTACATCACAAACATCATACCTGAATTGTATGTATATTAAAACGTTAAGACAAGAAAATGCCCAGAGATATAGGATCAATTCGACGTGTATATTGAATCTGCGAAACTTGCCAGAAAAATAGCTAATATTAATAAATAATAATTTAACATTGACTTCCATTGACTTAAGTAGCTTTTTTTAAAAATATACTATTTGGTCTAAATATTTATTAGTCACGATGAGACGTATCATAAACTATTAATCATTTCGTGAGCACCACTTATTTGATACTTTAATGTTTTTTATATATCTTACATCGTAACATCATTTTATGGTATTTTCTTTTTTGCCTTTTTTGAGACGATGTGTAAATAATCACGGAGACACATTTTAACTGAAAACAATTCAAAAATATTCATTAACTATATTATCTCTCATGTATGATACAATATATCAATAAAAATTATATTTTAATATGTTTAATATTTTCATAAAATTATTGTTTAATGAAGGTGTAAACATATAACACTAAAGATTTAAATAAGCTTTGTGTGTGGTTCAGAAAAGTGTAAGTATAAATCCCAAGACAAAAATAAGGCAAATATTCATCATTTATTTGTAAAAAAAGGAAAAAATAGCCTAAATTTTGTTTAATACAAAGAAGTTATTAAATAAAAAATGAAAGGCAATTTGTTAAAAACTTCTTTTTGATTTAATATATTTTCATATTAAACAAATATTTAATACCTGAAAATAAACCATATAAAATAAAATCAAATTAGAGCAACGTATGAATATTGGATTTTAAATGTTGACAACATTGAGAAACTGAATAGTCGCGAACAAGAATTCAGAACGCCATATGCCCCAAAGTAACGCACGAGGGAATTCAGCCAATAAATATTTTCGTGGCAAATAAAGGGTATTCACACCCATTTTCTTCAGATTCGTGCCTACGCTATTTCTCTACGTGAAAACTCAAGGATAATGAGTGATATTTAATGTAATTTATTTACATTGGGATTATGTACGCCTCTGTTTATGTAAATGTTTTCATCCTTATTTCGATTTGGTCAAATAGTCTGTCATTATTGGCTGTTAATTTGATTTTATAAAAGACAATGGACACTTATTTCTCATTCCACGTAGTTCTAAATGAATGATTTTTGTAAAGTTAGTTTTTAATAATTTTTTTTTTGGTTAATGTACATTTTATTTAAGTAAATATAATAACAGAGATATTGGTATTTTATATTTAAAGTTCTAGTTGTAATGAGTTGCTTTTATATAGAATAAACACAATAAATATGAATTTTATTTCATTCGATTGTATGATGATTTTACATTAAATTTTTTTTCACTTATCATAAATAGACTATTAGCAGAAACAACGAATATTAGATAATTTAGGAGAGGAAACAAAAAAAAATAAGAAATCTTATAAAATATATCTTAGTACCGGTTACATAATCAGTAAAAGATTTTGGTGTGATTATGGATGACCATCTAATCTTTCACAATCATATCGTCGAAATATGTCAGACGGTCTATAATTTATAAACAATGCAAGTGATTTACAAATAGTATGAGTAATTATCAAGAAAGTGAGAAAATATTAGAAGAAATGAAATAGATTTTTGAATACAAAAGAAACTGTCAGTGCTTTCATTCCTTTTAGATTTGATAACGGATATGATCGGATATTATTCTTATCAACTCTGTTACGTTACGTTAACCTTAGTTTTGAGTTTAATAATACATTTTGCTCCTGAATATTGTAGTTTATTTTAATTGCCTAGAGTGCAGCCTAGGAAAAATAAAAAAAAATTTAACAAAAGTAAATTTTTTTTAACATTTATAGAAAATATTTGAGTATTAATTGGTATTAAAAATGCGTTTTCTTATCAATATTCACAAATGCGATATTTTTTCAAAGAATTTTTAGGCATCACCCTTATAAAAATAACAACGGTACCACTTTTTTGACTGACATATGTTTAAAACTCTCACTCATCCAAAATTAAGCAATATATTTTTAGCGGGTGTTATTTTTCTGATATCGTTTCTACCTTGCACTGAACGCAAACATGTATACAAGAAGTCTGTGCGTAGATTGCCCATTTCATTTTGTTACAATTTTCTTATTTTCAAACTAAAAA
Organism: Druceiella hillmani; assembly: GCA_039881145.1. NCBI lineage: Eukaryota > Metazoa > Arthropoda > Insecta > Lepidoptera > Hepialidae > Druceiella > Druceiella hillmani. The sequence continues at coordinate 18,707,789 of JAYKKI010000004.1, read as the reverse complement.
ACTAGAAACTCATCGCCAGATTATTACTGCAGCGAAATATGAAAATAATCGTTTTATGAAAAAATGCAATTTATTTGAAAATTATGGGCCCAAAACTTGGGTTTAAGATAGTCTATTTACTTATATATTCATTAATAATCCTGTATGTCTTTATTAAATAATAGTAATTTCTCTTGTTGTGCAAGAATAAAACAATGTTTGGTAAAAACAGAAGAAACTAGATGAATGTTTAAAATCTATATATTTATATATTTACATAAATTTATGTAAACATTTTAGTTACGAAAAGAAAACTAACTACATAACAGATGCATTTATAAACTCTATCAAATCTTAACGACATATTTAAAAACAATCACCAAATCTTGGATACCTCTTCGATTAGATAGAATTTTATAAGGGTGCTGAATGCTGACATAATTTTTCGACGCGAAGGAAGAAACGGGAAACGAATAAGGAAAAAGGGAAAGCCGAACCGTTTAATTTTTTGGTAAAATTTTGCAAATAAATTTAAATATAACGGTGAAATAAAATCTGTCAAGCACAAATAGGACTCGCATAAAGAGGGCTCCACCCAAATCCAGACAATTTCTATCCAATTATTTATAAACGTTAATTTTTCATAACTTAAATATATTACATATTATATACCTGTATATGGTACCTGATATCATGCGTATTTCAAAAATTATAAGTTATAGTATAATTGCTATAGTTTTTTGTGTAATCTCCTAATCATTTTACCAACACTGCTTTCCTTTTTATTTTAAGTTGGTAGTTTCCAAAAAACAAAGAATATTGTATTTTCGCATTTTTTCGTATATAATCTTTATATAGAAGGGATTTAAAACCATGAAGAAAACATTTTTTTATTTCTTTGCAAGCCCTTTGGAATTATGCCATATAAAAAATAGTATAAAATTTAATTCTTACACAATTTCTAAGAGGTACAAGACATTGAAAGAGAGATATAAGTAATTTTAATTTTGCACAAAATAGTTAAATATGTTATAAATACAAAAATATATATATATATATATATATATATGTGTACTTGAATATCAATACCCATTTGGAAATGATCCCTTTTAATTAATAATAATAGTACAAATGAAAATTAATGAAGAAGCTCTGATTATATCTGAAAATAAGAAAAGGAAGATCTGATTATATCTGAAATAAGCTCTGATTATATCTGAAAATAAGAAAAAGAAGCTCTGATTATATCTGAAGCTCTGATTATATCTGAAAATATTTTGAGCAATTTAAAAAAAAAACGATACAATTAAATTGATTAATTCATTCATCGAAAGTTTGGTTGAATGAACAAGTCAAACAAATAAATCAATTTAATTGTATTTTTTTTCTAAACATGGAAAGTTTATGTATTTGATTTGTCACCTTCATCGAAAGTCTTATGCGTAATTTGTTTACAATACTCTAAACTATTATTACACTATTGAGGAAAAAAATATAGAGATTCGATCTCCATTTTTCTTTCATACCGCCTAAGTAAATTTTAGTAGTTACTTTCAATTGCCTGGTGTGCGATCCATCCTCCGTATCCACAGTCGAGTTAAAAAAATAAATTATTGCAGTTTTTTTTTTAATTTGTGCCTGCTTTCATTTAAAACAAGAAAACTTTTGAAATAAAAATGAAAACTTTTTCGTGATCGTAAGGTAAAATGTATCGAATGATTCTACTATTATTTTTTTAAAGTAGGAAGTATTGACGCACATTCATACCAATAATTGGAAAGGAATAATTTTTAACACAAATAACAAAAAGAAAATGAAACTACATTTCCGTCATTTTTAGGTTCCTTACTTAAAAGGGAAAAAAAACAGAACCCTTATAAAATCATTTACGTATCTGTTAGTTTGTCCCCTATCGTCGCCGTTTTTCATTAGAAACTTTAAACGTACAAATATACTCACAATATAACATGTATCTCACAATATAACATGGTCTAAATAGTTAATTTTCAATTATAATTGTGTAGAAATTTGAAAGGTAGCAAATAAAGTACCCGAAATTGATTTCAATTTTTTTTTACTGCTTGAGATATTGATTTAAATGATCTTTTTATAAAGATAGCAATTTTTTTTTTTAATGTTATGTGATATAATCCTAGATATATTGTAAAAAAATGGCCACAAAATACTTGCTCACCCCACCGCCATTCGTCTATCGCCTAAACTGATAAAATCAGTATTATGGTAGATGGGTCTTAACATATAATTTCAGCAACATTTAACAATTATCAATATAATAATCAAAAATTTAAAATGTCCAGCATCTTTTTGATTCAAGCTCAATAACCATCGATTAATACAAATGCAATGCTCCTTAAGTAAGTTTATATGCAAATTTATACGGGAATGTAACAGTTCGGGTTCTATCCGCCTTTAGCAGGTTTATTCTCGTTATATACAAGTGGCGTTGAAAAATGATACTGCTTTATATTAACATTTAACGACTGGGTGTTAACCATATTTATAAGTTTTGTAGTGTACCATCTAGTTACGAACCGCACTAACAAACGCTTACACTTTACTTGGATATCCGATTTTTAGCAACGTTGAGAGACGAATAGTTTTTCTTCTGGCAAATTAATTTTTTTCAAATTGACTTAAGAATCCTCAATTTTGTAGCTTAATCACTCACTCACTGACAGATGATCAAAAATTTATACAAGTCGCGTCTAGAAAAAATATAATCTTGAAATTTACTAAGAGTACCAAAGAAGTAGTAAATTCGTTAATCAATATGAGAAATTACAGTAAGGATCTTTTATATATATTCATGCATATATAAACATAAATGCATATACAGCATTTCTATTAAACCTTTTATAAATAGTCATCTTCTTCTCACATGTAAAATATTGCCACAATGTCCGAATCAATAATACTATTCTACTCAAGTACTAAAATTTAATAAGCGAACAATTCTTATTTCACCTTATATTAATTACGTAACCACAATGGGCATAAATTTGAAAAAGACGAACGAAATGATGTAAAAATGTAAAAAAATAGATGTCCTTTTCCCTGAGCCCACATTTGACAACTTCCCTAAACAATCATAAATATTAAACAAAATAATCCTGATTTCAGTAAAATGTATGCCGATCAGTACGAAATAAATCGGAATGTTTGAAACATTTTTCCTAAAGGACCGAGAAATTGTTCAAAAATCGACGCTTAGATAATCCGATTGCGCTTCTGTGAAAACGAAAAACTTCAATTCAGTTTCCCTCGAACGGTCGAGAAAAGTTGTAATCTCTTTTGTTTTAAAAATGTCCTTGAACAAAGTTGCTCTTACCGAAATAGCCGGACAGCCTCGTTTATGTTTTTTTCTTTACGTTGTTTACGTAATGTTCCGTTGTTTTCCTAGCACGTTTAATAAATTATATACAAAATAATGATCTAGTTTCGGATTGGTCATTAAATATTTTATCTCGAGTTGTTAGAATGAAAGAAAATAATTGACATGATGAATATGGTGTATATTTAAAAAAAATATACACCCATTTCATCATGAAAGGATGCCGTCTTTTATCATTAGTGTAAAAATTTAGTCACTTAATTGAAAAACAAAATTTATAGGTGTTTTTATACATCTTTGATACTGGAAAGTTTTGTATGCTGCAAATGATGACTTAGAGTTTTGTGCAAGTGATAATCAGATGGAGCAATGTCTGGTAAATAATGCGGATATTCTAACAGAATATATACGCTATAATGATTTATGTCGTAGATATATTTTATGGTATTAGATCTAACATCATTATGGATAAAATAAATTTCATCCTAATGACTGCTTAGTTAAGTAGTCGATCTAATTGCGGCGAGTAAATTTCTACATTCATCGCTGGTCTGTCTAAAAATAATCATATATATTAATACGCTAAGGTTAAGATGTTACACTCCCTACACTAATCCACATAAATTATATATCATTTTATAGATAATTGCTTGCTCTACCGGCATCCACAACTAAAAAATTTATTATTGCTATTGTTTTTGCAAATTAATTAATTATTAAAATTATATACACAAAACAGCAATGCTGCCATCTAACGGCTCAACGTCAATATGATTGACGGTCGGTAAAATTTTTGTTTAATTTCAAATCCACTCACGTATAAATAAAGTGGCGCTTTAGCTCAATGCTTTTGATACTTGCGCCTCTATATGTCAATTTTGGTAAAATATTTGTTTGATCTGTCATCTGAGCTTCATAATGGAATAAATAATGCGAATACTTCGCACGGGTCACGCTAGTTCTCTATTAATAACGCGATTGATAGTTTACAAGTTAACGCACACACTCACGCACGTACACATGCTTGCATGCATGCACGCAAGCACGCACCCTCGCACATGCGTACGAGAGCACGCGCTCGCGCGTACATGCGTACGAGCGCACGCGGCACGCACGCACACACGAGCGCGTGTTCCTGCACACACAGGCGCACGCACTCGTGAACGCGCACGCACACGCGCACTCCCATGCACACGCGTACTCGCATGCGCATGCGCACACGCACGAGCACGCGTTCCCGCACATGCAGACGCAGGCATAAATATTTTTTGGGAATTAAGGTTTATCCGAAATTTGCTAAATTTAAGCGTAAATTTGTTTAGCTTTTATTATGATCGCATAATTTTGCAGTTCCTGAGTTCCTGAAATATCTGCCTTTGCTATACAATGAATCTATTTTAAGAATATATTTTCCTTTCTAAAAGAGGTGTTCTACAAAATGACCTTTTCGTGGAATGATGGCATCTGAAAATTAATTTCAAGTCTTTACTTATTTGTAATGTTTGTTAACCCGCATATATATCAATAGTTAAAACTCAAAAATATTAGAAGAATATTTCAGAGCGTGCAGTAGAAATATTAAAAAAAACGTTAAATACATTTCAAACCTTCAGTCATATTAAATACCGTATAATTTTGGTTCAACAAATAAAATTTAAAAGTGTTTAATAACGAGAGGAATAAATTATACATTTGACAATAAAACATGTGAATTATTTATAAATACATACCCACACAAACATATATATTCTGGATAGAAATTAACGATATATATATATATATATATATATATATATATATATATATATATATATATATATATGTATATATATATATATATATATATATATTTATATATGTATAATATTTACGTATACATATACCTTGCCTTCCTATCATGTTGCTTATCTACAGAAAAAGATATTCGGATTAATTTACAAAGCAGCATAAAACTACATGACTTAAAAATTCAAGTTTTCACCCACCACTTTAATAAAAACTTATTTTTTTATTGTTTTATAACAAATACTAAGTGCAATTTTACATAATTCAACGCATTTTTTAGAAACGACTGACGACTGCAAGAACTGTGGATGGTGAAGTGGAGAATAAGTTTTCACCTACACCACTACAACTGATAAAAAATTGGCAACCATTTTCTCTAAAGTTGGAATGTTTTATTCTGTACCCAGCTTTGAGCCCACTTCCATTCAGATTATTAGATTTTTAAGTTAAACGTGACGTATCCAGGATATTTTCTAATTTGTAAACACATTCATTAGGTGGACATTGCAATGAATATGGAAAAAGTGAAAAAATCCGCAATTCATATTAGCTCATCAAAATAATTTATATCGTCACAAATTTTCCTGATGTTTATTTATATTTGTTTGCAATTTTGTCGTTCGTATTTTTAATGTACTAATGACTATTATATATGATAATAATAATTTTAATATAGCTAGACAATTGTATATACAGAAATATTTAAAAACATTTGAAATAAGCAAAAGTTTATTTTATGAAATATTCCTGGACCCAAAATATAGTAGATAACAATTTAACTATCATTCGTCCATTAAATCATTGTAGCTGTTATAGATGTATCCCTAGCTGTTACGAAGAAATATTAAATTAAACCAAGCTTACTTAGACAAAAATGCGTCTCGATCGATACGAAATAATTTCAAAGTCAAACAATTTCCTGAATAAGGCTTGAAACACCAACGACGAACGACGAGTAAATTAATCCTATTCTGTTTCTGTGAAAAGAGAAAACTTCTATTCAATTCCCTCAGACAGTCGAGGGAAATTGTAATCCCTTTCGTTTTAAACATGTCCCTGGATATAAATTAACGAGAAAATTCATTTATATTTTTCTCATTATTTTTACCATGTATTTATTGTTTTTTTCCCAGCCACATTTAACACAGTATTTATAAAGGAAAGATAACGTTACGTATAGTTTACATTAAGTTTATATATATTGCTTGGTTAAAACTATATCCAGCTGCAACCCCTCTACTGCTTCCGTTTCAAAATATAAAATTAAGCAAAAGAGCCACCAATTCAATTATCTTTTCAGCACCAGTCAGAATAAAAAGTATAAATTCGTGGCCAGTAGAAAGTTATTGGCAACAAGGGAATGTATATCCGCTGGGCTTACCGTTGATACCAACGGTGCGGGCGCTAATATTATGAAGCGGGCGCATCCTCCAATAGGATCTGCGCTGCAGTGCCTCGTGAATATGCAAAGCCACGCTCGTCTTATCGCCACCCACCAAAAATCCGCCTCACCGTTTGGCGCTGCCTGCCCATTATCTATTCACTAAGTCGATGGAGATATTTGTTGTTTGGCTGATGTCGTGCGGGGAATTTTAACAAAAAGAAGAGGCTACTTTATATTTAGAGTACGGAAAACTATACAAATTGAATTTTATGTCCTAAAATGATGTCCTTTTTAAGATACTTTCACATTACGTGTCATATATTGGTTCGAAATACATAAAAAATGAGATTATAAATTTTTATTCTTAAAAATAACAATTTAAAAAAGCAGGAACATATTCGTAAAATTTCTGAGTCTAGTACTCGACAGCACCGAATGTTTGGGGTTTATAAATAATGTACTTTTCTTAAATATAACTCAATTTATTTGTAATACATTTGAAGGTCAATTTACTATTACAATAGGAACGTATCAATAAGATATACACTCTTTTGCATAAAAAACGGGCGGTTTTGATTTTGGTCATATTATTAACAAAATATTATTTATTAAGAGGCTGTATTAATTGTAATTGTTACTGGCAGGTATAGTGAATTCTGGCACATAAAAACGAACGTTCTAAATTTGAAATTTATTCTTTTTGAATGAAAATTCTCTTTCACTGACAAAAACATATTTTTTACGGTAAATGAAATTCAACTCTTATTAAGTTCTTTTTCATTTGTTACGTTTTTTATTCTAACGAATAAATTTTAATTAAATTTCTGCTGTTTTCTGCATTAGTTCATTTCTGTTTGCTGTTTTCATTATGGTTGAAAAAACGATAAGAGCTAGTAAAATTATTGCGCTGCTTGAGGAAAGTTGTGGCCAATGTTTTGTGTCTCAGCAGTATAATGTGAGCCGTTTTACCGTCCAAAGGACCTGATAACGATACCAAGAAACGGGCTCCGTCAGTAGAAGGCCCAGTTCTGGAAGAAAACGGTGTACTGAGCGACGGGATGATGGCTTCATAGTCAGTCAAGCGCTACGAAATCGTTAAGTTACGTACGTGGATCTCAAACAGAACCTCGAGGACGTCAAGGTACACGAGTAAGCCTATGGACAGTCAGAAGGAGACTTCAGGCCGTCAATATACGTACCTATCGCCCAGCTCGGGGCACTACATTGCTCCATGAGCATCGAGTTGCTAGATTGAGATTCGCTCAAAATTTTTCGTCATGGACTCGACAAAACTGGAATAATGTTTTATTCTCCGATGAAGCTTGTATATCAATTAGTGGTGAAGATCGATGTCAGCGAGTCTTAGGAAGACCTGGAGAACGCTTCGCAGAAGTGCGCTTTAAGGATATCATGCCTTACGGTGGAGGCTCCGTAATGTTTTGAGCTGGTATTAACTCAGATGACCGTACCGGGTTAGTTTTTATTTAAAATGGCAGATGTTCTTATTCCTCATGCATTAACAGAAATTGGAGGCGAGTCCATTTTTATGGACGACAACGCTCGCGCCCACCGCTCTAGAGACGTTGATTATATGCAGGAGGCCGAAATTCGTCGGTTAGACTGGCCAGCGAGAAGTCCCGACCTCAATCCGATAGAACACATATTTTACAATCTCAAACCATGCGTCAGAGCCGTAAAACCAGTTCCAGAAAACATTCAGGCCCTTAAAAATGTGATCGTCGTGAATGGGAACGTATTCCTCAGGAAATTATAAAAAAAACGTCGTTTAAGGCATGCCCAGCAGAGTAAGCGCATTGATTTTAGCTAGAGGAGGCCATACTCGTTACTAAATTTTCAAATTTTATGTAAAATTAATAAAAAATATTCAAAAATAAACTTTAGCCATTTTTAATGTGCTAGTATGAAAACGCTCGTCTGTGGACTTTACAACGTTTTTTTTATTTATTCGCATTTTTAATGACTGAAGTAGGTAAAAACGATATCATAATAATAAATATCACTATTCTCATCATATTTCCATATAAAATGTATCAAATAATAATAAAATAACTCTGATATGGTTTATTCCTATAAGTGCGCGTTTTTTTTGCAAAAGAGTGTATTTTATGATATATGAAAGGACAAGAAATTCTGGAATATTTGTCCTGTTTTTCGATTATAAGTTTTTTAGGTATAAAATATTTTGTTTCAAAAAAATTATACTACGACATTAGGTTTTCTTAAAAAAATTTATGAAAAGACGTTTTTTGTTAATTATTTCTAACTTATCCATTTTACTTTTATTTTCCTCTTGGTTTTCATTTCTTTCCGTATTTCTTTGGTTACCTCATGACAGTTTTCTTTTTAATCTTTATATATTACGAGGATATTATTTAATTTGCTGTTACTATATTAATATTTAGGAAATTGACAGTTCGCATTACAAAAAAAGTTTTTTTTACTATTAAACAATTATGATTCAAATTTGTCCATCAAATATGATTCAAATATTTCGCGGTATGTTTTTGTTTATCAAATCAAATTGAATAACGATTAAATTTAAAAAGAAATCTCTTATGATTATATTCACTACAAGGTTTTTAAATTAGTACTAAAATAAATATCATTTCATATTTTAATGAATACGTATACTGCCACTTTTCTCACTTATTCCGCTTTAAAGGAAGCCACGATCAATATCATTTCGCTTAATTTTTTGTCACAAATGTTATCTTAAAACATCTGTTTACTTATATGTCTTATGTATATAAACATTCTCATGACCTTGAAATTGCATAAGTACATTTCATGTTGTATGAACATTAAAAAAAAAGAATATTCGGTATATTTATCAATGATTTTAGAAAATTTTAAATGTCTAACCAGCAATTTGTTTGGATCTCATTAAAACAGTTATTTCGTCGAAACTTACTTATTACGTATTGACTTAGTTTCATTGATTCTTTTAATAATTCTACTTCTAATATATTATTTCGAATAGAGAATATATTTAATTTATTATTTTAATTAACCGAAATAATTCAACATTAAATTGTTATTAAGGTCCATTATATCTATTTCTTAATAATTTTGATATAATTGGTCAAGACGTTAGTGGGAGGAACACATAGTGAAATAGGACTTTGAAACTTTAAACTAGTAGAGGAAATGTCATAATAAAAAATATCGCTAGACATTTTTGATTGTCATTTCACAAAAACTTTTATGCCGTACGAACTGCCAATTTCCTAACATAAACGTAGTAATACCAAATTACGTAATAGCCTCGTATTTTATAAAGATAAAAAGAAAAGTTTTATGGGATAACTAAGAAATGCGGAAAGAAATGAAAATGAAAGTAGGAAAACAAAAGTATAAACGTTTTTAAATTAGTACTTATATATATATATATATATATATATATATATATATATATATATATATATATATATAACGATGCTCATGACCTTATGTCAATTAAATTGTACAAGTAAATTTCATGTCGTATGAACATTAATAAAAGGATATTCGATATATTTATAAAAGATTTTAGAAAATGTTTAATGTTAGCAATCAATTTGTTCGGATGTCATTAAATATATTATTTATTAATAGTTTAAACTTACTTATTACGTATTGACTTGGCTTCATTGATTTTTTTAAATACTTCGAGGTAACTTCCGAAACTTTCTTTACATCGAAATAATTAAAAGAAATTGTGCATCGAAGCCCGTGCCTTAGAAGTCAAGCTCTTTATTTTAAATGTATTAACAACTCTATTTAATTATTTTGTATTTTCATATACAATTAAAAACTTTACAATATTCATCTAGAATTAAATAGAAAATGAAAAAAACAAATATTTTGTTTATCTAATGGATAGATCCTAATTTAAAATTTTCGACATTTATCGATTGCAATTGAATGCAAATTTGAATGCGAAAGTTAAATTTTTTTTCTACTGTGACGATACATGTAGACACGATGTTAGACATGGAAATAATATTATTTGTTACCATTTGAATATACAATTTAATATGGAGTAAAAAATGTTGGCAAATAATAAATAAATAAATTTTTTGTATATTTTGCTGTATATTTTGCATACCCGGTCTCCAGCATAAGAGTTAAAATATTATTACTGTTGTATTAAAGTGTAATTATAAACAATCTATAACAGCCTAAAATAAATGTTATATTTATGGACCAAAAATTATGATCGCAAAATAAATTACTTTCCTGAAACATTTTAACACGAGTTTTGAAATAAATATAGTATTAATTAATTCCAATGCAAACGGTTTTCGTTTATTTAATTTGTGAAAAATGAAAATAAGCAAAGGGTATTCTAAAACTGCTGAATCTAAAATGTTAATACTACTAATATTATTTTAGTATTTTATGAAAATTTAAGTTTTGGCATGTAAACATGTATTTCTGTTGAAATATTTATTAGCATTGACATTATTTATTCCTATATAAATATGTCATTTATTTTTAATTTATTAATCTTATTAACTTAAATAATTTACCATTCAAGTGTTATTAAGTCCCATTAATTCGTCTCTTAAAAATTTTGCTATAATTGGTCAAGAAGTTATTGCGGGGAATACATAGTGAAACAAATTTGTGAAACTTGTGACTAGTAGAAGAAATTCGGTAATTAAAAATATCGCTAGACATTTTCGATTGTCCTTTCAAAAATATCTTCAGTACGTCCTGGAGGAACGAGTTCGTAAGACAAATAATCATTCAAGTACGATGTATAAAAAAATATAAGTGCACCATAATTACAATAGACTATCACTAAACCAGCTTCTTGCTATGACATGGACAGATAAACAATTTGAAACTAAAACTGTTTTGTTTTCGATGTTTGTCTATGCAAACCTAAAAATTATATTTATAGATTGAATGAAACGGTAACGAAATTAAAGTATTTATCTATTTTGTTAGCGAAACTTCTCCCAACAAAGCAAAATAATAGTTCATTACTATTATATATATATATATATATATATATATATATATATATATATATATATATATATATATATATATATATATATATATATATTTATTTCAAAATTATTTTTGTTCTGTTTGGGAGATAAAGAGAACATTTTTAAAAACCACTTTTTATTTATTCCTTTTACAAACATTATAGTTTTTTAGGGTCTTATACTTCCAAAAACATAGAACCATTGTAAGATCAATCAGGTATGTCTGCCCGTCTCTCAAAATTACTTTATAAGAAACTCTAGGAACTTGAAATTTAGCAGAAAAATTCATCTTGCTCTCTCACTTAATGACCCACATATATATTTTCCACTTTTTAAAAATATACATTTGAGAAGTAAAAATGGGTAAATAAAGTACTCAAAACAATTTTTTTTATATTAACTACAATTATATCGGATATTAATTGAAAGAACTTATGATGAGAAGAGCAATCATATTTTTCATAATTTTAAATTGCATATTTAAAAAAAATATGCATAAATAAAGGATTACCGTATTCCTATTTTCCGAGAGTAATAAAATAAAATCATGAAATAAAGGCAGTTGGTAAAATCTGATTATAAGATAATATAAAACTATAGTGACTGTATTAGATCTTATAATTTTTCAACACGTATTATGACTTTATACTTGTGATATATTTAATAACTAATATATTTATATTGTTAAACATTAATATTCGTACATAATTTAATATAATTACTTATTTATAATTAATTATAAGCGCCTAAATGTGTATAAAACATTCATAGTGCGAGTTCTATTCGTATTTAATGGGTTATAACATACTAAAGTTGGGAATAAATTATATTTTTTTACGATTAATCTTTAAAATAAATTATAATTTGTGAATAAAATATGGAGACAAGATTTTTCAATTACCTCATTATTATAATTTATATTTATATATACAACAATAGTAATAGATTTACAATAAACTTAACCTGTCAAGTCGAGAAATTTTGATTGCCCTTAAGTACTAAGGCATTTTTACGTAGCTTTTATGGTATGTTTGTTTTATTTACCTTCTACTTTTAAAATAACATAACTTGATTTTTTACGTTGAAAAAATGTGTATATTATAATGGAAAACAAGTTAAGTTTTGGTTGATTAGTTGGATGAAGAGTGAAAGTAGTACTACGAGTAATCTTGGTTTGTATTTCTGGCAATAGCTTCATTTTATGCGAATAGGAATTCTGTGTGAGTTATGAAGGTTGCGCCAAGATACATAGCTTCAGGTCCAAAATATTGTTGTCATATATTTTAAGGATTCTCTATTCAACGTATGGATAAAACAGTTTTACCTCCAGGCATGAAAGGTTACAATGTTTTCTTTCTTTTTTGATACCCTTCTTTTTATGGTGTAAAGTTTTTAGTTTCGTGTCCATTATTACCATGAGACGCTTTTATAGGAAATGTGAAACTAAAAATAATGTTATAATAGAACAGAAGTATATCAAAACATATATGTAAAATTTTCTATACCGAATTGATAAACATGTTTCCATATATTTTCGTTTTATCTTTATGTCATTTTAGTTATGAAAACCCCTTTTTTCTCATTATGTTATCAAATATAATTTAATTAGAACTTAGAATGAAACGAAAGAGACCACATTATCGTACGCATCTCGAAAAAAATTTGCATGAATTTTACTGGAAGTTTCCAATTTTATACTGCAAGAGGCTAGACCAATATCTACGATGAAAATCGTTATGATAATGCTATAAAAATTGTCACGATGTTGCTCAAATATTCCGTTAAATCATATACTTTGTGTTATTTTATTTCAATGAAAATAACATTTTTGAAAAGTGTTATTTCAGGGGCATGTTTGGGACCGAATAGAAGTCAAAATGGGTTTTATTTGATTAACTTGTTAGGTTGTGTGCCCTAATGTACTTAAAATTTAACATTAAGGTACAGGTATTAAGAAACCAGCGTATCTGTTTAAGAACTGATGGATTAAATTTGTCATGACTACTATACAGAGTTAGCTTAAAATATATCGTATATCTCGGTCAAGGGAACTTTGAACGCAAAAGTTACTCAAGCTAAAAAAGGCATTACGGTGCCGGACACTGCTGCAGCTATCATCACGAGAACGTAATTCACATATAGTAAATAGGTATTTAATAAAATATTTGTTTTGAATAGTTTTATTCATTGCCAATTTAAAATTATTGAATATAGGGTAGTGATAGGTAAGATTGGTAGGATATATATTATGGATTTGAACTTATTTGAATACCTCTTACAAATATAAAATCTATATAAATTTAACCTTGTGTTGATGGGTTACAAATATAACTCACTAAAAAGAGACCAGGCAGTGCTGTCTATTTTCAGTCGAGTTATTAAAGTTCGAAATTACTTCGACATAAATTGTCGCTAGTTTGGGTGCGATTGTTTTCAACACCCGGTATAGATTTTAAAGAAATGTTACATCAAAATTCATGCAAGGAATCGCAGACAAAACCGTTGTTAATATAAAATATAAGATTGGTAGTAAGTCGGAAAGTAAAGCGCTCCTCTGCATTTCCTTATCGAAATGAAGGGTAGGTACAGTGAATATACTGCAAAAAGGTCAAAATATATGCAGGTCTTGAATATAAAAGCAGTAATATTTTCTCCTGGTTATGTTAATATTTTCTGGAAAATCTAAGCGATGACATTTTCTTTTCAAATATAAAAATTAATATATAATTCACATGGAAAATTTCTACTTTTATCCCGTGTAAGTGTACTAATATAATTTTGCACATTTTTAAACGTAGGAATTATTTCTCGAATAAATCGCAATAAGACAAAAGTTATGGTAGTGTTGTTTATTAAATTTTTCCTTATCCATTTTACCTTTTTTTCCTATTTTCGTTTTCATTACTTTCCGTATTTCATGTTTATCTCAGAATAGTTTTCTTTTTTATCGTTATATAATACGAGGCTATTATTTAATTTGGCTTTACTATGTTAATTTTAATAATTTAATATTAGGAAATTGACAGTTCATATGAAAAAATAAGTTTTTTTACCATCGAATATTATGATTTAATTTTGGTCTTTATTTTCCTAATTCCTTAAACGTCCGTTTTTTTAAACAAATTATATTGAATAACGATTAAATTTAAAAATAAATCTCGTTATTGCCAATAATAGCGTTTTAAAATTAGTACTTAAATAAATACCACTTCATATTTTTAAGAATACGGTCGTATACGTATTATGGTCGCTTTTGCCACATATTATGTTGTATAGAAAGCTACGATCAATCATTACGCCTAGTTTTTCATCACATCTATTTTACCAAAACATCAATTTACATATATGTCTTTGTATATAACAATGCTCATGACCTTATGTCAGAGAAATTGCTCAAGCGCATTTCATGTCGTATAAACATTAAAAAACAAAACGCGATGTGTTTATAAGTGGTTTCCGAAAATTAGAAATATTTGACAATCAGTTTGATCGGATGTCATTAAAATAGTAATGTATTTGTGGCAATATACTTACTCCTTATTGACTTGACTGTTTTTTTCTTTAATAAGTTTACTTATGGGTCTCTTATGAAATTTTCTTTACATGAAGAAAAATAAAATAAAAGCTGCATATGCATGCTTCCGGCATACTCGTTGGAAGGCGTGACTTTTTAATTAAAGTTTTATTACTTTTATAAATAATTTAAAACTTCGGAATTTCAATCTGGAAATTAAATAGAAAATCTACAAATTAATTTTGAAACTAGCTAATCTAATAATGATTTAAATCCTTGGGTATTTTTTTATACTAAAAATCAAAATAGGAAATAATTCAGGCAAGGCCATTTTTCCTACTTGCTTGATACACAATATCTATAGTGAATCGTAAGCATGAATATATTATTTGTTACCAAACTTTTACCTTATTTTTATTTTTTGTTACAAAGATAATATTATTTGTTACCGCTTGCATATACAAATAATGTGGAGTAAAAAATCTTGCAAATAATAACTAAACAGATCATTTTTAGTATAGCGCGTCAAAAATATCAGATATGTTAACATTTTTTATACTCGATCTCTGACAACTTAGTAAAGCAAATAAAAAATTATTACTCTTGTAATATACAAATGCTTATTTAACGTCTAATAACTATCCTCATTTTGAGACAAAATTATAGCCGCAAAATAAATTACTTTTCTGAACAATTTCAACAGGAGTACAAAAATATAACCTGTAATACGTAGTTTGGATACACACTGTTTCTATTTATGTAATTCTTGAGAAATTAAAATAAGTAAATAGAAGGAATGATTATTTTTAAAACCACCGTATGGATAATTTCCATCAAATACAGGAATGTACATAATTTCTAATAATTATTTTATAAACCTACAGTAAATTTATTAAATAGGAATAGAGTTCACACTGAAAAGTTTGCAAACACACATATGTATGGACAAACAAGTTTAAGGATGAAAGGATATTTCGTATTTCTGTTAAAATATTTATTAGCATTGACATTGTTTATTCCTATGTAATTATGTTGCGTGAATATTTTCAATTTATCAATGTAATTAACTCAAATAATTTTGCATTCACATATTTATTAGGGGCCATTAGCTCGATCTATTGAATTTTTTTATATAATTGGTCAAAAAGTTAATGGTAAGAATATACACTGCAATACGCTTTGGAAACTTTTGAAAAAGGAAATTTTTTAATAAATAATATTGCTAGATATTTTTGATTGTTCTTTCAAATATATCTTCAGCGGTACCCTATCCGATCGAATCCGCAAGAAAAACAAATCATGCCCAAGTATGATGTATTAAAAAGATAATAAGTAAAGCATTTTTCAAAATTCCTCTGTGTTCACATGATCCTATTCATATTCCAGTAAAATGGAAATATAATAGCCTTACGATGAACGAGCCACATCCTACGAGGCGGATAGAAAAAAAAATATGAAAAAAAGAATTCGGTTTTTGATATTTGGTTATTCAACCTTAAAAGTTAGATTTATAGATGGAAGGAAATGGCGATGAAATGAAAGTATTACTTTGTTTTAATACCGAAACTTTTCTCAATAAATCGATAAGATAGGTCATTACCATTACATAGGTATCAAAATTATTTTTACTGTTGTTATTGGAAAAATAAGAAGAAAATGTTTACAAAACACTTTTTACTTATTTCTACTAGCAATATTAAATTTTTTTAAGGTTTCGTCCATTAAAGAAAAAACGGGACATTTACAAAATAATTTACATTTGTGTTTGTCTGTTTGGCACAAGGTTTTTCTCAGAAACTATGCGATGTAGAATCATAACATTTAGTAGCATCATAGAAACTCACCTAATAATTCTTATTTTGCTTCTTTTTAAAAATATTCATTTAAGAAAGAAGAGGGTGTAAATAAAGTACTCACAAAAATATTTTTTAAATTTTGCTATAATCATATCAGAGTTTACTTGAAAGAACTGCCATGAGAAGCACAAATACATTTTTCATAATTTTATGTTATATATTTAATTATATAAAATTAAATTTAAGAATAGAACACTCCCCTCTTTCTTTATTTCCGAAAGTAAGGAACTAAAAATGATGAAATAAGGAGTGTTGGCAAAATCTAGCTATAAGATAACATAAAACTATAATGATTGTTCTAGATCTTATAACTTTGCACGACTTTACGTTCATTATCTATTTAGCACCTAACATATTTACATTGTGAAAAAATAAAATCTTTGATTAGTTTAATTGAACTACTTATGTATATTTAAATATTCATAAGCACATAAATGTGTAACTTTCATAATGTGAATTCTGTTCACATTTAACGGGTTATTACTATACTAACATTTTGAATAAATGGTATTTGTATTACAAAATCAGTCAAACGATTGCAATTGGTAAATAAAACATATAAAGATGTTTCAACTCGCTCAACCAAAATGACTATCCTTTAATTTATATTATTGCATTATATATAACAGTGGCAATTGCCTTAAAGTCGATGTTATCAATCATGTTTTACAGGAAAATTGAGTGTCACCAAATATAAACGAATTTTTAAAGTATAATTTATGGAATAGTAATATTATCAATCACGTTTTATAGGAAAATCGAGTCACCAAATATCAACGAATTTTTTAAGTATAATTTTCTGGACATTTTCGTCTAAAAAACAAAGGAAGGCTTATATTGTGATGAAAAATAAGTGTTTATTTTTTCATAATACCGAAAACTCAACCATCGAAATATCGGCCCTCGGCGTTATCTCGCACCTGAAATCCGATTGTTTGAAGAGTGATGTTCAATTCATTGCTATAAAAAGAAATAATCTTAATAGCTTGAAATTTATTGTCGCATTTTATAATTACTACAAGAACCTTCACAACAATGAAATAAATATAACTTTTCTATGAAAACGATGAATTAATTCACCGTGTAATAAATTCGAAATAATATCAACGAAATTTAATATTTCACTAATCTCCAATATTTCTACTCCCGCCACTATATCGAATTACTATAAACAAAACTAAAAATGTTTGCCGGAGTGTGCAGGAAATGGAGCTTTCTTATTCGGCTATTTACAATCCTTAAAATGTATTTTTGATTTTTATTACGAACTATTCAGTATGGTACTGAGTCGCCAACATTACAAATCAATCGAATTTTTCTGTTTTTTTTCCAAAATCTCTTATGTTTTTCAAATATCATAAGCCCAGAATCATGCTCCGATCAACTCGTAGTTTCCTTTAAATACGCTGTCCTATAAAACCGGCGGGATCATTACAGAGACGTGACCTGCTTTCACAGACCGCGTCTATACTTCATTTGGCGGTTGTGAATAGTAATGTGCGAACTCCTCGTAAATTATAAACTGCTCAAGTTGGGTGAATGGGTTAAATATTTGGATGAAGAGTAGAGGGTAGTACTCGAAGAAGTCTTGGTTTGAGTTACTGGCAATAGTTTTATATTATGTGAATAGTAATTCGTGGTGAGTTATAAAAACTGCGCCAAGGTGTACAAATTCGGATCAAAAATATTGCTTTCATTCATTTTAAAGATGCATTATACGATTGAATAAAACTAATTTCTTTCGAAGTATAAGAAATTTACAATTTTCTCACTGTTTTATGTAACACTTCTTTCATGGTTTGATGTTATTCGTTTTGTGTCAATAATTGAATTGAGAATTCTTCATAAATAGTCTGAAACATAAAACAATATAAAAAGCAAAAATATAAAAAAACCTGTATAACAGGTATTTTAATTAACGGAAAACCACTTATCTCTTATTACATTATCAAATATGTCGAGAAACTATTCGATGAACCTTACTGAATGTTTCCAATTTTATAACGTGCGGGTTTTGACAATATTTACATGTGCATTTATTACGATATTTCTCAAAAAAATGGTCACGATATTGCGCGTATTACATAAAATCGTATTGGTTTTCGTGCATATATTTTTTAATGAAGTTAATATTTTCGTAAAACATTTTTAGTAGCATATCTGGGATCAAATAGAAGTTAAAACACATGTTCTACAATAACTGTGTATGTGTATGTTGGAGCAGTACTTAGTATACTTAATAGAATGTGGTTCACACTGAAATAATACTAGGATTTTACATAAAAAACTAAGATAGTTCTTATCGCCAACAAATATTACGCCAACAAATATTATTATTAGGGACTCTTTGTCCGTCTGTTTGATTTTTAATTTATCTGCCTTCTATCACATTTTACTTCATTAGGGACTTGAAGTTAAATATTTGACGTTCAATAATTAAGAAACTAGCATGCTGGCTCCAGAACTGACAAATAAATTTGTCAAAACTGCTGCAATTCAGATTAATATATAATGTATGTCTGGATCAAGGGTACCTTTGAAACACCAACGTTATTCAAACTTAAAAAGGAATTGTAATAACGGACATGGCTAGACTTATTACTGTGAAAAATTAACTCACGTAAGGTATTTAGAAAATGATTAAATATTTGTTTTGAATCGTAGTGAAAGGTACAATAAATAGGATATAATTATGGATTTGAAATTATTGGAATACCTCTTGAAAATATAAAAAGTGTGAATAATTTACCCTTTTGTGGTTCATTTATCACAAAAGCATGCTGTGTTATGCAAGAAAGCAAACATTTCACTTTTCTTCTGTAAAAAGAGACAAGATAGCACTGTTTATTTTCAGTCGAGTTAGTAAAATTGGAAATTACTTCGACCGAAATTATAGCTAGTTTGGGAGCGAATCTCTCTAACACCCAATATTAGCTTTAATGAAGTTTAAGTCAAAAATATTGTAAGAAACTTCAGGAAAAATCTATGTTAATATAAGGTGCAAGATGGATAGTTAACCAAATAGTAAACATCGCCTCTGTGTTCCTTTTAACATCCTCCAAAAAAACCCAAAACATATACAGTCTCAGAATGTAAAAGAATCTGTATTTTCTCGTAATCATGTTAATATTTCGACTACTCAAAAATCTTAGCGTTTATATATTTTTTTTAGATATGTATAATTTAAGTAAACATAATTATATACATTTTAAAACGAAGCAATTTCTTCTCGAAATTAGGGCATATAAGTCCTGAGTTTGGATTAATAATTAATCATAAGAAGACAAAATTGATAGAAGTGAGTGGTGTCAGCAAAAAGTCGTCACAGGTGACCCGCATGGCAAATTGTAGAGTTATCTAATCATATTTATATCTTGGAGCTTTGATCTCGAATAATGGAAAATGGGTAAAAGTAAAATGGCAAAAAATTAAAATGGCGTATCACAAATTTACAACTGCAATGCATAAGTTATAGAGTTTGGGGGAAACAAATTATTTTCAAAACCTCTAGAAATGGTTTGGTTTTCATATTCTTCATATTTATGTACACTTCATATGGGCAAACTTTGGGAGTCAATAATCGATAAGAAGAAGACAGGCGCTATGATTCTGACTAAGAGAAGTCAATTGAGAAAATCCTGAACTGAATTCCAAGCTGATCTCTCCATACTTTAAATACTCGGCCACAAGCAGCGTTATAAATCTTAGTATAATCTCGGATAATCTAATGCTTTGATCGAGTCTCATAGCGGAACAACAGCTCCATAGAATATCTTGTTATGCATGGTGCATTAGAGGTCATCGGATTGTGCGGACGGTTGCCCATGGTGATAATTTCAGCTATGGATAGCCCTTGATCGAATTCCTCATACCGACGACAAGCAGAAGAAGATGGCGAGATAAACTGTAGCAAGTTATAGCAATCCTTTATCGCGTCAGCGCCTTAACTTTTAACCACATGACTGCATTGTCACGAACACCAGTGTAGAAAGAGTATAACATTTTCTCCTGGGTTTTTAAAACAATAAGGGTAATATTAAAGAAGTCCTTCGCAGTATTGTAAAAAATAAAAAAATAAAATTACGATTGTAAATTTATAAATGGTTGAAATTTCAATCTAAAGTTCATTTTTTTGCTTGACTATGAAAAAAAAGGATCAGATATATGAGATTGCTAGGTTCAGATTATTCCAATACTCGATTCAAAAATACGTTATTTGTTCTATCCGTTATTTGTTTAGTTACTTGTTAGAATTTTATAGCGAAATAAGCAATCGTTATCATTTTGTTTTGCTCGTCCACTTGTCAGGGTACATACTCACACATGTATATATATATATATATATATATATATATATATATATATATATATATATAAGAATTTCAGTGACGGATACAGTAAGACAACGTTTTTATTAAATTTATCGTTTAATAGAAAAAAGCAACTTTGCATTTCCGAGTAGAGAAATTAACACCACTAGATTAATAAAAATATTATCGTATCTTACGTTTTATATTGAAGGTAAAAGTTAATAAAACGATTATATTACAAATAAAACTTTATAGAGAATATTTCAAGGTAAAGGATTAATTTGTATGTTTATTATGGTTCGAATCCACGTTGTTATATAATTTTGTTTAATCTGTAAGAATTGTGAATGGACGATTTTTTTAAAATTAATTGAAACCAGTTATAAATACAATAATTGTGAAAATTTAAGAAATTTAGTCATTAAAATAACTATATTTTGTTGGAAAAGGTACAATTATATAGAAAATACAATTTGATAACAATGATATTTTCATTAAGTAGAGAATTTTTTGGAACTAATCGGCAGTCTTAAATATCAATAATCTTCATTGCGTTTATTACATGACGTGCAGGACATACAATATTTTTATATATCTTTTATTTTTAAAATTTATGGGGTGTTTATAAAACATTTAAATTAACTTCAAGATTAGATACAGCATTTTCCAGTGCATGAATTAAATATCTACGTTTAAAGTTTTTATCCTTTACCGCGTACTGGTTCATAGTTTCTTTAGAAGAGAAATTTTCAACTAGTTCATGGATTAGCTTTGACCTTTTTTATACATATGTATATAACAAAGTTTAGAAAAATACCTTTTGTATTACAGAGGTTAACTGAAGACTGCAAAAAAGAAGATCACATAACGTACCTCAATATTTAAAAAATATATATTTAATATCTTTTTAAGATATTAAAAAAAGTAAAAAGAAATACCAGAAATAGACCTGAATTAAACTCCATGAAGCAACGATATAAACGATGTGGCTCAATGGCATGTTTCCATTTCTTTTTACTTCGCGATTGTTTGGCAAATAAAAAAAAATTTGGCAAATAAAAAAACATTAAATAAAACCATTAACTACTACTGGTTTTCAAATTTTTGAAAACCTTTTGATTTCGGTTCATTCTCGTTCTCACATATTTCTCGACTTTTAACTCATTTTCCCAAAAACAATTGGAAAAATAGACTGCAGAGGAATAACACAATCATTAATTTGTATTTTATGGGCTCTCTGTTTAATACCTAAAGTAATTATGTGAACACCATGAATTTACGGGAATTTACCGCTTAAATTATGCGTACTCTTGACAAATTATTTTACTAAACTTGTTTCTTTCTTTCTCTCAATGTTTCTCTGTTTTGAAGGAGTATTTTTTGTAATATAATGGAGAGATAATTTTAGAAATACCTTTATTTTTTTATCAAATTTCGTGTGATGCAAATTGATATTTCCTCAATGAAGTTATTGATAGCAATTAATTATTTTTTTTGTAACTCTATTATTTTGCAACGAATAATAATAAACTGATAAGGTATTATAAGTTCAGATAGCATTATCGAATTTAATGTCCAATTTTAACCTCAGGGTAAAATTTTATGTGAAACAATCAACCAAGATATTGCTGACTCTATTCTATTTTATTTTTGTGTAATACCAATATCTAAACTCAGCACACCCTTATAAAGTGATAGATGAGAGATCATGCAACTGATGTCACCCGTTGCTTGTCACGATTACGATTTATAATCTAGTTCAACATTATTTAGAATTTTTATTTAGTAAACTATAGCTAAAATGTATTTGCTGTTTTTTATCGTTTCTTGAATTCTAGGGTGAGGTAGTTTTTATTAAATATTTGAAACGATTTTTTAGCTAAGTTAAATTA
This sequence comes from Druceiella hillmani, assembly GCA_039881145.1. Classification (NCBI taxonomy): domain Eukaryota; kingdom Metazoa; phylum Arthropoda; class Insecta; order Lepidoptera; family Hepialidae; genus Druceiella; species Druceiella hillmani. The sequence goes on along the minus strand of JAYKKI010000004.1, from coordinate 18,684,714 downwards.
GAAACTATAAATAATATTTTTAGATGTCCTTAGTTAATCGCCAATAACCATTCTAAGAGAGATGAAGGCTCTGAATACGAAAACTTAAGTGTTTTCGTGCCTTCATGTACTCGTCCAAGTGTTATATGACCCTCGTAAGGAAGAAGGGCTAATGTGACATTTTTGGATATTTTAAAATTGAATTTTTTTTATGAAACTATGTAAAAACCATAGGAATATCATACGTATCCATTTGTTTCTTACAAAATTGCATTACAAAGTTTATATTAAATAAAAAACAAATAAGAAAATATCAAATATAAATTTTTGTTTTCACAGGAATGATAAAATTATAATTTGTAGATCACTTGACAAAGTTATGTTATGTGAAGAAAAAAGGAGATAAAATGAAAAGGTATATTTTTCTATGCATTTTTCACGTCTTTTTAATTGTATGTTTTTCCCTATTTTCTTAATGAAAAGTCTTGATGTACCTTGGGAAAAATAAAAATTCCGCAGACATCATTAAACCTATTGAAGATATTAACAAGTATAAATCATTATTTAAGACCTATAAATATTCCAATGCTTCAAATGCGATTTATTGCAATGATGCAGTTCTTCATCATGGTTCCGCTTAATAAACTCAAATTGTGAATATGCAACCTAAGTTTTTAATAATAATAGGCAATTAAAATATGATATCTCAACCAAACTTGTGCATGGCTAGCTAATTTATTTTTGAAATATAATTATTTACATAAAATTTCAAATAAATTAACTATCATTAGGATTGGCCAAGCGCGTATCTAACCAGGATGGAAAGTAGGGTAACATATTTGTCTATGCTTCTTGAGATATTTGGTTCAGTGTAAAAGAAATAAATTTAATTCAAAGTTCAAATCAAATGAAACAAGTATTTTTAATTACCTTTTGGAAAATATGACAATGAGACAGGATGCATGGTGCCCGTCCTTAAATTTCATGTACAATAAGTAACATCAACTATTTTTTTAAATATTTCCCTTCCTATTATTTCAATTCCCCATCTAAAACATGTGCTTTAAAAATTATATAAGAGCATATTATTCTTAATCTATAGGAAATGTCTGATTGTGACAGAAAGGCAAACGGACAAAGAAAAATTACAAGAATTCCTGGTTTCCACAGGGATTTCTAGAAATTAGATAAAAGAACATCGTTGTTGTAAGAAGAAAATATAAAAAAACCGAGTCATATTAAATGACATTTAAATATTATGTAATGCCTCTGTTTGTACATGGCATTATTTACTGATAATAAAATAAATAAAAAAATGGGCAAAAATTGTTGCCTCTGGACAATGTAATGAGAGAAGAATACACGAATAGATGATGATACGTTGTAAAATACAATAGAAATTCTCCCACAATAAGGGAAGAAACAAAAAAGTGGTAAAAGTACGTATTAAGAGATCCTTGTAAAGTCTATTAAAAAATAATAGGACGTCCGACAGACGTTTTAGTTCAGTTGAGAATAGATTCCGATTCGGCTTGATCTCGCTGAAACCCTTTCCTGATACAAATTTTGAAGTACACTGAATTAAAAAATTGTGCAGAATTTAAGAGGAGTCTAAAAACCATAGACGTAATTAATATAGAAAGAATAGCACAGGAGATATGAAACTAAAGTATAATAAAACCTACACCGCTCCCCTACAATAAACTCACTAACATAAGCAGTGGGAAAACCCACACAAACCCGGCTTCAGCTATTGTTTTGTAACATATAAATGCTGTTGGATGTTCCTAAGAGTTAATCTTTGCTAACAGCCCACCTGAAGATGTAATACAATGAAACCTAGGTCGTGGTAAAAAACTTAAAGAAAGCAGAAATAATACTACATCAAAACAGAGATAATACTACATCACGCAGTTTCATTTAATTGTGAATAATGAATTTCTACAAACTTAACGCCAAATATATTCCATATATGAAAAACATTTTATGACAGTTTATAAAATGCGAACAGTCTTATAAATATTGTCAATATTAATAATTTATATTTCCTACTCACAATCTTTGAACTGCCACTAACGACGATACGAATGAAAGCCTTCCCAGTTCGGAGAGTTTTAGTGAATAAACCGTTAATTGCAGCAAAATAATTTATTCATTCTATACCCTAAAGCACCATTGTGAGTACGGAGCACGTTTGATATTCGCACACCGCGGATCAACTACGCAATGCCAGTCATGTAGAAAAGCGGATATTCGGAAAATGCTCTAATTTCATTTCCCGTTTCCTGTTATGCTTAGATCGCTGGAGGGTGAATATATTTTTCATTAATAGATATGAATGTACGAGTCTACTTAGTTACGCGTTCGAACATTAAATCTGCTTATTTGATGGTGTGAATTTTAACTTTTTAATTTATTTGTCTTTTAGTTCTTGTTAAATTTATTTGTGTCTTCAAAATGGCCAAAGCTTTGACAAAACGCTTTCGATATTAATAGTTTTAATTTTGGCAGATTTTATTAATTAATTACAATATTGTCTATTACGAAATATTAAGTCCATAATGGAAATAAGAATCTAATAATTAAAATATGTATGCGTCCCGGTTTAACAAGGACAAACATAGATGATAATCGTGTTTTGTTTTAAACTTTTTTTTATAATTAAATTATGAACAGTATTCTCAACTGTTTAGTAATTTATTTCGTATTTTTACTGAGTACAAAACTATACGAACCAAACTATTATCTATTTATCAAAAAAGTTTACATTTAAAAATATTTAATAGATAGCAATATGTGCATTTGATTTTTTCAAATTTCCATGTCGACTTTTATATTCTACCAATTTTTCGTGTGTGCTATTCGTATAACAGCTTAAAATTTGGAAAGAAAAATAGATTCAATACATTTTGAATCACTTTAGCATTCTTCGTTATCATACAGTCTAAAATAATTATATATTTTATAACTTTATATATACTATAATTGCTATCATCGTTAAAGACTTACGTGAATCAAATTAGTAATTATTGAGTCGAACTCATACAAAGGAAGTTTTGTTTTTTGCAAAGTTCCAGTGTGAGAAGCCCTGTGGAAAGTGAAAGCTACAGTGTGAAAGGCCATGTGTTTTTATGAATTTAATTAGTATCTGTCTGATAAATAATATCAAGAAATTATAAAATTAAATGTATTTAAATAGCAAATAAGCCTTGAAACCGACTCATCGAGTATTAACCAACTTTATAATAAAACTATTTACGACGAGGTAAGGTTAAATGTAAAAAAATTGTAATTATTTTAATTTGTGCAATTCGATTGACCATTTCAAAGTTTATTAAACATATAACTTAAAAGGTATTATATCATTTGAGTCCAACTTTTCAGTTGACTCAAATGATATAATAGTTTTTAATATACTTTAATTATTACAAACATCCTCATATTGGGTGTCCTGTCAAAACAAGTCTAAAGTTATAATTTATTATAACTTTAGACTTGTTTCGACAAGGCACTCAATATGTTGATATTTGTAATAATTAAAGTATATTATATTGAACTAATGAATGAATGGTACTAATGAATTACAACATTTTGAATAATTATATAATGTACTTTTCGATAGTTTTATCGTTTTCGAACTGCTTTACAACACTTCGAGAAAATTCCGAAATTGAGATACCAGAAAAATCCATCAACGGAAAGATATTTAAGGGATCAAAATAATTGATTTACCTAATGTGCCGACACTCACGACACTTTATCGCATGTATGGTGATATTGTTAAAATCGATATTGGGGGCATTAAATGTCAAAAAATGCAATTCTGGGAAATAATTTTAAACGAATAAGAATAATAACAAATTAACGTGATGTACCAATTGAACTACCATTATCATAGTGCATGGTGATAAAAATATTAAAATGTCAGTTGCTAGCTGCCATTAGGTCTCTAATATTTTCTTCCTTCATTTAAAATCTAGCGTATGGGAATTGAATGAGATATCTTACGTGTACATGCTTATACATCCATATACATGCTTAACTTTCAGCGTCACATATTAAAAACATCAAATGGCCAGTACCGGTATTTTTTAGGTTTCCGTCCCTCAAAGTGAAAAAATAAACGTAGAACTTGGCAATCCATCCATCTGACAGTTCATATGTTAAAGTCATTTTCTTTTCATAAATCACTTTATGATGAGATTTTACATTATGAGAATTCAAAATGAGTAGTAAAAAATTATCTTTCATTTCATGTATATAATGAGTTACGATAATTTTGTTTTTCATGTTTTTGTATGTTAATCGAGTTCTCTAAATAAGCATATACTCACAAATTTATTTTTAATTGGTTCTAAAAAGCCATGATAACGATATTAGCCTAACATACAGCAGGTTAGAACTGTTTAATTATTTGCATCCAAATAAAGTCCGTAACAGGAAATAGATAATATTTTAATAAATTTGAGTATTAATCAAAAAAAGGTTTAATTATGTATTCAGTAAATATGTATGTTGTAATCTGGCAGAAATTAAATTTATGTTAATTTAAACTATCTTACCACCTCAATATAACGGGATATACTTACATGAGTGAACACGCTTTGGCAATGAATATTTTGAACAAAAGTTCATTTTTAAAAAATTAAAGGAATGAGAAGAGAAAACAATAATAAAAACTATCGCAATGCAATAGAAAATTTTGCGCTAATTTGAGATGACTCCCGTGCAATGAAGTTAAAGGGGTTATGGTTTTCTTATTGTGAGTACCTAGGTAGTATGTGGGTGTATTTACTTTTATTTTATAAACTTTCTGTCTAAATTTGAAATTTACCTTTCATTAAAATTGCGTTATATCCTGAAATAGTAAGTTACAATATGATTTTCATATTCAAATATGTCCCTTTCCTTCGCAATTTTGTAATTTCTATATTTTTAGAACTGAGTAAATAAGAGTCGTCAAGTATATCATCATAATCATCAGCCTGTGACTATCCACCCACGGGCATAGGCGTTTTCTAAGGTACGCTGCCACACACTACTTTTCTAGGTCGTCAGTTCATGTGTATGAAGTGTGTTCCATACTGGTCTGAACTTGAGAACTAGTTGAACTTATCAGTTGTCGGTTTTTGGCAAATGTGGTCTGCTTATTGGCACTTCAGTTTGTTAAGGTCAAGAGCTATGTCGACTTTATTATTTCTTCGACGGACATACTAATTTCAGATTTTATCTTTCAAAGATACTCTAAATAAAGCTCGCTGTGTGACTTTAAATTTATGAATCAGGCAGTCCTGAGTGTTCACGTTTTAATGCCGTAGGTTTTTATGGACAGAACACACTGATTATACAACTTTCACTTTGGCGATTGCCGTGAAACTCATAAATAATTTTTCAAATTAATTCCTCTGTTAGCTTCTTTCTTGAAATTGCTTGTAACATGCTAAACCCTTTGTCGCTAGTAGATATACTCTTACAGGAATTCGATGCTGAGATTAGATCCTTTCGTACTCTTGATATTATTTGTGAATTGAACATGATTTTTTTCTTAATCAGGTTTATACCGAAGCTCACTGGTCTGGAAGAATCGAAAAAACAGGAAAGTTAGTCAGTATCTCTGCCAACTCTTGCGGTGTGTTTGCCAGAATTATTATGCTATCGACAAATATCAGGTGTGAGACAAACTCGTCATTTTACTAATGCCCCATCGTTTCCAATAAGTCTTCAAGAAATCTTTCAACACACTTGTCAACAAATTCCGTGATATAACATCTTCATGTCTCACTCTTCAGTACAATTTAATAGCTCTTGTCTTCTTGTCTTGTATTTGAGTAGTCTTCATAGACGCGTAGTAAAGAATTTTGAATGGTGTGATTTATCGCCAATCGACTTGGCACCGCTGAAAGAAATAGAGAACAGTCCCAGTTTCGATAGAGTCTAAGGCTTTCTAGTAGTTTATAAAAGTCAGGCACAGCAACTGATTATACTAGAACCTTATTGGAATTCTGCTTGTTCCGGAGGCTAACCTCATCGAATCTTTGGGCGAGACGGTTAGTGATAACTCTCTACAACTTCTTCTAGACTTGGTTTAAGAGTGAAGTAAGTCAATAATAACTGAGCAGTGTTTTGTCTCCTTTTTTTGAGAAATATTATGACTACTCTGCTACAACACGATATGGTTACTGTCCCTTCGAGGAAAACGGTGTCGAACAATTCTTGCAATTCTTTGAGGACAGATGCCCGTTTGATTTAGGGAATTCTGTATTAATACCATCGTTCCTAGGAGCCTTGTTCTTTTTATGTTGTCTAAGAATAGTCTAGATCTCACCCATGTAAATATTAGGGACAATCAGTATAATGGCGTACTAATTTTGCACGCGGATCACAGCTGGAGGAAGTAGAAATCTTGGTTATTTGCGAAGAATACAATTTTCAATAAAAATACTCGATCTCCGGAAGCATTCTTGGTCTTCAGCTAATAGTTTTGCAGTTGGATGTTCTCAGTTTTGTCAGTTGCGCCCGCTCTATTTATTGCGCAAACACTTTCAACCCTTTTATTTTGATCAATCCTGTTTTAGATGGAACATGTACTATGGCGACGTAGGTCAAATAATATCTTCTTCTCAAAAAACTTATTAAGGGTGCAATAAAACGACTGTTGGGATACCCCGTCTCTGTCTCATAAGATACATGATCTCACGTAAAATTTTGGACTCTGTATTCCCCGCTGTACGGGAAAGCATTTATATCACAGTCCTTGCAAAAAGTCTAAGTTTTTGGTCAACATCCTTTGTGGTTTGTAGCACTTTGAAACGATTTTGTATTTCCAACTGGAACTGTTCAACCCATTGTTTAGATAGGCACAGCTCGGCTGGAAGCAAGATTTTATTAGGCGTCTTTGCTTAAGTGATAATTGATATTTCATGTGCCTCCAATCAATGCCGATTGGTACGAGAAAATTTGCTGCAAATATAGACAAATATGAAAAAAATAATATGTGAATGTGGGCAGCTAATATACGTAAAGTGGAAGCAAATTGTCTTGCAAAATATCAGTGAGTTTATGAAATTACCATAGTCGATATATTAAATTAACCAGTAATTTGCAACATACCACCTGCATTTTTCGTGAAAAATTATACGTACTGATTTGAATTTTAAAAATGTTATTTTTTGTATTAACTTTTGAAGAAAATATGGACAACTAATTAGTCTATGTACCTAAAAACACATTGCGACACAAGACTGATTACCATGCTCGACTAACTTTAAAAAAAAAATTGTTTCACACAATTATTTCTTCCACAGTTTAAGTTATCTATATCGTAAAGAGAAACAATTTGGTTTAAAAACGACTTAGAATTAATGAAAATAAGACTAAATATATATTTTGTAACTTTCCTGGTTCTACGTCTAATACTACACCAACCAATGATGAAATTTCCCTGAACAGTGTTGACCAGTTCAATTATCTCTCATGTAATTTGGCACATAATACTAATATTACTGAAAAAATCCTGGATCGAAAAAAATGGTGTTTCATAGCTGGTTTCTTCCGTAATCCTTGAATGTCAATAAAACGAAATGCAAAATAAATAAACAGGTTACAAGACCACCGTTTCTGTAAGATTCCGAATATTGGCTTATGAAAGAAGCAAATGATCAAAAACTAAACTTGTTGCGAGTCACGAGAATTGATAAGATAAAAACGAGTAAACTGTCAACGTCACAAAAATCGTATATATATGTACCACTGGAAATATTATGGTTATGTTATGAGGAGAAACGAAGATTACATGACAGGAGTAGTAATTGAAATCGCGGACGAAAAAAGAGCTTGGTGTCAATCTCACCACCATCTGAAGCCAAACGAATAACGAGAACTTAAAACTAGTAGATGCCGATACTGAGATAACGCAAAATAATATCTTGTCCCGTAAACGGATCTTATTGACTGACTCCAAACCATAAGGGCGTAATGAATTAGGGACATAGAAGCAGCGGTGACTTAGGTTGTGATAACGAGGAGATTCTTTATCTTTTATCGTATATCTGTGATTTAATAGTAGTAAAATTAATAGTAGCATAATTTTACTGTAAGAACCTCAGATTATGACAAGGAGGAAATTATCTGTCTCTTATATGCCATCGATATAATTATAGCACAATTTATTTTATGGAGAGATTTTCCACCCTCCATAATGTAAACAAAAAGTAACGTAGTAGCGATTACAGATATTTTAATAAAACTTAACTTTTTAATTTATGCGTATTTAAGAGTGGCATTGGTGTATAACTATCAATTGATTGTGAGACTAAAACCTTGTTTAGTATTGTAGGAATACGCATAATAATAAATGTTTATTCATAAAGTGCTGATTTCGTGAATGTAACTGTCAAAATTATAAAAAAAGTGAAGTTACCTGAAATTTATTTAACATTTGCGGAAAAATCGGAGAGATATCACATAACACCTTAGTTTTTTTAGAAATTGATGATGATTTTACTCGCGTGCAAAGCAAATTATGCAACACGTTTAGATGATAAAGATAATGTTAATATTATAATAACAGTAGAAATATTCGTAATTTAATAGAAATAAAATGTACATTCAATTGTTTACATGAATGTACGAAATTGTCGTAGTTAGAGTTTTACCCGTACTTAACAGGGTTATCAAAGGAATTTTCTATATCACCTATTTATTTATTCACTAGCAGATGAGGAAAAAATGCGAAATTGTTTTAGGGTAAGTTATGAATTTATGCAATAGACCATTCATTTCTTGTAAATTCTACATGTTCATATGCTATATATATCTATATTACTCTTGTATATTACTCTTGTATATCTATATTACTCTTGTATTTATTTTCATATATTATAAAGACTGCTTTTGAATCTTATCTATTATTTATGACATTTGGATGTATTTTTATTATATCTGCTGTAAACAGATAAAATTTTGAAACCAACATGCGTCGATGGTTAGGTTAATATAAATTTTGATTAAAAACTACATTAACCAAATATGTTTTTACTCAGAGACAGTGGAACTCTCTAAGAAGAAAGCAGCGATGCGCCGAAATTTGTAGGTTTGTCCATTTCCGCGGCCGATTATTTTACGAAAACAGATATACATGTTTGGGTAAGTTTCTGTTCTCCAGCTCCTAGCCACTAGCGTTTATGCTAAAAATTAACGTGAGCCATCCACGTTTTAACTCTTGTAACCAGATAATTAAGCCTCTCGTTGGTACGATGTAAATTCAACAGCTCCAAGCACACATTAGCTCTCCTCTCAAGTTAAAAAGGTGTAAGCTCATGTGGTATTCAAACGGAATATTTCCACTTCTTTCTCAAAACATGAAGTTGTTTTTATATTGTGGTATAAGAGCATGAAGGTAGCTCTGCCAAACAACGCAAACTCAATTTGAGATCTGTTTCAATAACGTATTTAATTTTTTCCAAATTAATTGTATGAAGTCACTTGGATTAGGTTTATTAGACAGGTCAAAACTCCCTTCTTTAAATCTTTGGAATCGGTTCATAGACTTGTCATAAGAGGGCATAACTTCACCCATCCTTCTGTAAATATTGTGTGACGCATCGCTGGTTTATCACCCTAAACGACAATCGTGAACAAAGAATCCTTTAACTTCACTTCGAAATAGTTCCATTGTTAATTTATTCCTTATTCGCCGATTATTTATTTGCAAAAATGAACAGAAGTACGAATGCCGTACTCTTTGTATATTCTACAAGAAATATTCTGGGAGCTTCAAAAACATTTCATATATTGGTCGAAGAAAATGGCGGGTTTAGAAGTTACCAACCTAATATAATATATGACTTAAAAAAATGCTATTTAAAGGAACATAAATTCGTTGAGATTGAATAACACAAATCGTGCGTTATTTTTCTGAGTCATTTTTAATTCGAGTCTTTTCCAATTTCCATCAATGATAAGTGTTTCAACTTGATCTGCATGAATATTTTTTATGCAGTTGCTTTTGCTTGAACTCGGAAGTAATTTTCCAAAATTGAATGAAAACGATGCATTGTCTGGGCTGAAAAAGAATTTTGAATCTTAGATATGTTTTTAAGGAATTGAATAAAACAGTTTATTAACCCTAGTCTGTTTTATTATTCAATTAAAAATTAACATACTTACGTGTGTTATCTTTGTATTTTAATTTTACCTTTGTACAAACATTTCTTACTTATAATGATAGTTATTTTTCTATTATTATAAATATTTATGTTACAGGAGAATTGCGTAGTCTTTAAAAGTAAATCTATAATATGTATTCTTAGATTAAATGTTTCAAGACTGCTGGCATGATGTTTAGTATTAATCTTTCTCTAATTTTTTCTCCGTTATTTTTCTCAGGTACTTTAATAGTATTGACCTCCATTTAGATGTAAATTCTTTTATCGAAAAAACCAAGAAACTTTATATTAATTTTCGTTGTAATGCTTTTTACAAAGGATATTCAATTATAGCTTCAAATATTTTAAGTATAAACAAAACATGACATATATTTCTGAATATTGGAAAATAGTACGTTAATTTCGGTTATGTGATTATGATTTCATATCCATTAAATTTTTCGCTAGATATATGAAACTGATGATTGATTTTCTTGATGAATATTATGAATTTCTTTCTACTGTGGAAACATTTAGGTCATTAGGGGTGACCTGTTACTAATACATACTTACAAAGAAACATAATTCGTCATACGCTGTTTTGTTTTTAATTGAGTTTTTAAAATATCATGAAAATAAATTTTTCTTCCCTATTATAAAATGTTAATGGCCAAACTAAAGATACATTATAATATATTAAACTAACTAGATAGTCATCTCAGTTCTACTCAGCACATTTACAAGCCGGTGCTGAAACTGAGACGGTAAAAACTACTCAAGTCCCTTCATTTTATTGACTACCAAGAGTTGCTTTGAGCTACTTATAAACAACGTCATCGAGTGTCATACTTGAAGTAAATAGTTTCACGTAAACACATAACACACTTTAACATATTTGTCGTCAATTGTTTTTGTACGACTTTGTTGGTCACGATTTACCAAAAAACTATGCAAGCGTTAGTTGTCTTTGTTAGTGTGAGTAATTTAACACAATATAAACGTTTCTTTTCAGGGTAAGATTTTATAGCGTATGATTATTTCATGACTGTATCCTGTTATTTTATATGGTGATTTCCAATCAACATTATAGAAAATTATACGTAAAGAGAAAGACCTAATTTAGAGTTTAGACCTTTCATACAAGGAATTTCAATATAAGCCATTAGGATTGCAAGATGTTTTTGTCTTATTTTAACATAAAACAAAATACCAATTCAAATCCAGTACTTTTAAATTCTAACTCCAAGACTTCCACTGGACCAGTGATCCTATAAGACAAGCAAGGAATAAATATACTTATTATATATTTCTTCACTTTTGTCTAATATTTTGTACTAATTAGGTAACAAAAATTCTTAGTTTCTGATTTCTTTTCTGGGTAACTTCTGTACATTTACTTTCCTACTCTTAGTTTTTAAATTTTGTGCCCAAATAGAATAACAAATGCCGAAGTAACGTCATGACATAGTCGCGCAAAACGTCCCCATAAAAGTTTTCAAAGTATAAAAGAATAAAAAATTCATTGAGTCGATCCATCGCATACTTATAAATATTGAATAAAAGCATATTTTTCTATAATTTTTTCTTTTATTGAACATATTTAAGTATTTAAAATTTATTTTTGAGCGATAGTTTTCATCTATTTGTGAAAAGAAAGTGAAATTTACAATTAAAATGTAATTTTTTTTTCATGAATATTAATAAAACATTAAATAATTTAGGAAGAAGTGGCAACTTTTAACTTGTTTAAAAAATTTTCAGGTATTCACTATAACGAAACACCGACAGAATAGTATAATCATACATGCTAGACAATTACGCGAAATCAAATGAAATTTAAATTATTTTATCGCATTATTATTCACTCCTGACTAGAATTATTCGATTTAACTTAATTTGAGGATAAACAAATCGAAACAAATTATAAAAAATAAAGATAAAAACTTTAAGTTGAAAGTAAACCAAATAATTAAATATGTAATATTGCCTCGCAATTCTTAGGATGACAGTAAAGTTTAATTTTTAATTAAAGAACAAAACAAATTATAACATGAATTAAGAATTAGACAGTTAAACAACAAACAGATAAAGATAACTGACTGGCTATCAATTGAATGCAACACGTTGCATAGGTTTGTTGTCTACAGCTTTCTACGATAGGCATTTTTGCTCTATATGTTTAATAGATTTTTTTAGTTTTGAAGATATTCATATCGTAATTGGAAAATTTACTGTATGAGATCGTTGCCACCGTTCTTGAGTAAGAAGAGTTTATTTATTTTCTTGGTACAAGAATTTATCAATCTCAGGTAAATGGGGAGCATATCATTATAAATTTGGTTATGATATCTACCTACATACGACAGTTGCAGAATTAGTGTTACGATGTTTTTTGAAAACGTGAAATTTTGTTTAGTACATAAATTTTTCTCTTTTTTTATCTGTTGATCCCTATAACATCATGTTTCATTGACGTCAATGAAAAATTATGTTGTTGTAACAATATTCAAATTAGCAGAAATAATAAAACAATTATAAACATTCCATTTAGAAGGGTAATTTTAAAATATTATTTCACAATCCATACCATTCTGATTTGCTAAATAACTTATTTGCAATTAATCTATTGCTTTTCGCTTAGCGTTTATATTAATCAGAAAATTATTGCCATGAGTATTTCTTTTACAAGCTTACCTAATTATCTTCATCTCTATTCAACGTTTTTCTAAAGATCTATAAATTTATATGTCCGTACGATTTAGTAAATTCGTTGCTATTTATTTCAACTAACGCTAGTTTTCTGGACCTTATAAATAAAATACGACACAAAGGTAAATTTTTAGTACATAACAACATTTTCTGTTCAAATATCACACCACATTCCCGTCATCGAACGATTATTAATCAATTACGATATTGTTGGGAGCGGACCGCGACAACGAAGCTTCACTGATGGATGCAATTGATGAATATTGTCATTTCCGTCTGGAAAAACTCTAAATATGTGTATATTTACACCTTGCATGTTACTTAGTAACGTGTATAAAACGAGTTTACATAAGTATGTTTTTCGTATAAGCACTTGATATTCCAATTTCGTGACAATTTTTAATGTTACTCTAACCAATAAGCAAAACTTCAACCAGATTCTTTACAAATATTTTTTCTATGTTTAATTAAAAGTTAGGCAAGTTAAGGCATTAAGTTAATATCTCATCTTATGGATACCAAAAATAGTTTAAACAGTAATATTAACCAAATCTGCCATTCCAACAATATTGGATTTTTATGTAATTATGATGTATGTTGTACAAAAGCGGAATAAAGACATTGATCACTTAAATATTTATGCATTACCATTGCGTCTAAGATACTATTGTTAGTAAATAAAATATAAAACATATTTTTACACTGGTTTTCATAAATATTGTCTTTTGTAACAATATTTTAATGTGAGAATATGAAGTGGTTTTATGGATCCGTCCTGTAGAGTTTTAATCTGTTTGAAGGGAACTCATATCGAGCTTTCACTCATATCGAATTTCAGGGTTATTCTAAGTTTGCCTTAAACAGATTCTAATAGAAAGGTTATAAACTCAGTATTATGTGATAAATAAATCAATAGAAATAATGCATGTGTTATGAACACTTATACATTATTCTGTTAATTTAATAAGATGTTGGAAACATAATTCCCTCATACTTTCTATTTAGATTTCTGTCTTAGGAAATTACATTTACCTTCAATTTTTCCTTTCTATTAAAAATAAATTATTGACTACATACTTTCCTGTGATATTAGAACAGTATATTTTGTTTACACTTGTAAATTTAATCTGTATGATCTAGTGAGGAGACCTTGTCTGTATTTAATATATGTAATCATTTCTTATTACTCGACTAATAAAACAAATGTGAAATCTTAATGACTTCATATACTTTTACAAACCACGCTATAAGTTATTAGAATTTAAGATGTATTAAGTGTGTTAAAAAATGCAGTTTACGAATATGTGTCTTCTTCAGTAAGATAAATTAATTCCTCATTTAATTAAATTAGTTAATGACAAATTGGTACCATAAATTTAATAACGAATTGTTCTTCTCATACAGGTGGAGTTAACAGAAATATTGACAGATTTAGAGAACGCCATTTTATAAGCTAATATTTATATACTTGTGTTGAGGATTATTTAACTTACTTGAGTTATAAAAATTATTTTACTTATCTGTACACCGTAATTATCATAAATTATTTTCATATATACTAAAACAATACATATGTTTCAACTTTTGAAAGTCCTGCAATGTTCAGCCCTGAAAATATTCGTCCATATCTAGAGGTTCCCCCTTTTAAAAAATATATGGGAATGTCATAGACATTTATGACGTGTTTTAAAAAGAAGGGAACGTTGTGAGAAATATGATATATATTAGAAGTATTTTTAAAACTATTTTCACAGAAAATAAGCAGGAAAGGGAAAAAATGATGATGAAATAAAAAAGTAAATGAAAATTAAGCCTATAAATAAATATTCTTCCTGTAGCTAGGTAGAGGTTTTCATTGGTGCAAATTCTTGTGATTAGTACTTCCGGATTGTTTTTAAAATGGCGATGAATTAAAATAGAAAAAGGAAAATAAACTCACGGGAAAAATGTTCTTCTTCCTGTGGATATGTGGAGGTTCCTCTGGTTCAAATTATTGTGGTTAGTATTTCCAGATTTTAGAAAAGTTTGCTTTTTAGAATATATTCTGCATACTTTTACAAACGATTAAAAATAATTGTTTTCACGTTTAAAAATAAAAATATTATAAAAGAAAGATTAGTATCAATCTAAAATTTGCAAAAGTTGCTAGGTTAACAATATGTATATATATATATATATATATATATATATATGTATATATATTTTTACTTATGGTTACGTATTCTCATTATAGCACAACTGAAGTATAGTACTCTCATTTCAATACGCAGTATTTGCAAGCTTTCAAAATCTTGTAATTTATTGAAGACCTTCGTACGCATAAATCTGTATTTTTTCGTTAAAAATAGTTTACGTTTAATTAAAAGTTTAGTTCCGTTATTGTTAGTGCTTAAAATTTATCAAAGTGGTTTACTTTTGTGTTAAGGAAGGTTTTGTGTATAGATGTTAATAACGGATATGTATTGTGTTAATTAAAGCATATGGACAAAAAAGTGGTGAGAGAAATATGATCAATTTGATATCCTCATTGAACCGCCCGTAATAAGCAAAACTTGCCAGGTAAAAATTGAACATCTCTAAGGTTGATATCCATTTACCTAAGTAGCTTTTTGCGAACGATATTTTTATATTATTTATTTAATTTTTTTTACTTAGCTTTAAATTATTAACTATATCATATATATAATAAACCATTATCAACTCGTGAACGTTACTTATTTGACACATTTATTTTTAAATCTTAATTTTATTTAACGGTATTTATCATCTAAATTTTATTTAACGGTATTTATTTTTTTGCCCAAATTTTGTTAAATATAAAATCAAAATTTTTTTCTGGATTCAATAATTATTTTTAAACGATGAGAGAAAAAATATATAGACAAGTTTTTATATTTAGGGATTTTTTTATTTAATTTGCTTATGTATGATTTATTCTCAATATTTACAATAACTGAATTCATTAATTAGAAAATATATCAATAAATTTGTTGTTTTACCATTGTTTTTATATACCTTGTGTATTATTTACACTCATGTATATTTTTGTATATAAATTTACACAAAAGCATAAATGTAATTACAATCAAGTGTGTTTATTCTAATTTAAAACACAATACAACGTTAAACTGAATACAGATCTTTGAATAGACATTTGTTAAATTCAAGTTTTTAGAGATAAAAGATGTGAGAAAAGATATATTTTCAAGGTTATAAATAACAAGATAAGAAAGAGAAATATTTGAATTCGTTTACATAACAACCAGCACGTTTAATATCTCTTTGTACCACAAGAGGGAGTATACATTTATAAAACGGAGTGTGGTGTGGTGTTTCGGCATGAATAATCGTAATCCAGAATACGGTTTAAACATTTTAGGTGTTTAATTTGTTCGCTTTGTTTAATACCCATCAGTATCAAAATGGCAAGAGGGTTACTTTCGATGACATTTGACAGTGTTTTATTTACCTAAGCCCGGCTTTGGATAAGAAAATTAAAACGAACACAATAATTAATTAGTTAAGAAATTGAATTTCAACATTGCCAGAACTTTCTTTTATCATAGTACCTAGTTTTTGATAAAAACTTTTCATAAAAGTTAAAATAGAAAGAACAATTCATAAAAATTGACATTTCCCGAAAGGACTAATGAGTTTGATAAAATTAGAAAGTTTGTTTTCTAAAAGTTGCCCTGCGGTAACAAATATATATTAATGTATTTGTGGCGTGGCCTCGTTACTGGACCAGACATTCTTTGTAAGTTTTTTTACAAGCGCTAAGCCGGCTGGTTAAAAAATTAAACCAATGTGAATTAACAGAATTAGTACAGAGTATTAGCTGAGTTGGTACTGATGTTAGTACTTATGTTTGTAATCAGTTTAAAATAACATATTAATTTAATTTTCTTATTTTAATTGAACTGATTTCTTGTTCAAACATATTATTTCACTTATTTTTCCATATTTACAAGTCTGTATAGGAAAAATTTCCGTTTATGTAGTATTTCTAACAAAAAAAATCAAAGCTCCATTATTAAAAATACACTAGGCGTGGTTTTTAAGTTTGTGATGTACTTGCGGTTGAGTTCAGCAAAGAAGAACGTTAACTGGTATTCGATAACATCAATATAGCATTTAAATTTGGTGGCGCTAATGCTAAATGCTATATTTAATTTTTAAATTATACTCTTAATTTGTATGATATGAAAAACGTTTGGCTCTGGTAGCGTGTCTACCTTAACTGTCGACAGATATCTTCACCCATCTCTGACTAAAACACTTCGTCAATAGAAAAATTAAATTTTTTTTATTTTATTTTGGTTTTAATCTTCACGTTTAATTTTTAATAATTCATATTTTACTATGTATGTGTATGTTGTGTAAGAGAGGATTGGAAACGAGTTATACTTCTAACGCGCAAATACGTAATACCAACACACGATTTTAATTTGATTGCATACTTTTATCAGTTAAAGCAAATAATAATTGACAGACAGTAATAAAACATTTGTTAAAGATTAATGCTGGTTTTGTTCTGTGAGGAATGAGGCTAATGTTTGTTATCGTAAACTTTGTTATCGTCTCCATAATATACCTTTTCTTTCACAATGAATCTACATAAATTATATTTTACAATAAAGGCCAATGGCATTATGTGTAAAAGTGCAAGTATTTTTTTAATTATGGTGTACCTTTGATATTCGCTTCATCATAATAACAATAAAATTAGTTAAATATAATTATTTTTCAATTTATATTACTGTATTTTTACTTAATTTTTCTTCATTGTAATAACTTATGTCAAATCCAGTTTTGATTTATCTGGTGATGTATCCGGTTTGTTAACATATATAATTTTCATACATATTCTAGAGCTATATCTTATATATATATATATATATATATATATATATATATATATATATATATATATATATATATATATATACATATATATATATATATATATATAAATTGTGAATATTATAACTATATCACTCTTTTTTTTTTGCATAATTTTATTTCATACGATTATCAGAACATATGATGCCACATAATCATTACTAATATTCATAAATTACATAAGCACAAGACATATAACATATCGACCACCGCCTCATGAATAAATATTGGAAAAGCATGAAACGTATCAGTTAAAGCAGTCGTTTAAAAGGAAATAATTTAGTGTGAGTCTACTGTCGGAAATTTAACATATTCAGCTTCTCCGGTAGATTACGACGGCGAATGAGTGAAAGATGCGCTTGTTGCTTCTAGTTTATCTTGTGTTTATAATATCATCACAACGATTTGGTAACAGTACAGTTATCAATTTAATTTATTTTGTGTGATAAATTATGTGGTGAGATGTATGAATCCATAAAAATATTCTTTGCTTAAATAAGCTTGTTAAAGCGTTCAATATCTTAAAATGATCAATACCTAGACTAATTACTATTAGATTTAACGGTCAATATATATAGAAACAAAGTTTTAACTCAGTCTTGCACGTTTTTCTAGCAAGATTCTGCAAGAACCTGACTGCTTTTTTTCTCTGGCCTGATTTTAGTAAAATTCGTAAATAGGAACTTGATCTCTTTTACAATAATGTATTTGATTAACCCCGAGAGAAAAGAAACAAAAAACGAAAGGAAAAGTTAAAATTTAGATAAACATTAACATTATCGCCAATGTTTAAGTTACCAGACCTTAGGTATATTCTTTTAACATAAAAGGTCTGGTGACTTGCACAGCAACAAAAATGTTAATTTTTATCTAGATTCTAACCTCCTTTTTTATTGTTTATTTTTCTTTGGTTCTCAGTATATTAATTTTTAGTAATAATTTGTTGAATTATCAGTTTTCGGTCTTTATCTTTTTGAGAGACCTTTTTTTAAATGCTAGCAAAGGCAAATTCTGTCTGCATACTTCCCTTAATCAGTGGTATTCAACAACATCTGATTTCCACGCTTTAATATTATTGATATTGAAATTAGTTAAATGGGTGCCATCATGCTGCTTCACTTTAGATAACTCGATATAAGCCTGCCCATATGACAAACAGCAGACACAGTGTCAAGTAGGTCATTCTTGAGGCTAAGTTTCTAGCCTGTATGTAAAGCTATAGTGAATGTCATACTTATATACGGAGTTGTATTCAATAGATGTATAATCAATTGAAAATATAGAATAAAGTTATAACAGGTTCCAAATTTTATACGAAGTCATAGTTGAAGGTTTTCGGTCATTTTATAGACAACAAAATTCTTTATAAGTTTTATGTTTAACACATATTTCTAAAATCATATTTTTTTATAGAGCGCCTTTAAGTTATGCTCTACATGGTTGATTATAACTATTTTAGGCCTTTAAATTACCTGGAAAATCAATACATAAAATTGTTAAGAAAGAAAGAAAATTTGAGACACAAAATTTGAGAATTATTAATTTTTAAGTAGTCAATTTTTAAGTCGTAAATCCAGCCATTTTTGAAGTATTTAAAATATTAATTTTTAAAACGGTAAACTTACACAAAATCAATTTAAACTCAAAAATGACCTACGTATTGTTCCCAATTTGAAAACGTTGTTCAAAATACAATGCATTATCGACATATTTAAACTATTCCATGACAACTGGTCACGCGAAATAATATCGTAAAAACAACACAGCTATATTATACATGGTGTGACAAAACTTTTTTGAGGATTTATATTGAAATATCACATTAAAGGGCTCAGTTTACATTATTTTAAACTATAACAAATTAAACAGTGTTAAGTATTATATATACTTATAATGTTTAAGTATAATAGCAACAATTTTATATTTTTAAACCACATACCGCAATAGACAAAATACATTAAACATATTATTATAAAACGTGGTAACACACACAAGCGCACAGAAACAAATGAGTCGAACTAAGCTGTGTACATAAAGATATTTTAGTTTAAATTTATGACTGGAAACGTTACATATTCCTTGTTTCCGGCAGCTAGCGGAGAACAAATAGGAGCTGCGGTCTTGCTTTAACGTTACCTCACGCCAGTCAGCCACCATTTCGCACGAGTTTGAAAGCGATAAGGGCTTGGTTGCATTAGTTTAGCATATCGTAATATATTTTCATAAAGTTATGTCTTGACAAAGAAAATTAAATCTTTAAAGTATTTGATGGTCTTTAAAGTCATTGGGATATAAAATGAAGGGAGTGAGTGGACGAGAATTATGGACCGCCCTGATCTACAAAAAAAGTGTTTCTAACTTCTTATATATGTTGGCATTGCTTTATAAAGCGTTTTAGATGATATTTGATTAATTTTACACCAGCCTCCCATAAACCACCCCATGTGTAAATTTATTGCTTTCTTCCAATACGAAAGCATTTTTTCCTGAACTAGAATGCTTGAAGATTTAGTTTTAGTTCATTATTTACCCCTACCAAATTAAATACATCATTTCACTTTATAATGCGGGGTATATGTCAACGTGATATAAATCTATGTAAATGCGGTATAATGCATGTATGCCCAATTAACAATTTTTCGGTTTCATTAAGAAGCATATAAATAACTTAAGGTAACATTTGAGAAATTTATTCAAGAATTAAATTCAAAATGAATTTACTATTGTGATTACACCAAATATTTTATTAACGTATTACGTTGTAATAACAATACATGTAATAAATTATTTAATGGTTATTATTTTATATATTCATAATAAACTATTGCATTACTTTTCATTTAATTGACATGGTATTTTGAAGAAATTAATTAATTACTAATATAAATTTAAACTTATATTCAAGAAAATCATATTGTCAATAGTAGTTTTGTGAGGTTTTCTGAGTAGATATTTAATTGTTTTTGCACCATCGTAAAAAACAGAGCCACAGCTCAGGTGGGTACAAAAGAACCTCTCAATAAAAAAACTTTGACACGGCAATTCGCCATAAAATTAATTCTATATTACCCTATTTACAATATTGATATCTAACATGATACAGCGTCGCACGCAGCGCACTTAAAATAGCGTCGCGAACGGCACATATCAAAACCTTAATCGTCAAAAACATTAAGCCTTAGTCACCCTTATTTCACTTTACGTTACCCCAATCTTTAAAATAAACATGAGGTTATCGCCGGCATAAATTGGTGACCTCGGTGAAGAACCTGCAGTTTCAGGTTAATGAATCTGATAAACCGAATCCCAACAAAGAGACAGAATCGAATAAAAGGGAACTGCTTTTTTTCTTCGTCGTTCGTAAAACGTCATAAATGTTCGTATAAAAAATAAAGAATGAAAACTTCTGCTTTATTATCACTTTATTATTAGATGTAAAAGCTATTGAAGATTATATCTCGTATCTGAATTTCGCCTACATTTTAAAATAGTTTCGTTATTTAAATACTGATGCTGATACAATTTGTATATATATATATATATATATATATGTATATATATATAATTATATATATATATATATATATATGTATATATATATATATATATATATATATATATATGTATATATATATATATATATATATATATATATATATGTATATGTATATGTATATATGTATCTGCATTATTTTTTGGGAAAATAATAAAGTTAATTCTATATAAAATAAACATAAAATCTATTAATGGTTACATTGCCATTAAGGCTAAGCTATGTAGCCATAATTTACAAAAAATCGCCACACAAGACATTTTATTTAGATCAATCCATCAGTTTATTTTTAATGTCAATATACATTTAGTTTCTTTAAGAACGATCCTAAGCAATTCTGACAATCACTGATACATCAAACTAAAATATAAACAGAAGCAGTAGCCATTACTAAAGTCCAAAAAATATTCTTTAGATTTAAATCTAAACACTCGTTATATTTTAAAAACGACAAAAGAGAGGCAAAATCACTTAATAGTATCATCAACTCGCATTTACCCGAACCCAAATATCCGTTTCCGCATAATATTATTCAGTTTAGGAAATGAGTAAATATTCAAACTTCCGACACCTCACTGCATCCTCTCGAGAACAAATTTCATTGTCTCTGAATGCTACGTCTCCCTTTGGTAGTTTTAATGGTACGTTTAAAGCTAAATTCATTCATGAGAATTTTGTATTTTTTCTTGGAGTTTCACATGTATATTGGAGTTTAAAAACGACTGAATTTATTAAAATTTTGATCACTTGAAATTCTTAGCTAGTCTAATGTACGATTTTGGGAAAAATTTATGTTTGCATAATCGATGAACTTTATCGTAGACATATTTTACTATTTTTATATTTGAAATCAGTTTTTCAACTAGTAATTTCCCACAATTTTTCCATCAAATTTTATTTTGAAAATAATTTGCCTTTTTAATAAATTTTTCCATTTATACAAGACTTAACAGAAAAAAATTTGATACAAAGCTATCTTATTGTGCTGCGTAGAGACTAGTAAAAGTTAACATACTATGTAACGTGCAATTAATTCTGCGTTCAGATTGGTGATAGGTAATATACAATTCAACATTCTACCTGCGTTTGATCAGTCTAGACGCTTCGCGCGCACAAACCGTGCATCTTGCTCATGAACTGTGCGTTCAGAAACCGGTAATCGAGCATATTTTTTCCTCAATCAGTTTAAAATGCGCGAAGGGAATGGAGTGCAATGACCAAGTTGTTACTCTGACGATTCTCAGCGCTTAGTTATTAATAATACATCAAGCCATGAAAAAACGCAAAAGACGTCGACCATGGGGTATAGACATTTTAATAAATGGAGAACAGGTGCAGAACTACTTACACATCTGGGATTCCAGCATATGGGTTCTTTTATAAATTTTTAATTTTTCAAAGATTTTTACTAAGATTTGTTTAATAAACTAATGTATCTATAATGTAACCCTCTGTGTTACTCGAAAAATGTGTCATATGAATATATAACTAAAGGATAGCAACGAAAATACGACAAAACGGGGGCTTTTTTTTTTTTTCTAAAAAACGATGAATGTTACAAACGACGAATATTACAATTTAACAAAACAGGGCATCAGAATTATTTAAATTACTACACGTTAGTATTAACAGTGTAATAAGAGGGACGTTTCGCTAATCAATTTGTAATAAATTATATAAACACTAATTTTACTTAATTAGATGATATTTGAACAAAAGGTAAGTTAAATATTTGTTTATTTGTGATATACTATATAGATATTTAATATTGAAGAGAATTTTATTTCCATCTTTTAAATTAATTTAATTACTAAATAAATATGTACCGAAATGCCCGTGTCAAATGCGTTAACAATGATTCTAAATGCACGATATCTACTATCTAACGAATTATTTCTAGAATTCAGAGATGCCATTTCAAAAATAAACAATGATATAATTGGGCTTGCCGAGATACGCAGAACAGGCTACGATAATGGAAGACAAAAGACGGGAGAACAAACTTATAAGGTTTACAAATATAGATTGAATAAGAACAGCTCAAGACAAGAAAGGATGGAGAGAGATGGAGGAGGCCTACACTCGTTAAGATTCTTAATATTTGTGCAATTATCTTAACATAACACAACGTAATGTACAACATAAAATAGTATTAATTATTAGGGAAATAAAAGGCTTAAATAAAAAAATAATTATATATATATATATATATATATATATATATATATATATATATATATATATATATACATACACACATGCATATGTGTTTATATGTGTGTGTGTATGTGTGTGTGTGTGCGCGCACACACGCACGTATGCACGCACGCACGCACGCACACACACACACTCTATCTTCAATTACTCATTAAATAAATTATTAAATTTCCCTCGTTTTCTTATCTTCTCTTAGTAATGAATCTCATATTTTTTAAAAAATAACATTTGTAGCACACTATTCTTTCACAAGGGGAAATATTTATGTGGCTAGCATTAAGATGAAATTTTATAAATAAGTCAGTAAGGTTTTCTCTTTAGCTGTATGTGATTTGGGCTTCTCTATTTTTTGGCGAAAATAGAATAAATTGAATGTGTTTTATTTTCCATTCCAATTTATTATTAATTTTTACTCTATGTCATGTCAGAATATATAAAAAATATCTTCTTCAATTTCTATTCCTGGAATATTCTGAAAAGTTTTGTCACCGTATTTTTTTAGTCATGTTTAGTGTTTCGTAGCAAAATTATCAAAACGGGACACTCAATTAATGACTTTCATATCCGTTCGTTTCCAGGCAATTTTTGCGAAAACCGTTAGATATAAAAATTTTAAATATGGCGAGACAATTTTATACCTGAAGTACAAAAGTTCAATATTGATGTTGGAGATTAATTTCAGGGAATAACTTGAGTAACAAAAGACAATTTCAAGGTTATCGCGTAATGTGACAAATAAAAACTTATGCAGCACATTGTTGATGATGTAAATGATTTGTATAAATTTTTTTCGAAAAAAAAAACCTTTAAAAGTTGTTGGCCTACAAAATTATCAATAAAAAGATCATTCAGAAAAATCTGAATGAAATGAAAAACATTGAAAGTTAGTTGTAGATTGAATAAAAATTAGCGGAATTAAACAAAATTCGCGTGATTAAGTGTTAGCATTGATTTACTCATTTATTTCCATATTACTGCTGAATAATTGGTTTTAGAGAAAAAAAGTTTTAGGACATAAAATATATTTCTAAAGATGTAAGAAATAACTTTTTGTCTTCATTATACGTTCTGCGATTTATTTTAGGTGACATATTTTTCATATCGCCGCTTTCGTCTTTGGGTGACGATATTGACTTTGGCGTCCAAAGTTAAGACCAAGTGAGTTCATCCAGAGTGATGACACGAAACACTAAGTGAGCAAGTATAATTTGCACTTGATCGATTTCTTTATTTTACTCTGCGTCCCCATATAAACACATATCGTCAATAGCTCATTAATGGCAAGAATATTCATGACTCTTTCCGAAAAATTTACATAAGCTGATAAGAAAAGACTGATATTGGCATTTTCATACAAAAAAATTCCAACTGCTTTATTTATAAGTTATAACTAAATTGATTATATTGTTGGTTTTTTAAAAGCGTCGTATAGAAAAGAACGAAAAAATAAATAAAACTAGTATTTAATCAAAAATGTGTAGCATCGTAGACGTTACATTTATATAATCATTTAAAAGATACTATTGTACTAAATAGTAAATCCTTCAATTTCAAATCAATCCTTCAGTTAATATTTATTATCTTGACAGATGACCTAGAAATACAAATTTTTGAAAGAAAATTACAAGTGACTAGCTGTGCTCGCGAATTCGTTCGCGAGAAATACACTTATTTTATTGTTTAGAATAACCGTCATACGTAAGAACATTAACAATGCATGAAGGATGGATGGATAGATATCGACACAACGTAGATTTGTTTAAAAAATAAACACATAGATTTAAAATTTGAATAATGTAAAACTTACAAATAGAGCTAATACGTGTATTACGTACGTACGTATTACGTGTACATTTATTTTGTTAATATTATAATTCAAGAGACCAGGTTAAAAAAGGTAAATATTTAAAAGTACCTCAATTTGGAAGCCACTATTGTATACCGTACAAATGGAAGTCGATCACTTTTATTAACTTTATTATGTTGCTTTTTATTTTATATTATTTTTGCAACATTTGTGAGCATAAATTTCAGTAAAAACCATATTGGATGGCGCTGGCAGTACCATATCGTGATATTTCTATGAATATAAAGGTTATTGAAAATGATAATAGATAAGTAATTAATATTCACGAAGTCAGGGATTTTTAAAAATTTATAATGTCCAGATAAAAGTATCCTATTTATCGCTAGAGGGTATAAATTATTACCTTACAAAATTTCATCAAAATCCTTCGAAGAGATTATAATTAAGGTGCTGCAGAACAGTTTTGAATATTTTTGCAAATAAGATAATGATGCTATAGACCTATAATTCTTTACACTGGACTTAAATTGGTATTTGAAAACAGGAATATATCGAGAAATGTTCCAAACAGATGGATTAATTTTAAAACATGAACTCGCTGTTCCAGAAGAAAATTAAATAAAAACTATCTAAATGGTAATTACATAGGAAGTGAAAAAAAATTAGTATTTTCTAATATATTTCATATTTTTTATTTATACGGTAATTTATTTACATTTTGCGAATTTAATCGTATTTTTTGTTATTTGTGTCGATGTGCTAACGGAATAATGATTTATCGATTCCTTTAATTTCTTTTTCCGTTATATAAATATAATATAACAAAAAGTTTTCTTTGATACAAGCTATATTTAATAAGACTCGTGTGTAGCGCTATTATCGAAATGAACTAGCACCACTAATAACCATGGAAAATGTTATATATATATATATATATATATATATATATATATATATATATATATATATATATATATATGTGTGTGTTTGTGTGTATATATATATATATATATATATATGACACTATGCACTTGAATTAGATTTATTAGTGTTTTGAAAAATTACCTCTTTATCTAATGTATAAAGAGATATAACTTACACAAATCTATGAATTGTGTAAAGTAAGATTTTCCCTTAGAACAAAAAAATTCGAAAAAAATATTGAACTTCACGCCTCATACATCGTATCCTCATAATACGTATACCTCATAATACGTATCTTTAAATCATAGAAAAAACATTCTACGTTTTTTCACTTTATTTGAACAATTTCTAATTCTTACTAGATTTTATTCTACTGAGGTTATTTTGACGATAGAATTTCCTTTCTCATACATCCAGTTTTCAGTTTAATGGCGAATACCTAATAATGTATATGTAGAATCTTGAATTTAATATTTATTGACAACATAACCCCGAGAGATAAAATATAGCGAACACATTCTTACAAAACGTGATATTCCACGAAGACGCAGAGAAATAACTGGAAACAGATGGGTTAAACGAGCGGTTTGCATAAAGATATTTTAGTTTAAATGTTTCTAGGTAGTCATACCTAGAAACATTAGATATGAGTTGTTTCCGGTAGGACGTAAAGAACAAATGGCAGCTGCGGTGTTGCTTTAAAATTTCCTCGTGCTAGATAGCCATCAATTCACACGCGCTTGGCGGTGGTTAGAGCTTAGGTCTATTAGTTTAATACATTGTAATATATTCACAAAGGGTTGTATCTCACCAAAGGATATAAATCACTGAAGACAATAAAATTATCAGGTATTCATAGTCAGAATTTAAATATAAATGATTCCAAAATATTGAAAAAAAAACCAGAAAGAAAATATTTAATCGAAATATATTTCATTTCTTCAATACATCGGTATCGAACTTAGCAACGACCGTAAGATGACTATCGGCAAAGAATTTTTCTGCCTAAAAATAAAATGTATTTCGAGAAATTATTCACTTTATATAACGCACTGACAACTTATTGAATAATATCGTATTATTTTGGAGTATATTAATATTTCTTTAAAGACTAGTTTTATATATGATTACAAATAAATTATTATTGAGACATCTGAATGCCATATAAAAACCGGACAAGTGTCAGAACATTTAAGAATTGGGGTTTCATTTCTACATGTCTTTTGAGATCGTGAACGGAATTTAATGGAAATAATTTCATTAAAACTATAATTAAAT
Organism: Druceiella hillmani; assembly: GCA_039881145.1. Classification (NCBI taxonomy): domain Eukaryota; kingdom Metazoa; phylum Arthropoda; class Insecta; order Lepidoptera; family Hepialidae; genus Druceiella; species Druceiella hillmani. The sequence goes on along the minus strand of JAYKKI010000004.1, from coordinate 18,657,200 downwards.
TCTGTTGACTAAAATATTATCAGATTTCTCAAACTCATGATTAAAAAGTAAGAGAGGGAGAAAACACATCCCATGTTACGTCGATGTCCAAAGAAATGAAGAATGGTTAATATAATACCAATGTAATTTGGACAATCCTATCCAGTACTATTCTGCTGATGGAACGGAGAAAAATACGAAGTTTTTTGTCTGATTGTAAAACGCTAGAGACTGGTATTTTACATAAATTCTATTAAAATTAACTAAGTATTACGTATAGAAGATATATAAATTAACTAAGTATTACAATACTGAAGTTTAGATAGTCTTCTCTTTCTAATTTAATTACTTTTAAAAATGACCTTCACAATGAATGGCAAATCAGCTCAAAGAATGTAAACTTTCAGCTTTCCCGTAATTTTGGTTGATAATTTAATTTTTATGATTGTTATACTACAGAAAAGCAGAATATTTACATATATATAGAGTAAATAGGAATATAATACGTTTACATTTAAAACTAGGAAATAATGTAAAATTGAATTCGCACATTTACGATTTTTCTTCGAATACGTTAAAAATGTAAATATGGATATTTCACTAAGATATGAATTACATAGGGTACTAATTTAGGCAAAACTATTTTCAATATACATCCATGTGTGTATATATATATATATATATATATATATATATATATATATATATATATATATATACATGCACGTATGTGTTTTTCCATACGATTATGTTAACTTATTGGTTATTTTAATTACTATTTGAGTAGAAAAGAATCGTTGAATAACTTTTTGGGAAGGTTTTTTAAAGTAGTTTTATGTAATATTTTTATCCAAAGTTTTGAGTGGCAAGAGCATATTTAAAAAAAAAACCTTCTAAATAGGAAATTACATCCCGATTCGTCTATTGGTTTAAATGTAAAACATAAAACTTAAATATAAATATAACAAGAAAACAGACATTTTTTCCGATATAAATACTAGTGTAGATGGACATTAAAAAAATGTCAAGCCTTATAAAGAGACCTGACATTACAAAACAATAAAAGATTTTTTTTGTGTATTGTAAAAATATAAAAAAATATTTTAGTAAATAAAATAACAAGCTCCCTAACAAATATTAAAATGAACTTATTTTCAATTTGGCAGCAGACTTGATGAAGAACAGTTATTAGCAGGACATGCAATGCACACACAGTAGAATTAAAAGTATGTAGAAATTTTGGATATTATGTTTAATAACATATTTTATGTCGATAGACATTCAGTTTGTTAGAGTATGGTCTGAACATCTCAATTGTGACCACTACAAATACACCAAACTAGACTTTAATAAAAGCAACTGCCACTGCTCAAACGTGAAGAAACATTTTTATTAAAATTGCACATCTACCTAATATATATGTCCCTATATTTTAATAATGAAAAACGAGCGGTAAAACCACTCAGTACTTTTATATTTGGGGTACCGTCGACTTGCATTTACATGAATCCAAATGTCCGTTTTCGCTTAATAATATTATACAGTTTCGGAAGAGGGTAAATATTCAAACTTCTGACACTTTACAATATGCTTTTGTTAACGAATCTCAATGTCTTTACAATATTTCCTTGGATAGTTGTATTTGTTCATTTATAGCCAGAGTAATCCAAGAGGGTTTTCGTTTTCTTATCTTCTATGGAATTATACATTTTTAATAGAATTTAAAGACATAAAATTCTATATAAGTAACTTTTGAGTTAATCATTTAGAGTACGTGGCATTACACGTTTGAAATAATAAAATAACAATTGAAATATAAAAAAATTACGTTCTCAATCTGAGTTAAATATATTTATTTACAGATTTTAATGTGTACTACATACGGTGCACTTATTGCCATAAGATTAATCTCTGACGACAAACAGAATAACAATTCAGCCCCGCTCCAAGAGCAGCTGCGAATCGAACCCGCAACCTCAAGTTATTCCGTGCGGTCAAAGAACCTAAGCCAACCCAACACACCACGGCGACGACGAAATGTACATGTGGGTACCGCAGTTGTTTTTCTGTAAAAAGGATAACTATTTTTCTACAATTATACTACCATATTTATATTCTAAATGAGTATTCAAACATTAAATATTTAAAAATTTTACTTTCGGAATACCTTCATTATTCATGTAATCTCTTGATAATTTTTCACACAGACGCAAGACTTAACACAAACAACTTTGATACAATTATATCGTATTACAAAACTAAACACAAGCTGTCGTCTCGGTGAATTAATAAATGGCAGAACTTGGCAAAACAAAGTAACTCGTTGTAGAAAAGCGCCAATTGCTCTCATAAAGAATGGAGTTTAAACAAGCGATTTACTTCCAACTCACGACAACTTTTTCACAATTCATCTTCTTAGCATGGTATCAAGACATGATCAAAGTTTATTTTGTTAGCATCTTCTAAAGGTGTGTATTTTGTAATTTTACCGTTTTTAAGAAAATATATTTGTTATAGTTCTCCTTACGATACAGGATAACTTAAACCGTGGAAAAAATAACTGTGTGATACAATGTTTTGTTATTGTAAAAAGTAGATCAGTCAGATAAACAAATGAGTGTTATTATTGGTCCATATTTCCTTCGATTGTCAATACAGATTAACATAAATTGAATCGTTAATATAAAACAATTACCTTATTACACAATTCGTATAATGCAAATTACTGTGAAGCTTAATATTTCTAAAACGGTACTTAAAAATTAAAAAATTAAAATTAAAACCTCCGTTTAACTTTAAAGACCTGTTCATTTATATTTAGCTCTCTGACATTTGCGAAAAAAAATCGCTTCCACTATATCTACGTGGTGAGGTACATTAATTTTTTTCATATTTGCCTATATTTGCAGCAAATTACCTCGTACCAATCGGCACCCATTGGTAGGAAGTACCTCAAATATCAATTATGACTTGAGCTATATATATATATATATATATATATATATATATATATATATATATATATATATATATTCATTATGTTGTATTTTGGCTAACAGCCCACCTGAAGATATTGTAATACAACGAAACCTAGGTCGTGGTAAAGAACTTAAAGAAAGTAGAAATAATACTACATCACGTAGTTTCATTTAATTGTATACGATGGTACATATGACGCGTATCATAGCGACGTAAGTCGAATCGTATCTTCTTCCCAACAAAATTTTTAAGAATAATTTATTATATATATTATAATATTCAGACGAGGCTATTGGGAGCCCCCGTCTCTGTGTCACCTGAGATTTTGAACTTTGTATTCCCCGCTGTGGGCTAAAGCATTTATTCCGCACTTATCTTACAGTCCTCGAAAATTATCTAAGGTTTTTGTCAAAATTATTTATAATTTTTAGCAATCTGAAACGATTCTGTAACTCCGACTGGAGCTGTTTAGTACGCTGTGTGGATAAGTACAGGTCGGGTGGAAACAATATTTTATCAGGCATCTTTGCTCAAGTCATAATTGATATTTGAGGTACTTCCTACCAATGGGTGCCGATTGGTACGAGGTAATTTGCTGCAAATATAGGCAAATATGAAAAAAATTAATGTACCTCAACAAGGAAAATATAGTGGAAGCGATTTTTTTTCGCAAATGTCAGAGAGCTAAATATAAATGAACAGGTCTTTAAAGTTAAACGGAGGTTTTAATTATAATTTTTTAATTTTCAAGTACCGTTTTAGAAATATTAAGCTTCACAGTAATTTGCATTATACGAATTGTATAATAAGGCAATTGTTTTATATTAACGATTCAATTTGTGTTAATCTGTATTGACAATCGAAGGAAATATGGACCAATAATAACACTCATTTGATTATCTGACTGATCTACTTTTTACAATAACAAAACATTGTATCACACAGTTCTTTTTTCCACGGTTTAAGTTATCCTGTATCGTAAGGAGAACTATAACAATTATATTTTCTTAAAAACGGTAAAATTACAAAATACACACCTTTAGAAGATGCTAACAAAATAAACTTTGATCATGTCTTGATACCATGCTAAGAAGATGAATTGTGAAAAAGTTGTCGTGAGTTGGAAGTAAATCGCTTGTTTAAACTCCATTCTTTATGAGAGCAATTGGCGCTTTTCTACAACGAGTTACTTTGTTTTGCCAAGTTCTGCCATTTATTAATTCACCGAGACGACAGCTTGTGTTTAGTTTTGTAATACGATATAATTGTATCAAAGTTGTTTGTGTTAAGTCTTGTGTCTGTGTGAAAAATTATCAAGAGATTACATGAATAATGAAGGTATTCCGAAAGGAAAATTTTTAAATATTTAATGTTTGAATACTCATTTAGAATATAAATATGGTAGTATAATTGTAGAAAAATAGTTATCCTTTTTACAGAAAAACAACTGCGGTACCCACATGTACATTTCGTCGTCGCCGTGGTGTGTTGGGTTGGCTTAGGTTCTTTGACCGCACGGAATAACTTGAGGTTGCGGGTTCGATTCGCAGCTGCTCTTGGAGCGGGGCTGAATTGTTATTCTGTTTGTCTTTAATCTTAATCTTATGGCAATAAGTGCACCGTATGTAGTACACATTAAAATCTGTAAATAAATATATTTAACTCAGATTGAGAACGTAATTTTTTTATATTTCAATTGTTATTTTATTATTTCAAACGTGTAATGCCACGTACTCTAAATGATTAACTCAAAAGTTACTTATATAGAATTTTATGTCTTTAAATTCTATTAAAAATGTATAATTCCATAGAAGATAAGAAAACGAAAACCCTCTTGGATTACTCTGGCTATAAATGAACAAATACAACTATCCAAGGAAATATTGTAAAGACATTGAGATTCGTTAACAAAAGCACCGCTCGCTTTAACCCATCTGTTTCCAGTTATTTCTCTGCGTCTTCGTGGAATATCACGTTACCATCGTATACAATTAAATGAAACTACGTGATGTAGTATTATTTCTACTTTCTTTAAGTTCTTTACCACGACCTAGGTTTCGTTGTATTACAATATCTTCAGGTGGGCTGTTAGCCAAAATACAACATAATGAATATATATATATATATATATATATATATATATATATATATATATATATATATATACATGACTTTTTCTCAAAATTACACAAATTTCTCACCTCCACTAGTGCTCACTTCTACCTTTTAAAATTTTACGCTTATAGCAAATCCAACTACAGCGTTTATTACGGCTATTATTTCTATGTTTATTCTATCGTCTATGCCTATCGTCTTTGAACTCATCTTCAACTCTCCATTTTTCAGTCTGCTTCAAAATTTGTATCGGGAAAGGGTTTCAGCGAGATTAAACATAACAGCAATGTTTTCTTAATTGGACTAGACACTCTATCGACCGTTCAATTATTTTTTAAATGTTTCTTACATTTCGCTTTTGTGTGATTTTCCTAATCATGGGAACATTTTGATTGTATTTTACCATGTATTAGCAACTATTTGTGTATTCTTCTTGTGTAAAACTGTACAAAAGTTAAAATTTTACTCTATTTTCTTATTTAATTTTTTGTCAGTAAGTAATGCCAAATGCAAGCAGTAGCCTTATATTAAATTTTACGATTATTTCCTATTATTTTTGGATACTTCCTTCTTACAGCAACTCTTTCATCTCGTTTCTAAGAATCTTAGTAAATATTTTTATAATTTTGCTTTGTTCATTCGCCTTTGTCTTGCAGTCACACATTGCCTGTAGGTTAAGAATAATACACATGAAATTTACAAAGTAGATGTTTAAGGTGGAGATTTAAATTTATGTATAAGAAACTATTAAAAAAATGCTAATGTCACTTGGAGACGAGCAGCATATGATATGTACCATTGTCATGTTTTCTAACATAGAATTTAAAGATAATTCTTTCATTTGATTAGAACTTTGAATTAAATTTTCTTTGTTTACATCGAAATAAAAATTTCATGAGGCAACTATAGTGCCCCACTTTATATGCTGTTTTGGATAGGCGCCTGGCCATTTTTGATGACAGTTTACAAGTTCGGAGTTTACGTAGATAAGAATATTTGAAGAGAATAAATTAGCTCTTCATACATTAATTCAGCTGAGATATCATATTTTAATTACCTTTCTTTATTAATACCTTAATTTGCATATTCACGATTTGAGTTTACTAAGCAGAAAAACGATGATGAAGTTACAGGCTTCTTCAATGAAATTATCGCATGGGACATTGTGGAGTATTCACAAGTCTTAAATAATGACTTATGCTTGTGAATTAGGCTTTAGCATGTTTAGTAATGTTTGGGAAATTTCTTATTTTTTTCCCAAACTACATCAGGACTTTCCATGAGGGAATTTTGGAAAAAATATAAGTAAAAATACATAAAAACGCTATGGAAAAATGACTTTTTTCTCAAAATTACACAAATTTCTCAAGCTATGCAAAAATTAGTTTTACATCATCCCTGAAAGTGAAATTTGATATTTTGGCGATATTTTCTCATTTTCTCTTTTTATTTGTTCTTTATTTAATGCAAATTATATAAGAAACAAAAGAGTACGTATGATATCCTTAAGATGTTTTCATACTTTTGTTAAAAAAAAATGAAATATCAAAAAACAGTCACATTTACATTTTTCCTTACAAGAACCATATAACCCGTGAACGAATACATGAACGCATTCACGTTCACGAATCCAGAGCCTTGATCTATCTCAAACCACCATAATCGGAAATTCGAGAAAATATAAAAAACAAGAGTAATTTATTTAGAACAGTCTTAACGTCAGATACTTGTCTCCATAAAGCTAAATTTTAGCTATAGTTGCCCTAACTAAAAATTCTGAATCAGTTTGAATTAGATTATAGATCGTCGCCGTAACATACGACAACTAACACCAGTCGCATGACAACGTCAGTATGACTGAGCATACGTACAACGTTGCCATCAACCAATATTCTTCACGCTAACTTCTATACAATAGTTTAAGTGTAGGCATTGAAGATCTTTATAATAACAAGCTTAAATTCATAGGCCACTGTAGGTTAAAGTGAACAATGAATCATAGCCATGATATACAACATGCAACGTCCTTTGCATAATAACATCAACGTGACTAAGCGTATCCTACGCTACCGGCAACTATCACTTTTTTTACATTAATTTATGTGTGAAAGTTACAAGTGTGATCACTGCACGGTCTGTTTTATGTAAAAATTATAATGTTTCGCAAGTCCTCAATTATATAAATGTAATAAACGTTACAGTTACTACTTAAGTATATACGTAAGTAAGAACATCGATTTTGTAATCCATTTTTTTATTATCTCATTCTTATAATAATAATTGCATTGTTTTAGCCACATAATTACAAAAAATAACATCAATTATATATAAATATCATTGTTATACTGAAGTCCAGTTACTGGCCCTTGATAATATATTTTGCGGAAGAATGATCTTCCAAATTTCCCGTTTCTTGCCGCTTTTCAATTAATATATATGTGTATACATATATATATATATATATATATATATACATACACACATGTAAGTCTGTGTTTTGAATAGTTAATGATAAAATCTTGAAGATTTCACTAAATTTGACTCGCATACGTTCGAATTAAGAACAATTTTATACAAAAAATCTGCGATTTAGTTTTATATCGAAAAACTTCTTTAAGGAACTAATTCTTTTTTTAAACATTCCACAATTATATAATTTATTAGAGTCATGAATGCAAGGCATAAAAAATATGTATCATTTAGAAGCAATTTTAGATTTATAATCCGTTTAATAAAGTATCAGAAACATTGAAGAAAAAATCATACGTCTAAAAATTTATGTCAGCAGAAAAACTGTTCTATCACTTTTTAAGTTTAAACTAAATTTAGATATTAGTGTTATACAAAAACAAAACTGAAAAAGGTTTCGTATGGCAATTATCTTGGATGATTTTTTCACTTACAATACAACGTTAATGTAAACTAAATAATATGTTAGTCAATTATACAGTACCTTATTAATGTAATATTAGTAGTTGCAAAATCAAATCGATACAGAAAATATTATTAAACGGTATCGATAATTTCCTTGGGGCAAAGTAAATTTGGGTCGTACAAAATGTTATATATAAATACACGTATTTTTTAAATTGACTCACCATATTAATTTGCCAGATTCCAATAAATTCAAAGAATTAACATATTTATTTTAAACATTAAACAGAGACTACATAAAAAGGCAGATCAATAAACATTTTATTTCCCTACAATTTATTTTTCAACTGTTTTTAAGAAAATTAGTCAAAAATTGGGAAATATAAGAAAACTAAAATCAACCGATATCAAAAAGTTTTTAAGTACATTTCATAGCAATGTTGCGATAAGTTATGTTATCATATCAATTTTCAATCCTCAGTTAACTTTTGTAAAATGAAATGTCTGCCTCTATATTTTAATACATATACATAAATACAAAAAGAGTTCAAAAATTTGTTAAATTAAGCAATTTATAAATTTAATAAAACTTCAAGTTTCAGACAGACGATGAACTACTACGCGGATGAGAATAAAACTTTAAACATGTGTATGCATTCAGACACTGAAAAATGCTGTGTCCAATCTGATAAATCAATTTAAATATATTTGCATTGACATCAAAATTCCAAAAATAAAAAATTATATATGCAATAAAAACAATGGAGATTACTTTATATTTAAAAGTGACGATTAATGACAAGAAAGTGTCTGTTTAATGAAAATGTGCGGCGTTATTGTTATTTAAATATAAATTTTTAAATTTGATATACTCATAGTTTTGCAAGTTATAAAAAATATTGTTACCTTTGTCAATTTATTCAATTTTTCGTCCAAATATATTAAGTTAAGAAAGAACAAAATATATGAATTTATGGATATCTTACGGGGTTCGATGACTTATAAAAAAATTCTTTTTCGTTCAGAATTCTAGCTCACTGAACAAAAATTATAAAAACGACACGTATTCGAGCCACATGAGGGAAATAATAAATTTATATGTAATGTAATAGTTTTGTCAACTCTTGCCCGCAATATATAACATATGATAAAAAAAAGATTATGTTTTGGAATCTAATGGTGTTTGTTCTAATGGTGTTAATTTAAATATTCCGAAATGTAATGTTTTTTCTAGTAAAGAAGAACTTCAATAAATGTCTTTTTACTGCACCCGTCACTGAGACTATGCGCATATATATGTATAAATATATATATATATATATATATACATATATATATATATATATATATATATATGTATATATATATATTTAAATATATATATACATATATATGTATACATATATATATATATATATATATATATATATATATATATATATATATATATATGGGTACGTATATTTACTTACATACACACTCCCACATATATATGTGAATCATGGTGGATGGACGAGCATAACGAAATAATTAGGGTTCCTTGTTCTGCTTTAAAATCGTAACAAGTCACTAGACAAATAAAATTGTCATAATTATTCATTTTGTTATTTTACAATTTTCGTAGAATCTTTTAGACATGTAAAGTTATAGTATTCTTCTTTTCTCTTTCCTGGTTTCTCTTTCCTGGACATAGCGGTCATGGTCATGTGGTTAAAAATTAAAGAACTTATTCATTTCAAGGGCTGTTATAACCTACTTCACTGTGTCTCACCATCTTTCTCTGCTTGCCGTTTACGTGGTGTATTCGATCAAGGGACTATCTATAACTGATTTGATCTGATCAATACATCGCATTGGCAACCATCCGCATGATCTAATGACCTATATTGCACCTTGCACGATAAGTTTTTTTATGGGGCTCTTGTCGTTCTGTAAGACTTAGCCAAAACATTTAATTACCCGAGATTGTACTAATATCAATAACATTGATTTTTGCTGGGTTCTTGAAGTATGGAATCCAGTCCAGGACATTCTCAATTATTTTCTCTTAGTCAAAACCAGTGTTCGTTTGTCATTCTTATCTATTTCTGAAAAAGTTTGCCCCTTTGAAGCATACAGAAATGTCAAGAATATGAGAATGGAACAAATTTTGGTGGTTTTGATGATATTTCGTTTTCTCTATATTTCTTTAACTTATGCATTGCAATTCTAGATATCGCCGACGTCATGTTACTTTAATTTACCCGACCGCTAGTATACGAGATAAAAGCTTCAAGATATAAGTAAGATTCGATGACTATGTCGTCACTTCTGGCGAGTTTTGAATAGCTTGACTCACTATTTTTTTGTTTTATTGCGATTAATTCAAGAAGTAATTCCTCTATTTAATAATTGGAAAAATTTTACTCGCTCACTTACACCAGATAAAATTATAATTTTATTTGCTAAATTATTTATATGTGGAAATAAAAAATTATTTGATCAAGAGAAAATAATATTTCGTTTATATAGAGGGCCTGTTTATATTGTGGCCTTTTAGGGGATATTCACTGAACTTATATTTTATTTCGATAAGGTGATGTTTACTGTTCAACTGACTATTCGTCTTATATATAATATTAAAATTAGCTTTTTCGTGGGATTTCTTGCATAAATTTTGAGGTAAAATTCTTTAAAATCAGTACCGGATTTTGGAAACAGTCGCGTCTAAATTCGCGACAATTTTTTGTAAGTAATTTCGAACTTTAATATCATGACAAAAACAAAAAGTAGTTCCTGTACTTTTTTAGAAAAATGATGAAATTTTTTTGAATATTTTTTTGAATATTTTCAATAATATTTCTAATAATATTTCTACTATTGAGACATGCGGGAAAATACGGTTTATCATTTTTATAAATTTAAACTTTCTACGTTTATTAATAACTGACAAAATTACTTGTGAAAATTTTAACAATAATTTTATTAATAACTTACATAGAATTCGAAAATAAATAGTTTTTGAAAGGTCAGTATTGGCTTTCGAATTGATATCCTACGCGATAGAAATAATTTAGAAGTTCGATTCGATTTGCTTACTCCACTTAAATTTACACATGAATAAATTTGTATGTTATTGAGATACGTTTTTTTTAGTATTCTTTCTTAATATCCCATTTTATTTCCAACCCAAACGGCTTCTGGGAAAAAACGCCTGTGATAAACCTCCAAACTGAGACAGGGTCAGAAGGGTGAGTGACTTTATGATGTTCTTTCCTTTTTAATAAAATATGATACTAAATAATAATTAAGGAATATTTAAGCTTTATTACTGCTGTATATTTGCACTTAATGTTTTCTATTTGATTAAAAAGAGCGAATTTGTTAAAATCAAATTTCGTTAAAAATATGAAAAAGCAATAGATGTTGGTTATTAATATTTGTTACGCATGATCTTTTGTTTAATATGTTGGCTGGAAACAATTAGCGAAATATTGTATTTCGAAAATGAATAGTATTTCTCTAATTAGGATTTTTTAAATTGCTGTTCGTTGGTACTAATGAAAAATAAATCATACTACTCACTAAGTAATCCCAAGCAAAGCAAAGAAAACTGATGATCACAAACGCGCCCCTTATTATTTTATGTAATGTGCGCAACATCGTTACCGTTTCTTTGCCAAATATCGTTATAATTTTCATAGCTAATATTGGCCAAGCCTCTAGCGTACAAAATTTATAAATTTCAGTAAAATTTATCTAATGGTCTTTTGAGATGCGTACATTGATATTGCCGTTTCATTGTAAGATCGAATTAAATTATATTTGATAATGTAATGAGACATCAGAAGTTCTCACAACCTGAATGATATAAAATTAAAACAAAAAAATATCGAAACATATTTATCAGTTCACTAAAGGAAATCTACAATACATGTTTAGACATATTCTCGCTTTTTTACATTAGTTTATCTTTCAGATTATTTATGAAGAAATCTCAATCCAATAATGAATACGAAACCAAAAATCTTAAATCATAAAAAAGTGTTACAAAAAACAGTGAAAAATTGTAAATTTTACCTGTTTGGAAAGAAAATAGTTTTATTCATCGTCATATAGAGAACCCTTAAAATATATTAAGCAATTGTTTGGAACTAAGGCTGCATACCTTGGTGCAGTCTTTATAACTCACCACGAATTTCTGTTCATATAAAATAAAGCTATTACCAGCTATAAAAACAAATGGAATGCTACATTCTACTTTTTATCCAAGTATTCAACTCATTCACCCGACTCGAGCAGTTGATTATTTACGAGAAACTCGCGCATTACTTTTCACAACCGCTAAATGAAGTAAAGATGCTGACTGTGAAAGCAGGTCACGTGTATGTTACGACCCCGACGATTTTATAGGACAGCGTATTTAAAAGACAAGTCGATCGGTGCATGATACTGTTTCTAATATATTTGGAAAATGTGAGAGACTTTAGAAAAGAAGACAGTTAAATTCGATAAAGCTTTGTAATGTTGGCGACTCGGTGCCGTGTTGAATTGTTCGTGTTTAAAATCATAAATGCATTATAAGTGTTTTGAAAAACCGAACAAGAATGCTCCGTTTCTTGAACCTTCTGGTAAAAAGTTTAATCTCGTTTACCGTATATCAATATAATGGCAAATCGTGCCTTTAGTGAAATAATGAATTTCGTTTTTATAATACGCCACCATTTTCGTAAGAATGGAACTCCATGCATTCCATTGTGAGAAAATGTGTGTAATAATTAGAAAGAAAGAGAATTAATTTTAAGCTCTGATGATTAAATCTTTTCATAACAACTAGTTAACCATATGGTAATTGCAGGTGCAGGGTTATACTGAGGGACAGTAATATTGGTACTTGAGTTTGTTGGATTGGGAAGTAAAAACCAATAATTTTTCATTGCCTTTTGTGTAAATCTCACATTTTTGATGAACGAATGGGGAAATTCAAGTTAAACATGCCATAAAAGCAACGAAAAAAATTACGTTCATATTTGACGACAGTCAGCATTTTAAATAAAAGTTGGATGGCGATATCCGAAATTATATAAATATATATATATATATATATATATATATAAATATATATATATATATATATACACACACACACACACATATATATATATATATATATATATATATATATATATATATAAATATATACATTTTTGTTGATAGAATGAAAAAACTTTTGTCCATATATTTTATTCACCAATTACAATTAATTGATTTATTTCATTGATTAACAATAAACACAATAACAAAACAAACATAATTTATTCCAAATTTTAATGTGGAACAACTTCTCATTGATTACTTTCGGAAATAAAGGGTAAGGAGAATACTCCATTTTGGCTGAAGCGCTACTTTTTATAAAAATATATTTGTTTCTCTTATGCCAAGCTCTTATTTTAAAATTTAAAGAGGAATGAGATGTATTACTGAGATGTATTACTCAGCTTAATTTAACGTTGCCGCATATGTCGCATAATTTCCTGAAAATCGTTAGGACAGACGAACAAACAGGTAATGAGTGATCTTATAAGACTTTCACTTTTTCGTTCGAAATACAGAATATTAAAAATTATAGTATTGCTAGCAGGACCAAATAAATAAGTTTTTTTACACATTTTCTCTCCTATTTTCAAACAAAACAAAGTACATTTTGAAACCATTATAATCGTTATTAACGATTTGTTTTCCTTTGTTTAGAGAAGTTTCACTACTGAAAAAACTAATACTTCAATACTCTTTACAATAACAAACTCTTATTTCTTACCAAAAATTAGTTTTAATTTCATATTGTTTTTCTGTCTGTGTTACAGCATGTAGCTCATTCAACGTAAAACTATTATAATTATTTTTTATTGAAAGGTGAATTGAATTACGCGACTATAAAGAAAGTTTAAAAATACTTCAATAAAAAAAATACTTTTTAATACATCGTATTTGGGTATGATTCTTTTCTTACGGATTTAAATGTACAGGGTATCACTAAAGATATCATCTGAAAAACAATCGAAAATGTCTAGTTAATACTTTTTATTTTAGCATTTCCTTTACTAGGTAAAAGTTTCAAAAGCGTATTTCAGTATATGTCCTCCCAATAACTTTTCAAATACTATATCAAAAATTTACAGAGATCAAGGTAGTGACACTTAACAAATACTTGAATTCAAAATTATTTCAGTTACTTATGTCAATAAATGAAAATACTTAAGCATCATATTTACATATTAATAATGTCAATATTAATAAATATTTTAAGAGAAATAAGATGAATGTTTACATTCTTAAACTTGTATGTCCATAACTAAGTACGTATTCAATCTTCCCAGTGTATACTCAACTCCTTCTCAATAAAGTTATTTTTTTTGGACTGTAATTCATACCAAATTAATTTTTGCTGAAATTTTCAAATACGAGAATTAGTGTAAGCATACATCTGTTTCTAAATTATCGATTCAGCAATATTAAAGATAAGTAACCGTCCTCCTTCTGTTTACTAAGTTTAATTTCTCACGAACTAAATGAATAAAAATCCTTTGCATTCAGATTACTTAGTACAGGCCTTATATTTACGGTTGTGTCAAAAATTTTACAGAAAAGTAATTTATTTTTATGTCATAATTATTCGCTTCCTAAACTTTTGTTTCAAACTAATAATAGATTGTTTTAAAATGCACTAACATGTACTAAATTAGTAATTTTTTTAAATGTGTAACCTTTTTACCAGAGATCGGGAATGGAAACTAAAAAAAATTTTAAATTCTTGAAATGCTATCATGAATATGATTTCTTTAATTATTCGTTAAGATTTTTTACTCTATATCTAATTGTGTATTCAAGTAGTAACCAATAATATTATCTGCATGCATGAACATTTCATGTTAGAAAAAATTCAATGAAAATTTAAGGAAATTATGACTAACTTTTCGTCACACGAATTGTCAAGTTCCTAAATATTAACAAACTAATACCAAATTTAATACTATTCTCGTAATATATAAATATAAAGAGAAAACTACTGTGAGATAACCGGAAAAATACGGAAAAAGAATGAAAATTAAAATAGTATACTAAAATTGGAATGGATAAGGTAAAAATAAATAAAAAAATCTTTTTTGCATGACATCTGCCTTTAATTTCTTTGATTTTACAGTTTTAAATTAAATCTTATATCAGTATCCAAAAAACATACAAAAAATCTGAAATTTCTTCTCCTTTCATATTCCAATGGCAATAGATTGTTCTTCAAATGTAATACGAATAAATTGAGTTGTCTTTAAAAAAGTGCATTATTATGAGAATACTAAATATTATTCAATGCTGTCTAACACTAGATTTTGTAAAAACAACTACTAACGAAATGTCTCCAATATAATCTTTTTTGTTGTAAGTTATTGTTATTAATCATCATACATTTTATATTTTCAATTTAATATTATTTTTATAATAGTTATATTTTTAATCATATAACATTTTTAATGATATCTCCATCGACTTAGTGAACAGATAATGGGCAGGCGGCTCCGAACAGTGGGGCGATTTTTGCTGGCGGCAATAAGATGAGCGTGGCTTTGCTATTCACGAGACACTGCAGTGCAGCTCCTATTCGAGAATACGCCCGCTTCATAATATCAGCGTCCGCGCCGTTGGTATCCACGATAAGCCCGGCGGATATACATTATGTTGTTTCCGGTCACTTTTCAACTGGCTGCAAAATTTTCTTTTCATTTTGACTGGTACTGAAAACATAACTAAATTTTTAGATTTTTTGCTTAGTTTTGTTTTGGTAATTGAGGGTTTGGAGCTCGGTATGATTTTAACCTAGCAATTTTGCCAAAGCAACGAATATTTTCGTTTGGCCTATAAAGCGCAACTATTAGCGCAGTTGCACATGAATCTGTGTATATAATATTTTCAGATATCTTGAAAATAATCATTGTTTATGCTATGAAAATAACGATCTCTCAAATAACTGTGTAATAACGCATTAGTTTAAATATATGGACTACTTATTAAACGCAAGCAGAACATTATTAATTTTGTCTATATTAATGTTAAACCTAAACTAAGTTAAATGTTCGGTTATTTTATTACTCTATTACATTAGACATTTTTCTCTTTTTAATCTTATTTTTAATTAAAAAAATTAAAAAAGTTGCCTTAGTCGCTGTGATGGATATCCAATAATAATTTTTCCACATAACTAAATAACCAAATTCAATTTTAATAATTTGTGAGTAAATTTGCAACTTTTAACATAGTGTATTAAAATAAAAAAGCATCCAATGGAAACATTACTATGTTAGACTTCGATTACCACACATAGTTCATCCGTAACCAATTAAACGATTCAAATTAATATAATGTAATTTGCATATCGGTACACAAGTACAAAACTTGAATACATTAAAATTACTTTAAGCACCCATGTTCACATTTTCGGGTTATGCGCAGTTTTTTACTTCTAAAATTATACACTACTGGTTAAACATGTTCCGTCATAATGAGTACTGAACTCGTACTAATGAGTTAATAAAATATTCGTGCGACATATTATATCATAAGACCGGGAGGTTATATAACCCACATTTCAAATTCAAATTAAAAATTTCTTCGCGGGCGTTGGAATTAATTTTGCACTCAGCCAGGGTGTGATATGATTTAAATTCATGCCCCCAGTCCGGTGATGAAAAAACTAATTTAAATATAGTCCGTTGGAATTTATTTTACCAAATGAGGACCGTGTAGGGCGAACATAATCTATTTCAAAACTCAATTTCCTCTTTCAAAGACATGCTACATCAAAAAGTTACCAAAATTGAGTTGGCAAACAGTCTAAATGAGAATAGAACGCGTGAGGTAATTTGTCTCGTTCCTGCATTCCAGAAGTTTCATGGTCACTGTTTAACGTGTAGCCTTCTTATTTAAGTTGAGAAAAGTCGCACAATGAAATTTGTTTTGTGTAAGTTGCGGTATAGCTGCTAAGCTGAAACTCTCGTCATCTGTTGTCATTTTGCGAATAACTTATTTGTATTGAAATTTACAATAACAAGGAAAGAAGTGTCATCATGACAAACATTATTATAAATTAGAATCTAAATTAAACTCTGTATTATTATATTTCGAATCAATTTAAAATACACTGGAATATAACTACAGCATATCTGCTTTATACTAAATTTTCTATATCTTTGTTTTAATGCGCCGTAGATGCTATCTTTAATATAACTGAAAAGAAGCTAGATACAAATTGTATAGTGTAGATCTAATCAATTTCTCTTGTGCTAATATGCTAATATTTAACCAGACAGAGTAGAGCATTTATGTTCTGGGATTTATTTATTCGAATATGTCCCTTAGGGACTTAATATACTACTGTGGATCGATTCTTGAACATATGTGAAACTAATCATATTTTGTTTAATATTATTACTCGAAAAATAATAATATTTTGAAATAAGTTTCTGATTTTGGATATGGATTTTTTGTATATGTAATTCAGATTTATGACTATGTCTTTTTAAAAATATTAGGATGTTGAAACATTTCCAAAAAAATATAATTTTACATTTTAAGTAAACATTTACAAACTTTAAGAATACGATGTTAGAACCTTGTAATTATGGCTTTGTGGGAAGGCGAACTTAGAAAAACATATATTTAAGTCCAAAGCTCTCGATTAATTCCTAATTCCGATATTTTGTAATACATCCTTTAATCCCTCCTGCACAAACTCTTCTAAAATACCGAAAATAAAAAGTTATCGTGGAGCGGCATATAAGGCATATCATAATTATGCTAGAAACATAATTTTGGTTCATATTATGGAAGAAACCTAAACTTTTTACCATCAATTTTAAGAATTTAATTTATGTTTGCATGTCGTACGTCGCGGTACGATGCTTATCCGTAAAGACAACGAAACTACTACCACGTGTAGTGAAATTCACAAGAAAATATCTCATATTGAAATTACAAATTAAACAAGTTCCCTTTCTATGTTTTAAAGTATTTTATAATTTTAAATAAGGTTATAATGGTGAATGATAAAGTGAGTTGAAGTTCTAATGCAGTGTGCATTAGAATGTATATTTTTAAAGTTTTCTGAATTTCGTTTTAATTTCAGTTTTCAATAACAATTGGATGATCCAAAATTATATTAGAGAAAGTAATATAAAATCATACAATGTAATAATTAATTTTAACTTTGATTACCTCTAAGTAGTTTTGATACAAATAATATTAAAACTTCATTTTGCTATTCAAGGAATACTGAGTATAGTTTTTCACCTTCAGGGAAGCGAAGGAAAATTAATTTATGTGAAAGTGTTTCGTATTAACAAGAAGATTTATTTTGTTTACATAATATTTCTCTTGTATATTCAATATAACGAAGTTCCGCAAGAACACTGTTGCATTTAATTCGTAATCTTTTATGGTTAACTTTTTAATTTGCATTTTTACAATGATGTTTTTGATGGGACAGACAAATTTTCCGATAGTGCTGACGTAAATATTTGAGATAAAGGTTAAATTTATCTTTATTATTTTTAACTTTTCTTTCCATTGTTAAAATATGGCCGTTTTTAATTTGTTGCACAAAATATATTAAATTAATAACTCTACCATTACCAAGCTGTTGTGATGATATTAGAGACAAAAAGTAACGTTAAAACAATAAGCGAATCTTTCATTCTTTCACCGTCGTAAACAACCGGAATGCATGAATATGTTAAATTTCCGGACAGTAGACTCACACTAAAATATTTCCATATAGACTACTGTTTTAACTCATTTGTTTCATGCGTTTCCAGTGTTTATTCATAAGGCAGTGTCCGGTATAATTTATGTCTTTTGCTTACATAATTAGTAAATACTAGTCTTTCATGATTATGTGGTATCAAACATTTAGATAATCGTATGATATAAAATTATGCAAAGAGAACGAGCGATATACCAATAATATCGTAGGTGTTGCATTAGTTTTTTTCTTTCTTAAAGCTATAAATTACTTATGTTATAAATTACAAACTTTAACAAATAACCATGCAAAAGAAACTTAAAATATTATTCTGTTCATTTCGCCACTTAAACGTCATATGCCTCATTCAAATTTATTATTAAATGAAAATCCTTTGTAATTGCGTAATCTACATACATCCATCTCACTCTGCATTTATATTGTACTTATTATCATGTTGCAAGATTATGGGTTGATCAAAACATTTATTTATTCATCAATTTAGTTAATAATTTATAAAAATTTATTAATGATAACTATATGAAGTTCTATCAATAAAGTGAGTCTGAGACGAAAATCAGATTTAATGATTTAAACAGACAAGTTGTCTTCATTTGAAACTATGTTATTCAACTGACCTTCGCGTTGTATACAACAAAACCATATTGAGGTGTACAACTGTACAACCTAATGGATCTGCTATAAGTGATATTGCTGTAGATTGAATGTAAAACAAATATGTTAACAAATTGGCGAAAAAATTAAAATAGAATTTTTGTAAGTTATTATTTGCAACGTATATATCTGTTGTTATTTACAATGAAGCAAAAATAAATAAACGGAAATAAAAATGAAAAAGGAATTCAAGTTTAGTCAATTTATTGCCACAAGAATGAAATGAATATAAATGTCATATAATAATTAAATATATATTAAAGCAAATAATCAGATTAAACTAAGTCAGCCCATGGGGAAATTCTTATATTTAATACTTACGCGTTTCGATATAATTGCAAATAGAAGAAGCAAAAATTGTCCATTATTACCAAATATAAACGATATAGATTGGCTGTGATAAGGAGAAAGAAAAGTTACTTTATGGAAATGATAATAAAGATAATATAAGCCTCCTTCCTCATAGTTCAAAACCAGTATTAATCTTCGGAAAAATATTTAAGAAATACGTAAATACTCAGTTATGAGTTGCTTTATCAGACAAAACTCCGTAATTAAACTAAAAAATCGTGTGTCGGTACAATATATCTGCGCGTTGGAAATTTACACGCATACAAAAAAAAAATATATATATATATATATATTCATATATATATATATATATATATATATATACGTATTATAATACGTTACTTTCCTTGCAAAAATATATCACATATCTACGATCTCCTACTTTTGGAATCACTTTTCGAAGGGTTATTCAGACAGTCTTTTCTAGCTTTCTATTTCAAACAGTTTTAATCTTATAGGTTACAGGTAACATGTGCGTATTTTAAAGAAAAAAATGTCAATAAGTTAAGAAATGTAACAAACTAAAAAGAAATTTTAGAACTATGATTTTCTATGAAATTTCAAGGAAAAATTATCTATTAAGTGTCCTTAGAAAAGTTGCTGAATAATTTATAAAATTAAATGCTATTTGATGTCTCTTCGTAATAGAAAGGAAAAAGCTCTGAACTATTAATGATAGAAGAAACCCTATAATGGATTTCAATGTAAAATTACGAATTTAATTTATATATTATTACTTAAAACCTTAAGGATGTTTACTTTAAGGGTGTTGATGTTTCGTGTATGGCAATTAATAACTACTGTGCGTTTACCGAAGTCAAACGAATCTTATTAAATGAAGGGGAAAAACAACGTTACCCTGAAGAATGCTAAGTTTGATATCCACCTCAGTTGAATACATTATAATCTGTATGATACACATTTTTAGTTCAATTACAGCTTAGGCTTGGCGGTATGTAAACAATCATCAATATTAAATTCCTTTTTTCTCTTTATCTACTTTGCCATGGCAATTTGAATAGTATTGGTAACCTAGTCTACATTGGAGTTCAATATTAAAATAATGACAATTATTTACTAGTTGCATTCACAGCCTAGTTATAACAAATAGCAATATTATTGACCAGGCCCAAAGAGTAAATTTACAGAGTTGAAAGGAAAATGAAAACCCCCCGAAACGTCAGAACTAGAGAGATAAGAATAAGAAAAACTATTAATGCTGCTCGGATAGGAAAAAACTCGAAATGGCTTAAATATTTTTATTTGGCAGCATATTTGTAACAACTTGCTTTTATTATGCTACTAATAAGAAAAAAATGATTTAAAAACCACAGAACTATTATTAAGCTATAAAATCTGAAAAATAGGATTAGTGGTGTATGGAAGAATTTTAATTAAATGAATTAATGATAAATTTATAACGTAATATAAGATATAGAAGCCGATTTTGGGCAAGAATATTGTTTTATGCAAGAGATCTCTATCCATAGTTCTTTTATTAATAAGAAGATTTGTAGATAAAATTAAAAAAATACTGTATTTTGAAGGATTGTGAATGATATATTTAAGACGATTACGGAAAATATTATCGACGAACATTAAGCGAAGGATTAATTCCGGTAACAAATGATTTACTGCATACCAGCTTCATGTACCAGTGTTAAAACGACGAAGAGTTATCAGTATCAGTATTATAGCAGGAACACGCACAAAATAGTGTTTCGTTGTTTTTTATATTTTCGCATTTTTTTCAATATTTTCTACCTATGATTGAATAACTATAGGTATCTGGGGTAATACATTACACATCAATTGGGAGCTTAATATTTTAAAATAGTAGCTTACAAATGAAAAGTTGTAAGTGAAAATTTAATTTCATTAGCACGTGCTTTAATATTTATTTATTTTAATATTCGGCTAAACATCAATATTGATCTAATTTTGAGATCTAATTTTGACCTGCTTTAAAAACTTTTGCACACCTATATATAAAACTGTAGAAGATGTGAGGTCGTGACTTTGCAGGGATGAAAAGCAAACGAGCGGATGTGGCGAAAGTATAAGGTTTCCGTTTTTCCATTTTATCATGGATATATAATAATTACATATTTTTTTAATAAAGCGATTAACGCTGTATACTTTGCCAAGTTATTGCAATTTCTTATGGTAATTTAAGAAATGTTATCGAAAATGCCCACAAAAATATTTTCCTGTACTGCCTCTGAAACGGCTATAGTCAAAAGTTTGAAAAAAAGAGGTGCTTGAAATCTGTTTAACGTTTGCGGAAGAAGCAATGATTTTGTAACCTCGTATTTTTTTTTTTAAATTGGTGACAATTTACCATTGTGAAAGATAACATTAATATTTATATTTCCTTATAATTTAATGGAAATGTTATGTAATTTTAAGTATTTTTGTGTAAATATTATTATAAATACAGAAGTTTTTTTTTTTAAGTGAACTTAACACTTCGTTGCGAAACGTAAACTTCTCATGTCAACGTTTTAATTGGTTAATTATGACCAGACAATTATATAAGATAAATATATAAGACAAATTATATATTCCAGCTTAAACATATAATCCAGACCAAACAGAATCTACCAGTAAAGAATTCATCGAAATCCCTTTAACGGATATTGCGTGAAGCGCGAAAAAATATACAAGTTCCCAAACAAATGAATGTACAAATATTCCAAAAACAATATTTGTAAAATATTTTCGGAAGCATAAAAAGTAGTAAGCATTTGATGTTATTCAAATTTAAATAATCAAAGTACAAATAACAGGACCAAATACAACCACGTGAACAAATTATTAGAGTGAAATTTTACGAATGCGACAAAATTTTGACAAAATGAAGTTGCTCATTATGCAAGAACAATCTATTGAAAATAGACATCAAGCGGTGAAAATTATAACATGTTGATGAGATTCGCGGTTTTTTCTGTTAATACAGTAAGAAAATTTTTCTAGAGTCGTCTACCGTCAAGACTCTCGACAAATGAGACCCAGGGAATGAACCAGTCTAGACAGTCAGTGTGAATAGTTGCACGGGTTATGAGAGGAGCAATTTCTTCTCAAGCGATGAGACAAAGCTGATATGTATGTTTAGAGAATACGAAAATTGAAGATGATGAATTGAAGAAAATTGAAAATTGATGCGAAGACAAGGCTGAAAGAAATGCAATTTTTCTCCCTCAACTACCTTGTAAGACGGCGCCGACAATGTATGTGGACCATTTTATAAGCGTCTAGATTGTTTCACACTGAGGACACCCTGGGAAAGTAATCTAAGAATAGAAATAAACAAAATGTGTGTGATAGTGTAGACTTAATATTAATTACTAAAGAACCATGAGTCGACATGTTAATAACAAATTAGAAATTGAAGATCAAGTAAATAATTTTTCCTAACAATGTCTATTTAATATGAAACAATAATTATTTTTAGGAATGACTGGTTTAAACTACACTTAACAAGTATCAATATAGTATCAATGAATCAAGAATTGACGGTTCACAACGTTACTTCAATAAGGAATGAAGTTAAATAATTAAGAGATTATCAAAAATTAACAAATCGCTTCACTGAATCAGGTTAACATTTAACACAATGTATTGGGTCGCTTCAGTTTAACCAATTTTATTTATCTTCTATACTCCAATTTTATCTTTCGTGAATTTAAATTTAGTTGTAGTTATTTCTAGGCAAGACCTACGCTCTCTCTTTTAAAGTAGTCAACCAAATCAGTGAGGTTTGTATCAAGTAGAGCAATTCAAGCCTCTTGGTTCCTTTTACGCATTTTAATATTTTATTCACTGTAATTCAGTGGAATTCGTTGTAACAGTGTAAATATTGGCTTGATTGACGTACAAAGAACAAGATGTCGGGTTTACTCGCAAATGTTATATACATAACCGATTCCCCTGCTTTCCTGTTTGGAGAGTTATTGTTCAGGTGGGCCGTTGCTTTCTGCAGTCTTACATTGAGATCAACTGAAACACTATGGGAGTCGCTCATGTTAAATCTACTCAAGTAATAGCCAGTATACTACCAATAATACTAGCTATTATTTACGTAGATTTAATATTGATCCAGTTTACTACCAATAAAAACTTATATTTTTGTTTTTTTACAGTGATACTTCTTTTTGGAAAGACTTAATATTAGAAATGTATACAATTTATTTTCTTTCTAAGCTTACTACATTCAATTTAACCCTTTTATCTTTTTACAGGCACTATTTTTTAAAACCATGAAATAATGGGAAATTTTGCATTCTCATCGATACTTTGTAGTTTTTCTGCGATACGTTTATGAACCTATTTGTTAGTATTACATAACATAATTCAAATTGGTGCAGCTTGTCAACAACAACCACAAATAAATACCATGTGCCGGCGTAGGAATTATTATTTATCCGCAATAATATCAATTTCCAGAAAATTAATAACTGAGAATTGTTTAATTTATCGTTATTAATGGACTTTTTTTCACATATTTTAATATCGAATGGTGTAAAATGGTATTTAAATTTTATAGTCGAAGGTTTTATAAATTTCGGTTAATAATATTTTCATTTTAACAAAGACACACAAATTCTCTCTATAATATTTAAAATTTTCATCAATAATTTCGCAAATTTTCCCTATCATATTTTCAGTTTTCATCAAAAAGCGCTATAAAAAAAAGCGAATTATATAATGAGTTCTGATAAAAATATCAATAAGTCTTTATATCTATGTATTTAATGAGTTCACAGTATTAATATAATAAGAAAATAATACATTTTTTGATATTGAATATATTTGACGTTAATTTTGTAGAAATGTATTATTCATAATTAAATGAAACTACGTGATGTAGTATTATTTCTACTTTCTTTAAGTTTTTTACCACGTTAGCAAAGATCTTTGCTAACAGCCCACCTAAAGATGTTGTAATATAACGAAACCTAGATCGTGGTAAAGAACTTAAAGAAAGTAGAAATAATACTACATCGCGTAGTTTTATTTAATTGTAATACATTTTTCCAAAGTAATTGAACCGTTTTTAAATAACTACCGAATAAGAAATACACTGCAAAGTACAAAATAATAAAAATACGAGTACTCAGCTGGAACTTTTGCGATACAATATCGCTTCCGAACATAAACCAATTAACGAAATACTACGAGCACTAGAGGTTTTTGGAATAAATTTTAATACGAGGCTTTTTCCTCTCGAACATTCACACCAGTTTCTGATAGTCTCTTTAATATTTATGACGCTTCTCCCCTCTGTGATCTTCACACCTACTTTCACACTCATACACACTAATATGAGTGCTACATTTCACTTAGGTTTGACTGTATTATTTGGTCATGCCACCTTCAGTCGTATCAAAACTTTTGAAATATTATTACTAGATTATCACGAGAGCCATTTAATACAAACTTTATCACAGCATTTCTGATCTACATTGTTTAAGAATTCTATATTGTACCCTTAATTTCCATTATCAAATGCAACCTATTTTTTATGATATTATACTACAGTCATACAAATAAGCAAGAATCATTAAAAATTATTGATTTGTGTCGAAGATTTGAGTTAAAACTAGAAAAAGAGGGCATACCACTGCTGCATTTGGCTAATGAATTGGAATCATCACTTCAATGACAGAGTTTTTGCTAAAGACTCAAAATAATAATTAAAATACATCAGATCTTCAATTACAGCTTAGACGGGCAGTGCATCTCTAGTATTGGGATTTATGGGTCAAAGGTTGAAGGAGTAATAAATATATCCGTATATAATTTACCTACCTTTTGCTTTATTACTTCCTCGCTATATCAAGTCAAGTCTAACGATATAAGCTCGATGAGTTTACGTTTTTAAAACTGAAGATTTCCTCTCACCACCTTGCGGTTCCATCATTACATCCTGATTTTAATAAAGAACAAATTCATGTATCCCTTAGTCATATCATCTTCTACCTGAATCATTGAAACTTATTCGACCTATATTATCATTAAACTTAAATCATTAAATTTGTTCACGGTACTTGTGCTGTTCAACATTAAAAATTATCTGGTATATCTTCAATTTCAATAATCAGATTCTAACCAAATTTTCATAGGACAATATGGAGGAGTACATCCCTCGAAAATTAAAAGAATTATCAAAATTTGTTGACCCACATAATTTAAATCGATCACCTTAGCTATTCTGTTCAATTTTGATCTATGGTGTATCAGACTTTCACCATATTCTCATGGGATAAAAATGGGAGTATATCCCTTTCAAAGGAAATTAATATTAGTTGAGAAACGCCGGATATTACATATGTAAAAAAATACAAACGAGTTGAGAATCTTCTCTTTTTTTGAAATTGGTTAATAAAGTAAGACTTACAACTTTATTCATGATTCGTTGAATTAATTCATAAAAAGTTCTATCTATAAGATAAAATTAGTAATTTTTTTATCAAATAATATGGGCAGTTCTTTGCCAAAATATAATTTCCTATATGCTTGACTAGTGTCGCCAGATTTCCTGATTTTCGCGGACACCCCGACTTTTAGGGGTATTATGACACATACACGTAATCCTCACATGGAATGCCCGATGCCACAAATTTTCAATACTATTATTAATTAAAAATTTTGCACTTTTTAATATAAGCAGCATACATTAAGCAGAGTGTATAAACGCTCACGAAGCTAGTCTCTGAACGCACCGAGACTGCTTGAGAGTAAAGTTGCCTTTTTACGTCTTGATCTTTATACTTTAGTCGAAATTGTTTACCTCTTCGGCTTTTACCGATTTATAAATTGTATGCAATAACATTGCATTTCATTTTTAGTTTCTGTATAGAAATAATGATTGATTTTCATTAATATTGACTAAATATAAGCAATGTTTTAAAAAAAGTTTACACATATAACTTTTAAATTGGAAAGGTTTTTTTCCACAGGTCACTTGGCTACATTAATTTACCTGACATTCTCAATTCAGAAATGAATTGTTTCCTGCAATCATAAAAAAAAACTGAAATGTAAACATAATTACGTAATTTCATTGTGAGCCTTTCACGTCTCGCAGTAAACAAAGATAATTTGAAAAATTGGCTTAGGATAAAAAGAAGTACAAGTTTACATATCGCTTGTGTATAAGTGTAATAAAATACGTATTTTTGAAACACGGGAGGGAAACATGTTTTTCAAATGAGTACTAAAATTATTCTTGAAAATTGTTTGTCGAGCATCCTAATCACATTGCTTCAGCATTATGTTTGAAGACAAATGTATTTACTCTAAATTATAAACCTATAAACTTAGATTAAAATTAAACTGTAGTTTGAGTATGTGTTGTCTTATTTCATCAATTTCTACACTGGTGATAAATGATTTAAATATCAATATCACTCGGAATTTGAAAGATTTTAAGGTAAAAATACCAAAAAAAATATTATTTTAAAATGCCGGAAGTAAATCCAAGTATTTTTGTAGCTGAAATATAAGAAAAATATAACGTATATATAAGAAACGTAACGAAAATATAATTTCCAAATATTTCTTAATAATAGTTCATAGACGCAATCGAAAGAATTTAAGCTTCACGACGATTGAATAATTTAATTCGTATTATTATCTTCGAAACAGTTTCGTAGAGCTTTTAATTGCTAATTTCACAATGATTTCCATCAGTTCATACATTGCTTCTAACGATTTTATAAGTTTCCTGTTTGAACATAAAATACAGAATTTTTTTGTCGTCACAAAAATATTATTTGTTAAATTTTTTGAAGTGAATTTATTAATTACTTTGCTTTGATGAAAATAGTGTCTATTAATTAATGAAGTATTGAAATATATACATACATATGAATATATATACATATATATATATATATATATATATATATATATATATTAATATATATATATATATATATATATATATATATATATATATATATTCAAGGATTTTATTAAAAAAGTCGGCCTCCAAAGAAAGGCAATTGCTTGTCGTTTTCGTGATATTCTCTTTTATACAGACAACACAACGAATCCATTCAATATAACGTCATTGCATATACCTGTATATTGAATATTGAAAACAGTATCACACGAAACGCCATAATATTTTCTCCTTATAGCTTGCAAATAAAAAATTCTCAAACGAGAAAAAATTATATCAACGAGGCCAATAAATTTAAAATATTCAATACTAGCATTAAAACGTTATTCCTTTGCTCTACTTTTTGTTATTTAGTTCCGAATAGGCATGGTCTTTTAAGTGAAATTACGCATAATCTATTTAAAGTATTTATCAAATACAGTACTAAATGTATTTCAAATGGGTTATTTTTATAATTCAGGTGTTTGCAAAACGAGTAACATCATAAATGTAACAATGAATGGAGAGGTCTAAATCTCATGAACAAAAGTGGTCGCGTTCTTTCAGAATTCGAAATGAATGAGATGAGAAATTTGTATTCGATTTGCTAAAATTATCAAAAGTTTCATGAATTATTATATTTCGTTTGATCAAAAACTCATCAAATATTTCACATCATTTTAAAATCTATAGTGTCGCATCCATTCCACTTCATTTAGTGATATAATTTTCTGGGCAAATATTTCTATCGATTTTCTTAAGTGAGTAGCTAATATTCCTGTTTTGGCAAAAGCAAGTTGGTGTGTAAATACAATGTAATGCAATTTTGAAGGGTATAAATGTCTTAAAAAGAGACTGAAGTTTATTTAGTGACATTTTTTGAAAAACGGGCATTTTAGAGGGATTAAAGTAAACGGAATCTAACATATCTTAATATCGAATGAATTGAATTTATTTGAATTGTATTGTGATATAATACATATACGTGGATATCTGTCATCGCTATTCTCTTTAATAAAAATATACTGTATCTATCATGCATCCTATTTTTCTATTATACTTTGCCAATTTACTAACCATTGTCAAAGATGTTGAATGCTTATTACATATAATAGGTTTTGTAGTATATTAAGAAAAGTTCTCTTTTAAAAACCTCATAGCATAAATTTAAAGTAATAACTATATATTTAAAAATTTATTAGTATTTTTATTACATGTCAAAAAGCAATCAATTGGAAAGTATTGCGAATAAATGGTACTATGTCTTCTTGAAAACCTCTTATTAGTGTTACGTCTCAAAATATTCGTCCACTTTCGTCTAAATGCCACGTCCTTCCGGGAAAAATAATCTTACGATGTGGGTCACCTGGGCAACGTGTGCATCACAGTAGGCTGCTGACTAGGCGAGTATACCGAGAGTGTAGTTCTAATGACAGATAATACCATAATTTATATTTTAACAAAAATTGCCCTTTTTAATTTTCTTGGCTTTATCTCATTTAGACTGTCAATGTGGTTAGCTATTTTCAAAAAATAGGTGTTTTTCACTTGTTTTAATAAGAAACATTATACTATGATTGGAGACTTGTTCAGGTATTCAAGAAAATTTCTCAGTGTACTTTATTGTAGTATAGATTATACATACATATAAATATATATATATATATATATATATATATATATATATATATATATATATATACATATGTATACATATGTATATACACACACATATGTGTGTGTGTGTGTGTGTGTGTGTGTGTGTGTGTATATACACATACGGAAAGAAACTTTTCCAAACCGTAAATTTTTAATTCAGTTTTTGAATCGCTTATAATGTTAGACATATAATATCGCCTTTTATTTTGCACGCCATGTAAAAAGAAAATTGAGTTACACATAATTTATATCCCCAATCATTTTATGCCAAATGTAAATAAACACTTATATGCGCGCAAATACATATTTCTTACTACTAAATTTTATTAACATGGTTTTTTTCTTGTATATCGAAAATTTAAACACGATATAGAATCAAATCACTTTTCATTGCGAACCACTGTCAACACTTTATTAACAGCTTTAACGGAATAACAGTAAATGCAGATAACTGACTGGCATTCAGTAGACTGCAACACGTTGCTGTAGATTTGTTGTTTGCAACTGTCAGAGATAGGCCTTGCGATACTTTCACAAACTGTGGAGAATATTACTTGATCTGATTAAACATCAAGCAAGAATACACTATAGGATCAATTTTGTACGTTTAATATTAAAATACATAATATAAGTTTGTTAGAAATTGTGTAACAATATATTTACATTGTGGTATGACAAAGTACTGTATTTTGAACATTATGACTACTTTTTTGTCATACATAACTAGTATGACAAAAAAATATTACTGTATTTTGAACATTATTTATAAAACTTCTAGCTATCACCTGCAACTTTGTTCATTTAAAATCTATATCCGATCCTGTTTTCAAAATATGAAGATTAAAAGTTATTATCCATTTAATGTATATGTTGCTCACTGAAGAATACAAGTAGCCTTGTCAGCTGGCGGCATCTAAACAATAGATTTATTTTATAATTTATTTAGGAACTTTGCTTGAACCGGTTAAACAACTGAGTAGGCGAAAGCAAGACCAACAAGTAAAGTTAACGCTTATAAAGTTAGCCTGCTTTTCTTCCTAAAGATGATGCTATATTTTCTGACTGTGTATGGTTATTTGCTTCGTTGTATTTTTCCATAAGATGTCCATAAATTTTATGGTTTATTATAATTATTATTATGATACCCGACTGTTATTCCATATAAAATCTAAAAAATGAAAGATCGACTACTTATCATGATTAAAGGTCGACTGATATGAACTACTGTCTGTGGAAAAAACAATATGAACAAGAAAATGTCACTAACGGCAAATAGCATGAAAGACGCATTCGTGGCAGGAATAGACGCATTTGTCGTAGCTCGTGTCTTTAATGACTTGTGTACTATACGAATATCATTTGTTTTGAATTTGTTGGTAATGAAATCTCAAGGGTTTTAATTTTTAGGATGAAGACATACATTTTGAAAAATATAGACCCGAGATAGATATATAAACAAATATTCTACTTGATGTGCAAGGACATGTGTCATCTTGTGCCAGAAAGGGAAAAGTGTACTTAGAAAAAATCTCTTTGTAATTAGTTAAAATAAATATTTTGAATTTATAGTTTGCTATTGTCACCAAAATGGGTGTAATTCATATAATCGAGTCAAAAACGGCTAATTTATTATACATAGGAGTTTTAAATGCTTATAATTTTTATCACTTATAATTTTCCAAAAACAGCCATTAATATATAGACCTACTTTTGTTATGCAAATCTGTCATATTTGAAAAAGTGTGGAGTGCAACTTTGTCACGTCAAAAGATTGAATCAACCTTTTCAATTTCATTAAATCTGTTTGTTTTACTTTTATGTAAAAAAGCGCAAGTTGTAAAATAAACTCTTCGATTAAGCGTTAATTTTATATTTCTGTCACAAAGATGCTGTGTAAATTGCATATTGATTTTAAGATGCAATAATAGACTATCTTGAAGTTTCGGGAAAACGCGTTTAAAGTTTCGAGTACAGACAATTTTTACAAATACAATTTGTTAAATTACTTCTTTTTATTTAAGGTATTAACAAACCTTTTCCAAAGAATCGTGTTGTCAATGAAGTGTATACTTTTCCAAGTATTATATAGTACGTGGACGTCAGATATTTCAATGCTTTTGATACTGGTTTTCTTTTAAACTATCATCTGTAAACTATAAATCTATTAAAATATCCTCAAATACTGCTGCTACTTTCTCCATGTAGACTTATTGTCTAGTTGGTATACCTCTCACAGGCTTAAAAATAATATAAATATCTCAAAAATGATGAAATTTAGAATTATCGCTGTAGTTTTCTGCTCAACTTTATTTAAACTTCTTACTTTGGTTAAGCTGTGTTTTTGCAATTGCAGCTAGGGTGGGGCGGGATATAATATTTTAAATGGAAATTCTCAACAACGACTCTAGAAATATGTTACTTAAAATTCAAAAGAAAACATTTTGAATCTCTACACTTTGTTCTTTCAAATGACATTATACATGATATCTAAGAAAAAAAAGTTTCAGATAGTTTATTTTTCCTTTCTAAAATTTTTGTACGAATGTTTTAAATGTTAATCATTAAGATCAATGTGGATTGATACGATTTATTTTTAAACACAATGTTAATTTCCTCTTTAAAAGACCATCGTCATAAATTAATTTTCATAAATTTTCACATCTGATTAGGTGAATCCTACATTTCAATTTAAGAAATTAGACTATTATTTTACAACCAAAATATCTGCCCAGAAACTAATAACAACTAGAAGTGGTTTAGCGCAACCTGTAAACTGTAGAATCTGTGGAAAAAAATCGAATGTGTGTTGACTGCAGATTTGTTGCGATGTGTTTCCACATGAACTTTTAACTTGCTATATATCAATGTGAAGCCCCGCGTACTGCGAGGAAATACAACCGCAGAGATTATATTGGCACCGCAACCTGCACCAGATCCAACCAAGAAAATGCAGTATAAATGTCAAAATTAGTGGGTTATATAAATAATTCAGATGCATTATAATTTGTTTGCACACCTACTTATCATAGGTCTTCTTTAGCGAGATCAAATTGACAATATCTGTTTAATTACTCGACGGTATTTAAAGTATTTAACATTTTTATAACATCTGTGAAATTTTCAATGAAGAAATAACCTAACCTGCTATATATAATGTAAATAAAGAAAATTTGATTTTCAACATGTTTTACTCTATAATTTTGGTGGGAATTTTTTTAATAGTAATTAAAAACCCATAAATAAAATATATTGGAAAATGAGTGATATGTAAACAAACAGGGCTAAAATGGAACACAATTTGATTGAACAAACGCTTACATGTATATAATTAAAAGTAATGACATTAATTGATTTACACATTATTTAAGAATTGCTACATTTATATAGCAAGGGCAATTGAAAATGAAAGTTACTGAAAAATTTTAAAATATCAATTTCATATCAACTATTAAAATTCATTATTGTTATCGTCAGCCCGTAACTATCCACATAGGATTTTACTAAGACATGTCACCGTACACGGTGCTCCACCTTCCACGTCCAACCACATACCGCTGATTTCTTTAGGTTTTCAGTTCATTTAGCTGGACGTCTCATACATATTTGTTTTTATCGATTGCGGAAATATAAAAAATTATTTGAATTAATACCTCCGTCAAAAATAAATAATTAAATGTATTTTCATAATTCATGCATTTTCCAGCAGCAAGATATGTAAATAAAGAAAATAAAGAGAAATATCAACTGTAGTAGAGATAATTCGAAAGTAAGCATTTCCTTCAAGAATTAAGTTGGTTGGTTTTTTTTCCTTTAAATTGTTACTCTTCAAAACCATTAATATTTTATCAAAGTATACTTCATCTAAGAACTCTAACACCACATGTATGAGTGATCTAACAATTTTGCGCATCAAAAATTTATAACTGTTTCACCAAACTGGAAACGCTTCCAAAATATTTATTGTACTCTTGTTTGGATATAATATGTAATAAAAGTAACAAATAGATTGAATATCGAAGCTGTTTTTCGACTCAATCCACTGCAGGGGCAAAGTTAAAACTGCTTTTCTTTCATTTATGCCAATGAATGAAAAATTTCGATTGCCATTTGAGTTGGTAAATAGAACGAGTGGTGATCAATGACTCACAATTTGGATAACTTTACAATTACTACACGAAATTGGAGTGCTGAAGGTAGTCGTCGTGGGCAACATTATTTAACAGCTTGAAAAAAAAATAATTTTTGCGTTTTTGTTTAAAGGAGATATAGTGAAATATCTACTTTCATATAAAGTTAATTATACAATTTTTGAGAGCGATTTTTACCAAAACTAAACGGTAAATAGTTTTTTTAAATTTTAATATAACATGTTTTACATTGATTATATTTTTAGACAAATCGCTCGACTCGTAAAAGAAATAAGTGAGGTAAATTATTACTTTTTCCATAATATTGATATAACTATTTTTGAAAACAATTTTTACTAAAGCTAAATCGTGAATAAATTTTAAACTTGAAAAGAAGTCAGATATTTTTAGTTTGAATAATTTATAAAAAAATCAGCAAATATCACCGACGACGCGTTTTACACGACAACTACCTTAAGAATATAGATGCTCTTAGAAAGCTGCCTGTTTTTCTCTTTTATTAAATATTCACGAGTCAAAGTATTTTAATTGTAAATTCATAACGCCGATTTCAATTGTTTTATTTTTATTCCTTATAGCTTCATTTTATAAACAATTTCTTGTTCTTCAGAGAATTGTACTCAGCGGGGGTTACTTTTTTACCAATTTTTTTGGTACTACTTAAAACTAGTTTTTATTATACTTGTAACCTTTATTGACATATTGGTGAATATTGTGATCAAATTGGATTCGAAATCACCAGTTATTGTATAATTATGTCACTAAATATCATAATGGATTATCATAATGAACTTGCTAGACCTAAAAGTATAAATGATATATCAAGAGGGTAAAAATATTGGGATATTTTCGAACTGCTTATGCCTACGGTCCCATGAAGCTATAAAAAGTCAAACTTCAAAGTCAACGCAATAAAAAATATGACCAGTTTTACTGCATATTTCGACGCTCACACATAAATAAAACCTTATAGGGTACTTTTTGCTGACTTAGAATCATAAAATTTAGCAACAAGCAAGGCCTTATAGTACAAGTAAAGATAAAACTCAAAAATCATAATTTGTAGTTACATATCTTAATTTGTTTAATATGTGCCTGTAAAAGTTTTAGTAGGCACCATACTTTTGTTCTAAACAATTAAAATTTTGTAAATAGTTTTTTTTTGTTTTTGGCACCATATTTTGTAAATAGTTTAGTAGGAGTATTATGTAAAATGAAATGTTTGTAAATGCTTTAATGTGTACAACACCATTTTAGTACGAGTTCCACTCGTGCTTGACAGGTTTTTTGTTCCAAATTTTATTAGATTCTGAGAAAGTTTAAAAAACCTCGCGAAAGGCGAAAAAAGAGTTATGCGACTTTTCATGTATAGAACGAATTGTGAAAGTACAAAATTGTATTTGTTGCTCACTATGTTCAGCATTGTATGCTTATTACATAACTGATATGTTTTTTAAAATTTATTTAGACTAAATCGCTTATAAATATTACTGTATGACACATATGTAAGCTGAGCTTCAAGTAGAGCTAGGTCTATTGACGATATCAGTAATGTAAGCCTAATTTATTTACATATGATAGTAAACACAAGTAGGAATAGCAGTTGAAAATATACCTTTACGTTTACCGACAAGAACATTTGCTAAGTCAACATGTTTCGATGACGCAATAAAACTACTTAACTGAAGTTTCCTTGCTTGTTCAGTGAGTTAGTTAACGAAAGAGCAAAGTTGGACAAACTAACTTGCATAAATGTCTATTAATTTACGATATGAAATATGGACCGCTGCAAGTATTGTTTAAACACTTCACATAAGCGCATCAATATCGGTTGTTATGCGTCTTATTTTTCTGCCGTATAATTATAATGGTAAATACAATTTTCCTCGAATTTTATTTTAAGCTTTGATACCAAATTTTATAATATATAGATATTTTTCTTTATGAACATATTTCAAAAGAAAAAAGTCAGACATAAATCAATATTACTTCTCTATTTTAATGGCATAGCTTATTTTTAATTAACAAGAACCAAAATGTCAATAAAAGACTGATGGTTATAGCCGATTCGAGAATGTAAGGTAATACAAATTCAGTATTAGCTTTCACTGACATGATCACAGACCTTTGATTTACTAATCCCTTTATATATAAAAGGTTTTCTTCGCTAGGGATACACCTCGCACTGTTGAGAAATTTACTGTATCACGTCGTTTCCAACCTTTTTAAGTTAAAATAGTTTATTTGTTTCCTAACCTAGGTCGGATAAGATAGCAATTTTAGAAAAAAACGGGGATGATAGAGACCGTAATTAATAGGGTGATGGTTTTAGTAATTGCATTAAAGATAAATTTCGGAAAAAACCGGAAGGTATGCAAGAAACACAAAATAAGATTTGACTATGCATAAGACAAAGATCTGCTAGGTTTTATTTAGTAGGTACATAATATTTTTTCTATAAATAAATTTCTAATGAATTATGCTTTTACCGGAGTTATCTTTTTCAAAATTTATATCTTTGGAAAAAATTAAAGAATTGTAAACTATATAAGTAAGATAATTATTTTAAAACAGTAATATATGTACCCACGTCTCTCTAAACCTTTGGATCCTTATTTGGGACTACATTTTGCAATTGTAAGGATATGTGAAATCTTTTTTTTTTCATGTTTGCAGACTGATCTTTTAATCGGGTATTATAGATAAGAAAATGCCAAGAACATACATTACAAGCTTTTATTTTTTAACTTAATTACTATAATATCTTTTATTGGTTTATAAGTATAAATTATTAAATTCATCGCTATTCACAAAAATGTTGCGCAAATATTCTGTATCGCATAAACAAAGTATCAGATAATGCTTCATTTTTAATATACAACGGAACTCTCTATTCAAATAACAACCGCTTTCCCTTTACCAAGTGGCGTTTAATCAAGTGCGTATTGTTTAATGCGAACCGCAACAATGGATCGCGACAATAAGGCGTTACAGACAGATGCGTTCTGTCGATATGGTCATGTTCAACAGGTGTAAATGTAAATATATACACATTAGTGCTTCACATGTTTTTGAGTAAAATATATGACAAGGGAATATCTAAATGTAAGTTCTGTGTAAGTAATATTCTAATAATATATCTAGTAACTTGTCTATGATCCAGTGTTTTAAATTATATTATGTCAACAGTGCAAACTCGGCCATAGCGACTAAATATCGAAGTTTTTCCAATTTTTTTGGGCGTTTTCGCACATAGTTATATCTTCTTAATATTTAACTCGTTTATAAGGAATACATATTTTCGAATAAAGTTTTTCGCGCATGATATATATACATTTTATTTTCGTTGATTAGGTTAACATTTAATAAGTTAAGCTGAATAAGTTTAAAAATATATAAATGAAATGCTTTCTACTATTGAAACTATTGTTTTATTTAACGTATAGATTTTTAATGAAAATACAAATTGTGTTTACATATGGCCTGTAAAGTTTTGTTTCTGCGTGAAAGAAACTCGATACGATATAAAAAACTATATATATATATATATATATATATATATATATATATATATATATATATATATATATACATATAATTTGCCAAGTTATCAAGTAAAGAATAATATGTAATCTTTAAATTCATAAAGTCATTATTATTATAATTAAAATACAAAGTACCTTTATAGACTCTTTATATTAATTTTTTTCTGCTTCCGTCAAGTGGATGGAAATTTAATTTCCCTATTTAATTTTTTGCTTCATGAAATTCTATTTTTCGCAAAATTAATTCTAATTTTTCTATTTTTCGTAAAGAAACTATTTGCAAAAAATTAATTGTATGCTACATATTTTTGTTATAAAAAAACTACACATTTTATTTGTATTTGAACTTGTAGCCATATGGTCTACTTGGAGCCCTCGTCTCATCTTTCAAGTGCAAAAAGTGCGAAATATTTACTTCTTCTTTAACGAACCAATAATATAAATATAGAAACAAATCCTACTTCTGTTGTTGATTATAAGATTAAATCAGTAGAAAGTATGAAAGGTTTTGTTAATGTGATTTTGCAACCTAACCCTATTGTGGCTGGATTCAGAAACATTTAATATAGATAAATACTACATTGGTCTCTGACAATACTACATTGGTCCTGACATCTAAAATTATGTTATAAGTATATATTTTAAAATAAATACTTATAACATAATTTAGATGTCAGGTTAGTAAAGTATGTTCTACCGTTAAGGTCAAAATTGTGGCTGTTAAAATATGACCAACTCGACGTGCACATTAACTCAACCATATTCCGTGAAAGTTGCCAAGTAAATAATGTTAATACCCATTTTTTAAGTAGCTCCTTAGGCAATAATATTTCTCATACGAGAATATACTATTAAAATTAAACCGTTATTAGCTATAATGAGATTTATAAACTAAGTAAAAGTATGAATTTATAATAAGTTTGTATAGGTTTATATGTAGTTACTCTTAAGTAATAAACTAAAACATTTTTACAATAGGGGTATAGAAACTATTTTTGTTTTTGTTTTTCCTCTTGTTAGATATTTCGTCAATATTAAAATTTTGAACAAGGAAATATTAAAAAATTATTAAACAATATAATGAAAGTCTCATTCTATTTTGTGTGCTTTTATCAGCAATAAAAAGCAGGTGATGATAATTTTTTCTATTTTCTGAATCATTTCTGTTCTATTCTATCTCCAGACATTATTTGCCTGTAAAATTTTTCCTGCAATATTTTATTTTAATTAAATTGATACAAATACGTATAAAGGGGAAATATCAAATCTGTACTTTTTTAATCAACGCCCTACATCCTTTGAACTATGAACATACGTATAGAGAGTGACAAACAGAGATAAATACTTTACAGATAAATACAATGTATTAATAATTTACTCCAAAAATTACACTTAGATAAATTATAATACTGAGAATGACAAAAAAAATTCTGTGATAAATATATCGTGACAAATAAATTTAGTGCGAAAAAATATCATGTTGCGAATTAATTTATTGAATAAAATTTATTGATTGCCTAACAATAACAGGCCAATAAACATAATAAATACAAGCAGAATTTCGGATTTTCTGCGCTGATAGATATTTTTCTATAGGAACTTAAGAAACTTAAAATATTCTGACAGACTTTTCGCTTTCCTGAGGTCCTGGTGCAAAACATCTATCAACGTAGCAAGTCCAAGTTTTTGCTTGTAGTTAGTATGTTTATTGTCCTGTTATTATCATGCGATCAATTCATTTTTAATAATAAATTGATATGTCATCACAACAGTTATGCATGTAGATGTCTTGAATAGTAGAAAGCATTTCATTTATATATTTTACGACAAATAAATAATCATTAATAGCAGAAAAAAAATGGGAAAACATTTAATGTCTTCATTCACCTCTCAATTCGCAATTAAAAATAAGCATAGCCTATTTTCATTTTAGTTCATAGAAGTAATTTTGTCACGAAAGCCTTGAATTAGGTCATCGTCCTAATTCAAGGCTTTCGTGTAAGTAATGAAAATATTATAAAAATTTCTGCCCCAATAACGATGAAGCACAATAAATATATGTTACCCGAAACCAATTTTTCTAAAACAAACTGTAGCAAATTACAACTATATTTGTCATTTTTATCGAACTCGCATATCATCTCTCCAAAGGTCAATATATGTGAATTATTGTTTCTAATTTAAACTTTTATGTAAAGTTAGTAATCAACAAGGTTACTATTAGAATATAGAAGTTCTGGCAATGCTGTTTTATTTCATAACTAAAAAGTTTTTCTTATCTTTTTAGACAAATTCCAGTTTAATTAAATAAAACACTGTTAAATGTCATCGGAGGTGGCCACTTTACTATTTTAATATCAATTAGCATTAGATTAAGTACATGAATGAAAGTCTCAATAATTTTTTTTTTGAATACTGGATAACATTCATTCATGCAATAACAATTGTTTACGGATAAACTCAAGGAGCTGTCGAGAGTCCCGATCGGGAAAGCATAAGCTGCGTTTAGGGTAAGCATAAAGAATGACACTTTTATTAGACATTAAAGAAAATACCAATAATTCAAAATAACAATAATTCATCTGTTAGATTCTCCCTTATCGATGCAAGTACAAAGAAAGCAAACGAGTGCAAAACAGACGATTATCTTTCCAGTTATCCGCTAACTTTCACTCCCATTTAAGCTTCCGAAGCAGTACTCATACAAATTGTTATCAACGATATTTCCAGCAAACCCGCCGTGTACTGGCAAAAATATTGTATTTCTATATTAACTGTCCATGTCAGAAATGCACAGTCTCTCCAATAGATGAATCCATTTTCTCGCGTTATATGTAAACGAAAAATATTTCTTTTCCTAAATGTAATATTACTACTTTTATTGTACTTTCGTACTTTACAAATTTAGTTACGAGAAAAAACAAAAAATGTGTACATACACACATACATATACTCGACGTACGAAAATATACGAAACGTACGAAAGTTGCTAAGTAATTGTAATAAGTTGTTTGGGTCTATTCTGTATTTTCAGAGTTAATTGAGTTTTAATTGATATCGAAAATAAGTCTTTACCTATAAAATTTTTCACTCATTATCATAACTGACGTATTACTCTCATAACCGTATATTTTGCCTACTTTGTATTTAAAAGTAAGGTATTGACATTGATACTAACGTGATTAAATTGAAAGCAACATAAATCCTATCTCAATTGAATGACTATAATATATTTCAAACCGTTGATACAAAACCTATTACACGTGTTTACCGTTAATAAAAGTATTACAGTTCTCAATTAAAAACGTTAAATTTCTAAAGAGGCATTTATAACAAATAACGGGAAAGATAGTGGAGTTTGATGACAAAACGAAATGGCCACAAGAAGTCAATTTACACCGGAGGATATTAACCTCTTTTGTGAAATGGAATATTATTGTCCGGAAACTAAATCCTTTGGTATAGTGAATATAAAAATGTAAGATAACCCCGCCATATATTAATAATTTAGGAAGTCTTGAAACGGTGATTGGTGAGCGTACTCTAATATTGTTGATCTGGATTTATTTTTACAGTCGCGTTAAGAGGCATTTTTTATTTTTGAATTACATAACACAAACCTATGCATTAAAAAATATATAATATTCATACATACATAACTAATGTTACGATTAGTTTTAATAAATCGATATATAATTCAAAGTGAATATTTTTATTTACTTTCAAACTGAATCGATAATGATTAGTATTAAATTGGTGTTTAATCTAAAAAAGTAGGTTGTCAAATAATTTAGCAGCCCCAAATGTTATTGCGGTTTATATGATAAATTACATATTTATATATTCACTTCTGCACTTGTATTTACTAGTTTAAAGTTACATCACGTTAGCACTTTATAGCAAAAATCAAATTGAAAACCATAATTTAATTTTAGGAGACGAATCGAAGTATCGAAGTGTACAGTTTGAGAATCAGTAAATTGTATTTAATATTATATTTTATGAATACAAGTTTTAGATCTGGCCTTGCATTATTAGGTATTAATGTAAGTGTCGAAATTCATTCCATATGTTTTATACATGTTTACTGACAAAAATGGTATCCATTTTTTATAACTAATAAATTGAAACATAAAATGTTATTGGTTTTAAAATAATTGTTAAATTGTTTAAAATATTTATGGAAACTAGTAATGGTTTATGTCAAACTTAATGCAATTTTATTGTTATGAATTATATTAAAAAAAATAAAGCAAGTTTCTGAACAAAATAAATCGAGATAATTTAAATAATTAAGTTTATATTATTACTAAAGACTATTCAAAATACGATTTTTCGCAATATGTAGATTTGTTTATTTTTGATCTATTAAGAAAGGTGGAAAATAATACGAAAAAGATTATTTGGAAGAGCAATCATGACAAATTTTATAGCACCATGCCATTAACAAATTAGGTAAATTACATGCCGAAATATGAGTCAGAGAAAGGACGTAACCAATTATGGCACGATTTGTATTTGATAAGTTTATTTCAATTAGCTGCATTGGATTTTAAACGAAAACGTTATTGGTAATATCTTTGTATTTATAGACGTCACTAATATAGGACACATGGTGTCTATAATGTGAATATATTCGGAGATTGTCATCTTAATGAGATAAAAGTTTCACACTTTGAAGCAGTTAAATTTACGTAGCAAATTAAAGCATAATATTAACCTGAAAGTAAAATACTTATATATTTGTCATTTATCGGGTAGAATAGACCTTGAGACATTCTTTGTCTAATTCATGCGATAAATGAAAAAGTTCATTTAAAAACTAATTATTCATTGTACCTACGCGTACAACTACATGAACGACTTTTATTTTACAACTCATAGAACTTCGAGAAAGGGCTACGCTTTTTAATTGTAAAAGTTTTATATTTAGCCTAATTTTTTCTCGTTGAAATAAATGCTCTTAGATAATCTAAAACACCTCTATAATGGAGAAATGGATTAAAACCGATGAATTCATTCAGTAGAGGATATTTGTACGGAAAATCTGTTATTGATGAAATCGCAATATGTCTTGCGTCGATAGGAATGAAAAACATTTTCATGGCTACTTGTACGAAGGCATTGTATTACGGCTATATAGTAGAAGGTGAAACCATTTTTATGTTTCTAGTTAGGACCATTAACTCAATCTGGAACTCTAGCTCCATGTTTGATAAGAAAAAAAAATTATAATCGAGGTTTCAAACCGTATTATATCCAAGATTGTTTAGAAGCTTAACCTTCCTATATTTATTACATTTTCGTAAATATTTTTATGCAGGTAAATCCTGTGAAGTCGGGTTCCTTGATAGCTGCCGGATTTATGGCTAACTTCATTTTAGTGCACGCCGCGCGTTCGGGCGAAACGCACGTGTTGTAGCATTCGGCGCCAATTGGTCCATGAGACCGACGCGAGCATAGGTGCCACTTTTTGTGTAAGTGTTGTATAATATAATTAATGCATTTATATATTTTTTACAGACTTTGAATACTTTATGAAGTACGTATAGTAAAAGGTATGTATGTATGTTATTTTATATTATATTTTGACCAATTTATCATTCTTTTTTAGGTTATCTTTCATATCAAAATGGACGATGATCAAATCAGATTGTTGCTGGACGAATCTAGTTCTGGTTCTAGTTATGAAGATGAAAATGACAGGGAGGTGTTACAAGAAGAGACGTATTAGACCGAGCAAGACGACGACAATATCGAGATATCTGAGGAAGAACACAGTAAAAATTCCTGTGATTTCTACTTGGGAAAAGATGAACAGACAAGGTGGACTAAATATCCTGCCTCAAACCCAACTAGGCGACGTGCTATAAACATAGTCATTCAACTTCCAGGTGTTAGAGGAGAAGCTAGAGATTTGAAGGAACCAGGTGAGCTGTGGCGGCTTTTTTTTCGGAGGGCATTATCAACCTGACAGTAAAGTATACCAACGAACAAATTAATCGATTGAAACATAATTTTACAAGGGAGAGAGACTGCGCCAATACGTCTGTATTGGCGCAGTCTCTCTCCGCAACATTGACATTGAAGCTTTTTTAGGCCTTTTACTGTTTGCTAGAGTCAGAAGAAACGGTCGTCTAAATGCCAAGGATTTTTTCAAAACTGACGGGTCATCCCCGGAGATATTTCGATTGACTATGGGCTTTATCAGGTTCTCTCTATTGATGCGTTGTCTCAGAGTTGACAATAAAGATACGCGAGAAGAGAGAATAAAACTGGATAAACTGGCACCTATTAGAGAGTTGTTCGATGAAGTTGTGGGAGCGTTCAAAAAATATTACAGT
The DNA here is from genome assembly GCA_039881145.1 of Druceiella hillmani. Lineage (NCBI taxonomy): Eukaryota > Metazoa > Arthropoda > Insecta > Lepidoptera > Hepialidae > Druceiella > Druceiella hillmani. Next base: position 18,613,875 of record JAYKKI010000004.1, on the reverse strand, counting down.
GTGTTTCAGTATGTTACGATTGACGAAAAACTAGAAGCTTTTATAGGACGTTGCAACTTTCGCCAGTACATTCCCTTAAAACCCAACAAATATGGATAAAAATGTATGCATTGAGAGATGCCAAAATGTTTTATACCCATACCATGGAAGTTTACGTTGGGAAACAACCAGACGGTCCATATCAAGTTGATAACTCCGCTTTGGCTTTGGTTTTGCGATTGAGTGAAAATATTCACAATACTGGGCATAATATAATATGTGATAACTTCTTCACTAGTATGCCATTGATAGATAAGCTTGAGTCTCAACACAAATTGACAATTATTGGGACGATTCGTAAAAACAAACGAGAATTGCATAAACAATTCACGGATATACGAGGAAGAGTAGAAAAGTTTAGTTTATTCGGGCACCGACGCAATCGCAGTCTTGTATCCTACGTACCGAAAAAAGGAAAAAATGTCCTTCTCGTATTCAGCATGCACGATGATGCCCAGATCAATGAAGAAACAGGTAAAACGGAAATTATAATTTACTACAATAATTGATACCGTGGACAAAATGTGTGAGACTTACAACGATGCATGTGGGACAAATAGATGGCCGATGGTGATATTTTACAGTTTGATGAATGTAGCGGGTATAAATACGTTTATAATATACTTCCACAACAACCCTACCGAGAAAATTAGCCGTAGGATCTTTCTTGAAACCTTAGCATACGATCTGATCAATCCGCAACTTAGACGACGGGCTCTCATGACTTCCTTACCGAGAACCATAAGGAACAGGCTCGCCAAAATATTTAAATTAGATGGACCTGAGTCTTTAGCAATATCTAACAATAATAAAGTTGGTCGTTGTGGATACTGCTCATCAAAAAAAAACCGCAAAACACGTTACACCTGCAAAAAATACTTTTGTTTGGAACATGCTGTAACCGTATGCCCTGATTGTTATGGTGAGGCTCAAAACTAAGCCAAACATAGATAAATATGTTTTTCGATATGTTTATTATTATTATTCAGAAGTTTATTTTGTTTTTAAAAAGAAGTTCAGATTTTAATTTTGTTTTCCTAGTAATTAAGAAAAAAATCTCAAATTCGAAGACTGGTTTGTGATAGAGTATAAGTCAGTAAAATTATTAATAAATTAAGTATTATTCATACTTTTTTGTTTCATTACATCCTAAACTTTAAAATAATAGTAATATTATTTAGGCTTCTTAGTAAAAAAAATATGTTGTAGGGGTAAAAACTATCGGTTTGTGACACCGTGCGCGAGTATAGGTCTTACAAAAATTGGCGCGAGTATAGAAAGGTTATTATTACACTGTTTTTTGTAAATTTGAACAGTTTCAATAAATAAAATGTCTGATATATATATATATGTATATATATATATATATATATATATATATATATATATATATATATATATATATATATTATATTTATGTTAACAGACTTCTCTAAAATAAGACAAGGGAAGTCGTTTACTTCTTATAAAATCAGTGTGTATTTACAGCTTTATTATCCTATTTTCTAAATTTACAGTGATCCAAGAGCTCGTCGTACCCTAGAATTTAATTGTTGTTCAGAAAGATACAATTTTAGGCTTGTTATTTATTGCATTATTTACTACATAAAAACCAATGTTTTATTTTTAAATATTTTTAACTCAACAATTATAAATGCAAAAATTTGGTTTTATGGAGGGATATATGGATGTTTGTTACTAAATAACTCCTTAAGTCCTAAATATTACTGCCCGAAATTATACATATTACTGGTATTACTGACGTAGGAATATAATATAATCTAAATATTACTGGCGAAAGAATAGAATATAATCTATATTAAAATGTTTCTCCGAGAGCGTTATTATAATCCAGGGGTATAGCATCCATCTTTAATTATGTTCATTAGATACCTAATTGATCAGGTAATGTAGTTTGCGAGGAAAATCTGTAAGAGTAATTTCAGTATATATTAATTTATACCGTGTATTTCTAATTTCTAAATTTAAGTGTTGGCTCCACGGGTAAACATACAAAACTCTCTCCCTTTTATAACTTGATCACGTGAGGTGTGAAACAAAAACCTGTAAGTATGATTTTGGCATTTATTAATACATACCGAGTATTCGGAATTCCCAAATCTAAGTGTGGTTCCTGTAGGATAGCACACAAAATTTTATTCCTTATTTAACTTGATCGCGATGTTATTTCTGAACGTGAATGAACATTGGAAAATTTGGAACAGAAATAAACATTAGGAATAATTGATATCGCTGAATTATATGTCAATAATTCCGGGATTGACATAAAATGCAGCGACGTTAATAGGATCCATCACGGGCAGAATATAGTCGTCAAACAAAATGTTTGTTTTAAATTTTAAATGAAAAAAAATTATACTGGAATAGTTTTTTCATGTTGAAATTCATTTGTTTACCCATCTGTCTACTATAACATCACAAGATGATTTACTTACAATAATGAGAATACATTTTATGGAATTATATTTTCATTTCCCTAATAATAGTCAAAATAACTGTATTATTACCTTTAATTACAACTTTATTTCCTTTAGCCGAAACTGGGTACGGCGATGGAGGCAAAAGGTAGTGATAGAAACTCTTTACTGATGAGGAGTGTCCAAACTCATCGAGTTTGGACACGTTTTACTTGTCTTGAGGTAAATAAGAAAGTAACAAAGTATATAAGTAGGTATGTATTTACGTACAAAAGTATGAAAAAACTATGATATTACTAGGTAGGTAGATAAATAAGAAAGTACAAGTATAAATAAATACATAAAGTAACTAGTAGTCAAGTAGGTAGTACAAGTAGTATTAAATACATACAGGTATTTGTAGTAATTAAACTATTGGTAAGGTGGTAAGTGCTAATTTGCAGATATATACCAAGGCATGAAATAACTAGGATATCAGTAAGTAGTGTGTGGTGAAGCCACAAGAGCGACAAAATTTTATATGCCTCTATTTATTTAAATATATAAACATATATATATATATATATATATATATATATATATATATATATATATATATATTCAATAAACTTTGCAAACATCTGGTCCGATTTCAATACATGAGGCAGTATTGATATTGAATTCATAATAAGTTCGTGCTATTTTCGATAATATTTACGAAAAAAGAAAAATAAAACACTTTTGCCAAACAATTTATGGAATTTAGATAACCACCGAATATATTTAATTTAGATAAATAAGGTAGTTAGTTGAAACGATATCGTTTCCGAAAATAAATTCGCAAAATACTGCTACCGTTAGAAATTTTTACAATCGGTGCCAAGTGAAGCTCATCGGTGTGTATGTTCAAGAGAGAGAAAGAGAAGCATCAAGTTGATATTGATTATATATTAAATACTAGATATTAAAATTTAATCGATTCCCTATTTGTAAGTATCAATTTTCAAAGTAAGAATATATTATATTTTGTAATAAATTTCTGCATTTTAATTTTTTTTAATATAATTTTTTTCCATATTATTTTTTACACAGTTAAATCACGTTTGTATTATTTATAGATTTATGGGCTAAATCATGATTGATATATTCTAAATCTATGCTCTGTCTCTATCTATATCTGAACGCGGTAACTACTTACTTATACTAAACTAAAATGATAAAACGAACTAAAATTAAAAAAATAATCGAACTTGAAGGCAATCGCAGTCATATAAATTCAAAGCAAATCAGTCTCAGAAACACGAGGGCAACATTTCATAGACTTGTAAACGGGCGTCGAGCGAATATTGTATCTTTATTTTTGTTATTAGCTCACATTCTTTGCACCTAAATATTTATACTTCCTAAAGCTCAGGAAGGCTAAATCACGTCGTCGTGACAACAAATCCCGTGGCTTCTCGGTCCCTTTATTCAACTCCACGCTTAGATACCTTATACTTGATTTATTTCATTTCTAGATACGTATTATGTGCAAGATATTACAAGAAATTATAACAATCGCTATAAATAAAAGAGTTTTATACCAGATATTTAGAGTGTTAGAAACATTTTAATGAAACTAATGACAAAAAAGATGAAAGTAAATTTTTGAGTATACTAAATTAATTTTAGGATTAATTTCTTTGCGCTAATTTGATATATTTAGGAAAGGTAAGAAGGAAGAAGTGGTTCAAACACATTTAATGATTTGTTTAGTTTACAAATTAAGGATGAGAAAATTTAAAATAGAACTTTTGCATTTCCAGTTTTTTCTCCAATTTTTATCACTTAGCAAGTAATTTTATCCACATTTTTTCGGTGTTCTTTCCATAAAAGAGAAAGTAATAAAAGCCAGTCTTCAAATTCATGCTCAATACCAAGCCAGGATTATAACGAAGTGTTAAATAGCATCAGGATTGGTATTTTGAGAGTTCCACTTATACATAAAGGTAAAAATATTGGTTTGAACAATTACTACAAGCCTTTAATTGTTCGAACTATTATATTATCCATAATCATAGCATTTCTATTTAACGCCTAAATATTAATACTATTTTTCACCACGTAAACACATTTGCAAGTGTATCTTTAACAGGTGTAGGACAAATTATTTAGTTCATAGCCCTATCTCTTTTTTTTTAAATATGAGCTTAAAACTGTCTTCGATTCGAAGGTATTCGATAATAAAAGAAATGTTTCAACACGAGATTCAAAGTTTGAAGGATTTAAAAGTTGAGGGTTTCCCTTTTCTCGATAAAATCTTGAAATAAATATATTCTTAACCTTTTCAAAGTACCAAAGTTATAGATTAATAGAACTCTGACTTTCTCACATTGTTTCCTAAACGTTTTTGTTAAATGGAAGCTTTTCTGTAACACATATTTTTCTGAACTTAGAATCTCCCATAAATAATTAATAATCAAATTTACACAACTGACGTAAACGAATTTAACTCTTTGGCATACCTTGCAGGTAGTTTTATAGTCTCTTTAGATCTGAAACATGTCAGTTTTGTGGAAACATTCTTATTTCTCCGTTAATTACCTTCAGTCAACTAATAAGTAATAGTTTTACATGGCACAATTTTTTTAAAACACGTGAATGCAATATGTTTATGTATATAGGGAGTTTAATCCTTGTCTTATATTTCATCATTTACATTATCATAATTAGATATGCGAAAGTAGAAAGGAGGTTGCCTAATCTACGTTAAGAATAAGGTTTCACAGAAGTAAGACTCTGTTTGTATATAGATGTAGCGCTCCTTACCTAATTTACTCTTTGGTAAATTTTGTCTGTCATGAAATGCCACCATCCGGGTATCCTAGTATGTTCAGGCAAAGAGTGTCCGGGGACACTCAAGTACTTCAATAAAGCAGATAAACATTTTCAGTTGGGAAGATTAATTTTGTAGTTTTTGATAATCTATATAAGTAAGGGAAAATAAAATTGAGAAAAAGTGTAAAGGGCATAAATACTTTGCATTTACGTTGTTCAAAGGTGCATTTTTTAAATCATCACTTAAATTTACGAAAAGAAAAAATAAAACACAGTGCAATCTTCAAATATAAATTTGATAAGGAATCATTATTGCTGAATGATTTTACCAACATGCATATGTATTTTAAAATAAATACGTAAATAAAATAGTTCAATAATAATAAATATTAAATAGCAAAAAGTTTGGTAATGATTGTCCTATAAATATTTGTACATTAAATGTGCCATTTCTCAAAAGAAAATATTTTATTAATGCTAGATGACTTTGAACATTCTGCAAATATCATGGGTGTATAGATTAAAATATAGTTTAGATCATTTTTAATTTTTTTTGAAAGTGATAAAAAAAGACAAAAGTTACAACGTTTCATAGGACTTAATTTCCTGTAATATGCATTTTTTCCCTTTTCCTACTGATCTGATAAGAAATATATTTTATCCCTTTTCCTACTGATCTGATAAGAAATATAGAAATTTACCTAGTGAAAAATTGAAATTTTTAAATATTAAATTTTTACTCTCTTAATATCGAATGAGATGGAACGATAATTAAAAGTTCTAACATTTGTAGTGAGTATTTTATATTTGTATTGTTTGTTATCATAACCACTACAGGCCAAATAGCAACGCCTATGTGTATTGTCAATAACACATTCCACAAAGAAATCCATTTTGTTTAAGGTTCACCATCGTCCCAACAATTTTAATAAGAAGTATCAATATTAAATATTTTGTAAGCAAGACTTACTTAAAAAAGAAATCTGAAATAAAAAGAGAAGAAAAAAATATAAGAACCTTAAAGAAAAGAAGAGATATGAGAACTTCAAAGAAATCCATTTTGTTTAAGGTTTTTATATCTCATAAGGCTCATCTCATTACAAAACGTCATAAATTCATTCAATACCCATTTAAATTAAAGCAATCTTCAACATATTGCTTATAAGGAAGTATTAAAAATAAAAATTTTGTAAGCAAGACTTACTTAAAAAAGGAAATCTGAAATAAAAAGAGAAGAAAAAAAATATTCCCAAAAATTTTCAACTTTCGATTATAAATGCATCGTCGTCACTTAGGGGACATTTTCATTTAAGATCTAGTAAAAATTAACATTTTCAAAATTTTATATTAAGACTATTACTATAATATATATTACAATTATATTTATTGGCTATAATTATTTAAATATTCCATAATTAAAATAATGTTTAACATATTTATTTACACTTTAATTACGCTCTATAGAAATACGAGTCATTTTATCCACAACAATATTATTTTCGTTAATGAGAATAGCTTCATTTGCAGTTAAATATTACTAAAGTAGTAAATATTTTCCCACGCCGTTATTAATATTGAAGCTGTAATACAGAATAGCCTTATATATAAAATATATTGCAAATCATGCACTTTTTTCACCAAAACATCGCCAAAATTATCCATATTAATACATTCAAATCAACCTGAGCCTTGCTGCTAACTTACGAGGAGGACTTTATTTTATTCGATTCATTAACGAAAAGCAAAACAGTAGACAAACGTTAGCTTCATAAACAAATTGAATTTAAAAAAAAAATTATTTATTAGTGCCATCCAGACTTAACTAACATGTGCCGACACGTAAATATACAAGTTTAGGAATAAGAACAATCAATAATTTAGTATCCCTTCTTTAGTATATCCACAAAAAGCGAAAGTCATTTGTTTCTCATGTAAATGAAATTCTTCCGTATATTATTATAACGTTAAACCTAAATTAGGTTTTCATAATAAATATTTTAAAACTTCAAAGTCGTTAGAATTTTTTGTTCAAATTACTAATTGAAGAATTTATTATTTAATTTTTCATACTCTTATGGGAGCGCGTATGAGGTTAGATTTATTTTAAATATTAAAAGGATATGAAAAATATTAATTTGATACTGAAAAATAGATATTTTTCTAAGTAAAAAGCCTCCACATTAGCCTATTTGTGTATTTTCATGAATGAAATCATTTCAGACTACGTATCTGTTTCTGCCGTTAATATTTATAATTTATTTCTTACTATAAATTGCTAAAGAAATCAAAACACGTAACACTTGTACTTATCAATAACATCTTTTATTAAAAATACGTAAGACAGACATATAAGATTGACAGGAATTCATACTATATATATATATATATATATATATATATATATATATATACATATATATATATATATATATATATATATATATATATATACATATATATATATATATATATATATATATATATATATATATATATATATATATATATATATATATATATATATATATATATATATATATATATATATATATATAGGTTCAATAAAATAGAAATAAAATAACAAATATGGAGTAAGGGAAAGGAGACATACAAAGAAAATTAGCTGTACCTGGATTCCGATTTTTTATAATACTGAAAGATCTAAAAAGTATTGAAATATGTATGAACTATATCTGTTGTTTAATTGATTAGCAAGCATTTTTGATCGGATTTGTCTCAAAGTATTCTGCAACAGTTTTAATTTCGGCATTAATTAGTCGAAAGCAACTTATAATTCGGCAATAAAATATTTCTTATTTTCAATAATTTGTCTACAACAGGACCTCTAAGTAAAAAAAGAAAAAGTTTAAATTATTACCGAAATACCAATAACACCAGTTTTTTTGCGAAATTATATCCCTGTCACTCATTATTAAAGGCAAAAAAAATATGTTATCTGCGTTTCGTCGTTTATCGCTCTGATGACGTCGCACGGTGCTTGCTATATTGATACTGCTAAACTTAATTGTTATGGTCACATTGATATCGTACATTTGAAAAAAAGATGAAAAATAAGAAAAACAATTCATTATTACAATAATCTTATCGTGTACTTAGAAATCAGTAGAAATCCAATTAAAACATAAATTTTAAAAAAACCTGTTTAAAGTGTGTTCTCTAGTTTTCTATAAATCACACATACTACTCTGACTCCTAACTAATATTATTTTGTGTATCTTAGTTATTTAGATAAGTGCAGTTTTTGAATTATTCTGACAGATGAACTTTTTTATTTTTCTCTTTTTAAACGTCAACAAGTTATCCTTTTTTAATATTAATTCTTGTTGCCAGTTCTGTCGCACTACTTGTTTAAATGTTCGTATCATCGTGGTAATAATAAGGAATGGGACGGGTATCCAACATATACTATAGGAAAAACTAACACATGAAAATGTTTGAAGATAAGAGGGGAAATTTAAAAGTTATAAGGAAGTTCTCAGTTGAAAAATAGAGACGCATGTTTTTGTAATTAAAATAAAAATTTTGTTTTCAAAAATAATAACTGCGCTTATTATTAAGTTTGCGAGTTCAGAGGTATGTTTTATTATTCCTTTTTTTCTAATTTAATGTCCTCTTATAATTCCTATTATTAAGATAATTATTGTTTTCTTTTCCTTCTTTGAGTTAAAATGTTTGTTTTTTTTTTTAATTCAAACTAAATTCGGAAGAATTGTTCATTTTTTATCATATTTTATATATTACGCATATTATAATCTTTGTGATAAAAGTATTCATAGAAATAATAACAAAAACGAAATTCGGTAAAAAGTTAAAATTCACGGCAGGACGATTGCTCTCAGCACTGCGGTTCTAAAACTATATATGTAAAATGATCTAACCGATAATCAAGTAACGCAAAAACCTGTGCGAGTAAAACGCCCCCTTGGAAAATTTTGTGCATACTTACAACTTGTTTTAGCTTTTATACATATAAAAGTTCAAATATTTAATGGTACGGAAAGTTCTTATTAAACAATTATAACCAAAATGTTAATTTCTTGCCTAACATATCTATCGTGGGCGTTAAATTGTCTTGAATTTTTAAAAAAGCTTAAACCTGTGGTAATTGCTATAGATATCCTATAATAATTAAGCCAGATTTTAGTAATCCAGAATTTTCATATTGTTTTGATTCAGTACTTTTAGAAATAATGTTAGGGAATAGGCTTAGACTTTCTTTGAAGATACACCACTTAAAACTAAAAACAGTATTTTTTATTTATTTGTAGTTAAGCTGTTCAAAAGATACAAAAAACATCATGTACATACAGATTTTATGTAAAAATTGAATAAAAAAATTAAATTTTTAATTGGCAATTTAGAGGGCTAAGTTGCTATTTGCAAACATGCTGATTAATATTTTATATTTCATTCCGAATTTTAAGATTCTATATCAAATATTTTCTAATAAAATCGGCTGTGATATACAGACAGACAGGTGAATAGTTTTATAAAAGCCCCATTTTCCTTTTGAGTTACAAATCACTTAAAATATAAAAATTTATATATGAATATTACATACCAAATTATTAACTACTCTCTTTACAATATCATTCCACGGTAATATACTAAAAGATGCATCCAAAATATAAACTAATATTTAGGGTTCAAAACCAACACATTACTCCTGCGAAAACTATACACTAAATATATAATCTCATAGTTATGAAGCAGAGTAGCGAAAGTTTCAGAGTTACGAAATTCATGGGTAAATAAGCGAATTCAAAAAGCTTTCAGAAAAAAAATTCAAGTGTATCAGGTACCTAAAAATCATATGCAAGTTAAAGAAGAGGCCTGTTATCAAAAATATCCCGCTAATGATAATATATATTTCTTCCTTTTTAACTTTAAATAAGAATAAGATCCAAATGTTTCCAGCCTAAATTAGCCACGACAAGTAAAAATAAAAATAATTTTATTATTTTTCATTTTATTTTAGTACAATTTTACAAAGTTAAATAAATCTGTGCAAAATTGGATGAAATTTTGTAGAATAAAGTTCAATGAGTTGAAGTCAGTATTTCATTAATGTATGTACTTCAACCCGCCGTTTGTGTCAAATTTATTTTCCTTCTAATCATGTTTCAATTAAGAGACCAAATATTAGTCACTCAGTATAAATTCAGGGTTATAATAGGGTAGTAAATGGACTTATATATAAATCTACATTGCTGGATAGCAAATTTGGCAACAAAAGTGGGCGGTATTGTCATAAAGCAATAATAATATGCAAGATGCTCTACTCCAATAATACCACTAACTGGTGCATTATTGAAGCGTAACAGTTGCGATTTACAATTTGATAGGTTAATAATATTCTTTTATAGTTCAAGGAAAGTTTCCACAATCTTTTTGAGGTTTCATCGTTTACTTTGTTTTCATGAGTGGTTCATGGCAAGAAACTATACATTTTTTCGATATAAATACGATTGTTTGAACTTCACAGAAGGGCTAAAATTCAGTGCGACACTTCACATGCGGCTCTGAATGCAGTTGTAGAATTCACCTTGCACTGATTTTCATCAATATGAGCATAATATTCTCGTGGCAATTCATGTTGAAAAATCGTTTATCCGCTCTTGTTTTTAATTTTTAAATATCCGTTTCTAATTATACTAAATCTTTTGGTCAAAAATCATAAGATTTAGGATAATTGCTATAGTTTTTAGTAATCTTCTAGTTCAATTTTAAAAACTCCGTCTTTCACGATTATTAGTTTAGTGCTTTCGGAAATGGAATGGAGGGGGTGGGGTGTCAATTCGCTAATGCACAATCTGCATATTTTTAGTACATCTTTTTAAATATGCAATATAAAAACAATAAAAAAAAACATTTTTGTAATTTTCCTAACAAGTCTTTTCAAATAACAACCTACGCGACTATAAATTTAAAAATAATTTATTCACCCTTTCTTCCATGTTTACATGAATATTTTTAAAAAGCTTAATGTGCGGGTTAATAAGACGTATTATTGTATCAAGGTTTAGGTTTTTACGTTGCATAATTACTGAAAAAATTGGCCATCGTGATCAACAAATTGATACATGCATGCATGATCTTATAAGTTTTCGTTTTCTTTAATTTAATGTAGAAAACCTAAAAAGATACAGAAAGTAAAGACAAAATATAAACAAAAATATTACATCTATTTTGACTTTACCCGCACGTCAACACATGTTTCGATATTTCCTTTTCTAATATTGAACTAAAACGATTTTTACTCAATGGTGAAAGAATAAAAAAATATAATGAAACGCGATCCCAAATCTTAAATTAGACCTTCGTGTAATAAGTTTCCTCTCGCTTCCAGTAAAACAGATGCGTCTGAAAGAAATATAATATCGATCATTTCTACAAATTTGTGAACTAAGGTTTCATTAATTTTAAGTAAAATTTACTCATATTTGGACTACTTTGGCGGATTCAAAATACGAAAATACTGAAAGGCATCCTAATTACCAAGTGTGATCAGGAACTTCGTGCTTTGTAATAATTTATATGTTGATTAGGATAATTTTGACTTTTTTTTCAAAACTTCGATAGTTTTTGTTGTGCAGCGTAGTGTTAAGTAATGTTATGGCCCTAAATTAAGTCATGTTTAAATTTTGTGTATTATATAATTATGGAAAAACCGTCATAAATAAAAATGGGGTTATATGTTACTGAAATAACGTATATTAATGCGTTCTTGAAACAAGTTTGCTAATGCATTTTTAATTTTTTTTTTATTTTTTCATTCAAAATGTCACGCTCATGTCTTCGACCTGTTATTAGTCTAGAAGAGCAAAGTTACACCTCTATTTTACCAGCCCAATCTCAAAAAACCCAACAAGTACCAGAAGAACTCATGCTATGAGGATTCTGTATTTATTCAGGAGTCTATATATACTCAATGGTACATGGTAATAATAAGACATGTGAAATCTTTACAAATATTAATTCATTATAAATTGTATTAATTCATTATAAATATATTGCCTGGTGTATTTTTCAAAGAAATAATAAAAATACAATTTAAAATGCAAAGGTATTTTTGAATTAATTAATTTTACATAATTTTTGTGAACTTTTTGTCAGCACAACCACAGGAAATAACCTGATCAACCATTACTCTTAAATTAGCAGTGCCTACATTAATTCTCCTTTAATTCTTTATACTTTTGAATATTTCAAAAATAAAAGTTAAGTTTTTGGGGGTTGGAGACGTGCAACTTTTGACAACAGTAGCTTAAAAGAATTCCACTTACAAATTAACAAATATATTTACAAACAATCAAGTAAAAAACTTTACCCCTTTATTATATTATTAATTGGAATTATTTTATGTTTAAATTAATGAAATTTCAAAATAATGATAATATTTTGAATAATTTATTAGAAATACTTAACAGAACACTATTTTAACTTTTTACTTATCTAACTATACAAGGAACATTCTTAACGTAAATTTTAATAACAAGTTGCATCCTTATTTACTTGGAATATCTCACATCCGGTACAACAACCGCGTAAATACAAAATAAATTTAGGTTGATAGTTACATATCATGAAACATGCGTAATAGGCCGCCGCAATTATAATTCAAATCTAGTGTCTATGATGACAATAAATTATTGCAAATTAATTTCCAAATTTCTATCGTCCTATCAAATTAGGAAACTTCAAATACTCCTACAATAAAAAAAAATTAACAATTTTAGTTTAATGGAAGAGACAAATTTAATGAAATGAAAGTTTTAATGTAACACTTTGAAAATTAGTCATCATATTTTTATTAATTTTTCGAAAAAATTGAATATCATAAATAAAATACCTATTGAAATTGTAATGCTCTTTACATCTCTTTTGGAGCAATTTTTGTAAAGTATGTAAAATATATAACGGTTCAATATAAATTCAAAGTTTAAAAAATTCCGAATATCGTAACAAACTATTATACACGAAAAAAGATCTTCTTTTGTACTAATTTCAGTGATGTAATATAGTTTGATTTAAAAGAGGTGATGAAGAACATTTTAGCACTATACTACTTTCTCCTGGACCTTTTAGCCTCCCAAAGGAGTCTATGAGGAGGTTAAGAAGAATAATGAATAAAAATAGCAGGCACGACAATAAAAGTGTTGCAGAAAAATGCGTTTTTATGATTCCGTTGTAAACAATGGAATACATATCATTTTATCATATATGTCCGTCCGCATGTCACGACCATACAATTTGTGCAGTTTTGAAGCTAACAAGTAGATTCATAATATGGATATCTCAATTTACTCGCAGCAAAATATTTTAATGTACCGATACAGATGAATAAAGAGCGATACATTTTTTGCACATGTTATCGGTCATACCGTTCAATAGATTTAATTTTAAATAAAATCAGCGTATCGTTTGCTATTTCCGAACTCGGTTTGTAAAAAGATACATTACAACTTGACGTACAATTTATTCCAAACTCTCAAATTTGCCTATGTTCTCGATATTTCTTTTAATTAAAATCATTTCTCTTAAATTGCGTCAACAATTTTTAGAGACAGAGATAAATATTTAACACTACTTCACATATTTTTAGATATTTAGTAAACTGGCTTTACTGAAATTTAATCGGTGTTTCTCAATAAAATTTATTTTTTTACAACACGACTAAAATACACTTGATTTTTACTTTTAAATTCTTTTTTTCAGTTGTTATAGATTTTCAAAATATACGCTACTAATAATTTCCTTACGAGAATGTCCGTAACATTCTCGTATAATTACCATTCGAGAGCCATAATTCCTGGGAGAACGCCATATAAGTTATTTCTTTCTTTATATTTGCTATTTCATATAGCTTTTCAGTAACAGTAAACAATCCGTCGCAATAAAATTTAAAAAATATTATGTACTCAAATAAAATACTTAACTAAAAACAGCAAAAATAAAAAAGACATTAAAATTATCTAGTTTTTTTTCATTCAATTGTATGCTTAAATGTAAGTAATGCTGCTTACACATAAGGCAAAATTGGAGCAAAATTTTTTGATAATAATATTCTACTATTCTGCAGTTTTTTGTTCTTATTCGACGGTTCAGTTTTGAGTAATGTCTTTTACAGAAAGCGTGAAACCGAATGAAATATGAAAGCAAAAAGCCAAACGTGAACGAAAGCTGATATTTTCCTATACCTATGGCCTATAGTTATAAGGAAATCCTTATACAACCATTACCTAAGTGCCAAAAATCAAATTATATGAAAAGAAAGTAAAAAGGTTACTATTTTTACATTTTACATTTTGTGCATATTTCTAGATAAAATCAAAACGAATAAATGTGTAAAGAAAGAACAAATCAAATACAGAATTGAGTTATTTTTATATAGAAGGCATTGGTTCTTTAAAATTTCAGGATTCTCTTGAAGTCATGAGAACAATTCGAAAGTGAAATTACTTACGTTTGTAATTACAATCACAATAAGAGAAAAAAGTCATTGTGAAAGTCGTTCTGAAAAAAATTGAGAATGATGTAGCATTTCGTCGTTTCTCAGCGTCACTTGGAAGTCTCTAACGTAAATATCACCCCATTTGTTAAAAACATAAACTTGACAGGTGTCGCAATATTAACTTGCGGAATGCTAGGGGTGAAGACGAGCGAGGAGGATAATATTTACTACTCGTAGATACGATTCACACGTGTTTTGTTTCCGGCAGCGTGTTTGCCCACTTTAATTTGCTTTTGTGACTACTTTGAGCGTACGTTTATTCTTCTCTTTAGTTAATCGTGCTGAATATTTTAGTTAAATACGTTTACACACGAAGTACTATCTTTACATTACTTTTTGACTTTGAAAAACATTTCGAATATTCACAAGAAATATCAAGATCGTCTCATGAAAATCTTATGTTAAATACTTATATCCACAATTTATGGAAACTTTGAATAAAACCAGAGTTGTAAACGTTTTATTGAAGTTGATTTAATTGATATTGAAATAAATCTCAATTTTACAAAACATGATCATAAATTTTACTTATTCTCAAATTAACATAAATAATTATTCATACAAAATACGAGTAATTATCTGTCGTTTGTTTGAGAGGGAAATAATGAAAATTCGCTTATTTATTATAAAGTTTTACATGGAAGACATATGAAATAGAGGTAATTATTATAAATTAGGCTTTTATTTTTTTTTCCTTGTGCAGTCAAAGAAAACAGATATATTTTACACTTATAGCATGAAATTAAAACAAAATCCTTAGACGATAATTACTTAACCTAACCTAACCTAACCTAACCTAACAACCAGTATTTGGTGAAGTATTTTTGCTCATATTTAGGCATTTTTGCCCATACCTAGGTATCTTTTAACATAATTTTATTTGCACTATTTCGTAAATAAAATAGAGTAACGGATGGAGAGTTTATTTTACCTATTTGAGACAATCGCGTAAAATTGGAAAGGAAGTGATAAGCTGTAAGGCAATCATAAAGCAAAATAAAAGCCATATTAAAATTTCAATATTAATTTTCAGTAGTAGGACCACCGTTAATTTTAATGAGTACTCCTACATCCAACTAGGGTATGCTTCCTCAAGCTACAATATTAGTTTACGTTCGAAAACCACTCGTTCTGAAAATGGAAAAATATTTAAAAGAGAGATTCAGTCAGGCGTAGCCAAGTGTGCATATGTCGAATTTTCCATTATTTGTAGAAATAAAAAGTACGAAATCAAAATGTGCCTTTAGTCTGCCTCGTTATCACTATTATGTGTAAACGTAAATAAGTTTGAATTACGTAAGGGATTTTGTAGTGCGTCTTTGAATTTAAGACGTTCTGTAAAGAATTTTTTGTACTAAAGGAATATTCTTTATAACTATTTTATTTATAACTAATTCATTTTCGAGCTAACACGATATAAATTATAACGATAAATAATAATAAGAAAATACGTTTTCCACAAAATATTTTATTTCATTATAAACCATTAAAGATTAACATGGGAAATTAAATATAGAAAACAAAATTAAACTCCCTATATTAGAAGAAGCATTTCGCCCGGAAAACCAAGTTATAACATTTTTAATACTCGTACTATGCTGAAATGTAAATTTTTTTAATTTGAATTCGTGTAACTTTATATTTTAGTCATACCGTTTTACCGTACAAGTTTAATATTTATAGCAAAGATCAAATTGTGTTATTTTCTTCATAATATTTTATTATTTCCTTAATTATAAATCAGACTACAGTCTTGCATCCTATGAACAAAATTAGAGCATTAACATATATTAGATATAAATATCAATTAGTTCGTATGAGTATGATTAAAACTTTATTCCTATAAAGCATACAATTTGAGCTAATATTAAATAATTGCATAAAACACCGTATTTTATATGTTAAATAAAAAAAATTATTAAAATTTGAATTAGTTTTTTTTAATAAAAACTTAGTGCAACATATTTATATAGCATGTTATAAAAAAATTAATGATTATAAGACACAAAGAACAGCCTCTTTTCTAATTACTAAACATTGCATAACTTGGATGAAGTATATGTGAGTCAGTTATATCTTGACTCACGCGGTTTACGGTATAAGTTAAATTAAACCGCTCTTATAAAACGAGATAAAGAAAAAAATTTTCATTTTGATATCTCAAAAATATTAAGGAAATAGCTGAACCGCCCTACAGTTTTACATCCGGCAGATCGGAGGCGACTTGCTTTTATCTAAGCCAAGATTTCCGTTTCCGTATTATTATAATATTTCATCTTGGAAATGAACAAATATTCAAATTTCCGGTTGTTTCGTGAAGTTTTAGAGCGTCTCTTTGTAATAAAAATGGTCGTCTCTTCATCTTTCTGTTGTTCCCTGAAAATGCAAGTAACAACTCTTTTCAGAAGAATGGTTACGATGCAATTAAAAGTTTTACTAGTTTTATTACTATCGTTTTGACATCTGTTTTTGATGAAGGTAAACTTATAAAAATTAGTGTATTTAACACATTTTTGATACACAAGTTGCATTTAGGCTGACAGAGTCTAGAATGAGTATGTACATGTACGTACAGAAATGTGTCTTTATTACTTTTCTTTGTCGTGAA
This sequence comes from Druceiella hillmani, assembly GCA_039881145.1. Taxonomy (NCBI): domain Eukaryota; kingdom Metazoa; phylum Arthropoda; class Insecta; order Lepidoptera; family Hepialidae; genus Druceiella; species Druceiella hillmani. The sequence goes on along the minus strand of JAYKKI010000004.1, from coordinate 18,596,459 downwards.
ATGAAAATATTACTGACATGTCGATTTCTTGCGTAAAAGGTGATGACAACTTCACGGACGATAGTTATTTCCAAACACACTTTTTACCATGGCGTTGATGCCTTTAATATTTGGATCTATAAAAAAATCGATTAATTATTACTAAAATTCATAATTACGGGATTCCATGCGCACTTAGGTACATCTAAATGTATAAGCATGTAAAAATACTAGCTTGTATAAAGTTCTTTAATTTAGAAATGCAAATGGATTGAAATAATTTTGTATTGATGTGCTTACTATATTTCCTCCCGATTTTTGTTCTGTTTCGTGTTTAAATGTTAGCAGAGGTAGAATGGAGGAATACTTTGGAGACTCATATCTACAGAAGAATTAACCGCATGAAATACATTTTTGAAAGTTAAGTATTTGCTTTTGAACGTCGATTAAAATTTACCGACAGATATTTTTGGTTTAATTTTAATAAATTTATTCAATAATTATATTTTTTCCCGCGGATCCATTTGAATCTGAAAAAATATCCTAAAATCCGAAAAAAATATCCTAATTTCAATATATGAATTAAATTAGAAAAATTACATTGATGCAATTCAACAACGCTTTTCTTTAAAACTTTATAACAGCCTTAAAACAAAATAACTATAATGACGTGATTTAAGAATCGAGAGGTGAGTAGGCGGTCTTGAAGAAATTGTTAGTTTCTTTTTTATTATTCGCTCTACATTAATAAGTAGTTTTGGGAAATCAATATTCAATACTCTGAACTAATTAATAAATACTCGTCATTTGCTACGAATAATAGCAATGTAATATTTACAAAATAAACAAATTTTATATTTACAATGACAGTAACGAAGTTCATACGTCACAGAAGTTTATTTCAGGATATTCAACTTTCAAAATATGTATACAATATACATATATATATATATATATATATATATATATATATATATATATATATATATATATTTATATATAAAATACGACTTTTTCATTATTCTTTTTAAATGTGATAATGGTAGTCCCTCAATAATAGTTTAGCAAAGCGTATGTAACGTGGACCATGGTCATCTGCCTTTTAATTTGTTATACACTATTTACTTTATCTATACCCGATTTTATAAAAACTTTTTTTAATAATTTAATTTGATTTAGAAAATAAGGAGAGGAAAAAATACGAAATTACTGATTCGAAATTAAAAAGAAAATTACGAAATTATTGAATCAAAAGTAAGGAAGTTATTGATTAACAATTAAAAAGGAAGTAGAGGTAAACATCAATTTACCTCTTACTCCCTAATTCGTATCTTCATATCATTAAATTTTACTTAGAGTATAGAACCAAAGGTACTATGTGGAACTTCATAAACCAATTTTGAAAGCATTTGTTGAAAATAAGTTCAGGATTAGCATTTGAATCATGAAACTTTGGAGTAAATTTTCAAAGATTTGTGATTTGGATAGTAAATGGTTTTTCTTAGAAATTATCAATTTATTTTAAGTATTCTAGAGTAACAAGAGATCATAATCAAAGAAATTCTTGAATCTAGCATTAATAAAATTTTAACTTTGTTACATATTTATGAATGTCGTAAGATGCACTTGAGTATAACAACTAATGTTCTTTTCCACTGACGATTAAGTTTTGGTCTGTAAGTATAAATGCACCAAAAATCTGGAAACTAATCGAAATAACGGCATTCAGTATGTAATTTAATCCAGAATTATTTTTGTTACTTTGCTAAAAGCTGCTTTTCTTGAAATAAATAGATATAACATGCAACCAACTTATTTATCTCATAACTTCGAAAAGTGAATTTGGCTTCGGATAACGGTATATAGAACATTAATATTAATATCCATTGACAGTTTGCTAAACTATCCTTACATATTAATATGTACAAGTACATAAACGTGATGTGATATGATAATGACATAAAATTTATCGTCCACAAATGTAATCATATTTCAGCACTTATGGACTGTGATATTTTAATGGAAAATAGAAAAGAAAATTTAGAGGCTGAGATAGACCTTATTGTACAATGATGTAGACACTGTTATACGAGTAACGTACTTTATGTATATTTACATTTCAACATAACAAATGAAAGGGCAGGACGAGAAAGGGCGATAGTAAAATTTACTAATGTAACAGTATTACAGAAAAAATAACCCATTTTAACTATTTCGATTATATATCAGCAGAAAACTCAAAATATATCGCAGCCTGTAATGTTTCGCTAAATATATGTAAGCAGACATATACATATTTTTAACATAATAAATATAAGACCATAAACATGTAAAAATTTGCAAATAAAGGAGTCACAACATTATCTTAATAATTCGTATAAAAAATACCTTATGTCGATGAATGGCTCGAAGAAGAAGTCGAAGAATTTATTACAAGCTTTTTATTGAATATTTTAAGTTCAATGATAGGTTTCTAAAATAATTCGTTTCCGCATGCATTTATTGATTATAACGTTATGCGAGCTATTGAAAAAGAATATTTCATATTGAAGGAGCAATAATTTTTTTTACAGGGTACGGTAAGAAACACTAGAATCGGTTGTCATAACGACGTAGCTACGCCCGTATGCACCACACACGGTCAGGACTCTCAGTCAGATTTACTGATAGTTAAAAACCTATTTTGTATGGATGCTTTAGCAATTGGACTGTGTAATAGGGTACGGTCGGTAAAGTAGACGCTTGTCCGACTAACAATCCTGTCCGTGTGTGGTGGATGTGTGCATTAGTCCCTTTGATTCCATGACTATTTTTAAAATATTACATTACTACTGTTTAATTAATGTCTTGATTTTGTGCGATATCAAACAGTCGTTCCTTTTTCGTAAATTTTTATTTCGGGTTTGTTCTTACGTATATACGGTCACCTTTGGAGTGCAGTTATATTTTCTTTAAGATCGAACAAGACCACTTTAATATCGTTTTCTATGTGTATGTAATAAAACATAAAACACTTGTATATATTTATATTCATGTAGCGTGTAAAAAAATTACGTCGTATTTATCTATTCGAATTGTATATTTTATTTTAGTTTAAGATGGCCTCACCGATCAAAGTAAAGATAATTTTAATCTCTTAAATTTTTGTTATACACATAAATGATAATATATCCAATTGACCCATGAATAATACCAATTCGATTAAATTATCCTAAAAAGAAAAAAAAGCTTTTTTTTCTTTAAAAGGCTATGAAAATTTAAATATTTTGCAAATTTCTTAACAATTTGCTTTTATTTTAGTGCCTATACATGTTACGTGTCTTTAGTTATTGAAGAATGTACATTAAAGATTTATATTTCTTAAGAATACCTTACTTCAGTTTAAAACCAGTTAATAATTTAAAATTTTGTGAAACTTAAGTACTTTGAATTTCATTACACAGTCCGTAATTTCTTGTATAATTTTCCTCATAATAACAGTAACAATAAAAGCTTCACATTTTACTTAAACTAATCAGTTACGTATGTTTGTATTGCCGAAGACCAATGTGACGATCAAATCCTTAAACAGAACTACATAGCCAAGACAGTGTCCTCTTACAGGTAATAACGATAAACTACTACGAAAATGGGTATTATTGTACAAACATGAAATAATTTACTTCGATATTAACTATATTTTAATATTTTAGGTATATTAATGGAGAGAGAACTGATATTCCGTTCGTTGTTTTGTATATAACAAAATGTGAATTTTCGCTGTGTTGGAATTGTTGTGGTTAATCGCTTTGAAATAACACGCGAGTGGTCCTGAAATATAATTTACTTATAGTTTTCTGATCAAACAGTATGAATGAATACTGTTAACTACAAGCTCGCTGGTTATTTTATGAAAGACGTCCTTGTTGAATGTTGATATTGTTTACTTCCTTTATATATATATATATATATATATATATATATATATATATATATATATATATATATGTATGTATATATATATATATATGTATGTATATATATATATATATATGTATATATATATATATATATATATATATATATATATATATACTCTTTTGCACTTTTGCATAAAAAACGAGCGGTTTTGATTTCGTCATATTATTAACAAAATATTATTTATTAAAAGGTTGTTAATTGTAATTGTTACTGGCAGGTGTAGTGTATTCTGGCACATCAAAATGAACGTCATAAATTTGAAATTTGTTCTTTTTGAATGAAAATTCTCTTTCACTGACAAAAACGTACTTTTGGCGGTAAAAGAAATCCAAGTCTTATTAAGTTCTTTTTTAATCTGGTACGTTTTTTATTTTAACGAATAAATTTTAATTAAATTTCTTCTGTTTGTTTCATTAGTTCACTTCCCTTTTCTGTTCTTAGTATGGCTGATAAAACGATAAGAGCTAGTAAAATTATTGCGCTGCTTGAAGAAGGCTGTAGCCAATGTTATGTGGCTCAGCAATATAATGTGAGCCGTTCCACCGTCCAAAGGACCTGGCAACGATACCAAGAAACGGGCTCCGTCAGTAGAAGATCCGATTCTGAAAGAAAACGGTGCACAGAGCCACAGGACGACCGCGTCATAGTCAGTCAAGCGCTACGAAATCGTCAAGTTAACGTAACGTGGATCTCAAACAGAACCTCGAGGACGTCAGAGGTACACGAGTGAGCCTATGTACAGTCAGAAGGAGACTTCGGGCCGTCCAATATACGTAGCTACCGCCCAGCTTGGGGCCCTACATTGCTCCGTGAGCATCGATTTGCCAGATTGAGATTCGCTCAATATTTTTCGTCATGGACTTAACAAGACTGGAATAGTGTTTTATTCTCCGATGAAGCTCATATGTCGATTAGTGGTGAGGATCGACGTCGGCGAGTCTTACGAAAACCTGGAGAACGCTTCGCAGAAGTGTGCTTTGAGGAAATCACCCCTTACGGTGGAGGCTCCGTAATGTTTTGCTGGTATTAACTCAGATGATCGTACCGAGTTAGTTTTTATTGAAAATGGCAAACTTAATGCGCAAAGGTACATAAACAGAGGTTCTTATTCCTCATGCTCAACCCGCATTTACAGTAGTTGGAGGCGAGTCCGTTTTTATGGACGACAACGCTCGCGCCCACCGCTCTAGAGATGTTGATGCGTATATGCAGGAGGCCGGAATTCGTCGGTTAGACTGGCCAGCTAGAAGTCCCGACCTCAATCCGATAGAACACATATGGGATTATCTCAAACGACGCGTCAGAGCTGTAAAACTAGCTCCAGAAAACATTCAGGCCCTTAAAAATGTGATCGTCGCTGAATGGGAACGTATTCCTCAGGAAATGATAAAAAACGTCGTCGAAAGCATGCCTAGCAGATTAAACGCATTGATTTTAGCTAGAGGAGGCCATACTCGTTACTAAATTTTTAAATTTTATGTTAAATTAATAAAAAATAATCAAAAATAAACTTTAGCCTTTTCTAATGTACCAGTATGAAAACGCTCGTTTGCATATATATATATATAAATATATATATATATATATATATATATATATATATATTATATATATATATATATATATATATATATATAAATATGTATATGTATATATATATATATATATATATATATATATATATGTATATATACACGTATATATATAAATTATTATAGTTTAAATTTGTTTCAAATACTTTATACGAAATATGTATCGGTTGGACATTATATCTAAACTTGCTTTAGTAATTCATTCCTATTTAATTGCATAATCAAATAAGAAAAAGTGCAAAATATGTGAGGAAAATTTAAAATTGGCAATGACTTTGTATAAACAGGCAGGTTTTGTTGACATTTTGTGTTTTTTTTATATCTGATAAATACAAATAGTGTTCTTGCAATATTTTACATATATAATGCGTTTTTAATATCCTAGTGTGATAGATATTAGTCTATAATGAGTATTGAAAGAGATGTTGTTAAATAACACTGGGATAATCAGCTTAGAATATATCACAAAGGAGTAAAAGTTGTAAGGTAATTATTTTAATACGTGATTAACAATCATGCATAATGTACATTTTTATACATGAATACACTCATAAGTAGTGACTAGTAAACATAATCTATAATCATTTATAGTTATGCGTTGCTATTACATTTGCTTACTGTCTATATGTTGTTAATTTACATGTGATCTGAGTTAAGTCACTTTTTATGTATTTTGGCATGTTATGTAATTTTTTCTTTACATAAAACACTCAAAATAAAAGTCATATTAAACTTTTGTCAGAACGATTATGTACACAGTTGCGTGTATGATTGATGTTCAATAAAAAACATACTTATGATTAATTTAAATCATAAAGCTATATAAATAAAACATACTTACACTAAAGTGATGAATGATCACTTTAAAATTCCGATATTATTCTATGAGTCTTGAGTAACTAGAAAATTTGTCCTGATTGTGAACAACAAGAGGGATATTAATATAATCAAAGGCCTATATAATATATCGTTTCCTCCTAAACATGCAGAACATATTATACTGACATGGATAATTATAATCAAAACTTATAGAAGTGATTGGATTTCAATACAAGACGAGTTAAGCGTTAAGCCTCCGATATAAACTTGATGAAGTTATCGTTTGAAATGTTTCCTAACTAGGTAAACACTAATTCCAATACGATATTTGAAGAGCAATAAAATAATAAATATGTTTCTTAAATCAACAACTTGTTTAATTGAACCATATATATATATATATATATATATATATATATATATATATATATATATATATATATATATATATATATTTAAACTATCCCTTGTTCGCTCTTATAGACAATAAGAGTAATAAAACTATTAAAAAAAACACATTACATCTCATTTTTCAGGTTTGTAAATAATAAGAGAGGAGCGAAGAGACAGTGGACTTTGTTGACATGGTGACGCGGCCTCAAAAACTCGCTTCCTGTCACAGGAAGATGAACCCATTTCCGAAATAAACTATTATTATCCGGATAAAGGAGGTTTGAGTTAGATAAACGTGATCCGGTGGTGAGGTGAATATAAAAATGCAAGATGATCCAGTTATTTATTTATTATTAATTCAATCTCGATATGGTGGGTGCACAGTCATTTATGTTTCATTCTTGAAAACTGAAATGCTAGCCAAATAGGAGGTAAAAATGAGGCTTTGAATAAGGGATACATCAAGAATATTAAATAAATACGCAATCAATACAGACAAATAAATTAAAATTTTCAGTATTTTTCCAATTCCCAATTTTTAAATACATTTTCCATTTGCATGTTCGATTACTAAAATAAATTCAAGATCATTGTTTTTATCTGTGTACCACTACGTTTAAAAGACTGCTGAAACTATTTAAACGTATTGAAGCTATTTATACAAGTTACGGCTAGTAACTGGGAATCCAATTTAGTTTTTGTTTCATCGTGATATATTAAGCGTTTTCGAATCATGGTACGGAATCCAATACCAACATCGTATTGGTTTTAATGAAACATGCCTACACATTTTTACTTTTAGAGGTTATGGTACTTACACGTAGATATTGCGTAGTGCTACATAACTAATGTACAATTGCAATTAAATCTACAAATTTTCCTCTATGGAAACATATAATTACTTTACATTTTGATCAGTACTTAACTAGTAATTTTTTTGACAATATCTATATTTTCGATTTTGTTCCATGTGTATCTACGGTTCAGTAGGAAAATCAATTCCATAGGATGCTATCTATAGCGAAACTTGTATTTGGGGAATCAAAAACGATTAATATTTTTATTTGGTCTACCTAACTTACATTTGATTCCTTTAACCTTCCTATTACCGCGTTTACTCAGAACCACGAACTAATTTATAGGGGATTTCTCCATAACCGAAAATACGTAGCGAAATGAGGATTTATATAACTTCATAATATGATGATAGGCATGGTTCATTGTGGCATAATAGTTACTGCTTAACTTAGGTGTCTCATCTCATGACCCTCACCGGTCCACGAGACTGACCGGAAAACATATTACTGTTTCGGCTGCATCATATATATATATTTTTTCGAACATGTATTTATAATAGTACATGTATTTTTTTTGGTTTGCAGCCCGTTTATATGCACCAAAATTTATTTATTAAACTTGTTACTATCCATGAGAAATAAGAAGCAATTGGACGAGGCTGTGGCCACAATGTCAATACCCCAGAAAAGTCTAAAAAATAATGGAAACTAAAATATTTTTATGCTTAACATAGAAGTTAGTATTAAATAATAGCCTGATGGTATTTGTAGTGTTAATACATTATCATTACCGTCGGCTGCATTTCTTGGCGTTATTATGTATGATAATTTATTACCGTGATTCCCCTGGTAAATTAATTGCAAAAGGATTTAAGGTTGAGGGTGATAGATACAATTCATAAAAACAAAAAATAAATACCAAAAACAAATCTGAAGCGTTCATTAAAAGTTAAGCGTATTTGGACATAGAAGCAATTGCACTTTAGTCACATTATTACTAGATTTAAAAGAAAGATCTTAAAATGTTTCGCTTCTGTTCTGTTAAAAGAACTCAAAATGTTTTGTTTCTGTTAAATAAGTGTAATGACTTAAGTATCAATACGGATACACCAAGGGATGTACCCTCGGTGGTATCTTGTTATTTTAATGAATGTATCAAGTATTAATTCCAATATTTGTGCTCTATAATGCAAGCATAAAAACAACCTGTAGACAATTTTCGGAAGCGTTGTCATCAAAAATGTTAATACTAAATAGGCAATCTAAATACTTACAGGTCGTCATTAATACTAATAACACCAAAAAAGACAATCATTGGCTCATTGTTAGTCATTAATTTTTAAAGTACACGGCGATATGTACGAGTAAGAATATTTCTGTCTATTGTATGCAGTTATTGTGTTTTGATGACTACAGTGATATAATTATGGATATATTGTTCCTAAAATCAATATACCTGCAATATAATTTTTTTAGGATAATTTCACCTTTTTTATCTTATTATTATTATTTTTAGTATCTTTCTCTCCTCTGCTTACCATTGTTTCTATCTTTTACAATTTTGATGAAAATATAATCAATGAAATGATTATAAACAAAAAAGCATAAATGAAATTTATTAAAAAGAAGAGCTCAGATGAAAGCGGGTGACAATGAGGAAGTCATTTAATTGGCGTTTTATTTATTCACATTTCATGCTTAAAATCCATGAAATCGTAAAAATTAATTCAAGTAAGTCAGTACGATATACCTACTCGGTCATAATGTAATTTTATCAAAGTCATATATTATATGTCACTGCTGAAACTATGAAAGTATTATAACATCTGAAATTTCTAATATAATATGAAGGTGTCACATATATGTACCGATAAATATATATATATATATATGTATATATATATATGTTTATGTATATATGTATATATATATATATATATATATATATTTATGTATATACATATATATATATATATATATATATATATATATATATATATATATATAAGTATATGACCGGAAAACCTTACCCTCATACGCTTGTGCAGACGTTTTTACTTACTTGATTTCTATTCAAGTTACAAAGGCCACTTTCCTTCATCAGTTGAATTGAATTTGAATGAAAATATTAGTTTTACATATATAACATAAAATGAACATTACGGTATTAAACTGTCACAGAATATCATATTTTTCATTGTACAAAATTTTGTTCTCCTTTTGAGGACTTCTCTTTCGGTTTTTTGGAGCAAATCAGCGCGATTTATAAGAATAACTGTTATTTTTGACAGTTAAAATTGTTGCGTTTCTATAATCTGTTTATCCAACTGAATGGCTATTTTTCCCATTATTAAATATATGATAACACATAATGATGTCTAGATATAATACCAAACACCTCATAAATAACAAAAGACGATCTTGAAATTTTAAAAATCTATGAAATTATTTATGTACAAGTACTTCAATATAAGTAGTGTGACTGTCAAGAAAGAACATTGTATTTGAAATGACTCCTTTTTCAAGTTGTAATAGAAAGAGATGCAGCAAGATGTGGAATATATTTTCTACGTGAAACGTATTTATTTTGTAGTGGATATTCTGATATGGATAAAGGTGATCCATTAACGTTTAAGTATTTTAACGCAGAATGATTTTGTTTGTTAATTTATCTTTCACATTTTGAAGTAGAATTCATTTTGAGAAACTTAAATCTATATAATTCGACACTTTCATCCATATTGTACGACATGCAGGTCAGCTTAGTGCACAATTTAGCGCGAAAAATATTAATAAAATAAGTGAGTATTTAGAAATAAGTGAAGTGAATTAAGAATCTTTATCAGAATCACGGTTTTTTACTGTAACAACAGTAACATCAATTGTTCTTATTAAACCACGAAATATGAAGATATGATAGTTAGACAAGTACATAAATAAAAATCACATTTGAAAAAAAAATATTTGTTTAAAAAAAATGTATTTTCAGTCTAAACCAGTTTTATTTTTCTGGTGGGGCGGGTACATGAATAAATCAATAAATGCAGTCCGAGCATAGAAAGATTTAGTCTGATTTGTTCTAGGTAATGGTACAGCAAGAAAACTATATGAGTTTCCACAAATATACACTTATTAGATATAAAAGAACAAAACTATTTCAATAATAAAATTTTTCTTTAATAATCGAAACAGAAATCAAGAAAGTAGGCTCTAATGGCCCAAGAAGAGTGCAAATACAAAAAAATGCTGAGAGCAGAACAGATAAGCAATTTTTAAATATTTAGTTGGCCTTTATGTAGACTGGCCATACATCTGATCAATTTTATTAAATTTTTTGCAGATTAAAAAATAATTAAATAGCTCAGATGTGTTCATATGTATGTTATAACGAACTAAAATTTGTAGTTGTTACGTGAAATTAATATAATGTCAAGTAACATTCTTAACAAAATAATAAACTAATTTAAAAAATTATGTAAATGTTATCCATACTGTCTTTTAAAACTATAATTTTTATGCATATCTGTAGATAATCAATTTAGGGAATGTTTCTTTAGTGTTTCTAATGTTTCTTTAGTGATTAAAAAATATTTCGTAATAAATAACTTAATTAAATACTCCCGTAGAAGTAATTTTATTCCAGACTGTTCAGCAAGTTTTTTTATAATAACAAATTTGAAAGAAGAAAATGATTTCTTTCGGATATTTTAAATATAATAAAAATATGTAAAATGCCAACCTTTTTACGTAATTTATGAAATTCGAAGATATTTATAAGATCTCTTATTTCCCGCTTGAAAATAGAAGAAGTTCCAAGAAATATACGGTGGTACAAAGTATGTACTTTTATGTTTATAGTAAACGAGTAAAGTACTTTGATAGAAGATGCCGCAAAGCCTCTTTGATTAATTGAATATTTTCTAAAAATTAGCTATTTACAAACTGAAATGTTAGGACACGGAAACCTACATCTTGGTTTAGGTGGTAACAACTCAATCGTCCATTGAAAATACAATTGCCGTTTTAGAAACATGATCATTATTATGGTTACTGATTTTTGTATTTTTCTCAACCAGTGCTGGTAATTTTATAAATCCAATTCATGGGCCAAGGCCAAGGCAAAATCATTGTTAATTATATGTCTATTGGTTAAATGTGTATATGTATCTGTATAATATGTATCTGTTGGTTAAATAGTTGTTCGAGATTATTACACTATCTGGCCTTTCCATCAGCTTATTCACCATTTCATATTATTATCGAATATAACATTAAACGTGGGGCTAAGAGGTATAAGTAGTTCTGAAAAAAATTTGAGAACAATATAAAGGATATTTTGCTTCCAAACTTTGATAACTTCACCTTTTAAATTTGCGTATTTATGAATTTCGCCAAAGAAAGTGGTTCTGTTTGTTATGTCTTGTAGTATTGTGCTGATATTATTATGGCCGGAGCACACGAACAGACGACAACATTCATCATAATAGACCTGAGTCTATTATGATGAATGTTATCGTCTGTTACTGTGCTCCGGCCATAGTAAAATTTATGCATATCCTTTTCTAGGATAGGTTTAAGTACACACTTTTAATAATATGTGCGTTTGTAGGAACTACATAAAATATTGTGTTTGAGTACTGGTTTGAGGTGAATGTTAGCTATTTGGTTATATTTATACGTGTAGTTTGAGATTGAGGCATGTTCCAGTGCACGTTTTTGATGTTAATGTCTTTGTATTACCATTACCATTGCTAGTATAATATTAAAGTAAATTCATTAGAACGTTTCGTTTTCAATTTACGCGGATCGTCGTTCTTTCGATCTTTGTAAAGGAGATTAAGTTCACTTCAGTCACACATTTCAGTTAAAGGTCGTTCGCGAGGGAAAATATTAGAAAAACATGGAACAATATTATATCTTGATATGTGCACTCTAGATTTAAAATAAAGAATTCATGTTCAAGGGAATTAATTCATATTCACGATGAAATCGATTGTAGAAAAATTTAATTTAGACTAAAGGTCGTTCCTGTTTTCTAAATGATAAACTGTGAAAGAAATGGATTTACTCCATTTTTTAGATTAAGCTGTCTTTTTTTTTTGGTTTAGTAGGCTTTGTTTTTAGTTTAGACTGTACCTATATCAATATTTATGACCAAGCAATACTATTACAATATAATAGATTATACCAATATGGCAAATTAAACTCACCGGTGAGCTAAACGAAAAAATCATTAGGAAGAATTGAAGTTACTTCGCGTAATGCCAAGAACATTCGATTTGTATCTTCAATTGATTAACTATACACGTCTCTAATACGAAGTTAGTCGGCTGATAGTCAACTATCCGAAATTCAAAAACAAAAAAGACACACATACAAACACAACAAACAGTTTTCGACATTTATATATAAAACGATATTGTTGCTTCCTCTTTTATATTTCTTATTCATTTTCTCCTAAGTTTAATAGGGTTTCTGTTACTACCATATTCTTCGCAGCTCAGTGGAGATAATTTGGAAGTTAAATTTATTTTCCAAATATTTAGTGGAACATTTTAGTGTCCTGGTTTGTTGAGATAACTAGCTCTTCGTACTTAATAGATGCCATTCTTTTAAAATATCAGTGTCTCTTCAAATAAATATTCAGCGTTGCAACAGAACGTGAATCGTTTTTTGTTGTTTAATTTATTACTAATATTCTTTATTACTATAATCTTAATTACATGACTTGATCCTTGTCTTTTCATTGTTATTAAAATATATTGATTTTTAATAATTTTTTTTTCTTGTAAGTAAATTATGCAATAAATATACTCTAAAATATTTCTTCCCTTACATTTTATTTATATTAACCATCATGAAAATAAATAAAATTAGTTTGAAAAATTGACTGAAGTATTTAAAGAGGTATAAAGCAAGTTAGTTTAGAGTCATTTTTAAAAATAATTGAGGCAATTAAATATTTTCAGCTATTAAGCATTTCATTTTGATACTAATGAAACTCAACCTGTACATGTTCGCCCACAGAAGAATAGAAATACAAGTGTCCCAAGAAATATACAATTACAACACGATGTTTGAGATGGCTGGTCAACGAATAAGTTCACAACAAATCACCCTAAAATTGAAAATCAAAAGAGGAAAATGCAATTTAATATTTCAAAGGCAATTGAAGAGTAATTGGGTCGCTCTACAGTTTTATATCCGGCAGATGATTGGCCCTCATTAGCCAGAATAAGTTATCTGCTTGGTATTTTTATGGTGTTTCATTTCACAAATTGGCAAATTCCAGTGACCCAACTTCCAGTGACCCAATGACCTTTATTAGGTCTCCTGGCAACAAATTTACTTGTCTCTCTCATTGTCTCTTGTCTTGTTAACAAAAATAGAAATTGGCTAAGACCTTGTCGAATACGCCTACGATATGATTCCGAAACCATCTTATATTAACTGAAATTAGAATCACTGAAGTTCCTCTTATATTTGGTTACATTACGTTTAGCCTTATGTTAATTATGTACTATTTTAAGTTTTCAGTAATAATACTATCATTTTATGGTTGTTAGGTGTAATTGTCACGTGTATGTGATTGTCACGTATAATCGCGATATACACGTGACAATCAGTTAAGTACCCATCCAGACACGGAATTCATCATAATAATTTATTATTTATAATGTTTTCCATTCATATTTTCAAATTAAAACTTGATTTATATTTTATACTATACTTCAGAAGTACTATTTTACTTCCGTGATATTACGGTATGTTTTACGACATGTCTAGATTTCTCTTAAAAGAAATTTTCACGAACGTCAAAATTGGGTAAGTAACATTTTTTGACATACTCTTTATTCTAGGTGGGGGGGGAGTGGAGGAGGAATCAATTTTTTTCTAACCCGTCTCACTTTATATTAGCTTATCAATATTTTTCTTTGCAATAAATGTCGTATTAAAAGGTGTAAAAATGAGAGTAATTGAGCTGGGGTATAAAGACGGACGGACGAACATATTAAAAAAAATTTTTTTTATTTGTATACAAAACCCTAAGCTTCCTTGCGAAACATTAAAAAACATCATTTCATTTTCTTTATTGCAAATGAAGGATGGACCAATTTCTTGAGTCGCTTTAAATTCACAATACAACAAGACGCTTAGAATCGCCTTGTCAAAATTGATTAAAAAACCACACGCAGTTAATTAGCTTAGTAAAGTACACCGGCTATTATTTTATTTATAACTTATGAAAAATGGAAATTTTAGAGTGGGAAAATGAAGCCTATTTGCTTCATTACCTAAAATCATAGAGAAACTATAGTAACGACTTAAATTCAAATTGTTAGGAATTATAGGTACTTTTATATTGGCAACACTGCGCTCTCGCTCACCTTTGCAAACAAAAATGGCTAATTACTGTTAAGATGTGTAATTGTGTATTAAGGTTTTATAATAATAAAGAAGAAGTTAAACATATAAAAGTATTTCTAAGTCATTAAAATAACACAAATAATTTTAAAAATTAATGGTAATTTTGGATCTGCGAAAAATATACTAATTATGCATACTGCATAATTTTAATACATAACGAACAATAATATTAGCAGCTGCTAACTGTTTAATCGGAACTCGATCTACATTTAATAATTATAAATGACAATATATATACGGGTCCTTTTGTTGTGTGTGTTGCTTTCACATGTGAGTAGAACACTCATATGTGACAGGTTTTATTAAAAAAAATTAATTTATATTTCTAGATGGCATATCAATTGACACCTTGTTTTTTTAATGAATGCTTGCATATTGATAATTTGCATATTGTTTCAATAATCGGGCCAAAAATGTCAATATTAACAATATTTATACCTTTCCGAAAGATGCATACTTGGCTATGCAGTAACTACATGTGCATATATCATATACTAATCAAACTTACCATAACAATGTAAATAAAATGTCACATCAGGAACAAAATATGTAATTCATGTTTCTCAGAACGCTAATAAATTACGATTCACCTCTCGTAGTTTCTTCTTTAAAATAAATTTACAATGGCGTTTTATTTGGCATTGAACTTTTTGTGAAAGGCGAATGGTCGAACGGCGTCTGGCAATTTCATTGTGCTAATTCAGTCAACCGATTCAAGTCGACTGAATTATCACAAAGGCGATGAACGTCGCTAGTCTATTGTACCTTTGGTTATTAGACGTAATACATTTTGGATTTCTTCACAAATAGTTATTACAAAAATTGTTTACATCTCGTATACAAGTAAGGTTAAAGTGAAATCAATCGCTAGATCTTACCAAAAGTCTTTTTGATGTAAAGTAATATTCAATTAAAATTAATATTTATTAAGGCGAGTCTAAATTCAAATGGAAGGCTAGTACGGTAATTAAAGGCAAAGATTGGCTAAAAAATAAAAGATTTTCTTATCTAAAATGTAATTTTACTTGTTCCCAAATGTAGTTATAAGTAAATATAAGCAATCTTCATTATATTTAAGCAACTGTTAAAAGAAAGACATTTTGTAAAGAGATATTTAAAGAAAAAAGTTTTAAATATATTGCGTAAACTTTTGAAGTGTAATAATATTATGTAACTCTCATTACTTACAAATGTAAAAAAATGTCAGCTTTGAGATGTAATGTTATGTATATAGGTAATATTGTCCCTGAAATCCTGCATGCGACACTTTATTATGTTTACGCTTTATACTACAAGCTGTCATTTAAAAAATATATTGCAATTTACAAAACCATCGCGAAAGGTCACCAACTATATCCAAAAAATAATAAACAAAGTTCCGTGTGGCACTAATCCTTGAATCGAAGAAGTTCCTTGCCTTCATTTTGGCCATTTTGTTGATTTTAAGACAAAACCTTTTTATGTATTACAGCTCTAAATGCCAACATGACTTAGTCTGGCATTGTATTAAGATTAATATTCACATAATTACTGATAACGAAGTTATCGTTAAGTCGATCGCAAAGTACTATGAGAACTAAGTTACTTTAAATATGAAAAAAACAAGGGTTATTCTTTTTGTTAATGGTAAAATTACTTAAATAAAATTACGTCTACTAGTTTAAGTACTACTCAGAAGAAAATTATTTGTTTTGCGTTTTCTTCCTCTTAAATATATATATATATATATATATATATATATATATATATATATTATATATATATATATATATATATATGTATATATATATATATATATATATATATATATATTTATATTGATATATCTATATAATAGGCCCCAATTAGTTTCGAATTATTAATCTGTTTTCTTGCTGGCATTGACCTGTTATTTTTTGGAATATATTTTAAAAATTAGTAAGTATTCTTAAAACTCGCTTTACAGTTTAATAATATTATCAACAATATAGAAAAACTGGTACTCCTATTCTAAAGCCGCGGTAAATCTACAAAATTGAGGCATTTTTGTGCTATATCTCAGTAGTTAAATTCCAGTTAATACCGTATTTAGTTTTATAGGGTAATTTATTCTTAGCACCGTCATCATAATTAGGTAGAAACACGCTTCTTGACATAGACTTCCCTCGTATATTCCAGAAAGATCGTGGGATCGAATGAATATTTGTATGCAAACAAATCGCTTCCAAGCCGTTTGCGTATGATATGGTATGATATATATCCCACGAATTTCATGAAGTCATTTATTCACCTAGTGGTGGGGCCATGCTATATGCCCTATGAGATTTGATCATTACCATTTTGGTAGTCTGATCTTATGAGCCATATTTTATGATCTTATTTTAATTAATGTTATAAATATATCTATCTATAGCTGTTTTGAGGATTTATTTTTATTACAATCTCTAGAAATATCTTATATAAAATTCTGAAAACTTTGAATTTGATTATTGAAAGAAATAGTATCCGAATTCTTTTTGCTTTGTCAGTTGATTGTCCATATGACACTAGGTGTTTTTTTAATATCAAATGTTAAGATAAGAAGATAAATCTTATTATCAATTTTACACTTGAAAATTCTATGCCAAAAGATCTTTAAGGAAAACGCTGTGACATGATACATGAATTACCTTATAAACGATTCCCTTTTTTTGAGGTAAGGAACCTTATGAGATTTCAATTACCTTTCTTTTGAGAGTTATACTTTATTATAAGCACTCTGTATATTAATTGCATTTTTATACTGGAAACAAACTGGAAAAATATTCGAACTAAATTCTTTTGTACGATAGTCAACACATCCATATAACTTTATAAAATTTATATCCTAACTTCCTTCTAAACTGGATAAGGGTATGATTTCTACAATTAAACTAATTACATACCCATCTATATTACAATAGTAGTTGTTTGCATGAGCTTTAGAACATCATTCTGTGTAAACAATGTCCCTTGTAGAACATTCTTCTCTGTAAACAATGTTCCTTGTAGAACAGTCAGGGACATAAACAAATAAATTGTTAGGGTTGCTGACGCTCGAGGGTGCTACATACAGTTGTCCGTGTGAAACGCAAATGATGCTTGGATTCATGCCAGCTACATGAAAGTTTTGACCTGTTTTTTGAAAACACAATGACACCACGATTTACGAAATTTACTTGCGATATCTTTCGTTAAAAAACATGCAACGAACAATTAAAAACCAACATATCGCGTTTTGTAAGAGAAAACGTTTAGTGTTATGCATTATGGAGTAGAAATAAAAAATATATAAATTAATCAAAACAACTAATGCGCGTTATTAAGAATCGTATTTATGTTATGTTATTTATCTTAATATATTTCACCATCTATTGTAGAAAACCAAAATAATAAGCCTCAAAAAATTTATAGAACATGGATATGATGTGAATTATATTCCATTACATTGTGTAATTTGACACGGTGCAATATAAAAAACATCGTACAGATTACAAAAAAATATATTGATTCGAAATGATTTCTGCATTAACCAGTTTTTGCATTTTTGCTTGATAAGAAGACATTTTCCCAATAATAAAGTATTTTATATGTTGACCGAGATAGTTAGTTACCATAGTATCAAATTTCATCAAACTCTGTTTAGTGATTTTTACGTGATGCGGAAACATAATGACGAACAGACATATAGACATTTTTTTTTGAGTTTTCACATATCAAATTTCATCAAAATACTTTCTGTGATTTTTGCATAATGCGGTAATAGAAAGACAGACAAACAAAATAAATTTTAAAAATGGGAAATTTTGTCTTTTTATCGATAATGACTAATAGAATAAGATTATCCTAAAAATATTCATTGTACAGACACCGTTCAGTTTCAGTTTTAATATATATATATATATATATATATATATATATATATATATATATATATATACATATATATATATATATATACATATATATATATATATACATATATATATATATATATATATATATATGTATATATATATATATATATGTGTGTGTGTATTTAAAATTTATATACATACATGTTCAAAAAACTGTGGGACAAAAAAAGATGGATAAAGCTGCTGTAGTTTATATTAAATATTTTCTTATATATAGTCAATTACAGTATTCACATTGAATTTTGTCAAGTATATATAGTAAGGACATAAATTAATAAAATTGTAACTTCCCTTCCAAGAAGGCCGCATCGCCATAAATTTAAAGATTCTAATTATAGAGAAGTCGAGTATCATTGCGCTGTTCTATTTGTTATATTTGGTGAATGGTAGAATTTATTATTCAAGCCAAGGCATCCATTTTCGCATTATTTTATTTCTGAAATTAAAAACGGAAACGGTTATACAGGGCGGCTACAGATAAACATTAAAAGTTACACAATTAATATAAAAAAAATAAAATGAAGGGTATTTCTTCGACAATTTTAAAGTCATTGTTGAAATATATAGGCGAAAGGGAAGAAATCATTTTATGTATATTCAAATTTAAGATACGGGACAAGGAGTCCATGTTTGTTTTAAACTGCTTTTGTTGACATGTGTATATCAAGTAAATATTAATTTTGAAATACTGTTTTTATAACTGTATTAATGCCGTATATATAACTGTTGCAATTAAAGTAATATATCCAAGCAATAAATATATGTGAAAGTTATTTGCTTAGTTACTATTTTATATCCATGTTTAAGTAATATTAGGTAATAATTGAAAAATATTCTAGATATGTCTATCAACTACCGTTTATTTATACTATAATTGTAGTTTGTATAATATAAAATACCTACATCATTCTTATCTGTTATAATATTAGAAATATTTGTATCTATAGAAAATTCATGTATTTAATTTTTCAAGAAATGTATACATTAAGTCAATTAAAAATCAAAACCTACATTAAACTCCAAAAAAGGTTAAACTGAAAAATTTTAATTATAACTTACTGTTGTGTATTAGTGGTTAGTGACATTATAATACGGATTAATAATTTGTAGCCGAAAGAATAACATGGACGTCTAGAAAAATCTTAGCTGCACTCCTGTCCAAAATTTTCACTGTTCGATGGAATTGTTAGGTTTCTATTCATTGCAAGCAGGAGACTCTTTGCTATTATAGAATTGATTTACTAACTTTTACCCGGGTTTTTGCTTGTACGGTTATAGTTTAACTAAAAAAAGAATACATTTTTGAAACCTACGACAATTTTTTCAGAAAAAGTTCGTGTATATATTTTTATTTTTTAAATAATCCTGTTCGCTACTAATTCTTAAATGTTTTCGGTTTGTTTTTTTAGTTATCAATTCATGTTTGTATTTATATTTGTTGACCTAATCCTTTTTAGTTGCTAAATTTTCAATACCTTGAGTTAATTTTTTTAATGGTCCATTCGTGTTTTCATTTATAAACTTTCTTTATACGAAACTTTTTCATATTAAATTTTCAGATATTTTGGTTTATTTATTTTTCGTCTATCATTTCGCGTTTGCATTTATATTTTATTACGTAATCCATTTAGTTTGTTAAATTTAGGATATTTCGAGTTTGCCTTTTTTTTAATTGACCGTTCGGGTTTATATCTATATTTTTTTTACGCGGCCCTTTCTGCTTATTAATTTTTTTACATTTTGGTACAGAGTACGCTTTATAGAGGCGCACTAGGAAAAGACATAGGCTCCATTTCGTCCCGTAAAATATCTTTTTAAGTAATATTATAATCCTAACTAAATATCAAGAATGCAAAGATGTGTTTGTTTTTACTGCTTTTAAATCATAAGATCAACGTGACTTTCGACCCTGAGATTGACAGGATGGAATATTGGCTACGTGTAAATGAGGAAAATCTCATCCCACCTAATATGAGTATCCCAACTAATGTTAAAAATTAAAATATGTATTTGTTTGTCCTTCTTTCACATCGTAGTGGATCTACATATCGACGTGATTTTCAGCCCAAAGATAATTGGCGGGCCAAAAAATAACACAGGCTCCTTTTTAATCCGGAAAATATCATCCCAACTAAAACAACAAATCCGACCAGTACTAAAAACTGGAAAATGTGTTTGTTTATCCCTCTTTCACATCTTAATGGAGCAAAAATCGACGCGGCTTTCTGCACAGAGATATTTGGTGGGAAAGGAAATTACATAGGCTACTTTCCTACCCGGAAAATTTCATTTTCGCTAAAATAACTTAAGAAATAATACCAAAGTAAATAATGTATATCAAGACCTAGTTGTATAATACGACTCAGCAAAAACCTTGCTTTATAAAATATAAACATGAAGTACCACTCAAATAATACTTTTACTTAAATACTTTTACTTAAATAATACTTTTTTAAGAAAATAATTATTTTATCATCCAAGGCTAAAAGACTCCTTTGTGTGTTTTGAATGATATAAAGCTACACAAGGGTCTTCACGAAATAACATCTCCATGAAGCTTAAAAGCCACCAGGATAACTGTTATATTTCATAGACGGAAAATAATATGAATACTTAAGTGAATATTGGGCAAAATTAATATATCTCAAAGGTCTTGCATACGAAAGAGTCAAGCTAAGGATCCTTCAAAGCAAATAACCCTTGAAATATTATTATTATGAAACCTCGGCTATTCTAAGAAACTTGGCTGGTACTAAGACGAAAGTCGTAGAAGCTAATTAAATCGCTTTAAGGATATAAAAATGAGGATAAAATAGGGAACCATATGAATTTAGAACATGTATCTAGATTAAATACCTTTTATTAAAAACGACGTTACATAGATACATTTTAATTGTTATGTATAGTATACCCGTCAATTTTTTTAAGATGTAGCTTATATATTATATATTTAATTTATATGGTTCCTAGAATTAAATATTAAGGTATACTAAAATTTAGATTAATAAATATAATAATAAATGTTATTAAAATTTCATAAAAATAATCGTATTTTGTCACTAAATTATTCCCTTTACCAAATGTTCAATTTGGTGGTTTACTATGTTTCGTGAAATTATAAATTGTCTAAGATACATATTGTAAAATTAGGATAAATGTTTGGCAACAAAACTTTATTCATAAAGATTTATATGACCAATTAATTCCATATCATGTCACATTTCATTGATGTATTATTAATATTTTTTTAAAAAAATTATTGATATCTTTCTTCCTAAAGCTAATGAATGTCTCAATTCGGTTATATTCTATATTTCGGATATGATTTAAAAATTTATTTAAATTGACAGAAACACAGAATCGCTATGATAATAAGAGATCAAAACGTACTTTAATTAATATTGAAAATAGAAATTTATATAAAAAAATTATATTAGTAGGAGAAGGAAAATATGTTAATTTAAATACTCTAAAAAATATATACTTTTGAAGCAGTTATAACAGTTATCTTTATCATCAACCATAGTTATTTATTTAAATAAAACCATTAGTAAAGTTTCTATCAATCCCTAGATCAAGGCCAATTGTAAAAAATAATTAAACATTTATGACATCCAACACAATTGGATTAAACGACGTATTGAAATTTTTGAATCGAACTTTTCATTAAAGAAAGTAATATCTCGATATTTACGGGGGTTGATTAATTAGCACCCCCAATTTATGATCGTATAATCTGATCAGATAGAAATGCAATTTGATAATAATAATGGTAGTTGAAATAATGCACGAAACTAAATAAATATAAATATGCAAATATGCTTCATACCAGAGATATCCAATGTGGAAATTTATGCTTTCAATATCGACAAGTAAATAAAGAAACTGTAGTGAAAAAACTCCGTACTGGAAAACGGTACCAACTAAATTAATCCGTTCTCGATTCTGCATAGTAATAGTGTAAACATGATTAAATTTAAAGAGTCCAGTTAACAAAAACTGTGTAACAAACGTAAGCGTAATCTGGAATTAAATATTCTTAAAATTGTATAATCAATGTCGGATATTTTGCTTCATTATATATTTTAATTATTTGAATACCATCCTAACCCAAAAGCCACTACACAGCTCCAATGAGCATTGCAAGAGGAGAACTTACAAGTTTTATATGTTATAGGAGTCACAAGTACGGCGGGTCGAAAAAATATCGAAACCTTGCCCCTTATGCATTTTAATCCTCTACGTCACCTGTGAAATAAAAAGGGAGGCCGCTTTACACATATACCTGAAAGCTTTCGGTGAATATTAAGATAAGATTGTCGGAAGTTTTTGAGAATAACTGATTTTCAAAATGTGTAACTACAAACTAATTTGTTAACGACAACGGAATGAGAATTTACATTTTTTTGACGATTAACTATGGTGTAGATTCCAAATGCTTAAAGAAAGTGCGTTCAACATTTTGTAGTCTGCAAGTGGTAGATTAATATTTCTAGAATAATTTGGGTAAACTTTATTTACAGTTTTAAGAATATAAGTTATAAGTTCAATGACTTAAACTTGTGGTATACGGAATCGTCAATGATTTCGATAGGATTTCATAGAAATAATTTCACAGATATTATTGAAGATAAGTGCCTATTTATTCACATATCGCTATCAAATACTGTTAATACTTACACGCGTTACGCGTTTAATTTTCTTTACTGATATAGAGTAAAAAATAAAAAGACAAAGTGAAAACAAAGCCAATAGTCTGAAATGGTTTCATATAGAGATGTACAAAAAGCGGTGTGGCGGTTTTTTCACTTGAATCAATACGTAATGTCAATATGAAATCATTATAGTTTCCATTAATATTTAAAACATTTACATCAGGAAAAATATTTCGCAAATTTCTTGGATTTATTAAAAACGACGAATAAAATTACTTGTTTTGTTTATTTGTGCAATTTTATATTTCTATGTTCCCAAATAATAACTTAGCTAAAAAGACACCGATATACGATTTTTTGTGTAATCTCAAATGTGATAAAACCCTTTTCGTGAACCTTTTCGTTTCTGTGATGCAAAAGTTTATATATATATATATATATATATATATATGTGTGTGTGTGTGTGTGTATATATATATATATATATTTATATATATATATATATATATATATATATATATATATATATATATATATATATATATATATATATATATATATATATATATATAATAGGGGTATATAATTGGAGTTTGACAACTTATGCATCATTTAAGTAACATTTATCTGCAAATTGAGTTTTTTTATTAAAAAAATAATATTACTGAAGATTAAATGACTCATCTTTATAATGCCAATAATTAATGCGAATAATAAACAAGTAAATAAAACATACGTATTTAAAGTAGAAAAAGTCAGTAATAATATAAACATGGATTAAAATTATTCATTGGAATAAAATTAGTGATTTGAAAATATTATAAGTACTTGATTTCTTAGCAAAGATTTTTAGGTTTTAAAAATAAAATATGTATCAAGGTCCGGGTGCAAACATTTTGGTTTTTTAACTAAGTCATTAGTTAATATAAAGTAAATGCTTAATAAAAATATAGCTTGGAAAAAGTTAGGCTTTAATAGTAATATGTTATAGTTTAATAAAGACCGTGTGGCATACTAAGACATTCAATAAGACTTAAAGTGAGTTTTTTTAAATCATGATTTCCATTATAAGTAAGATACAAATTTATTTTTGTTTTTGTTCATATTCGACAATTGACCGAAGTTTTTAAATCAACATCATTTTAATTTAAATAAATATTTTCTATAATTTAAAATAATGTTTTTGTTTATAATAAGGCGAATCTTAATAGATAAAAATACTTTATTCTGGATAAAACTTTTTTTGCTGAGTATTGTTATCAACTGTACTGTTGTATATTGAAAGTGATTAAAAATTATACACTGTTCGTTTATTCAAAACGTCATTATTTGGCCTTATGTTGTTTCAACAATAGTCAATACAAGTGCAAAATACTTACTAAATGATCTGACTTAAGTATCATTTCATTAATTTGCAAGAAAAATCGTATGCTGTTGTTCGAAATCAATATATAAAACAAAGTAGATTAATGAATTTTAATCTATTTTATTTCGCAAATAATAACTATGTTTATGGATTAATGAAAACATTCACATTCACAATATTTAGCTTTACATTTAATAAAAAAATCTGTAATATTTTACCGAGAAGGCCGTTAGAAATATTAATGAAAACGAAAAAAATGGTTTTTTCTAACACACATTTTACGAAAAAAGATACATTTAATACTTTTCGTCCTTTCAGTGTGACATAGATTTTTATTTATATACATTTTATGTTTTTCTCATCCACAGTTAATAATTGAATGGTTTTAGCCGTAAAATAGTTGTAAGAGTGAATGAACCAAATAGACGCATTTAGCTCTATAAAGGCCTATGAATTGAGTATAAAATTCACAAATTTATCTCGTACTTTTATGAACGAAATCTGAAATATAATGTAACAAAATACAAATGAAATTTTGTCGCAGCGCAGTAGCTCATTTGCTACCGAAATGTTCGACTTCTTATTTTATATAAATTATTTAAATTTTCTTTTCGGCGAACTGCGGATGAAATTAATGTCCAAAATAAAGTAATGTACAATGATCACCGACACCATATATATATATATATATATATATATATATATATATATATGTATGTATATGTATGTATATAAATATATACCTAAACAAAATACTAGATAAGTTATGCACTATAAGACGCTTATAGTCTCCCAGTGGGCTAAATATAATTCATCAAAATGAATCTACAAAATGTATATATTCCAGTCCTAAACAGACTAGATATTCGAAAGTTACGCTAAACAGTTGAATTCGTTTTAGTTGATGATGTACATTCAGTGATGGATTAGTGAGATTTTTAATTTTTGTCAATTAGTTAGTGAAATTTGTCTGGGCTTAGAACCTGCTGAGCCCAGACAAATTAAATTACAGGAAAACATTCATCTCTATTTAACAAACTTGTTTAGGAAAAAAATACATACATACGGGTTCATAGGATTTCCTACCATTATTAGTTAAGGAACCCATAGGGAAATTATTATTTATCGGTTCTTTTGTTGGTTACAGAATTACAGCTATTTTAGTTTAGAACTTATATTGATTACATTTTAAAAAGAAACGTAATTCAATTACGTGAACACATTCATATAAATTTTCAATTTTTATTGTTTCTGTACATAAGTTGTAATTGAAAATGAAACAATTTTTCTCACTAATTCCAACTAGTGAAATAACATGAATTTTCAGAAAAGTTTTTTCTGAAAATTCAACAAATCTTGTAATATTTCTCATTATAACAACATTTTCGCGTGACACGAGTTTCCAAAGCATTTGACAGTAGTATGAGGGCAATGTTCTCCTAATATTTAAGCACAGATTTCAAAGTAAGACATTGTCCGTTAAAAAGTAATTCAATGCAAAGTCATGTAGGTCAACTTACATTAATAAATTAAGAGATATCGATAGCCAAGTTATTTATGCTACTTCTGCTAAAGATACATTTGTGTGTATATTTACATAATGAAAAATAATATAAATGTTAAAAAAATATATTGAGCAATAATGGAACAATAGACGGAATTGAAAACGAAAACGCAAATATTCAGAGTTTTTCATAGAAAAATGTCAATTTAATTTTATTTTCTTACTCTGTTGAAATAATTTATACAATAATATTTCTCAACAATTTATTGACAATATATTTTAATTTTATAATACTATTAGCCGAGAAGAGGCGAAGTTGGCCAAATAGCAGAAGCGACATACTATCGGAATATTTAATTTACATCCAAACGCGTCTTTAGACGTTTCACATCAAAAATTTAATAGAATTGTTACGTATCCTAAATTGTTCAAAACTTTATATTTTAGTACACCTTAATGCGTAGGGAAGTCTCTATTCTCCAATTCTTCTCGTGCTTAATCTAGTCATAACAATACAGAACTATAATTGAGCATGGATTTGAAAATGTCTTGTCTCAATTACTTTTTCCTTTGGAGAAATAAATAATGAAAAATTTGGTTAAATTTTTTGTTATTAATTATTATTAGGGGATAAATCTGTCACACTAAATTTCTTATAGAGATCCATCATTTCAGCTTTGTAAATTAAACGTATTCTTGTTTTTAAGACAATCCTTTATGTGATAAATCGTCAATTCTTTTTTCATTTTCCTTCGTACATATACCTAATATGCCCAAATACATTAACATTGAAAACACCTATTTATATCCATTATCTGATTTAAAATGAGGTTCATAATTTTTTTTCAAATTAAAAGCAAAAATGTATACCTAAAATTATCTTGGTTATGTTAATTATTATTTTTTTACTGTTAATTCAAATTCTTTGAATTTCTATCTACATTTTATAAATAATTTACGTATAATAATAAACAAGGAATGAAAGAATTGAAACTTACGATGTGTTTAGATTGTTTTATTCAGACAAGAGCACGCAGGCAAATTCTCCTCGTGAAACAGATGGAAACGCAATAGCTTTTTTTGTCACGACTATCTGGTTTGGTTTCTTCAGCTATCGGAAGTTTGGATATATCGATTAAATTAATGCGAGTACATCCCTTAGCAAATATAAAATTGCTATGCCTTTACGAGGCTCGTTTACAATTTTAGAAAATTTGGTTTTCCTAAATCGATGACTTTGCTTTGGCTTTAAGTGGCTTGCAGCCGCTTTTGAAGTTCGGTTATTTTGTATTTCAGTATTGCAAATGACTATTAAACATATTATTTATTATATATAAAAGAACATAAAGCAGCTATACGTCATTATTTATTATAAAAAAATTATTTAAAAATTGTGCTTGGAGAATTGGACCATAAAAATTGTGTCTAAATATTAACAAAAATTTAAAAAAAAAAATTGCACATATAATGCATATATTTTTCGACGAATTTTATCATTTCAGTTTACTACAAATCTAGTTCACTGAGTTCAGAACAATTGTACCCATGTGTTTAATTACGTGTTTATTATAATGTAGGCAAGAAGCTTATAAACAAAACAAATGATTTAACTAAAAAGAATGAAGTACGTACATAAGAAATGAAAATAAGTTACTATATTTAATGTTTTCTTACTTTGAAAGATGATGCTTACAACTGAAAAAATATGCACATTTATATTGCCACGATACATTTTGCCACGATTAATTACCTATTACATATATTAAATTGGTCGTATAATTTCACCTGTGTAATCTATAAACCCATCTCTTTTACTGTGTAATAAATCTGACCAGAAAATCATTATATTTCAAAACAAACCATATCTAGATTTGAGTCGTACTAGACGTGAGGCAATTTTTGTCAATGAGTAACAAATATCCAAACATATTCCTCTTCGTACTTGTTTTGTACACAAAGAACGTGATAGTTAATGAAGTCGATTGATGACATTGCAACATGAACCGTTTAAGACGATCATATTTGCTGGATTTTGCAGCGATTAGTTGCTTTGTTATAGGTGGCAAAGAAATAAAATCCCTTATGTTTATGCTAACATTAGTTGAAATTACTTAAAGTAGAATGGTAACAGTAATTCTTGTATGATATAGTTTGTATAAACAATGTTAAAACAAAATGGCAAGGTAAGTTAACTAATATTAAGGACAGAGTTGACACAACATTTATTTAAGATGGAATAAAATTCTTACCAAAATAAATAAGTGATGAAAAAACTCAATTTTAAAAACATTCATTCATCAAAAATGATTTTACAATTGTCTCTTTTAAAATCATTTTTGATATATATATATATATATATAAAATACGATAAAGCATGTACGAGGAAATTTTAATTTTTCTTTTTAATGTATTTGGGCTACCTGAAATTTGACTAGGCAAACTGAGGTATTATATTAATAGGAGAGATTATGAAATATAAATAAACTGCAGTGTTTGCGTTCCTTTTTTACTTTTTTTTTTCAGTCAATCAAAATTTTCACATTTCACCTTATACTGGGTATTGATAAGGATAATTACACAATAGATTAAATAACTATACAATAATTAGAATTATATAAATTTGAAAACAGATATATTATTTTATTATTTTAAAAATTATAAACGATACATTATATATTCCACGCTCCTTTATATTTGGTGAATTGTAGAATTTATTATTAAAACGAAAACATCTGTTCATTGTTATAATACTTCACTTTAAAAGTAGGAAAATATTTAAACTTACGGTGAGTCAAAGAGGTTTTACTGAGTTTCGTTATTTTTCTAAGATGCATTGACTGTATATATAGTAAAAGCGTAATACGAATTCACAATTTTTAGTCAACAGAATGTCGAGAGCAGTAAGACTAATACCGGTTCACAATTCAGTATCATCATTTCTCTTTATAATTTTTAACGGAACTATAAGGTTTCCTCCTGCCATAAGAAAAAAGTGTCTGAGCCTTTGAAATTTGTTATTTTATTCAAAAATAGAAAAACTAAATATTTTATGTAAATTAAATTTTGAAAGAAAAAAAATAATATACGTAAATCAGTTTCGTTGGAACTTTCCACTTTCCCACGGTATTCATCAGCTCAACAATCAAACCCTTATAAGGCAATAAATCAGATTGTTGCGTAGTTTAAAATAAAAAGAAAATGTTTTGAAATTATTTGGACACATTTACGAGAATTTTACTGCTCAGCTAGGATGAATAAAAAATTGTTTCGATAAAAATGCTTAATGTTTTGCAGTGTACCGATTCGCTAAACTTTAATGGCCTCTCAAGATTATTGACATGGACGATGCTAAAATTCCTTTTCAACTGTTTACTAGGTTACATTTATGGATATCAAGTTGATTTTGTGTTATTTTGTCTGTCACAAATTTTGTACTATTTTATGTAATTTTCTTTTTTCCTAATTGAACATTTTGTATTTTCTTAGTAGTCTATACAATAACTGCAAAATTAAGACTCTTATTACGTGACAAATTTCGCATTTTTTCCTTCACTAAATGAAATTCAAATGTTTTTAATTCGAAGAAAAATATAATAACTTTACTCATTACAACTTTAGTTTGGAGAACAAATCGATACGTAGTATTTAAGACACCTAAATAAATATGAAAAATGGCGGTTTTTCCTATTCCGTAAATTTCAAAACATATTTTATGGTGACATGATATTATTCAGTGGGATGGTAATATTAAAACATAATTTGATTAAAATATAATTTGGGTTTTACTACGTGTTTCAAGTACAAAATTCCAATAAAATATCATTATAAGGGTGACAAAAAAACGTAAATTCAAAATAATTCGTCGCAAAGAAAACGAGAATGAGCTTCCTTGTTCTTAAGAACTAACTGATAGACAAAAGGTACAGCTGTTAGGTGAAGTGAGAGTAAGGGATCACCCCTTACTTATCTTAAGGGATTACAGTTTTATTATCAATGAACTTGGTTTGCATTATTCGATATTCAATTTTTATTTGTAACAATACTTAGAAGTTTAAGAATAAATTATTTAAACTTCCGGCGACTAGAGTTCAGATCTCCTTCCGTTTAATGAATTTCATTGTCATTTAATTTATTTTTAAATTCTTCAAAAATTACTTCTTTTTACGTAATTGCTCCAAGTAGTAGAAATGGAATACTTTAGATTCATCTGAAAAAATTCGAAACACCTTTAAACATTTTAAGGATTAAGTGAGAAGAATAGTCACATTTTCAGTAAAATGTATTTCAGCTAGTTTTAGACTAGGCTTTTAAAGCATACATACGTTAAATTTATCATTATATTTGAAATAATTTGA
The DNA here is from genome assembly GCA_039881145.1 of Druceiella hillmani. NCBI lineage: Eukaryota > Metazoa > Arthropoda > Insecta > Lepidoptera > Hepialidae > Druceiella > Druceiella hillmani. The sequence goes on along the minus strand of JAYKKI010000004.1, from coordinate 18,565,697 downwards.
TATGGGGATAATTATCACTGAATAGGTATTTTTGTACTTTAGGTTACTGTATATGTGCATCTGAGATACGCTCTCACATTAAGTCCTTGTTATGCCTTGCGAAAGAAGTATAAATTTATTTACTTTTTATATCCAAATTATATCGCAATCATTATAAGCCGAAAGTGACAGGTGTTAAGTAATAGGCAAAATTTATTCAGATATATTTCAATGGTAGTGATATATTTATGATATATCCAAAAATAAAACACCTTGGAATATAAAACCAAACTTTTCTTCAACCAAAAATAAAATATAAGAACTGAAAACGAACTCACCATATCGAAATTTTAATTGCATTACATTTTCATATTTAATTTACCGCCGGATCATGTTTATTCAAATCAAACCACCATTTTCCGGATAATAATAGTCTATTTCGGAAATGGGTATATCTTTCTGCGAAATGATTTGACTTCCTGTGCGGCGTCTCCACTCAATAAATCCCACTGTCTCTATGTTCCTCTCTCAATATTTAGAAACTTAAAAAACAACCTAGAAATGGAATGGTTTTTTTTAGTTGTATTACTTTATTTCCCATAAGAAGGTGTAAGATATTTTTATTGCATTCATAGATCGAGTTATATTATAGGCAACGCTTAAAAATAATGTTTGGAAACATCCTATCATCCAATATTTCCAATTAGTCATCCAGATTTAACAAGTGGACAATTTCAAAACTAAATTGTTGTATTGCGATTAAGAATATACTAAAATATGCCAATCAATTTCCTTAGGTGTCCTATTAAGATCAATGTTCATATAATTAGTGAATATTTAAAACGGTGACTTCTAGGCGATTACAATGAGGGCTGAGGCTTAACAATTTTAAAATGTAAAGAAAACTTAATGATTAAATCGCCTTTTTCATTTAATGGAACCAATTCACGCGTGCATTGATTTGAATATCATTCAATTTAAGAAAACATGTTTTGCACTTTTTCAGGAAATAATATATTTATAACATTAAATCCTCAGTTTTTAATGTTGTTCACGATCTCCGTAAATATTTCGATTCCTTAAAAGAGGTTTCAAAATTAGTCGGGGAATTTGTATACGAATGTCCAATTTGATATTATCATTACCAATATTAGATTGAATAAATGATGCTTCCAGTCACCTGCGGTGAAACGACAAATAGATCGAGTCTTACATAACACCTATATTTAAAAAACAAAACGTTTTAATGTTTTTATGAATTTTTTCTCGTTTGAGATATTAATTTCTTTAGTTATTAATTTAGGAAATTCGAAGTGAGTGAACAATTAAAGCTACTTAAAGAAAAAGAAATGAACGTATCTTTGAGAGCGACTTATCAGATGAGGATAAAAAATAATCAATATTAATAATTAAAAATTCAAAATAAAATCGTAACAATGAAAATTGTTTGACCATTTCTTTACTACTCTATTCTCGGGACTATTTAACTGTTAAGTACACAGTGTTTATATATACACCAAACGTATATTTTACTCTTGTCTTATAGAAAATATTCCAAAAATAAGTTCAAACGAATGTAATAAAAATTAAACTTACAAAGGGAGTAATGAAAATTATTTTAAGTAGAATAGCAGAATTTGTGCTGAAATTTAAAACATTTTTGTTTGCATTTTTGTACAGTTTGATATTTTGAAAAAAATATATATATATGTGCATATATACATATTTGTTATATATACGAAAGACGTACGCAAAATATGACTGTCCAAAAAATAATTTGGCTACGATATGAAAAAAAATAAATTTATGACTTCATATCGCCATTAAAAGTGACCATGTCCATATTTTCAATTTATGAGAGTAATAATGAAATGGATAACAAAATATCCCTTATCATAAATCAATTCGTTTCTTAAATATGTTTAAGTGTGGCTTATTTTATCTGAAACTTTTATAGCTTATAAGCTTCGAACGAACGAACCCTTACAAATAACTGACTATATTCCTATATTGCAATTAGGGAACTTTTTTATAGTCTTCTCATAAATGGCATATTTGTAACCTGACCAGGTTTTTGTAAAATGAATTTGTTTTTTTTTGTTAATACTTTTTAGCGTTTTATAGCCAAAAGGCAAAAACGAAACTCTTATTATTTCATTCTGTGCGCAGTTTGTCTGTTTGCCTGTCCGTATGTTACAGTCATTATTTATTTGCACTATATAGAAGAAATTTGGATAGTTTTATAAACAGCTATACAATGAAATATGAAAAATTATATATTAAGGTTGGTACTCCATACATATAATTGAGAGCTGAAAAAATATTCAGTGAGCATACGCGTGTGGAGTCTCACCTTAATAAAATAAAAACTTTTTTATTGACATCAATATTTGATAAGATATGCGCTTCTTAAGTCTTAAAAAGTGTTTGTGTCCCTCTAAATGTTTAATTAAAAACTAGATTTTTGCGTGTAAATAAAACCTGGTAATGAGCTACCAGGTTTTTTTTATAATATAACCCTAATTAATGAAATGAAGCAAATAGAAATATATATTACTCAATTTTCCAGGTCTTGTTAGTACCAATGTAATAGTTATGGTCTATAAAACGCAATAACCTCATTCTACAAGTAATTCTTTAATTATAAGATACGCCACAATCGTTATAAATTGATAAGGTCAAAAATATATCTAATTAAGATTCAGTTTCTCTACTTAAATATTTTTAGGTTTCAATTTATTAGGTTTATTATTTATGAATGATTTATTTACGGTTTCCGATATAATTTCAAATGTAGGTATATGATTAAAGTTTCATAATTTTTTTTTGTATGTGGTGAATTATAGAAATAATAATCATCACATATTCATAAAAATTTCTTTGGCAGTAAAATTTAAAAAAAGTAAATAACTTAAGAAATGGTGTCCCTGATGACAGAGCACAAACTAGTGCACGAAATAGTACTATTTTCACGTAATTATTAAGATGTTTGTTGCAATATAATTTTCATGAAGAATAATTTTTTAGCCATAATTTATTACACAACAACTCTATTTTGTAATTGAATTTAAAAAAGTATTCATTAAGAGTTTAGTCGGTTAACAAACAACTAATTTTGTAAGTACTATTTATTTCAAAGGATAAATGGTATATATATCAATGAGTCATAACGTGACTGTGTGTTCATAAGTCAAACTAAACGACTGTAATATAACAAACCGATGTTTCAAAAATGTTAAACAAATAGCTAAGCTGCCCCACAGTTTCATATCCGGCAAACGATCGACTCGCTTACTCAAGCCAAGATTTCCCTTTCCGTGTTACCATAATACTTCATTTTGGAAATGGGCAAATATTCAAATTTCCGGTAGCTTCGGGAGGCTTTCCCTTGTTCCTTGAAAATGCAAAAAATAACTCTTTTCAAAGGAATAGTTACTTTTACTAATTTTATTGTTGTTGTATTGTCGATTTTCATTTAATGTTACCTGTAAAAACATTTTTCAAACATATTTTAAATACAAAGTTTGCATTTAACTTAAAAAGATCAAGAGGTAATTTTTCATTTATTCAAACTTTTGCTAATATAAAAGGGAGTGTGTGCATGTATTTTGGAAATTAATTATTACTGTCATATCAACCTTACATTACTGTTATATCAACCTTATAACTGAGCTTATAAAATTTTAAAAAAATGTTAAGGGAAAAATCATGATAATAATTGGTTTTCAATGTTATTATTTAAAATTATTTATTTGTACTTTTTATGTGGACTCGTAATATAGTGTCTATAAAAAAACGTGTTAAGCCTAAATGGAACTCGCAACCCAATGGTTCCTTCTACATTTGGGTCCATATAAAAGTATAGACATATTAGGGAACTTAGAATTTCTTTTAAACTTTTACAAATATTAGTACTTTTCACTTTGTAGATATATCGCCTAGTATATATTTCACAAACTTAAAAAAATAATAAGTTGGTGACAAATATTTAATTTATTAATGTAAATGAATTTAAGGATCAACTTAGACTTATATTTGTTAAAGAACAGGTCGTGCAATATACATATATATTTAAAAAAAAGTTACTAAGTAAAAGTTACTCTACATTTTTTATTGAAACTCAGTTGACTTTTGTTGACAGAAATTTTGGTTCGAACTGTAATAGACCATTTTAGTCATATCATATTCTGAGATATACACTACAAGAGAATTTTTTTTAAATAATTAAGAAAATTATTTTCCTTCTTTCTGTGCTTTAACTACACTAGTACAATTTTATGAAAATCGACCTTTTGATGATATGGCATTAGAACTCGCAGATGTGTAGGCGGGCATGCCAAAATTGATATTGTGACTTTTTATCATTTGCTATGAAATCATAAAAATTAAAGAGAATTGAATATTCAAGGAATGGAGTAAAAACTCAATAATTTTAAAATAACTAAGCAAACACTTGAATTTATTTTGCAGACTACACTATAAATGCAGAAATGCAATATTTATAAAAAAATATATTTATTATCATATAAACAAAAATCATTTGTCCTAGGTGCTTGTTTTAGAATGTTTGACTTGCTCCATTTCTAAAGTAGTATTACTTAAGAAAATCTTTCCGCTAATTTCAAATACAATTTGTAATAAAAGGAAAATAAACAGGCCATATTTTTCAACTCCATTGTGCTGATTCAGTCTACTGAACGCAATAATATTGTATGTTTTGTAATAATGTAAAGATTATTAAACTTTTTATATTTTTAATATAACAATTAGTTTATCAAAACGTATGTAACGTGAATATAATTGTTGTGTGTTCAATTATCAAATTGCTACCGGAAGGTAAATTATCTTGTATCATATTATTGCTAGAGAAAAGGTTTTGTATTTGTATAAAATAGGAATTGTATAGATATTGAATTATATAAAATATATCTTAATGCCAAATTTGAAAGACCGGTCACATTGTTTAAATCGTTTTTATTAAACGGGACTCTTATAATATAACTCACGTGTCTCTCTCTGCCAGTCAGCCTGCCACAGCCAGTTTTCGAAGAAACTGTGCGCCATAAAAACTAAATTTTGGAGCAGTAAAGTATTTTATTATCCCACATATTAACCTTTATTATTGAAAAAAACTAGTTTTTTGATATATGCGCCTAAAAATAAAGTGAGCGGATTTTCATAAGCGACTCAACATTTTTTTTCAGTTTTGTATATCAGGCAATGTATCATTTGAAAGAGCTCGTCATAAGAATAGAAGAATGTTTTTTTCATAATTTTGAAATGCACATTTAACAGGGTGCACCAAAAAATGTCCGAAAATATAATATTACTCCACTCCTCCCTTGAAACTACTAAAAATGCATAAATAACATGGCTGGAAAAATTTAATCAGATATTAAGATAAAAACCATAGGTCTTATCCTAGACAGAATATTCTGTAAGAGATAAAGTAGACAATAAATTTACATTGTGAAAAGTAAATAATTGTAAACCATTTAATAGAAATAATACGTATCCTTAAATGTCTATAAGTACCTAAATGTATTCCAGTGTAAGTTCCACCCGTACAGGATAGCTTTATTGAATAAATATTCGCTTAGTTATTATTATATAATCGACGATATATCGACAACGCATAATAAAAAAAAAATATTTGTTTAAGGGGACAATTGTTAATAGATTTAATAGGGATAACATTTATTCTCGGCAAATAGCATCGTGCGAATAAACTTGAGCAGATAAATTTTTCCTACTTAAAGCTGTAATGTCATTTGAAAATAGAAAGAAATATTAAGACATCGTGAATATATCACTTTGTTATAATGCGGAATTATTAGATGAGCCATTTACTCCATATTTTGTATCAAAACATATACACATTAAAGGCACAATGCAAAGTGGAAAAAATAAATGATATGTAATGAAATAGTATTGAAGAAGAAAATATTCCATTTCACCTCGTTTAATTTTGTCCTGAAAAAAAAATCGTGGCTTATTTCAGTCTGTATCACGTTACAGAAGACAAAATGAACCTAAGAAATGGTAGAAATGGTGAATAAAACATTTTAATCTATGAAATGTTTGGAGAAGGAACTAATAACTCCTCATGACAATGAATTGAAAGCTTGAAAAATATACGAATATTTTTGCAGTAAGTTTAAGAAACTTACGGATGTTGAATTCAATGACTAGTATTTGAAATAATTTGCTTCCAAACACAACTTTACCAGAACTGTTGAAAGAGTGTAGCAAATATCTTCATTTATAGGGAACGATGAGGCATAGTGGGATTCGTTGCATTGTTTAGTTCCATTGAGCCGCAGAAAATCTAAGTATTTGACCATATCCCAAATGATATAATATTACAGAGTTTTTTGATTTAGTGTGTCACCTAACAAGTATAACATTTCAAGAATTTTGATGATCACCCGTAACAGTTAATTTTTCTTTCGGGTTTCCGAAAAAGCGATTCGCTTTACGTTTGCATGTGTAAGCTGTTTTTACAAATAAACGTGTGTAATAGTGTGTTTCATTAAATAATAAGTACCTATGTACGTGAGTACTCACACAACATGATAAAACATATTACTTCATTTACTTGAGAAACAGTTAAGGCGAATAAAATTTGTTCTATTTATTTGACCTAATAGACGATGGATAAGGTGTTAATTTCCTGAGCACATGATTAAATTAACAATTACACTATTTAATGCTCAACTTGTTTTTATAAGTTATTTTATGTTTTTAAGTTGCAATTTAATGTTGAAAACCTCTATTGCCTTAATAAATAAAGGATATTAAAATATATAACTAGTAAACATGATCAAAAGTTATTTAATAAAATAAGAATTTCTTAAAAATCGGCATTTGATCAATTATTAATAATGCAGTCACATGACTTTATGTACGACAAACATAATATTATATATTTATGATTTTTTAAAAAATCTTTCGGCACTTTTTAATTGTGATAATGGACATACTTTTTTTTGTTTCTAAATAATTTTTTTAAACTGAGCAATGCAACTTTTTAATAATTTAATGTATTCTATTAGTATTCTATATATGTGTATTCTATATATATTTATATTAACATTTGAAATTCGTGGCCTTTGGAAAAATTGCGGTATCGAAATGGTGTTATGATGAAGAAAAATAGAAATTAAATTTCTACTTTGATTGAAATAAGTTTGGAGAGTAGAAAAAGCTTAAAACATTGTTACGTTTCATGAAATCATCTACCATATATGAAATCATCTATCTATCAAGATGTGTTTGAATTTTTTTTTTGATAAAATATTTGGAAAACGTATTCACTTCACTTCTTTTATTGATAAAGAAATATTTTCATAATTTAATCCTTTCTATTAAATATACTCATTGTCTGGGTACACTTTCATGCAAAAGTTAAAATAAAATTCCCTTTTTTATTTCACATTCCGAAAATAGTATATAAATACATTACGAAATGGAAATTTTAATGCAAATTTAGTTTCGGCGACTCACAATTAGTGGAATTATGGAGACGATGATGAAGTCATAATTTCGTAACCATAAGATAATGAGACGAGAAGAGGAGAGACGTAGAAGAAAGATGAAGAGCGAGAGAAAGAGGGTGAGATCGTCGACTTGATTTTAATAACATGCTGGATATCGCAACACCAAAAACTTGGCTGCGTGTCCGTTTATATCGTATACTTAATAATAGAACTACAGTAAATTAGATGTACTATCTTTGTATCTAATTATAATCAAAGTTTGGTGAATACGAAAGTTCCACGGAATTTCTGTATAAACAAATTAGGGAATTTTCGAATATTTTTATATAGTACGAGTACTCAAGATTAATTTCTTTTTTCCACACATAATGCTCCTGCAAATATATTAAAAAAAACTCGGTTTCATCTCGAATATTTGATTTCTTGTTCAATTATGTTGTCAGTTATAATAAAATAACACGTTTGAAGTATTTTTATAACGTGCTATTTCGATAACTAATTAAATACAAGCAATTAATACAACAAGATTAATATAACGTTTCAATAAGTACCTTATATCTTGAACTTAATGGGACACAACAATGCTCTTAATACAATTAAATATTACATCACTTTATCCATTATAATGATAATATAATCGTCAGCAAAACATTTCATTGCAAAGAAAGTCTCTTAAAAGATATTTTATTTTGTATTTTTTATTTACTTTTAGAAGAGTATTAAAGAAACAGTAATAATCGTGATAGAGATTAAGCAGCGTAGACTACGGAGTGTGGTTTTAGAGATATCCGTTAAAATATTTTTTTGTATTCAAAATACAGCGTTATTGTACGGAAACCGACATCATTGTTTGAGGAAGTGCAAACTGATCAGATATAAAATGAACGATAGCTCGACTATTTATAATTTTAGAAATATTAAGACTGAAATTTTATTTTAGGTTTATCAGAAAGTAGATAGATCAGTGATTATAATTCCATATTAATTCATCCCCTCCTTGTGCTGTTCTAGATGACTACTTTAAAATCAACCAATAGCAATTCTATTTTCACATTTATATTTAAGAAGTTTGTAGAATAAATTTTATTAAATTGATCTAGTTTTAGGTAAAAACCATTTTCAATATCATCATGTACTTGGTGTTACGCATGTACTTTCAAATAACACACTTAAATAATAGGCGTATATGAATTTAGTTTCAATGTTCTGCTCTCCGTTAAAAATAACATAGGGCGCGCTCGAATATGCATATTTTACAAAAAAAATATGATAGATAATTAAATATAAATATTTTCTTATTTATTTTGTATTTCTGTATTAAGTCAGTAAATCTATATTTTCTCCATCTCTAACAAGAAGCAGAAAGATACTCTTTATTTGACAATGCTAAATTAGGAATCTCATTATCATACTTTTTAGGTCTATTAATTTCACGACTACATATTTTAAATTGTGGGTTATTTCAATACCCAGTAAAATAAATCATATGAAAGGTTTACAACATTTATTTCATGTCATGTTTATGTAAGAGTTTCAATAATAAGATTTTTATCAATCGTTCTTGATATTTCTATTTAACATATCAAATGTTTTCAAAATAAACGGTTAACATATAAATTATACTTTGTGCATAAATTTGTTTAACTAAAACATTCGACACGATTAACTAAAGAGAATAATAAATGCGCGCTAAAGCGAGTCACGTGCCGAATGTCACAAAATGCAATGAAAGTGGGCAAACAGGATGCCGGAGAACAAACAGCGTGCGAATCGCGTCTAGTAAATATTGTCCTCTCACTCGTCTTCACCCCTTGCATTACGCAAGTTAATATTGCGACACGTTTCAAGTTTATGTGTATATCGGGCTGGGAGTGGGAGGTTGAGAAATGGGTAATGTTAATGCTACGAATTTCCAAGTGATGTCGGTAAATGCCAAAATATTTCTTGTTTTTGAAAATGTTTACTTCTTTTTAGAATGTTTACATTTTACAATGACTTTTTTATGTTATGTATGTAATTACAAACAATCATCGGTAGTAAATCGGTGCTATGCTTTTAAAGGCATATATTTTTAAAAATAAAAAAAAACTCTTGTATATTTTCAAAATTTCACGCAAATGTTTTAAATAATTCAAATTAATAAACAATCTGGTGGCCAACAAAAGAAACATAACTAAATTTAATTTTTACGCCTAATAACCTGGAACACTATCAATTAAATACATTGCAAAATAATCACGTTACGAATGAAACGGATTTTTGCATTCGATCAACCCAATGAATAAAATGTTTATACAAAAATAGCTACGAATATTTCACTTTCTGCAATAATCATTAGTCAGATTAACTATACAGTAGAACAGATAAAAAAACGCAGAATAGTTTAATATTATTACTGAAACGATTTTTATTATTACGCACATTGAAGCGTATAGCGGAATCAGAACACAATACGAGTATTTAAATTATTATGAAAGCAATTTTGATCTAATTCTGATTTCTGGATAAAAAGAATAACTCACATTCACATATGTGTACAGCCGAATGAGAACAAGGAAACCTCAAGAATATAGTGCATGAAAATATTCAATCAGGATAATGAATCCAATAACAATATTAAGTCCATTTTCAGTACTATGGACCTGGTATATGATTATTAGGTCTATGGTGAAATAAAGCAGAAAATAGTAGTGGGCTGTTTTACTATTTATTTATGTTATTGTGTATTTTATTTAACGACGATAGATGGAGGGACGATTAAATATATTTCGGAATGATTTCACGGAATATTATTTGTAATATACCTTTAAATTTATTATGAGTAAATACAGGAGTATAAAAAAATATGGTCGGAGTTTTTTCCTTTTTGATATTGTATTTATTTTTATTCATTACAAAAAAATTTAATTTACAATAACATTAAAGAAGGACCTCAAGCAACGACTCTTATTTATAGAATATATATATATATGTGTGTGTGTGTGTGTGTATATATAAATGAATATTTCAGTTGAGAGTTTTATTTCGTGAGTTTTGTAAGTACAATATCGCGGAATTTATATTTAAATGATATTTATTCAGAATATCCGTATTCCAACTTTTGCTCTAGTACGATGAATTCTAAATAAGTTCAAGCCTTTGTTATTTTTGTCAACCTTTTATAGTGATCCGATATGTTTTCGATTATGTTTTTTTTTTACTATTGAAAAGAGAATTTAGGGCAAGAGAGTTTTCAATGTGAGTGAAAGGAATATCAAATATCGTTTTAAGTAAATTTTAGACATTGAATTACTATGATAAAATATTGTTTCTTTTTTGATTTTGAATTTTATTGAATAAAAAAAAAATAATTAGCATGAAATAGTTATTCTCATGTACAGCATCTTTTAGGTTTTATTAAATAAAAAGATTGTGGCAGTGAGTAAAAGTTCAAATTGCTAAATAACATGGACTTGGAGTAAATAAAGGATGGTCGATGCTTAACCCTTTTCAAGGTGGTTAGGAAGTAGGTTACAATTTTGAAAATTAAACGACCTTTTCCACAAATTATCGTATAACCTTCCTTTTTCTAAGAAAAATTAATCCACGTGTTACACACTAAATATCGGTTATAGGTACTTATCCTTTTAAATCCAATTTTTTAAAAATGTCACTTCACCTAACATACTACTCACCTAATTACTTTAAAATTTGTAACTTATTTCTTACATTGGGGATACAGAAATAAAAAAAAAGTTGCTTTATTGTCACAGAAAAAAAAATTATGTACCCTGTATTTAAAGAAGTCACAGGTAAAGTCGAAATAAGTGTAATTTTTTTTATTTTTTCCTGTGTAATTTTGGAAATATTTTAATTTTCGACGCATATTTCGTTTCAATTCTATACTTCAACATTTAAATATTTGACCTAAGTTTAGAGCTAAGGTAGCACCGTCATATATTCCACAATTTCTACATTATCTGAGATGGGAAAATACACCTTGCACAGCCAAATTTTATCTTATTACATTTCTATGAAGGTCCAAACGTCTTTAGCCAAGACGATTTCAAATAATGATTGTTCTTCAATTTGGTAACCGTTCGGTTAGTAAATTACGTAAAGAATATCCACATAAATATTATAACTATATCTTATTTCAGGTAAATGCAGTAAACATTAAAAGGGCAAAATTTAGTGTCGTCCAGCGTTTAAATGCCTTATTGAAGAAGAAAAACTTACAAACGAGTTCAAGTAACGCCCGCACTATATTTAAAAGTATTGATAGATTTTATATCTATTATAAAATACTGTGCAAAACAATTTTGTTTAGGCAACAGAACAATTAAATATAAATTTCGTCTTGGACGTTCATCGGAAGCGGTCACTGGAGAAAGCAAAATTTAATACTGAAACTTGAAAGTTTAAAGATTAGACGCTTAAATATTAAAGGTTTTTCAAAATCGATATCGGTAAGAATTTTACACTACATTGTCACTACTGTGTTGTCATACAAATAAAATCAACTGAAGCTGAGTTCCAAGTTTTTTTCGGGTTTTAAAAAAGAGCCGTTTGTGAAGTGTTTGTATTGAGTTCTGTCGTTTCGTAAAAGTGAATAGAAAAAATTATCAACTCCCGTATTATTCTAAATTAAACTATGATTATTGGCTATAATTTTGAGTTGAAAGCAGAACGAATGAAATATATTGTCTTACCCACTCCACCCCAAGGGCGATATAATCATAGTATAATTTCGAAAACAGTTTAAGGAAATTTTTTTTTATTGTTTCTAGAAGAAGCATATTTTTGGATTTTAAAAGACTAAGGCACAGTCACCGTCAATTAATATGCTTCATTACTGCAGCAATATGGTGGTGTTATGGCAAAAAACATGTTATACGATGCAACTGGATACACCTCTATTATAACAAAAGTAACTCAATTCTCTAACTTATTGTCTTAAATTACTGTGAAAAAAAATGAAAGTTATTTTAATTTTCACTCGTTATCTATAAGACTGGAAACTTTCCCTAAAAATGCCTAAAAATGCCTTAAAATGCACAAAGTTTTTGCTGCCATGCATCCTTTTTAATTTGTTTTCTAATCTATTACGTAGTCGGCAATCCTTCACTTTTTTTTTTGAAAGCTGTTTGATTCGCTTGTTTAACTGCGAATTTCATGTCTCATATAGTCGCTACAACAAATTCACGTGTGATTATATATTGCATATATTTTATTATGACAAATTTATATGCAATTTAGATTTCTCTATTAGTATATTATAGTGAAATAAAGAAATGGATCAGTGATTCATTTGGTTTTTTACATTGAAATTTATATTAACTTTGATCTTTTTAGCGTCCCATGCCTCAAAAGAAATAATGAAACCTTTATAAAATCTGTCACGGCCGACTTTCTTAGCAACCATTTGTCGTAGATGTTTTGATTGACCAATACATACATGGCGTTTAACTAACAATGATAATTGTATAGTTAAACGCCATGTATGTATTGGTAACAGTGTAAATAGGATCCAATTTAAATTCTGGAATGAACCAAAACAATGTAATAAACCTAATTATGATTTAGAAGGAAATATTTTTTAAATGTTATATGTAGTATGTAGTTCCAGATATTCTATTTTATAACAAATATAAATTACGTGAATACCACATTAACTCTACGATATAGCCCTAACATTGTCCCATGGAAAGTTTTAGGTACTACAGGAAACACGAGCAGTACTATTCAAATAAACATAGACAGCCCCCGTATCTGTGTTAATCCTCCACGTTACCCGACCCGCGAAATGAAAAGGGAGGATGCGTTTTACATTTAACTGAACCCTTTCGGTGAATACCATGACAGGGTTGTGTTAAGTTTTTCTGAATAATTGACTATTTGACCTCCTTAAGAAATAGCTGTTCAAAAAGTGAGACATTTGTTAAGAATTCTACATACAAACGGATTTATTGGCGGTAACAGAATGTGATTTAAAGTACATTCCTTTCGATTATAGCAATCCAGATTTTAAAGGCACCTACCAAATGCCAACCTAAATATACCAATTTGTCGATTAATGTTGTAATACAGGTAGCTACCAATAATAATAAAAAAAGTTATACGCTTTTTACATTTTAATATAGCAATAATTTAAAAATATTGAATTTAACATTAATTTAAAAATATAGAATACAGATTTATAGGTTAAATAAACAGATTTTAGCATAAAATAAATAGCGAAAGATTATCATTTAAGGTGTCAAAAAGATTGGAGGAATATTAAATTAAACGATAAAAGGAGGTAGTGTGAAGAATTAATGAAAATAAAATTTTGACATTGTAATTCAATTGTTTTAGAAGGCATGTAAATCAAGGATAGTGTAATAGATAGAAAAAAATAAAAAGTGAACAAAATAAAAAAATTACATCAGTCATTTTTTTTGTACATTATCCAGTTCTCGAGATACGCTTTTTGAACGAACGCTGAGCGCCGCGAGACATGATCAAAGAGATGTATCATACGACGCACCTAACACCTTATTTAACCTTGAATAATAAGCGACACATGTATTCACGACTGATTCTGTTTATGATATTGCGATATTTTAATATATTATGACCGAAAAAAATCTGAATATAAAAATAATTTTTCGAAATGTATATTAGTTTAGGCCGATAAAAGTCCAATTTAAAACTGTTATAAATCATTTTAGTCTTATATGTACCAGACAAGTCCTAAAGAAAATTCTTCCTTCATCAATTAAGCAACCAAATAATCAACAGGTATATTTCAAAGAAATTTAAATATTTATAAGATCAATTTCAAGATAATTACGTATGGACAAAACCACAGGGAATACTAATTACTTTAATATATATTACTGTGCCCACTGAATCATAACTAGTAACATAATACACATTAGGAAATTAAAATATTACGTAAGAGAAGAAACGCTCATGAGGTTATATAAAGATATAGATGGTTATTTGATAATAGTATATATATTTTAATTGCCTCTGAGGCAGATAATAATGAAACCGTATCTTTCCATTTCTAGATGTTTTATTGTATTCTGTGAATAATTGCAAGTAAAATAAGACACATTAGGAAATTAAATTATGTGATAAGAAAACAAACGCTCTTAAAGCCACAGAAAGACATAGATATTTTATATTTATATATGGTATTTTATTATCTTTTAGGTAGGGAATAATGGAATTGCGTTTATATATGGCCTATAAATTAAACAATATTGCATAAAAATTACTGTTACTCTGTGTCTGTGTTGCTTTTTTTCTTGTTTCATTTTATATTGGGACATTCTTTAAAGTTAAATATAGCAGGTATTTCAAATACTTAAAGATAGTGCCTTTAAAATGTTATAGATTGCACGTGGTGGATTAACATTTCTAGAATAATTCAAGCAGACTTTCTTTCCATTTTTATAAGAAGTTCAATGAATTAAAATTGTAGTATATTTCATATTAATTTGGACGCGTACGAAATCACTAATAATTTTGATTTGATTTCATGGAAATAACTGCGGAAATTATTAAAGATAAGTGCGTACTTTATCGAATACCACAATAAATGGTACTATTAGTAGAAACACGCGACATGCGTTTAATTTTGTTTATTTATTTAGAGTTGAAAATTAAGCATAAAACGGCAAAGTGGAAAGAGATCCAATAGTCTGAAATGGTTTCATTTATAGAGATGTATTAAAAGGCGGACATGGCGGTTTTTACACTTGAATAATTATGTAATGTTCATTAATATTTAAAATTGAGCTTAACCATCTACGCGTCTACATACAGATATGCAAAATTGAATGATATACTTACTCCTTTGCAGTTGTGAATCGTGGGAACGTTTATAACTTCAGGAATAATTTCAGTAATAGTTAATGCCTCAGAGGTCATAATATATCTATCATCAAAACTGCTAAAGTTTATTTTGATAAAAATAACAAGCGTAAAAACAATGTAACTAATAATAAACAATCGCTGACACTAAATAAAAAAGGTTATTCCGTTAAATTAAGAAAAATGTGGTTATAAATGTCTCTGGATATAATAGAAATGAAAAATATAATTTTTTAATTTTTAATTTTTTAAATTTTATATCTTCATTTAGTTAAATAATAATTTAGACGACAAAACACCGATAAGCGATTTTTTATTTTTTTAGAGATTATATTTTTGAAGGTTTCCCATTACATCCCTAAATAAACAAGACGTTTCGTAAAGTGAAATTGCCAGGTGGTCCCAAATCTAATAAAGCTCTTTTAGTAGGTCTTTCCGTTTTGTGGATACATAAGGCCATTCTATGGTATAATAGAGGCATGGCAGATTGTGCATTATTTTAGTTTAAACTGCTAATTGAGTATTTGTTGTTAATATTTATGAAGTAAACGCTTATTTAAAATACAACTTAAAAATTTAGGCCATAGCACATATAAGAAATATAGTTTTATAAAGTAAAGTAAAGCATATCAGAACATTCACTAAGACATACAGTTAACTTTTAATCCATGTTTTCAATTGTAAAAAGATATAAATTTATTGTTTTTTCTTGTTCATACATGGAAAATTGTAAAAAGTTTGTGAATCAACTAATTGTTTTAATTTATATAAATATTCTGTATAAATTATAATAAGGCTTTAATAACGCAAAATAACGCAAACGCAAAATTTAGTAAGTACAATACCTTAGTTCTGAATAAAACATTTTTTTTGTTAAATACTTTCATGAACCCTGCTGTACGTATTATTGGATCTGATTAAAAATTATATATTTTTTTAAACAAGAATTTGTTATTTCGACAACAGTCATTAGAAGTATAAACCAAATGGTTTGACTCTGTAGTTATCATTTCATTTATTTACTAGAAAACTCGTATGCAGTCGTTCTAAATCAATATATAATATAAAATAGGTTGATAGATTTATTTGTATATTATTTTGTAAATAATAACAATATTCATGGATTAATGAAAATAGTAGTAAGAAAATATAAAATGGATAATCAATTTTTAAATTTTAAACTAAAAATAATACAGCAGAATACTATTAAAAGTAAAAGGGTTTACTAAAACACTGTTTACTAAAACATAGTAAAATATGCGGAGAGTGGCAGTTTAGGATGGATGAAATTTTCCAAATCAAGGATTAAGAAAGTTAAAAATAAATAGTCAATTAAGTTAGGAGTACACTTGATATGTGTATCTGATATTTATTGCACAAATTTGTAACTTATGGGTATTTGCTCATTTATTATTGAGTCTGATTTCGTCTGAGCTTTGTTATCTGGAAAGAGTTCCTATTTTTTTTAAATTTACTGTTGTTTGTTTAATTATATTCACTTTGTTCATTCTTTCACATAAATTACTTTCCAAAGATTAATTTGTAATTTGACCTGAATGCTTTTAATATATTTCTATGTACGCGTTATTATTTCTGACATAACCTATCGCTTGAAATCAGTTAGATTTTAGTTGATGTAATTTTTTAATATTCGGACTTGATTTTATATTTTATTAATTTAATAAGAAACCTTGAATTACTTAAGACAGGAAATAACATGTTTTAAAATAAAAATGCCTATACTTAACACAGCCACACACACGTATATATATGTATATGTATATATATATATATATATATATATATATATATATATATATATGTATGTATGTATATATATATATATATATACATATATATATATATGTATATATATATATATATATATATATGTATATATATATATATATGTGTGTATATATAATATTCGGAAAACGTTAATATCATGTAAGACTGTTAGTCATCCAGTGGTTTAGAAACTGATGCTGAAATAACAAGGTTTCCGCAAAATGTACACTTGCAGCCTAAACAGACCAGGTTTCTGCAAAAAACAACTTGCAAGGTATGTCTCTTAAATAGGTAAATTCGTTTAGGTTTGTCATATAAGTTCAAAGATTGCTTAATGGGAGCATAATTTAAGCACAAATAAATTCATCATACAGAAAAACACGTATTTGTTTACTTAAGAAGCAAGTTTAGGGAAAAAGAATGCAAAATAAGTTCTAAAAATTTCTGACCCTTGAAACAGTGGGAAAGTGTTTTCAGTTTCGTAGAAAAATTCCAAAAACAGAGCCCTTAAATTCTTTATTCAGTTGTACATTTGTGGGTCACAGCATTATTGTACTTTCATTATAAACACGATCCTGATTACATTTTAAAACGAACTAAGTTCAGTAATTTCAGAACATTCAAATAAATGTTTAATTAATTTTTTGTTTCTACCAATAAATCGAAGATGAAAATGAAATATTCTTTCCTCACGGATTCCAAGTTCTGAAATAAAATAAAAGTTTTATTAAAATTCAATCAAAACATATCCTGAAATTTTAATCATTGCAGCCTCTATTACGAGAGGCGCCAATCGCTAAAGCATTTACGGGGAATGAGGGTACAATTTTTCTAATTTTTAATCATTATATCATAAATAAAAAATTATATACTGCTGTTTAATACTTTAATGCAAAATGTAATCAGCTAACTCATGTTAATAAATTAAGACATTGACAACTAAGTTATTTATCCTGCATCTGTAAATACGCTACGTTAAATTTACGGTACACATAGTGAAACTGTAATACAGATTCAAATTTGTAGTCGACAGAATGTTAAGTGTAGGTAGGTGTAGTGTATCTGAAATACCTGTTTACGATTCAGCATTATTAACTCTTTTTTATTTTTCAATGAAAATGTTACATTTTCACTTCTCTTAAGCTAAAAAAACATTTGAGCTTTTAAAATTTACTGTTTTACTCAAAAACAGAAGAATAATATGTGTTACGTTATTTAGATTTAAAAAAAATTTGAGCTGTCACGTATTTTGAAGTAATTTGTCATTTTTTTTGTCGTAATTAAATAGTCAAAGATAAAAATGCGATATGAATATTCACCTTTTTTGCGTGCCAAATTAAGTCCTTTTTATTTCACTAACTGAAATTCAATCACCTTTAATTAGTAATCAGTTTAAACACAAGAAAATATTAATTTTAGACATTAAAATTAACAAAATTTTAGACATTAAATTAATGACAATAAAATTTATTTTGTACAAAGGACTCACACAAATGTCGATTTGAAATGACGATTTCTTTCCATGCCTAAGTTATGAAACACATTTTATTGAAAGGGATATGATAATAATCAGCAAGTTTATAATATTAAAATGTGATTTACGACGTATTGACCGCGTTTTTGAAGTAAACATTTCGAATACAATGTTCCAAAATGAATATCGCTATAAAGGCGACTACAAAAAAGCTAACTTCAAAATAACTCGTCGCACAGAAAATGAGAGTGAACTTCCTTATTCATAACAACCAACTTATAAAAAAGGGACCAGAGGTATAGGGTATTAAATGAGTTGAGAGGAAGGGCTCACCACTTATTTTACCTACGGGATCGCAATTTTATTGTCGATAGACGTGAATTGCGTTATCGACATTTAATTTGTAATTGTGATAAATAATAATTACAAGTAGTAAATTATATATATATATATATATATATATATGTATATATATATATATATATATATATATATATATACACTTCTAGTGATGTCAGGTTTCTTTCCGTGAAATGAATTGCAGTGTATTTATTTTCATTTATTATTTTCATAGTTATTTATTTTCTTTCACTCATTCTACACCGATAAAAAAAAACTTACATATATGTAACTTGTTCAAATAGTGGAACTGGGGAAAATTTTAATCCTTTAATAAAATTTGAAACACTTTTAAACATTTTAAAAATAAAAAGAAAATAGTTGTATTTTCAATTAAACATATTTTAGCTAACTTTAAACAACGGTTTTGAAGCAAAAACATGTTAAAGATATCATAATATTTAAAATAATATGATATGGGGTTTAATTTTATCAACAATTATTGATTAGATATTATCAAAATTTAGGTTGTGATGTATGTACATTTGAAATATACTCTTATATTATTAAATCCTTGTTTGTGCCCTACGAAAAAGCATATAATTATATCGAAAAATCTTTTTATATCGAAATATTTCAAATAATTTCATAATCCTATTTTGCGGAATGTGGATAATGTTAAATCGTAATAAAACTCTTCAGATATATTTCAATGGCAGTAATATATTTATTATTTAGCTCAAAATAAGACAGCTTCAAATATAATGTATTCATGAAATAAAGTTTAGTCTTAAGATGACAACCAAAAATAAAATATAAAAAGTGACGTCAAATACACAAAAGTGACGTCAAATTCACATCGAAACTTAAACAAAATAATAAATGGCTGGGTTACATTATATTTTCATATCACCTTACCACCGGATCACGTTTTTTCAAATCAAGCCACCCTTTTTCGGATAATAATAGTCTATGTCGTAAATGGGTTCATCTTCCTGTGAAAGGATGTGACTTCCGGGGCGGCGTCTCCTCGCAACGAATCCCATTGACTCTCCGTTCCTCTCTTGTTATTTACAAACGTAAAAAATGTCGGCATTAAAATTGGATGTGTTTTCTATACTTCTATATTTATCATTATTTTATTGTCCATAGGAGGGTGCAAGTACTTTTTTAACATATCTATATATCGAGGTATATTATGGGAAATCATATGAAAATAATGTCTCAAATAATCCTATTTGAATAACATTAACAACTTGATAACTTCAAAAGTAAATTGTTGCATTACGATTAAAATTATATTAAAATATGCTAGTCAAATTGGTTAGGTATCTCATAAGGATTAGCGTTCATATAATTAGTAAACATTTTAAACTGAACTTCAACGCGATGACAATGAGGAACCAGCTAACCATTATAAAATGTAAAAAGAACTTAATAACTAAATCGCCTTTTTATTTAATCTGAATCAAATCATGGGTATCATAATATGGTGGTAGTAATCATGGGCATGGGTTTGTAAAATATTCAAGTCAAGAGAATATGTTCCGCATTTTTAACAGGATATTTTATATTTACAATACAAAATACTCAATTTCGAAGTTTGTTTATAATCAACATAAATCTTTCGATGCATCAAAAGAGGCTTCATAGGTCAGTTGGGGCATTAGAAAATTACTGTGAAACTTTATATTACCATAAGAAATTTTACGTTTAATAATGTTTTTTAAGAGGTGCTCATCAAATGAGAATAAAATGTAACCATAATTAATTTTTAGAAGCAGAAATTCAAAATAAAATACTAACAATGAGATGTATTTGCTATTCGTTTCCTATTTTATTCTTATGACCATTTAACTGTCATACACAAAGTGACATGTTTTACTTTTATAGAAAATATTCTAAAAATTATTATAAAAAAATTCTCTAAAATTAAATATTTAAATTAAGAAAATAAAAACAATATTAATAGTGGTACACCACACATGAGACAGAGGAATTTAAAAAAATCTAATACTCATATACGTGTGGGGTATCGTTAACAGGCCTTATAAATAATACAGAGGTTCCAACATAACATTTTTTTAAGACAAAATTTTAGTGACATGTGCGCTTCCAAAGTCTTAAAAAGTGTTTCCCACCTCTAAATTTTTAACTAAGCTGTGTAAAATTCAGAAGAAAATTTAGGTAGTGAAACTTAAGATAAATATTCAAAGAAAATTGATTTAAATAAAATATATTGTGTAGTTTTCGAGATGCGAGATATTTTCCGTACCGACCGCAGCAAACACTTTTATTTTCAATGTCCAAGAAATGTAAAATTATGAGTTTAATGTTGTTTGGTGCTACGGAACCCTTCGTTTCGACTCGCACTTGGCCTGTTTTTTATTTAATAAATCCGCCAGGATACATTCCATAAATGAAAAGATCGCTGTTTTCACTCTCAAATAGCATACCGTTGTACTCCTCGCACTTAAGAAACTAGGCCATGCATGATTTACTATTTATCCAGGATACTCGAGTGGTGGGTCTACGTTAAAATTACACGTATTGAGCAATGAGTTGATAACAAATGACGCAATAATTCTTCGTCGTAAACCCAATTGAAATCGATAACTTTTATATTTAGCTTTAATTTCGTTTTTAAACTCAACGTGCATGGTTATGTGTTCGCAAATATACAAAAAACCTGTCAAGCACATGTGGAACTCGCACTGCGTGGGTTCCGTATACATTTGGATACTTATAAACGTATAAGGGTACATAGTATTTCTATTAAACTATCTACAAATATTAATTTTGGCAATCCAAATATATTGTCTACTATGTCTTTCACAGGCGTAAAACACGGTGCGTTTTTAAAAACTATGACATCTGGAACTAAGTTTTAGTTTTTCCACAACCTTCGGATGGCTTTCTAAAAACCCATATGTTTTAAAAATGTCAAGTTGAGTACCTTTGAAATGAGAGAGTGGGACAAATTTGTTGCATAGTTTCAGTGCACCTCTGGAGACAAGGTACCAAAAATTACAAAAAAAATATTTTTTAAAAAATCCAGTTTATAATATACCCCTCAAAAATTTTCAAACAAATATTTTCGAATGTTATGTATTGAGATATGAGTAGGTTAAAATGTTTTATTGCTATGCCAAATTTCAAATTCATACTTTAAGGGGTTTCTGAGGAAAATGGCTGTGACTGACGAACGGACAGAAAAATTAATGATTCTATGAGGGTTACCTTTTTCCTTTTGAGGTACGGAACCCTAAAAAATACATTGTAAAGACCTAATAGATAAAGAATTTGTTTATAACTGAATCCTCGCATGTTCCTTTAGATGAATAAATAAAAGAAAAAACACAGATATTTTCTAGTGAAATGCTTAAACAATTCATTCTATGAACTATACTTTCTGATTTAGCTAACGACTTTGAATATGAAGTTGCATTGTTTGGCCAAGATTGCTCGTAAATGAGCACAATGCATACAGAACCTCGCAGAAGAATGTGAGTGTTTGTGATTTAAAAGTATCTTGATCTGGATCCAATATCCTGTAATGATGCACAAGTGAAAAAAAGCAAAAAATATCTGCTTGTTGTCAAGACGTTATAATACATATAGTACATAATTTTGTTAAACGAAATGTAGTAAGACATTATAATACAAAATTGTGTTAAACGAAATCTAGTAAATAGCAACATATTTTATTGTATTTTCAAAGTCTAGTTAAAACTGAGGAAGTCATTGTGGTCTATAATACGCAATAATCTCATTCGAAAAATAATACCTTAATTATAAGGCACGCCACTGTTTTCCAATATTTATAAGTTTTCAATTGATTAAGTTTTTGTCTTTTCTTTACGATTTCCGTAACGATTCAAAAGAAAATTACTTCAAGAATACATATAATTCAATATCTTCATTTATATATCAATTAAGTTTGCGTAAATATATTTCATTAAGTGCGTTACTGAAAGATAAGTCGTCATATAATAATTTGAATTACAGCGGCAGTAAAATTAATAACTATGAGAAAAGAAAAAAATTAATAAGTGGTGTCCTTTGATCAACCACATACATTTGAAAACAGAGCATAAAATGATATATAATTTTCATTTAATTCTTAACATGGATAAAATATTATTTTCCTAGAGGATAACGTTTTGGAAATCATTTATTATAAAATGACTCGATTTTGTAATTGAATTAAAAAAATATTCATCAAAACTTGAATTAGTTATTATTTATAAAAAAAAATAACGCACAATGTATTTATTTAAGTTAACAAACACCTTATTTCATAGATACCATACTTTTCATAAGATAGATGTTATATATGTGAATTACTCTTATCGTGAAAGCGTGTCTTTAAGTTTAACAAAGCCACTCTAGTAATACAAAAGTAATATTCCAAAAATGTTAAACGAATGGCCAAGCCGCTCCACAGTTTTATATCCGGTAAACTGTCGACTCGTTTTACCCAAACCAAGATTTCCGTTTCCCTATTACTATAACGCTTCATTTTGGAAATGGGTAAATATTCAAGCTTCGGGAGGTTTGACTGCGTTGCCCAGTGATGAAAATGGTTCTCTCCTTTCCACCTTTCTCTTGTTCCCTGAAAATACAAGAAATAACTCTTTTTAAAGGACTAATTACATTTCCTGGTTTTATTATTATCGTTATGCCTATAAGGTTAATTTTTATTTAATGTAAACTTTATCAACAATTGATTAAGAACACTTTAGATGCAAAGTTTATATTTTAGCTGAAAAGATCAAAAGGATTTTTTTATTTATTCAGACTTATTCTTCTAACATAAAAAGGAGTGTCGCGGAAATTAAATATCACTTTCGTGTCGATTTTTTTTCACAGCTACAGTTATGAAGACTTCATGGAAAATCATTAATTGAAAACTAACTGCCGTTTTCTTACGGCAGTAACACGTTTAGATTTTGTTTTTATTGCGCAACCTATTTATATACCTGTGTGCCTTTTTAAATATATAACTGAGTTTATAAAATTTAAAAAAAAATATCAACGAACTTGTCATGATAATAATTCGTTTTCAATGTTATTTTCTAAAATTACCTATTTATACTTATTATGTGGACTCGTAGTATCTTGTCTATAAAAATGCTTTTAAGCCTAAATAGAACTCGCAAAACAACGGTTTCGTGTATATTTGTACACATAAGGATATAGACATATGAGGAACAGAGTTTCCATTAAACATTTACAAATTTTAGTACTTTTTACTTTGTAGATATATCGCCTACTGTATATTACACAGACGTAAGAAAAATAATGTTATTTACTAATCTTTCATTTAATATTATAAGCTCATTAATGGATCAACTAAAGGTTTACTTTGATATTTTTCTGTTTTGATGTAGGTTGTTAAAAATGAACTGTGAAGTGGCAGAAGAATACTTTGGTTATTCACATTTGGTGATGAGTAGGTCGTAAAAGATATATATATTTAAAAGTTACTGCGTATTTTGAATTGAAACTCGATTAAATTTCATTGACGATATTTTGGTTTGGTATTTGACAGATCATTTCAATGACGTCATATTCTAAAATATCCACTAGAAAATAAATTTCTTTAAGAAAATTAATTTCCTAATTTTTGGGTTGTTAGCATTTACCTTTATAAAGTTTTATGAGAATCGGTCTTTAGATAATACGATACCAGTACGTGCAGATGTGTAGGTGGCTATGCCAAAATTGATAGTGTGACTTTTTATTATTCCCTACGAAACCATAAAAATGGATTAATAAGTGCTTTTGAGAATTCAATATTCAAGGAATGGAGTAAAACCATAAAGGAATAAAAAAAATTATGAACCGAAAATTTCAAGTAATTTATGACGACTACATTATAAATAGTCTCTGCCTACCAATAGGTGTATCAAGGCCAGTTTTCAAAGAAAATATGCGTCGTAAATATTTTAAGTATTGGCATAGTAACACATTTTATTAACCCACATATTAACGTATATTATTCAAAAAAGCACTAGCTTTTTTTTAATATAACTCTAAGAATAAAGTTTCAAACAGCAGAAATAAGCAATTAAATATATTTTTTTCAGTTATGTGTGTATCAGGTGAGGTATCATTTGAAAGAGCTTGTTATGAGGAAGAGAAAAATATTTTTTCATAATTTTGAATTACACATTTAAAAAGGTGCTCCAAAAAATATCCAAAAAGAAAACATCACTCCTATGAAACTACTAGACCAGGATACATAAAAAACATTGTTGAAGAAAATAAACCAGAAATTTAAAAGAAAAGCATGACTATTATCCCAGACTGAATATTTTTTTCAATATGCATAATACATTCTGTGTGACATAGAGTAGGCAACAAATTTACGTTGTGAAAAGTTAAATAATGTAAATGGTATAAGAGAAATTCTACGAACCCCTAAATGTCTTCAAATACCTAAAGATATCCTATAGCAAGATCTACCTGAACATGATAGTTTAATTGAATAAATATTTGCTTAGTCATTTTTACGTAATCGATGATATATTGAGAAAGCGAAATAAGTAACAATCAAATTTATTTCAGTGGATGATATTAAATAGATTTAATAAGGTTAAAATTTATTCTCGGCAAATATCGTTGCGCCGTAAATTTGGGAACAAGTATTTTCTACTTAAATAATGTTGTTTCAAACTAGAAAAAAGTTTAATGCACCGCAAATACATCATCACGCCATGATGCAAAATTATGAGATGAGGTATTCACTCCATATTTTTTGTTACAATATAAACACATAAGAGGCACAATGCAAAGTGGCAAAAATAAATATGTAACGATGTAGTATTAAAGAAATGATCTATTTTACCTCTTTTAATTTTGTACCGAAAAAACCCGACACTGTGTGAGATAACTTATGTGCGTGACTTTTTCAAAACTGCTGAGTGGCCTAAATTAATTTGCGATATTTGAAATGGTGTTTCATTATGTAGCTTTGATGACATATGAGAAGATATATTTTGTTTTAGCTAAATTACAATTAAGTGAAACTACGTGATGTAGCATTATTTCTACTTTCTTTAATTTCTGTACCACGACCTAGGTTTCGTTGTATTACAAAATCTTCAGGTGGGATATTAGCAAGATTTTATCTTAGCTAATATCCCACCTGAAGATGTAATACAACGAAACCTAGGTCGTGGTAAATAAATTAAAGAAAGTAGAAAAAATACTACATCACGTAGTTTCATTTAATTATGAATAATGAATTTCTACAAAATTAACGCCAAATATATTCAATATTAGCTAAATTAATTACTAAAAATATGTAAAAATATGAAAAAAAATTCCAAAAAAGGACAAAATATATTCGAAGTATTTTTCTAAAATTTGGAGTAAAACTTAAGTTGTATACATTTAAAAGTATCAGCGTAATCAATTAAGTAATTAGTCACGCTAAGTGAATAATATTTAAATGGCGAATTCATGGAATGTGAAAAAATGGAAGAGAAGGTGAATGGTAAATACATTCTGCTCAGAATTTAGTTTATATTTTAATGAAGATTGTTCATTTCACTTCTTTTATTGTTACAGAAATGTCCCTATCATTCAATCCTGTCTTTTAAATGTACTTACATTCTGGGTATACTGTCATGTAAAAGTTAAAATAAAATTATTTTTTGTATTTCACATTCCGAAAGTAGTGTATAAATATATTACGAATAGGAAATTTTAATGCAAATGTAGTTTCCGCAACTCACAACTGGTACAATTATAAAGACAACAGGGAAGGAGAAAAAGAGAAAGAGAAGAGGGAAGGAGAGTGGTAGAAGAAAGATGGAGAGCTAGAGAAAGAGAGAGAAAGAGAGAGAGATCGCAGACTTGATTTTAATAAAATGGCCGATATCGTAATACTAATAATGTGGCTGCCTTTCCGTTTATGTCATACACTTAGTAATGGAACTATAGTGAATCCGCTGTACTGTCTTTGTGTTTAACTATAATCAAAGTTCGATGAATCCGAAAGTTCCTCCAAATTTCTGTATAAAAAAGCGATGGAATTTTCAAATATTCTAAATTAGTACATGTATTTAAGATTGTTTTTTTCCACAATTCCCTGAAAATATAGAAAAGGAATTTAGTTTTGTCTCGCATATTTGTTTTCCTATTTAATTATTTTATAAGTTATAATAAAGTAACGTATTTAAGGAGAGTGTACTTTCATAACGTGTCATCTAGAAAACTGATTAAATATAAGCATAACATCTCAATAAGTGCCTTATAAAATATCTTGAAGGGACACAACAACGCTCCCAATATAATCGTAATAATGAAAGATAACAGTCAGCAAAACATTTAATTGCAAAGAAGCGGTCTCAAAAGATATTTAATTTTATATTTTTTATTTTCTCTTAGAAGAGCGTCAAACAATCAATAAGAATCGTGATTAACATTAAGCAGCGCAGGCTAAAGTGTATCGTTTTAGAGACATTCGTTTAAATATTTTTTCTATTTTTATGTATCTTTACTGTACGGAAACTAATGTCATTGTTTGTGCAAGTACGAACTGATCAGATATAAAATGAACGACAGTTTGACTATTTATTATTTTAGAAATATCAAGACTCTATTTTTGTTTTATCTTTCTCAGAAATTGGATAATTCAGGGCTTATAATTATATTTTAATTCATTACCTTTCTGTCCCATTTTAGATGACTACCTCCGATATTTTAAATTCTCCTTCTAGGCCATATATTTTCACGTTATGTTCGAATTTTATAATAATTTTTAAATAGATCTAATTTTAGACAAAAAACATTTTTAATTTCATCGCAAACTTGTAGTTATGCTCGTACTCTCAAAAAAACACACTTTAATAATTGGCGTATATGAATCTGGTTTTAATTTCCTGCTCTGGGTGTAAAATAACAGAGGGCTCGCTTTAATATGTATACTTTAGAAATAATAAATATGGCAGGTAATTAAAAATAACTATTTTCTTGTTTATTTTTTTATTTCTATATTTTTTCAGTAAATCTATATCATGTTCATCTATATATTATGTATTTGAAAATGTTAAATTAGGAATTTCATTGTCATACTTTATATATATATATATATATATATATATATATATTAATTTCAAGACTATATTTTTTAAATTGTGGGTTAGTTCCATACTCACTAAAATCAAAACATACGAAACACATGTTTGCAACATTTATTTCATGTCATGTTTATGTATCATGTAGGTAAGAGTTTCAATAACAAGATTTTTATCAATCGTTCTTGATATTTCTATTTAACATATCAAATGTTTTCATAATAAACAGTTAACATATAAATTATGCTTCGTGCATAAATTTGTTTAACTAAAACATTCAGCACGATTAACCAAAGCGAACAATATACGCGCGCTAAATCGCAATCGCCATTGTCACACAATGCAGTTAAAGTGCGCAAACACGATGCCGGAGAACAAACAGCGTGTGAATCGCGTCTAATAAATATTGTCCTCTCGCTCGACTTCACCCCTTGCATTCCGCAAGTTAATATCGCATCACCTGCCGAGTTTATGTGTATAACGGGCGGGGAGGGGGAGGTTGAGAGGTGGGTAATATTAATACTAGGAGTTTCCAAGTGATGTTGGAAAATGACAAAATATTTTATGGGTTTGAAAATTTTCAATTTTCTTGAAAATGGTTACATTTTATATTTTTGTAAAGTACGCAAAGCTATTTCCGGTCGTTATTGATTATTATTTAATAAATCATGTTTCATAAATATTTGCAAGTCATTTTGAATAAATTAATTTCATTCCTTAATTTATTTAAATTATTCTGATTGCTACTTTAAGCATTTTGTTTTCTTTTCTGATATATTTTGTACATAATATTAAATACATATTCAAATATAAAATTTGTTTCCTTCTTTTTAAAGTACTAATCTTAATTATGTGAGTATTATTAATTTTATTGTTTGCCACATTTAATATAAATAAGTTTCTAAAATTAGAGTTACATATTTTAATTTTCATTTGTATCTTTTAAAGTAAAACTATTTCATGCACGTAACTTAAATCAATTTTGACCACGTCGTAAAAATACCTGAAGTGAAATAGAAGCATGAAAATTGTTTTACTAGATTCCATATTTAGAAGATAATTTGCAATCTTGTTGGGGGATATGGCTCATGTTGTCAGGTCTTCTAAATTTAATTACATTTGATATCATAGGTTCCGTACGATTACTGCTACTCTATAGTTAGTATATATTACGTTTCTGTCAATTAAAGAATATGCTACTATTGACTGAATACGAACTTTGATTATAGCGAAGATCGTATTGAACATGAAATATTTGACACAACACAATCATTTTCGTTTTCAACATGAAAAAGAAAACAATTTGCTGAAAACCATTGTTTGAATTAGCGTCTATAAACTCTAAATGTGTATTTAAAGAAATCTGGCAAGAATTTGTATTTAGTTTTTTTCGAGTTTAATATTTTCCAACAAATTTTTATGTATTTTTGAAAATCTGTCTTTTTTGTACATCTTAGTGTGCGGTTATCTGTTTGTTATATTTCATTATATCTTCGTTCTAGAATTATTAGTACATAACAGGCAGATTAAAAGTAAGAATAAAATGTATATATATATATATATATATATATATATATATATATATATATGTAATTGTTTGGTATTTACAAGATAAACTAATTCTCAACAACTAAGAAGTTAACTACTAACCACACTTTAAAAAATGCTTGCAGCGATGTTTACGTGTTGAATAAATGTTCGCTTCAAATCATAGTCATTAGGTAGTTTATTTAAGTGCAGCACCCAAACAAGGAACTGCGTTGTTCATTATGTTCGTAAATCACTAGGTTTATTTGGAACTGGTGTAACGTAACTAATGTAGACAGAATTTTGCGCTTTTATTAGGATGCATGCTTTTCAATAACCACTTCTTTTTATTTTTATGTCTTTTAGTTACAATTTCCCACATTCATCCGTCGTAGTATGAAGGAATTTAATGAAAGACCTTGTCCTTTGCCCATAACATCATCACATACTTTTTAATGTAATCGGCAAAGAAGCAATCAACGCTCTCCCCTTGTCGATGTACCCTACTGTATAAGGAGATTCTGTGCATATATTTATACACTTCCAACCATCTAGTAGGTAATAACATTTCAAAAATACTTGTCATTTGAAGTTAATAGTACTGCGAGGTGTAATTTTATTAACGGGGTTGAAAATATATTGTACACCCAAAGTAGCCCATCTACTTCGACAAATATTTGCAGTCCTGTGCGAGACAGCTACTGTAGCTATAGTTGTATATCCGTATATTGTTGCTAAAAGTAGATTCTACCCTTTTTTTACCCCTTTTTTTCGTCTATTTTCAATTTATAGAAAACTTGTGTACATCTGGGTATTGAAATATTCATTTGTACTATTGTAAAATATTTCTCTGATAGCACAGCTTCAATCTCGGAGATACGCTGTAAGTTTATTAGATAATTTTTTTTCAGCTTCGTTTAGTTAAATTAATAATAGCTCTTAAAAAGGATTTTTTCAAAATTTCATGGGATGAATTTTTGGTAACTAATGTAGTTTTTTACCACATATTAACTAGACGCAACGTAATAGTACATTAAAATAAATGGCCAATTCGGTTAAATTTATAACAAATTCACGTCGGTTCCAGAAATCAATCTAACAGGGTGACATAACTTTTATTTTACATCCTTTCCCGATGCTAAAAAATATTTGTTGTTTCAAATCTTCTGAAAGAAACCAGCAACATTGAATTATCAATACCTGCATGTAATATTTATTTACATATAAGTAAGTTATGTAAATCGTTTTGCCAAGAACCGAAATTATTTATGATCATATAAATCGTTTTGTCAAAATATTGCTGGGAATCGAAGTGAGCTGTAGCTACTATCGATACAGACATTTAACAAACAAACATAATGCACAGTTATAGGTTCCTTCCCAAGTAAAAAGCTTTGTATGTAAACTGATTTACTTGTGTAATACATTTAAGTAAAACGGACAACAAGCGCGTGTTAAACAGAACTCCCAATCCCAACGCCACATAAACCAATTAAAGTAAGCAAACACAGTGCCGGAGTATAAAACGTAGTATGTGAATCTCATCGAGCAAATATTGTGTCTTTGCGTAGAGTTCCAGATTATCCCCTAGATACCACTAAGTAACACCGGGGCGCCCGTTGAGTTTATGTTAAACTTACTGTTGTGTTATTGGTGATAAAGGACTCGTAATTAGCTTGCGAAATAATGGACTGGTGACATTAATTTATCTACTTTTATTAATTTAGTTATTACTCATTGTTATTAGTTAAATATAAAATGCAGGGCATGTCACTTAGCTGGTTTTATTTGACAAATAGAAAGGTTTGGAAATTTATAATGAATTGAAGAATTCGTTCATAAAAAATATCGGGTATGCGCGTATTGGAACATGTATGAAATAGAGTTAAATAGCTCTCTATACTGTCATACTTCGTTGATGTAAATTAACTGAAATCATTTTAATTTAAATTTCTAATCGCGTTTTTTTGTAAATAAAAGGAGATGGTGTATAACATTGCGCGTTATATGAATTTTAATATTTTGCAAATCGGGATCAAAAATGAGAATTGGTAATGAAACCTTAACCGCATTTAAATAAAAACCCCATTTTCTATGGAGCTTGTAAAAAAACTGCACCCTATATATTTTGAGGATTGCTTAGACAAATAGGTTGCCTGATAATTTTGCTATGTCTGTCTCTCTGTACATCCCATTTTATTAGGAAACTACTTGTACTATAATGCTAAAATTTGGCATAATTACACATACACCCACACCCACAAACACACACACACACACACACACACACACACACACATATATATATATATAAATTTAATAATCTTTGGGACTTTAATCTATAATAACACATCATGTGCAGATTGCAATACACCTATTTTTTTTAAATCTTACCACTTTTTTTTAATATATAAAAATTGTCACAAGTCATTAACATGAAAATGCATCAACCTATATCTGATATTTTAATAAACGTAAGAAATGTGGCAATATTGCATAATTACTCTTCTCTGCGATCGATAGTGAATTTAACTTATCTATCACTTTAATTTGCATAGCTTTATATAAAAATTATAAAAAAGAAAAGGATATCAAAACTAATTTCAAAGCCAACTTTGTTTACATTTCGTGAATCAAAATTATTGCCGTTTAAAAATAACATCCATTCATCATTCCCTAAAATCTTAAAGTTTCTAAAAAATTTTATTTTCAATTTTAAAAATAATCTTGTCGGAGTAACTATTAATATAATATTCTTTCATTTGTTGTTTAGATAAATTATTATTCGCTTCTTATTAATAAAATGATATTAATTTTAATTACTTATTATTATGATTATTTATTACGGCAACCCTGACACACTTATTTTGGCTCTATAATTTTCAGAGTTTAATTTCATAGAACGGTTGATTGGTTTAACGCCATTTTATTCTGTTAAATGATTTGTTATTTGTAATATCGAGTAAGTGAAATTACGAATATTTAGTCGTTTTTCAGTCCTGATAGAACACGGTATTAGTTTACCAAATGTCATTATAATAGCCCTAATACGTAAAAAGTTATCCAACTCTTGTTGGATAACTTTGTTGCAACCAATTCTTGTTGCAACCAATTCAATACAGAAGGATAACCCATCATTTTATTGATATCAGGTGATACTTCTCCAACAATATCACTAAATATGGAACAAAATGTGCTAACTCATTTTATAAGGAAGCAAAATTCGAATACCAAACGCACAACGTAAGTAATTTAAATCAAACTTATTGTCATCGGTTGTGACAGTGCGGTGAGTACGGGGAAGGCACTTAACAACGGAACATAAAACTTAGGTATGTGAAAATACTAAATACATTCTAAAACAAAATGATTTGTCTTTTAAATACTATGTATGCGTGGATAAAAAACTAGGTTTTTTTAAAAGGAAAAGTGACATTTCATTTTGACACTTGACATTTTACAAAGTTTGCAACAGAGGAACGCGTTGCCAAACTTATATTTAGTGTGAAGTTTATAGGTTATTAATTTAAACATAATTATGACGTCATACAATTTTTCTATAAATTATTATTTTATAAACTAAACTTTAATTATTTTATAGACTAGTTAGTAAAACTACACATTTTCGTTGAAGTGATGAAGTTTTCTTCATATGCATAGTATGTACATATATACATGTATACATGCATATATTTATATATATATATATATATATATATATAACGCTTGCAAAGTAATAACAATAAAATCCTTAAAATAAGTTACCCCCTCCCCAGCTTTTCTAGGCTATTCAGCGATACCTTGTAAAGTGGGAAATGTTTATAAAATAGGGTTTGCCCCTGGGAATACCTCTTTTGTAGGCACACCCCACTTTACGGGGTTTCACTGAAAAGATTTTTAAAAATTTTATGGGTATATCATCAAGACTGTTTCCATACAAGATTGCATTTATTAAATATTAAGCTTTAATTAAACTGGTCTGTTTTATTAAACTTATGTGTCCTCACACTCTACCAGCTAAGTCGCTATTTTTAATTTCTGAACATTATTCACAACATTTTTTAATATCTGAATATAAATAACGAAATTAAAAGAAAAATTATCATAGTTCAGTAAGCTCTACCAGTTTTCGAGTAATAGTAAATAAATGTAGTTGGGTTTGGTTCATAAGTGACTTAAATAAATTGCAATAATTACTTTGTATTTGTAATGTATACTTATTATGACTGTTAAAGATTTCATAAGCAGCCTGATTGTTTATTTATATGATGAGAAATAATATTATTTAAATATGCACCATATTATTACGCCTGTGAAAGATAAGATGCGACATACCTTGTGAAAAATGTATGTTTTAAATAGTTTAATTAAAATACAACCATTAAATAATTATAAAACCTTAAATGTGTGCGTTGTGTAAATTATACTCGCACTTGGGAGTTTTTTTTTAATTAATTTCAATTCTTTAGAAAATAGTGTTAGGATACACTTTTGTCATAGTGAAAAGTGTAAAGAAATAAAATTTCGAGTCCGATAATATTACCCATTGTGAGTTTTGCCAGGTATTTTCCTGTATATACTCCCATTTAATTATGACAAAAATTACTTTTTTGTAAACATTAGTTGGTTTTGAATAGATAATATTGCCAATTATTATAGAGAAAAAAAAAATTATAAATACGTACATTATATTTTTTGCATATTTTTTCAGATAACCTTTAATATATTTATGTGTATTAGTTAATATGTGTAATTTTCAACAATTTTCAACATATTAGAAATATAATAGGAGGACTATTTTTAATTTTTTTCAAACCTGTAATTGTGTCGTTAAAAATATTACATTATACTTTTTTTATTTTTGTAAGTCACCATTTTTTTATATGAAACCAGTTTTTTATGGAGTGCAGAACTATTCGTATCTGAGTTTCCAAATTATACTAATTATTATCAATTATTAATTATACCTAATATATCTTAAGAAATCTGTAATTAAAAATTTACAGCAGAACTATTCGTTCCCCGTGTCACTATTTTCATTACACTCATAATTATATTTGACTTTTCAATGAATGTATTTCGCTATCAAACATGTAAAAACATAGAGATTTTTTAATATTTTCCATGTGAATTTATATTTTTTAAAAGCCGAATAATTTTACATATACTTATAAATACTTATTTCACATTTCAGTTTCGCCAATTAAAAAGCCTTTGAATTATTCTGTTTAAGGATTAACAGGCTAGTTAAAACAAGTTCATTTATTAAATGAAATATGAATATATTTTTACTCGTGCAATGAATATTACCTGAAAATAGCTAGAATTTTACAGCAAATTAAATTATAAGGAAATTCCTTTCAAGTGTTTTATTTAGTTGTAGGTAATAAACTTGAAAGAATTTTATTCGACTTCAAAGGGATTTGCACTTAACTTATTTTATATACTAAAGATAATACCAGTAAATAAAAAAAGATTTAAATTAAAGTTTAAAATTGGTAGTGAAACCTAAATTTTATTCCATTATTTTCCATCATATATTTTACATATTTTATTTATGAATATTCACTAGTAAATGAATATTTATATGAATATTCATAAGTTGCATAAAATTAAAAATTTATTTGCGTAATATATGTTCTACGAATAAAGTAAAACGAAGTATATATTAATACGAGTACGCCCCAAACAACCAATTCATTAACAACAAATAAACATGTTTATTTTATTCTTTCTTTGAACATTGTTCTTCTATACCTTTGTCATTTAATATACTTTCAATACAACTGAATAAATTACTATTTCATTAACTAGATGGAAGGAGTTATAGCCAGTGAATAATCAAATCAAAACGAGCTTTTTTTTTAAAAGCCTCGCCTGTTTAACTGCCAAAAACTTTGCTTCTTTTCAATTTTATACCGTGTTAAAATGATGTATTTGACATTAGTTTTCTTATTTCAAATCATACAGATGTATTTTAAAGCAGGTACTTGTTTCCATTTAAGTTTAAATGCGCGTTTTGTTTATTGCAATTGAGTTGAATCGTCTCTTTTAAAGAGTACAAATTAAGTACTCGAAAAAACAAATTGTAAATTCCATAAATAGTTTGGGGTCTCACCTTAAAGATCAGTTATGGCGATCTCCATAATAACTTTTCATGAGTTTATGTAGTATATCTTTTCAGACGTATTGAAAAAAATGAATAAGAAATAAATCACCACACCCTTATGTGACCTAAAATTATAAAAATTAAACCTGTCAAGCAAGAATTGAACTCGTACTACGAGGGATCCATACACAATTAGGCATTTATAAATATTTAATTATACATAATATTCCAAAATTTTATTATTTATAAAATTTTAATTTTTTTAAATAAAAATATGTTGCCTACTATAAGTTTCACAGGCGTATTTCTAAAAAGAAGTGTTTTATTTAATGTGACATAAAATAGGTATAGAATTACGAAAATACTGTCGCCAATTGCTTGAAGTAAAATCACATTTATTAATTAATAGCAATGGAATATAACGGCAATATAACACATGTCTAATAATTGTGTGCTAAAATTATGCAAACTGAAGCAGCATAAATTTTTAGTACGAAATTATTAATACGCATTTATTACTTGTGTTTAACCCAATTATAATTTAAACCGATATTTCAAAATTTGTTTTCTGATATGAATATTTTCAAAATTTATCATTTCTATTCGAGTCCCTATTCATATTTATAGAAGCTCAAAGAACGGGATTTTGCGGACACCTTAAATGTTTAAAGCTGGCCTTATCAAATACCGTGTAAAGTTTTAGAAAAGCAAATAAGGGTGCGTCTAGTCGGAGAAATATTGACAATCCAACGGTACGCAGAATGAGCCACGTACTATGCTGTATATGTCACGTACTATGTTCAACTGAAAGCTATGGGTGAGGAATAATTTCAAACTTGAAAGAATTTTCATCACCAAAACTTCCAACACCATTAACATTGCGCAATTACCTACAATATTAACACCAGTTCAAGAACAGAGTACAAAATCTTTTAGAAATAGTAAGTAGTTAAATGTAGATACATTCGCAATAATTTGTATATTTATTTTTATACGTTGTATTCATATTCGAATAACGAAATATTTCTAGACAACATTTGTTTTAAAAGGTACACCAAATTTATTTTTTGTTTTAAAAATTATTGAAATATACTCATGAAGCTATATTCATTACTTAACAAGAATGTAAGATAGTATATATGTGTTGGTACACACAGAATTTAAGTATTTTAATTTCTCGATAAATTTATTAAATACTAATTAAGGTAGTTACTTAATTTTACCCAGAACTAATTATTTTTCTGTGTTCTTCATTTTTTTATATTGCATTCTCAATTTCTTTGAGTTCTGTTCTTTATATTTTAATACTCCGTCATAGAATCATTATTTTATATTTTTTATTATAGAATTTGTGGATATTCATATATACATAATTTTTCTTTTATTCTCTTACATAAATAAAAAAAACATAGAGGTGTCGTGAAACACCCGGATGAAAGGAAGTTCTTTTCCCTATAGGTTGTGTATTAAATAAGAGGCACATAAAAATAAGTTAAGAACGTTTGAATAATTTGTTTTGGAAACAATGGAATAGTGTAAAATATTTTACGTGATTTATATGTGTTAGGTAGGTGCCACTTTGTTAAAGTCGAGGCAATTTGAATTTAATAAAACACGTCTCGGTAGTATAAAATTGAAATCACTATTAACACAGATAAGCTGAATCGAGTATTGATTAATTATGAATAAATTGTACAACCTCTCACTGTATAGTTCATAGCAAAATGTAATTCAGTGAATTGCTTCTTCTGAATTGATTCAATATTTCAATGACAATTTATTGTTTAATTTTTTCTTTGGGCGAAAAGGCAATTAATCTTGCAAAACGCGCACGTGAACTTCATCTCACTATCGTTATACGAGAGCGTTTAATTTAATTAAATTTGATATGAATTAACTGTTGCCACAATCATCATACTTACGTTAATCCGTATTGCCAGATGCATTATCTAATTTAGAAGTATTCGTGAGATGTGTAAAGTATATAAAGCCGAATAATATACGAATATTTACATTTCATACTAAGAATTTTCATTCGTAGATATGCTTAAATATAAGCGCTATATACTTAAAATATACTAATAATTTAATTAGTATAGTAAAACGTACGTAGAGAAATTGGTAAGATATTATTGAAATATAACATACATTGATTCGGACATATGATTTAGTTGGCCATATTAGAAGAGAGCTATAATATTTTTATAAAATAAAAAAGTAAATGTTCGAAATTCTGGTAAACCCCATCCTTCATCATCCGGGTACCTGCAAATCAAGTGTCTCATACAGTCGTGTTTTAGTAAACAAAATAAAGTATAGTTATTGTACTCGTATATTCAGTTTTATGTAAACTTTAGTGTACACAGTTGATACAAATAGCTGACTTATTGCTATGAGAGCTACTTGTGACAGCCAAGTATATCTATTACTTGGCTATATATATACACACACAAACATATTCCCTATGTGTGTAGTATACACACATACAATTTTATTAATTTTCATAACACACTCGATTGAACTCAATTAAATTGAATTAGCCTTCCTAAACGTTGCCTCTTGGTTTGTTCGTATGTCTAAATAACCTGGCGGATTTTAATTAAACTTTATATATAGAAATTATACATCTTAGGTTAAAATATAGGTGTGTATAATTCCGTTATCATTCACCGCAGTGATGTTAAAAATTGTTGGTATTCCACTTAAAATATTGGTATATTAATACGATATCATGTACATATTATAGCATGGATTTTATAGATATAGTATTATATCATACTGCTTTAAATATATGCTACGTTTTAGAGATTTAAAAAAAATCTATTAACTTTTCACCATTATACATTGAAATAATTTCGTACAAAATTTTCCAAAAAAACTCATATTATTTTACAAAACTTTTAGTAGTCTATATGACTACTAAAACTTTAAAAAGTCTCTAATAATTCCAAAGAAAAATTAATATCAGAATTTTTTTTAAATTGGTTTAGATTTTATATGATTTAAAGTATTTTGTGCATGTATCTTGAAACTTGCAATCAGCTTTAATGTGCATAAAAGTTGAGCAAAATAAGTCGATTACCTTAAAAGTAGTGGATATCTAAATATTTTAGATTGTTACAAATACCCAAAGTTAGTTTTTCGTAAAAATTAAACATTCAAACTGATGAAGACAGCTGATATAAGTGGACCTAAGAGACTAATTCGATGATCCAGCAAAGTGTTTTATTATAGGGAAGTTGAAAACAGGTCTGTATTCTACTAAAAGAATTCTTTGTAAGAATATTCCGCACTAAAAGACATATTTTCAGCCACCCTACACATATTCCAGGAATTTATCGAATTAACATTGTACGCCAAGAAACTAGATATTATGTGCTAATGTTAAGTCACTATTTATTATTTTAAACTTAGATGCCTTAGGCGGACGAATATAAAGACGGATAGACAATTTCATCATAACTGTAGGGTCCCGTTCAGAACATATTACTATAAATATACTAAGACACTATAATAAAATATTAGTTAATAATACATTTATTTTCAAGGATATAAAAAATAATTCCTTTTTCAAAAGCGAATCCGAACATCGCCAATTTAAATCTGTGGACGGTGTTAATAATTTATATATAATTTTTGTATCAAATGTAAAATGAAAAATTATTACATTAATTTAATTCCATTCCATTAAAATTTGAGCTCCGTCTTTATATATCTTAACCATAATGTGCGAACGCTGACTCCAACATTAATCACGTGGAGGAAATCTCTTCTAGCGCTAAGGAATACGAATGAGCGAGCGCGCGAAAGACTAGTAACTTTCGCTTGCTTTATTATCGTATGTTTTTGTTCGTTTCTTTTTGCTTAAAGTGATATACAACAATGAGTTTATTAGGCAGATATTAGATGCATAATTTGCTTTTAAGCTAATAAGACTGAGAATATTTTTTTTATCTACTTATATTTTTTATTGTGTAAATAAGATTGTATGTGTCCTGGAAAAAAATATTACTGTCAGGTCGTTTATGTCCAGAACGTGGAAGGCTACAAAGACATTTAAATAATAATGTAATTAATTTTTAAAATAACTGCTCTTTTACAATGAGGTTGGCAAGTTTAGATATTTTTTTTATTTCGTATACAGGTCTAAATATAGCCACGTTTAATTCTAATCATATAATTGACGTCATAAAATTTAATAAAAATTGTGAGCCGTAATGGGATGCCCAGGAGATATGAAACATATAAATTTTTTTATATTTTTGTATCGACATATTTTTACTTAAAAAAATTGAAAACGAAAGAAAAATATTCAGATAGTTGTTAATATTAAAATATTTTATTGTTAAAGTTATAATATTAATGAAAATAATAAATTAAATATAATATTAATAGTTTATCACAGAAATATTTCTGTAATAAATTAGTGACTGAATAGCATATCGCGACGTGCCATTACGTTTTAACTTCCGTCCAAGCGGGTCATTAGATGTTTCGCAAATCAAAAATCAGGCAACAAATTAATGAAAAGGTTTGGTATTTGATTCGATTTTTTACATGTACTCGTAATGAATGCATCTAAAAAAATCTATGAAGTACGAAAATAACTCTTAATAGTTTCACGCACATTTACGTATATAAAATAATTTCTTAAATTCAAATTTATTGAAGGTATTTTGCACGAAAGTACTTACTAAAGCTTTGTACATATTTCTTTCATATAATTGAGAAGTTAATAGTTAGAGCACAGGAGAATACTTTGAAGATTGATATCTGGTGATGAATACATTGAATATTATCGACAGATATTTTTTTGTGAATTTTGATATGATTTATCCATCATATTCCATGACATCCTATTCGAAAAAATCTGTGAGAAAAAAATATCCTCAAATTCAATGTACTAAGGATATATTTTTTTCTATTTATGGGTATCGATGAAATTTAATATTGGATGTAAAATTCCATAGAAATCGATCTGAAAGCAAAATAACTACGAGTATGATGGTGTGATATAAGGACGGATAGATTAGACATGACGAAATTGTTGAATTTTCCTATTTATCATTTGTTATAGAATTTTAAAAATGAATTAAATGTTGGGACTATGGCGTTCAGAATAGTAAATAAATAAGTAAATATTAAATAAATTGTATTCGTGAAACAACCTTTCTGTTTACAATAATAAGAACAAATATCATGCGCCATAGAAGTTTATTTCAGGATATTCGATTTGTACTATTTTTAAGTAGTTTTACTCCTAAAACTTTTAACTCATATAGGCTAAAATTCTTAGCAAAAGTAAATAACTGTTCGCTTTTATATCATGGTGATTCAGTTTACCAAGCTCCAAACTTTTTTGTGTATTTTAGTAGGTTTTTCGTCTTATGTAAAACCTATGTTAAACACATCCCAACACAACCGTCATTGAAAAATGAATTAGTGATAGAAAATCAAACAAAACTTTTAAGAAAAAGTGATACTTAACAATATTTTAAAATTAAAACAAAAATTTGACAACATTTATACCTACTCGAACTCTTGAAATATGAAATAGGAAGAAAATAAAGGTAGAAGACCTGGATAGATATACATATAATATAAGAAAAAAGGGAGGGAAAATTGTCTACAAAACTGTTTGAAAAAATAGGATTACTTATTTTTACTTAGGAGGGTTTTGAACCTGTAATGGAAACGGATTATAAATATTTTTACTGTATAATGTACTTGAAAAAGCTGAAGATATCGCGTTATTACGAAAAATTTGAAGCTTGAAAAATTTAAGAATATTTTTATGAGAAGCTTCTACTACTAATTTTTTGAACTCGTGTACCTTGAATCAACGAAAAGTACCTAAAATAATTCTTTTTCGTAGACATTTACTGCTAATACTATTATAAGAACTGTTGGCGTAGAGTATTTCATTTTGAGAAAGCAATACTTTTCATTTAGTTTCCATGATCGATTATAAATTTTAACATTTGCCCATTTTGAGAATGA
This sequence comes from Druceiella hillmani, assembly GCA_039881145.1. Classification (NCBI taxonomy): domain Eukaryota; kingdom Metazoa; phylum Arthropoda; class Insecta; order Lepidoptera; family Hepialidae; genus Druceiella; species Druceiella hillmani. The sequence goes on along the minus strand of JAYKKI010000004.1, from coordinate 18,524,048 downwards.
TATGTTGTTACAGTAAAACAAATGTTTTGGTTTAGATTGTAAACTAACAAGTATAATATTGCAAATCTTTTGGATGTTTATGAACGTTATTGAAAATTAGAAGAGAAGTCTATATTTCCGGTCAGATTGAGTCTCAGTATCTCACATTCGGGGCTTAAAAAACGAAAAATGGTAAATGGAACTGTAATTCCATTGTAAAAGACTCATTACTTGATTGGATGTGCAAAGAAAAATTTCACTTCCGCTTTACGTGTGAATATAATTATAATTTTTCTTAAATTTTCTTTAATGTCTGCATGAAGCGACTCCATAGAATGTGAAATATTTGAAACATCTAACACTGTATAAATTGTAAGAGTGTGATATATGGATGGATAGTATAATCCATGATCTCTTCCTTCATTACGTAACCATAAAGATATTGAAATTTAAATACCTGGTAAATTAGCCACATTACTAACCCACCTTTAACAGCAGTTGCTGCTCACAAAAATTCAAAATGTTATTATACTTGATACTAAAAATCGAATATTTTCTTTATTCCTTCTTTGATAGAATTCTAACGTGTTAATCAGACTTACGTTTTAATTTAACATTAAATGATTGCAATCATATTACAAACACTATAATTTATTCCAGTAAGTGCGTTATGTTACCCTTGTGCAGCGTAATGTCACAGGTTGACGACTGTGGCAGCTGATGGAAATAGCATTATCGATAAGCTTTAGATGTGGACGATAAATTCCGTTGCGCTGTAACTGTCCATTGACGCTGTTTTCTATGTACAATGTCACGCTTAATTATATCCCGTAGTATGGCTAGAATGATGAATGCAATTTTAAATAGAAACACATGCAGCCAAGTAACATTTAAACTATTTACTGATTTCGATAGTAATTTGATAAGACTATATAATGAGGGAAATTATAAAATTTCCCTCATTATTGTTTTTATCATATATTTATATAATATAAATTAATATACCAGAATATTAATAAAAATAGTGACCCTTATTAGAACAGGAGTTAGGTAAAATATACATTTCGTGTACATCTTACCTACAAGTACCTCGTATGACGTACAATTCAATCGTTTTCAATTACACTTTAACGGTAGGAAACTCTTTTGTTCTATAAGGTTCAAAAAGTACGGTATGTAAATTGATTAGTTAATGGTATAATTAGGAGTAATTTAGTATGCAATATCGTTTCGTTTTTTTTAGTAATTTGTGATATAATAGGGTTAGGAAGTTATATTAAATAGAAAGAAAAATATGTATACTAAATGTGCGTGTTTTTTTAAAAATTATTGAACCGACTGAATGAAATCATTTTATTTGAGATTTATTTAAAAGTATATGTGCCTTTAATATTTTTTAGCCCATTGATTCGGAGTCCGAAAGAAGATAAATGTCATATTTTCATAACTGTTTAAAATATGGACAAAATACATGTACATGTATTTTGTTAGAGATTTTTCACCTATAATGTAAACCAAAAAGGACATTTTAAAAAGTGGACAAAATAATTCTTCAGCTTTTTTCTTAAATTTAGAAGATCAGTTGAGCTGAGTACACAGAATATTTGAAATCATTTAATAATTGTTCAGTCTCAGTGGGTAATATTTAAATGATTAATTTATGGAATGTGAATGAATAAACGAGTAGTAAATAAACGAGTAGTTTGAAAAGTATATTATGGTAACTCATTTTAGATCTTCAGTTATAATTGGGAAGGTTTTTCCTCAATTAAATTCTGGTTATTAAGGGTACTTGAAACAAATGTACATTATCAAGTAAATGTAAAAAAATTTGATTTTTTTTATTTTCTTTAAGTGTTATGTTTTAGGTACGCCTCAGGAAAATGACACATTAGTGGAAATGTAAATCACAACACTCCTTCATGTGGACTTCGAAATCATAAAAGTAATTAGAATTATTTTCCAATCATATGTTGTTCTTAGATATAAACTATTACCATACTAAATATCATCTAAACCGTTCAGTACATTTCGCGTGATTGACGAACAAATTAACAGACAAAAATTCTAAAACAGGTTTTCCGGCTTCTATTTTCTTTCTTTAATCTAAATCAAATAATTAATTCTGTTACTAATTTATTAAATGTATAGATTTATATTTAACAAATTAAGGGTGGGAAAATTAAAGAAAGAATCGAATATGACCACATAACATGAGTATTCATAATTTTAGTAATTATTTTTCAAACTAAATGCTCTTCTCTCTCTTAATGTGGTATGTTATATCTTGCATATATCATATCTATACATATAATAAAACTGTAATAGAGTGTCATACCGAAAACAGATTACGTATAGGCGAAAGTCTTCGTGAGTTCCTTATAAAAGATTTTTGACTTAAAGGCACATAACCTTCCCTTATGTACATCTACTTTACGTACGTTTTCCTATAATAATCATAATAAAGCTTTCCCAAAAAACATTTCATTTTAAAGAAGTTTTTCAAAAGTTATTTCATTAATTTTTTTTATATTTTGGCAGTAACCTAAAGCCATCCTTTTAATATTTTCACATTTTCAAACTGAAGTGTTGTATTATAGAAACCCATGTCTTTGTTTAAGGAAGTGTAAGCAGGCTAGATGTATAGATGAATGATGCTCCGACAATTAATGTATAATTTTTTACATATCAAAATTAAAATATTGTTTCGGATTTCTCATGAAGTAGTTTATATTGCAATGTAAGGCTTTATCTGTCTTCCCCATATTACAAGATTGTGTGCCGTAATTGATTTTTTACAAAATATTGTGTGGGAAATCATGTTAAATAGGACCTATTTTATGAGCCAAAACAAATTTTAATTTCAAAATCATGTTGTGCAGAAATTTCATTTGAAAATTGATAGTCTATTCTAAAGGATTGACCATACAATCTTGAAAAAACAACGAGGTCTAATTAATTGTAAATAATTATTTCCTAATTTCTGTCTTTACAACACGATGAACTTGTTAAATCAATTTACAGGGAGAATTTCATTATCATAATTTACATACTAAGATAACCAAAAGTTAGAATATATTTTGTTAAAAATCGGTGAGTGATCTGAAGCAATTTATATGCTGTTCGAGAAAGTATCATAGATTTTCAAATAAAACATATATGGGTTCTATCCTCATTTGTTTCCTTTAGATTTCATAATGGGCATGATCAAATGTAATTCACTACAAATCCCACAGGAATTGATTTTGATCATGTGCTTTTTAATTTTTTTTTCAAATATTAAATCTTTCTTATTTTTTTATATGAATTTGTAGTTGGCATCAACTAGGGCGAAGAGCACTATGCTGCTGGAAGTAATTTGTAATAGTTGAAATAATTTTCAATGATTATAGACGACTGCAAGACAACATGCTTGTCATCCATTGTCCATACTGTTTGTGAGGAATTAAATTTGCTTTCTAATTTGCTTGCAGTCGAGAGTCGTTGATGGTACCTGAAAAACAATATATATATCATTCTTAAAATTAATAAACAAGGCTAGTTTATATTTTTTTAGGTTTCCATCGTCAACGATACCCTTCTAATGTAGTGCTTGTCCGTCCGTCCGTTTACCCATGACCAGGATTTCTTAGAAACCGCTAGACTCATTAAGCTGATATTTGGAAAGTATATGTAGAATTTGTTTTACTACTCCAGTAAAATATTGACATGACTATAATAATTTTTGTCTTTCGTTTTTGAACAGAAATTTAGAAGGTCGATTTTTTCTTTTTTATTATTTTGAGGGGTGGTCCCAAATGAATTCTTTTATATGTTGTGGTATATGTTGTTGTATACAAAAAATATGTTCTTAAATTAAAGACCAAGATTGAGTAAAAATTCTTTGCCAATGTGACTCCCTACCCGTAACTAATGAATCTAAAATATACAACTAAAAACAAAAAAGAGAAATTCTACCAAAACAGATAATGAAATGACATATAGTTGTTCAACTAAAGCACTTACTATAATTATAACAACGTGCAAAAGACACTTTTGCATCACCGTCAAGTGCAAATGTTACATATACTAATTTTGGGAATTATATTACTTAAAGATTAGGGAAATACAATGGCTGTACTTTGGCGCATGTAAAAAATTCCACTTGTAGTATTGTCATGAAGCAGTTACTGGAATTTACCCAGAATATCCAGAATACAACAATCAACCCTATACATCAACTTACTCCAATTCACCGATAACCTCTCCTCAGCAATGCTATTCTGGATTCCCGTTCATGCCCCAGCATACATTTCCAATTCCCGATATCTTCTACCCCAGCAATGATATTCACCTATTCTTTCTACTTCATCAAACCTCCTTCTTTCTCCTCCACCTTCACCATTACGTGCAAAAATTTAAATAATTCTTACAATATACAATAATATTCTGTTTGATAATTCTAAACGATAGACATTCGATTATAACGGTAGAAATATGAATTTCTTTTACTCATATTAATAAAGTCCTTTAAGTCTTCGACTATTGCATCACAGACGACGTCAACAATTGACGATATCCTTTGTTTTGATACACGAAATAAGTACTGCAAATTGTTAAACAAATCTCCACTTGCCAAAAACTTATATTATTAACAAACCTTCTCGCGCGGTAATTGCTTCACGAAATTTTGTGTCACTTTTATGTTCTTTGGCATTTACAAGGAAGTGGAGTATTTTTATTCGTGTAAAATTTTCTTTTTCTTCATCCAAAGGCTATTCTTCAAATAATCTGTTTCCATATTGTAATCTGTACGTATACATTTTATAATCTAAACCTTTCTCAGTCAGTATGCAGGTAATGACACCTTTAGTAATGCGATTATGGAGTTGCTTGGTAGTTCAGGTTTGACAATTATTAGGTTTCATGTTGAATATGAATTAATTTGTTTTATGTGTTTTATTAATATAATTTATGTTATTATATGTTATGTAATTTTTTTTTAATTTTGCAAAAATTACAGCTCTGTTTAGTTAATATGTCCAGGGTAGACCTGTAACTTGGCTATGGTGTTTTCAAGTAAATAAATACAAAAAAAATATGTTATATAACAATATTTTTATTCCCCATCTAAATACTTTGATACATATTCTTTTTATTACAAAACTACCATAACATATTCAAAAATCGTAAAATCTAAATTCAATGCTATAGTTTTTCTTTAAAGTTTTAGTAACCTTCCAGAAATTTTGCTATTTTAATTTATTTGTAAATTTACCATTTAAAATTTCTGTAATTTTTCGTGATTTTGAACATCTTTACAATTATTCCTTTTGAACAAAACGAGGGGTAACTTTGAAGATTCTGCAAAATATAAAGAAAGGAATCAACAAACATGTGTGTAGGCACTCTGTGCATTGTTTTATTTGCGAAAAGCTATCGGTTCACTCTTCATTGGACGTCCAATCCATGGCCATTTCAAAAGAACCATTTCTTCGGTATCTGGTTATCATATTACTCGTAGTTATTTTTTTGTCCTTGGTAATAAATAGAAATTACAGGTGCGATATCCAGGTTGTAACGCGGAAAATCTATAATTTCTTCAGTCAGCATAGTAAAATATTCCGTCGTCTATTCGGCTGAGGGTGCAGAGGCGTTATTATGACGAAGAAAGATTCTATTGGGATGGCTTTGCTCTGAAACTTTTTTCAAAAAGTAGACAAATAATTGCTGGTATACCGATCGGCGGTATCTGTCCCTTTATTCTACAGAACCATTGTTGGATAATAGCTTAGCCGTCCGAAATACAAGGCGATTACTTTTTTAGTACTTATTCACATTTATTCAGATTCCTTCGTATCACCTACTGTGCCGACTGCCTCTTAGATTTAATTTTGAAACGATAATCTAGCTAATCATTTAAATCCACTTAGCATAAAATTTCCTGATGCCGAAATGGTCTTGTAGAATCTTCGGTACTTGACTAATTAATGCCTAAAATTATCAGAATCAGTTGAAAAGTTACTTTATTGTTAATTTTTATCACGAACCGTACAGCATATTTAGCTGTCTGCTGTTGAAGCACGTACCACATGCAGATCATCACTGAAATTGGTACGACTATGCTAGAACTTATTATGTCATCTCTAAATGGGCGATATGCTTCACATAAAATGCCAATCAATATTGATCGTAACTTTGTTGTTGATTGATACCACGACGAAACTAATGAAAAATCATCAAATTAATATTTCTTTTTAAATTTGTCTTGATGTGATACAGACGATTTACACGAATTACCGCCGGATTTTCAATTATCGTTGCATAAAAATTAATGACAAATTAAAGAAAAGTGCCTCATTGGATTATTGAAAGGTTAGATTCTCGAGATTTGAATTTATTTTTCATTACCATTTTTGAAAATATTCAGTTCTAAAGACTTTCAATGCTATCCTCATATTACGCAAGGTACAGTAATCTGAAAAATGTATGAGTACTTAATTTTTATTTTTTTTAACTTTCAATAACTTGGCTGTACTTTTAATGGCTTTGACAACTTCATTATGGACGACAACAATTCGACAAACTTTGTATTCGGCGAAGAAAATATGGTGAAGAAAATATGATAACTACACAACAAATTTACTATGAATATTTAAAAGACAACGATTTCTACTCAATATTATACTCTATTATTATTGACATTCAAGTGCATAGTAAAATTAGTATAAAACTGGAGCATAGTTTAAATTTATTTCTATATGAAAATAATTACTCAATTTAATGTGTAGTTGAGTGGATATAAAGGAACACGTAGATTGTTTAAAATTATTATTTAAACGATATTGCTCTGAGAGATATACATAGAATGATCCAGGTATTATATGCTGTTTGTTGATAAACGTAGTAAAATGGCCCATAGTTAATTAAAAAAAAAATTTGACATTCAATTATTTCAAAATATAAATTAATAATTGGAAATCAAATACCTGAAAGGTTCAAAATATTAAGGAAAGATAATAGATTAGAACTTTGCAGTAAGCAATTTGAAAAGTACTTATGAGATGCTAGTATTGTTTATATTTAGATTATTTCTACATTCCAAGTAAAAAGTATTACATTTAAAATGCCATCGAGAATAAAAGAAAATCTGCACTCCATACAAAAATATACTTCCGTTTAAGTGCACAATTGAATAAGAAAAGAAAAGGAATAGAAAATAAAAAATTGTTTTTTGAATTGTTTTGTTTATATTTTGCTTTTTTGTTAATTCATTTGGTTTCGTATAATCATATTAAATTTCATTACAATTGATTGTACACCTAGATATGGCTAGAAGGCTATGATGAAGAAACTGAACAGATTTAATAAAAGAGTGAAAGAACAAATATAACATGCAACTGTCAAGTTCTATGGAATTTCAACGTTACCCTCGTAATGTAAACGGTATAAGTAATTTAAAAAAGTGTAATTAATTTTTCTCTCTCAAGTTTCGATATAAACATTTTAATTATTATGCTTCAAATCTATATGAAACTTTAATTTTCTACGCTTAATGGCTTCTGAGAAAAACGGCTGTGATAGACAAACAGTTAGTAGATGCTTGAAATAATATGGTTTTTTTTCTGTTGAATTTTAAAAACTACTTTTTTTTTAATGTTTTTAGGCTTACATTTTTTTTCTTTTTCACCCGCCAAAGGTCCCTTTACAATTTCAGGGAAAAGCGATATAGCACTGATTTTTTTTTAATTACTGCTTTTGAATCAAACTAAATTATTTAAAAGTACACGTGAATTACTATTAAAGAAATTCTTCGTCCTAATAATATTTTTTGATATAAGAAATGATATTAAAAATACATAGTTTAAAAGTAAGGTAAACCTATTTAATTAAGATATAATCCATTCAATTTTGAAGAAATTTTTAATATATTATTTACATACAGTTTCTAAAAAAATATTTAAAAATAATATTCAGAAATGTTGCGGAGACGACATAAATAACAAATAATTTGCATATCAAGTGCGAAAATTTCACAAGGGCTAAAATATATATTTTTTATAAGAGGATTTAAAAATTCCGTGATGGAGAATAATAAGAGATTTGTAGTTCAACGACTGTGTAATAAATGACGGCTGTAACGAGAACTATACTAAGAATCTGTGACAATGCTACACCGAACGTAGAATTTTTATACACTCAGCCTAAACCGAGCAACCATACTGTCGTTCTTAAAATTATCGCAGTTCCGTCGATGGACATTCCCCTCTATTCACCCGAGTAGCGACTATTGTCCAGCCTACGTTCAATGTAGTGCAGGACTCATGCAAAAAGCTAAATTTCATCGTTTTTTTTCTAAATGAAAATCGAGGTATGTCTATCGTCTTTTGTGTAATAGTGAATATTCTCTGTCAATATCAAAATATGATTATCGCTTTGTGCTCTATATTTTTGTGATATTATCATCAATTTTTTTTGTTGTTTTGTTGGTCATAATCTGATTTCAAAATTCAATAGAATGGCCGATATCTGTTTTTCTTTAGTTCACAACTTAAATGGAAACTTGTTAAATCCTGATGCCACTGATCGATTTCGAAGATATACCATAGTATTGACTGTTTCAATCCAAATTTTTTTTCGTATCGAACAACATATATTTTTTTGCGTCTGTACTGCATAAGTTAGTCTCTTGCATATTCTAATTAGCAAAATATAAACAATCCTAGCATCTCACAAGTACTTTTCAAATTCATTACTGCAAAGTTCTAATCTATTATCTTTCCTTAATATTTTGAACCTTTCAGGTATTTGATTTCCAATTATTATTTTATATTTTGAAATAATTGAATGTCAAATATTTTTTTTAATTAACTATGGGCCATTTTACTACGTTTATCAACAAACAGCAGATAATATTTAATTAATCATTCTATGTATATCTCTCCATCCTTATTTTTTTTTAGGTCGCTGTTATATAAAAATACAAAGCTTCTACTCCACATACTTAACTATATTTCCTTTCTTGATCATTCGGCCAACTAATAATAAATTTGTATCCAAATCTGGTACATTAAGCAGTCCTGTGAATTTAAATACACTGAGTGTCGCTGTATTCACTTTTGTCTTCCATATTAATGAACTTTGATTTGATGACGTCCATTATTATATCAATTCCTAAAAGTTTGGTCGTCTTAATCGTTGGAAATTTCTTTTTTGGTAGTTCAGCCAATAACCTATCTATTCACCGTATATCTTGAATTCCGTGTTATTTGACCTCTGTCTAGTGTCAACTATTAATGTGTGTACCGAGACTAAATTTACAGTTACAATGATGAATTGCAATAAGTTTACTAGGTAGCCCCGGTATCTTCAATCATTCGTTTTAATTTTTTCTCTCTTTCCGTAACTTTTGAATTTTTCGACTAATTTTGCACAGACTTTAATTTTACCTAAATGTTTAAATTTTATACCCGAACATCTGTAGAACCTGCTTTCATCACTGATTATGACTAAAGAATTTACGAAGACATCATCATATATTCCATACTTTGTACATAATGTCGGGTGAAAACATTGCCCAGTTAATAATGCACTTATCAAAACATTACTTGAAATTTGGAAACAAATCGCCTTAAGAATTTTACATTATCATTCAGAGTTGAATAAGATAAGTGCTGAGGGTGTAAAAGGCGAGTTTCAAATAATTATATGGAGGTTGTCAAAACATTTTTACTGAAAACAAAAATATGTCTTATTTATCCTGTCACTTTGTCATAAAGGGAATCAATGGAATGTCGTGGTGCGAATTGAAATCAACCCAAGTATGATAGCGTCGTGATGCAGTATAAAACAAATTTAATTAACGGTATTTAAGGATTTCGCAGTAATCTTATTTATGGATTTTAAAACTTTTTGGTATCTTATCACTACAATCTACGAATAGTCACATTCAAAGTATATACAAATATAAAGAGTTAAAAATAAAAAAAATACTTCTTAGAAAACCCGAACGTAAAGTATTTATAATAAAGGGTATATTAAATATATGATAATAGGCAAAAATTGTGTAGCAAAATCACAAAGGTATGAAATTCATAATTCAAAAAGCAAAATCAAAAAGCTTTAAGAAATGAAATGTGTCAGTTGATTAAAAATTGAATTATCAATTTTAGAGGATACGTGGTAGCTTTTGATTTTGGTAGGTTTTGACTTACGAATTTCATACTTTTGTGATTTTGCTACAGAACTTTTGCCTATTACCATATATTTAATATACCTTTTATTATAAATATTTTAAATTCGTGTTTTCTAAGAGAAATTTTTTTTATTTTTAACCTTTTATATTTGTATATACTTCGAATGTGACTATTCGTATGGTAAGATACCAAAAAGTGTCACTGATTTATTTGGCATATAATATTCATACTAAAATTAAATTAAATTTTTTTAAAGTTTGGATTCTTGAAAGGAAACATAATCTTTGTAAATAAACTTTGTAATAAATCTGTTTGTCGCAGGAAATTTTCTCAGAAACCGTCCGGCAAAGTTTATGTCTTTATGACATGATTTCAAGTCATACATAAATAAATATAAAATACCATTCGAACAAAATATCTTTCAAAATATTTCCTGAAAGTCTTTCTTGATAATTTCCTTGATCATCCAATGCTAAAAGAGTGTTAGTGGATGTTGAATAAAATAAATCTACCCAAGTGTCATCAAGAAATAACCATAATATGATGATGAAATTTTATACGATGACTGTTGTTTCAAACAAAGAAAATAATAAAGGTATGTATGTGGGTATGGGATTATATGAATATATTACAAAGTCGTTTAAACCTAAGAGCTAGGCTGAGAACCCTTCAAAGTGAAGACCGCTTGAAAAACCATTATGACCAACCCTTAATCCTTCTGAGAGGTTTGGCTTGCTTTAATATGGAAACGGGACCACTATTATATATACATTTTAACGGTAAAATGAAATAAGTTTTTAGATCGTTAAGGGATTGCGTGTATTTACGTAAATTGAATTTTTATGGCTCATAAATTTAGTGACCATATATTAAAAAAAATATTAATCACAAAAATAATTTAGGTTAACAAACGGACAATTCGGTGCGAAACCATTTTTATGGAATCGTATGTCGCTTGAAATCATAGACTTAATGTACTATGCCCGAAATATATAATTTAAAAGCTACGATCTCTGTTTGTCAGGAATGGTAATTTGTGAAAATTTATGTGAATAATCTGTGACTTAACGTTATATTTTACTGATGTGCCTTAACTTTACTGTTGCATTTTTACTTCTATTTATTTTAAATAAATCTTTCTTTTTAAAGTCAGATATATTTTTTGACTTACTTATACACATAAATTAGGGAATGAATTTTAAACTTTAAATTACGAACATTTATGGAAATATACGTTGGAAAAACTGTATTTTTAAGGCCGAAATATAAACATATGATATAACATATAAATATTATTAAACTTTTAAAGTTACAGTTTTCATCAACATTATTTATTTACTTAAGACTCTTAATAAGGCTTTCATTGATACTTTCATCATAAATCCGATTCTTTGATAGTAGACCTTTGAGGAATTCCAGATACGGTAAATCAGGTATTGAAATTTACGGAAGTAGCATTTAATTACAATAGCTCGATATTTAGAGACGTTGATTACCAGACCTATTTTATGGTCTCGTTATCCGATCAGGAAGAAAATTTTTTAATAATACGGAACGGCAGTAAATGAAATAAATATGCACGAGACGGAATAAATAATAATTTTCAAATAAGCTTCATGTCAGTAATGCCAAATGTAAAAACATTTTACTTGAGTGTCAACAAGTACAGAAAGAAGTGATGATGAAATAACTCCAACCTAAGTAACTACAACTAAAAAATCAGGACATGCTGAATAAGGATTTGAAATTCTGGTAAATCATCAACGGTGTTGTGAATTTTGACTCAATTGGACGAGATCCCAAAAAAATGAATAAAATTCCGTTCTTTTGATACAAAAAAAATTGATTCCATTATGGCTTTTGTGTACGTCGTGCGTGCGTAAGTGTAGGTTTTTGTAAAGCACATAAATTATAAAAAGTATCACAAATACATAATGTATTTTATTACGCAGTTTAATTTTCATATATTTACAAGTTGGTTAGGATATTTAACAAAAAAAACAGAAAAAAGAAAACAATGGTAATTGTATTAATAAAATGTCACGATCATTAGCTAAATGAATATAATAAACGTAATTATTATGAATGAAATATTTTTCCAATTATATAAATAGTGCCACATATTTTATTTTACTACAAATATTAGTATCTGAAACCCCGCATCAACGTGGAAACCACCATGTAGTTCCAACTGGCATTACCACATGGAATTCAAACAAGACTAAGGTACTATAGTAAACACGAGCACGTTTATTCGAGTAAACATCTACGGCGTGCCCCGTACTTATGTTAATCCGCTACATTACCCGACTCGCGAAATGAGAAGGGAGGTTGCTTTTTACATGTAACTGAACGCTTCCTGTGAATATTGCGACAGGGTTGCCAAAAGTTTTTACAAAAGTATCATAATATCTAGGAAATATTTTACCTCCATCACAAATTACTACAAATAATAGCGCAATTATTAAATTCCCTAATATAATTATATGACTTATGGGATGGCAAACTTATCAATTTTCGTCCTTCTCAAAAATATAGTTCCAAATACCGTAATTACAAAGACAGGAAGCATTATTTTTCTAGCTCTTATAGACGCTGAATATAAATTTGTATCTGTTATTATCAGAAAAATGTTCGTATACATGATCCACCACTCTTTCGTGCCGTTCATTTTGATACCTAAAGGACCCTCCATTAGGTATTAAAACAAACGACATGGAAAAGTGGTGAATCACGTATACGACCATTTTTTCTGATACCAACAAATGCAAATTTAGATTCAAGGCAAACCTAATGGAGGGTATTAGACATAAAACGAAAACTGGAAATGTCCATATAAAATACATTATAAACTGCCATTTGTTGTTATACGTGGTGATGCCTTTGCTTTGAAACAAATGTTGTAATAACCATATCCGAATCGATAATTAACACTTGAAAAGAAAGTTTTAAATTACAAATTGAACCATGCTCGCAAAACAGATGAAAATACCTATGGTATTCTTACAAATGTATAGCGTGTTGTCCTTAATATCATACCCCTCGTAGGTGAGAAAGTTGAAAGAATAATCTTCAAGTGTTCTATCGTATACTGCTATTGAAACCGACACTCGGTAGTTTTGTTAAAAATTTGTTAGTATGATGAATAATTTATATAATTACTCACGTATATAATTATTTATCTAAATCAATATTAATTTTTCATTTATCTATTCTTTTGAACTGGAAATTAGCATCAAAATCGGAGCCCAATTCGTAGCTTAAGCCTAAGTCCTAATCGCTTGTCAAATTATCATAGAGTCTGTCGAGCAAAAAATTCTATCGTCAACGTCAATACTCTAACAGTGAAAGACTTGCATCGAGTCCTCTAGGAGGTGTAGTTAAATTCGTGTATATGGGTGTCCACCAACTAATGTTAAATGCAGCTGATGGTTGCATGTATTATTTGATAATTTTGCAAAATTTAGTTATAAAAAGTACAATGTCAGAAATTTTTAACTATAAAATCTCATGCTAAATACCTTGAGAATTATTTTAGTGTTCCTAGTTTTTAATACATGCTCAGAGCTGGTTTTTCATAAGCACTGGAATTTGAAAATATAGCTCAAATTTCAGAAAGATATTAACTACAGGTATTTTTGTTTTCAAATATATTTAAAGAATTAAATTTACTAAATATGTTAACTTAATTTTTATTCACAGCTTAATTAAACTGGGCCACATAGTATTATATGTACTTGAATTACATTCCTAATCAGGACCTGGATTTCGTTGTATGACAACACGTAGTTTTATATAGCTGTGAAGAAAAATTAAGTTATTATGAATTTCTACATTATTCACCCCAAATGTATTCAATAAATATGCTAAATAAACGTAATGTAAGTGTATTTGAAGTTATAGGTAAAGCATACTTGTAATTAGTTGGTGCAAATTATTCTGGTGCAAATTATATAAGAATATATTATGTTGGATGATTAAATTTTACAATACTTTTAGGACCTCCGCATATGCCAAAAATTGGAACTATAATATATGTCTTTCCTTTGGCCAATGAATCTGATTTTAAAATAAATTTCACAGAATATAAGGATGGATTTTATGATCTTTGATGTTTGTCTTCTATTTATCATCACGAATTAGATAAAGATCCATTTTTATGTGTGGACCCTCTAAGAAAAGCTCTTTTCGTATTGCTTAAATGTAAGCATGTGGAGTTAGATTTAATGGAATAAATTAAGGTTACTGAGGTTTAAGCTTACTTCATAAGTTAAAACTATGATCATAACCGTTTAATTATCAAGTCACTTTTGGATTTGTCTTAATTCTAGAAATTGTTATTAAAACTCAATGAGAATACCATCGATTAAAGAGATTTGTGATGTGCCATCAATTTATATTGAAAAGCTAAAAAAATATAACACAATACTAGAATATTTTCAGTTCCTTTCTACTCTTAAGCTATAAATACTTTTAACGTTAATTTGATTTTAACTTTTCAATATGTTTATTATTCCTCCTAGTAACTGACCACCTAAATATAAGTGTTCACAAACTTGCATCTCTTGTCTTTCGCTGAGTATTTTAGATAGGCTATTTCACTGAAATACAGTTATTATACTGATCTAGTAGTTATTGGGTACAAATTAGAAAATTCAATATAGACAATTTTATTAAAATAAGAAAAAAAAGTTATTCCGTTATCAGAAGCATAAATGTGTGAGTGAATTAAATTTGTCGAATTATATATTTAATTAGTTATTCAATAAGGAGTCAATCGATGACGAAAATCAAAATCTTAAGAAAATATCAAGGTCACAAAATGTAAAATGTAGCAAAAGTTTTAAAGTGTGATTAATTAGTTAGACTTTTTTGATTATAAATTTGCCAGAAAAAGCTAAATTCTGAAACATCTATAGAAAAAATTGTGGATATATATTAATAAAATATCATTCCTCACTAGTTTTTTTTTTCATAATTGGTATAATAGTCATTTTGCTGTTTATTAGTAAGTGTTTTTAATTATTAAGTGATTTAATACCAATATAATTATTGAAGTATTGAAACGTAAAAGATATTTTGCTAGCGTCTTTGCATCAGGTAAATATCTGTAAAATAATTTACCTTCACCTGCACATACATTGACGACAAATAATTTGAGCTTAAATCTTTTGTTATACATAAAAATAAATCCCAATAGTAGAACATTTTCAGATTCAACTTTATATAAAAAATAATTCATGAAAATTCAAAGTATTTAAGAAAATAAATAGTTTTTGGAAACTACACTGCTATCCATATTCAGAAAAACAATAAAATATGATAAATTATATTAACGGTACTAAATATGAAAGAACATGTTTACCGCTTATGTTTACCGCTTAATTTATCGATAATTGTCAGAATTATAAAAGCATGTCGTTCTAAAGAAATATTTTCTTTGTTTGCGCGATGCTGTATTGCGCTCTTTATACACGATGATGAGGCTGTTGATACATTGGATGAACAAGGATAGGTGGCATAAATATGGGCCGAACTTGTTGAACAACAATTTATTGTAGAACATCTAAGGCGTAGAACATTGGAGGATGCACTAATAGGGGATAGAAGATGCAAAAAGCGCTGCACCGGTTGCAGTAGGTAGTATAATTAGTACGAGGATAGTTTCAATGTCGGAAGTTAATGTATATGTGATGTGTAGATATCAGAAATGATTACTTCAATTTATTTTTGCTTTAACTTGAAGTCAATGAAATATTAAGTGAGTATAAGGTTCGGTTATTGCTTCAATGTGTATTACTTCTTGATTTAAAGTCTTTTATTTTTAATTAACAGTCCCTTTTATATGCCTGGAAAATACAAATGCCTGGAAAACAATTCCTCTACGAGCTACAATCCTCCGATAGACGAACACAAATGGACAGCAAGGGTTATCATATTAGTAAAACTCCCTTAAAACCATTGAGCTATAAAAAATAATGCCTTTATACTATTTTAGGATAATACTATTATTATCCGATTTATGCCTCACCATGGTCTAACGTCAGTTACCTGATAAATTTGTACATTTTAAACTTATGTTGTCGGTGCCAGTTTCACTTTTGTGTGATGCTGTAACCTTATATATAACCGATATTCAATATTAAATTGTTATTTTTTTCAATTATAGAATTTATTTAGGCATTTCGTTAAATTTATCGTCGACCTTGACTTCCTTACTGATGGCCACCCTCGAGCGAGAGTCTCTCCTCGAATATTCATGTTATGATAGTTGACTTGATTGGTTACATAAAAAGTGATTTCCCCTTTATAAGCCCCAATAAACAACTCAATTCTTGAATCGTTCACTTCTCGGTTTTATAACTGTCGGTTGGTGCTTGGTGGACCATACATTGCCACCTTAACAATTTTCTGAATATCTAAACAATTAAATGTCCACATTCGAACTTAGACATTACCGATTATATTTTTTAAATAATTCAATGAAATTTAGAAAAATAAAAGTAACATTATTGGTTGATTAATAATGATTTTTAAATTTACGTGCAAAAGATAAATAACTTATTAATCTCATTATTTTATACACGTTAATAAATTAATTTGGCACAAAAGCTTTTTATATACCTGTTTTAATAAAAAATTATTATCAATTGCTGATTAATTTTTTGGGATATCATTAATATTAAAATTATCTTTTGTAATAAATTATCCGGGTTGAGAAAATCAGTACCGAGAAAGAACAATAACTAATTACAGATAAGCGTCACTTCTTGTCGACATACTTGGATAACAGTCAATAATAATCAGACAGTCGAATATGCCCACTTTACTGAATATGAGTTTCTAATTGGACACCATCTGTCATAGACTTCATCTTGACGTAAAGGAGCTTGCACTAACGTCAATCATCCAGCATACGTAAATCATCCAGCTCAGCTGCCATCATAACGTCCCGCCAGCAATCTAATAGCGAAACGAGTGGCTTGTTAGTCGTTCTCACGTTAAGGTGGAAGTGCACTTTTTGTATCAAATATTTACTGAACGAATTTGTATTTCGAATAAATCCACATCCCTACAGATCTATATATAAATTTAAAAGATTCCAAAACAATTTAAATTTTAAATTACGTCCAAACAAACATTGTTTCTTGCAGGCACAAAAAACTTTTTTATCAATTAATTTATCTATTTACAAGTAGAGTCTTAATTCTCGAAAGCCTTTCTATTTACTTAAAATATTACATTTAAAGAACTTGAATTGTAAACTTAAAACATTACATTTAGAGAATTTATTTAGAGGACTCATTTTTTCGAACTTCTGAAATTTTATTTATTTACTAGAGATGATAACTTCTTTTTCTAAATTATCCTTCTCAAAAGAATATTTCCTATTGCATATTTCGCGTATACTATATATAGTACGCGTAACTTCTGACATGACGTGCCGAATTAAAAACAGAAAATTGGCGTGTGGCAACCCTAAACAGACCACCTTTCCAGAAAGGACATGCGAAGTATACTAAATGGTTAAATTCGATTACGTTGGTCATGTAAGTTCAGTGACTGATTAGTGGGAACTATTTCTAAGCACATACAAATATTACAGAAAAATCTTTTGTTCGACAAACATGATTAGGGAAAAATAAAGGAATTTTGAAATTATCTGAATTTCCGACTAGTAAATTTTTGAAAATGAGTATCAAAACCGGTGTTATTAGGGTTCCCAGAGAATTAATAGAAACAAAACACCCTTAAACATGTTGGTCAAAATTTAAAAAAATCATGACCAAGTTATTTGTCATTATTGCGTATTTGAACTTCACAAGTTTTTGTTGCTGCCATACATTTTAGTAGATTTTAAAAACTCGCCGACCTCAATTAAAAAAGTTTATGAAATAATACAATTTTTACTTCAAATTCAAATTGTTTTTTAACTAGATATGAACAAGTTACTGGGAACTGGGAGGTTATTTTGATTTCAATCCTTTTTTACACTAACATTCGGAGGAGGACTCTTCTTCACTTTTGCGTTTTTAACGAGATTAATAAAATAAAACTCAAAAATAAAAAAAAATAAAAATTTGAGAATTTTAAAATTTTGTGAATAAATTTAAACGAGTCATAAAACTCTTAAAAATTTAAAATCTAGGTACCGTCTTGTTGCAGTAGTGAAAATCTATAATTTTAATCAAGGACAACAAAGTATCTTCTTTTTTCATATAATCTACTCTATAAAAATGAAACGTGAAAATGCGAGTTTTAGAAATAATTGCTAACGCCGGTAGTTTTAATTGTAATCCGTATTCGTATTAATAATATATTATATAGTGACATTGAGCATGCAAGATATTATTTATTTTACGAAAACTCAGTGGAAATGTAAATATTAGTATTTGTTTTCAGACTTTGATGTTAATAAAACATTTGACCTATATATAGAAAGAAAATATATTTCTTTGTTAACGTCGGCTTGACTTCAGATTGAACAACGTGTCATGTTACATTCCATAATAGACAGCACGTAATTTTGTTAAGGGAACTTGCTAATTCGTTTTCATTTCTCTTAAATTTCACTACACTTACCGAAGATTTAAAATACTGTTTACGGCACTTTATATCTGGTCAAAATTAGGTTTTTGTTATAAAAATGAAGATGGAATGGAACAAAAAATTATAGACTTCCAAAATGACAGAGAAGAACGTAATTTCAATTTGCTTCTGCTAATGTGATTTTGTAATACAGGTTTTGCAAATAATGTTCTGGATTTAATTTTTTTTTAATTCAATACAGTATAAAATTTTACCGCTTTTTGGGAAAATGTCAATTAAAAATATCAAATTAAAAAAAGAATGTTAGCGCATAACAGCGTCACGTATTTTTAGCTAACTCAAAAAGGTGGAGGCTCTCAGTTCGACTGTATTTTTTGTGTATGTTACCTCATATCTCGGGCAGTTATCAATCGATTTGGATGACTCTTTTCTGTTTGAAAGAATTTATCTCCTTGTATTCCCATGAAAATTTAGTTAGAATTTGATCATTAAAATTGAAGGTATACCACAGACTCTCTAAACAAAAAAATGATAGAGTTTTGATGATGGGTACTGTGATTGAGTTTTGATGAAATCTAACGATAATCTAATTATAAGGTCTTTAAAGTTTTCACACGAGAAAGAGCATAAATATGCATTAATCAGAGTGCAACGTAGTAGCCGGATTTAGATAAGCGGACCTCTTCCGTGACAAGGAGTTTTCACAGAATTTGGACTTGATTGATTTTTCTTGAGGTGAGTAAGAAAATAAAAATAAAAACTAATTATAAAAAACTAATTATATTAGCATATATAGATGTAGATATAGATATAAAATTGCTAAGATATTAGTAGGTAGGCACGTAAGTAATTATAGATATGGACGGAGACATTAAGTAATTGAAATATTAGCGGACAGATAGGTAAATAAGTAAGCATATACAGTTATGTAAAAGGTGTAAACTGACTATAATATTAGAAGGCAGGTAACTAATTAGATATATATATATATATATATATATATATATATATATATATATACATATAAAAACATAAAGTAACTAGGACATTAGAAGGCATGTCTGTAATATGCACAGCCATATAATGGCATAAAGTAATGACTACATAGACACCAAATGAGAAAACGTGGTTTATATGTTCGCATGTGTGCATGTAGATATATATCAGTATGTTTAGGTTCATCATATGCCACAAACGTCCGTTCCAATTTTAATAAATAATAAGTTATGGAATTAATTGCTAATTAGTGACATTTTGTGTAATATACGAAATCACAGGCACTTAGAACGGAACAATACCATATTAAAAAAAATTAACCAATATCAAAAGACCTACAAAGAAGAAGCTTACTGAAAGGAATAAAATAATTAAAACAAAATGGGAACTTTTGCGACGCAATGTCGTTTCTCAACATAAATAAGTTCGCAAAGTACTCTTACTGTCAAAGATTTTTGGAGTTGATACTAAATCAAATATAGCTCTCATCTCTCTCTTTGCATGTACGTGAAAGAGATAGATAATCGTCAATTTGACGTCGAATTCAGAAATATCTAACCAATTAAATTATATTCGTAACAATATTGCACCGCAGAAGTTCCAACTAAGTACTTGTATGTTCATTAACACTGAAAAGTACTGAATGTAAAATAGTCAGTACTTTTCAGTGCGCTTCTATTCGATGGTTATTTGGAGTCTGCTCAATTTTTTTGCAATTATTTGAAATATATTCCAAGCAATAATTATATACGAGTACATATCGGTAGGTAGGAGGCCTACCTATATACACTTGTATTTACTGAAATTCTAAATGTTTTGTTATAGACTTACTAGTAATATTATTTTCAAAATATTTTTCATTTTTACCCAGCGGTATGAGTAAATTAAAATTTGGTTCACGGGGTTGGCAATATATATTATAAGCAAGAAATCTTATCAATTACGACAATATTTCCTATCTTATTATGGAGACAGCTATCGCAGCGATAATTTGTCTTCCTTATCTTATTCATAAAATTATATCCCATACTTTTTCAGATAGATCGATATATTTCTATAGACTGGTACATTTTTGATAGACAGAAGGGGTAAATTAAATAACCTATTCCTTAGATTGCATACATGGTTTCGAATGGAATATATTTCTTAGACTTGAACTCTAATGGTAAATAACGATGTACTTGAACTCTAATGGTAATAAGGTGTATTTTCTTGCCTTTTTTCGTATATTTCGAAATGGAGAATGGCAATATTCCTAATATCTTCGTGGCAAATTGAAACGTACTTTATATGACTTTACCTATATTATATTCGGACATTTTTTTCAAATTTGAATAATCTCGTACATTTATGATCTCTGCAATATTTTCCTTCATTGTCTGATATTGCTACTAAGATAGCTAAGGTCCTAATTCAAGTAAGGCCATTTTCCGTAACCATCATGCCATGTAACAAATTTTGTAAGTTTATCAATAACATGTGTTTTTCAGTTTCATTAATTTCAAATTAACAATTACACTTGAAAAGAAATTTCGGAAATTCTAATGTGTTTCTGGAGAGATTTGTAGTAACTTACATAACTTTACATTATTAACTAACTGGATGCAAATTGAAATTATATTAAAATAAACAGCTCATAAATTAAGTAAGTGAGGAATTCCAATTGTACCAAGAAATATTAGTAACTTACATTTCTATATTACATTTATTTTATCAATGCTAAATATTTATTAATTATTTAAAATTTTGTAAACTAACCGGCATATTAAAAGAGTTTGAATTCTTAGAAATAGTCTCTATACAC
This sequence comes from Druceiella hillmani, assembly GCA_039881145.1. NCBI lineage: Eukaryota > Metazoa > Arthropoda > Insecta > Lepidoptera > Hepialidae > Druceiella > Druceiella hillmani. Next base: position 18,502,544 of record JAYKKI010000004.1, on the reverse strand, counting down.
CATTTTCTTATCATTTTCCCAAAATATTGTTTAAAGTTGAAGCTGTGTATAACTATCATCTAACAATCAATGAAAACAAAAAGTTATTGTATTAGTCTATTTAGACATCTAAAACTAAGTTTTATATGTGTAAATAGAAAGCCTTGATATAAACCGACTTACTTATGGAATACGCTAAACTAGAACGGACAACAAAAGCGTGTCAGAAAGAGCCGCCACATGAACTTATTAAAGTAAGCAAATAGGAAGTGAGAAAATATGAAATAGGGATATAAAACGTAGTGTTGCAAAATTGCCTCTTCACGTAGATTTCCAGCTGAACCCTCCCATCCCACAAATTAATATCGTGGCGACCATGGCATTGATTTGTGTAACACACTGTTGTGTAATTACTGATAAGGTATTCGAAATCAACGTGGCTAATAACGGCATGGGTAGTATAAATTTGTGTATTTTGGTTCTTTAAGTGTCACTCACGTCTTTAATGAAGCTGATGAAGAGCGTGTGCCTTTGTTTTTGAAAACATATCGCCCATTTTCGTGTAGAAACCAGTATAAAATAGGGTTTTTACATCCTTGTAACTTTATGGAGGCAAAATAAACCGACATAAATTTTATTGAAATTTCGCATTAAATGATAATTACGGTAATTATTTGCAGCGGAATATGTAATATATACTGGAAAATCCTCAAATATAAAAAAAACAAAGAAATAAACAACAATGAGAAAAACCTATTATTAATTTCAGTTTACTGCCGATTCTGGCCAACTTTATGCTTTAAAATTATTAGTTCAATTATTTTAAAACTTTCTTGAAAGTGGATAAATAAATAATTTTAAAAGGGAAATAAGATATTTTCATAGAAATTTCGGTCAGAGTAAAATTATTTTAGAATTAGGCATACATTAAATTATTCCTTTATTTATTGGCCATTATATTCAATCTAAACTGTGACTTTCCTCTCAGCGACTAACATAAATCTAACTTGCGTACAGTGGAATTAATTACGATAAAATTGATGTTTTTGAAATTGTAAACATATATAAAAAGGTTAAGAAAGGTAAGGAAGCAAATGTAAATAGATAATCGTCTAATTTTTCTTTAATTTTCTTCTAATTGATTATACTGATATTTTTCTTTTGTGTTAATAATCATTTTAATTTTCGTAAATATTCATATACTCGTATATCATATAATGATGGAGATAAACTTTTCAATTCTTTATATATCAAAGCAGTTGAAGTTATTTTAGGTTTCCGTCCCTCAAAAGAAAAAACCGGACCCTTAAAATATCACTCAAATAATCGAGTTAATTTAAAAACTTAAAATTTGGCAACGTAATAATCCGCACCTATTTAGTAAATAACACTCACACATGAAAAAGTAGATTAGGATCACCAACATATTTTTTCATAAGTTTATGTAATATATATTTAGAGACAAACAAAAAAAATACGAAAATGGGCCCCGCTTTCTTACTTCCGAAACTACTGAATATTAAATTATGAAAAAGGATTGTTTTAAGTACCGACATAAAGATTGCAGGAAGATAATAAGAATGATCCTTAGTTATAGTTTATATAATACACTATATAATTTTTATGGCTGTCTTAATTAACAATATTAGGTATTACTGCTCTGGAAAGTCAAAATTAGTAATTATTTTCTTTTTATAAGGATACCTCTCTAACTAATGAAGGTTGGCAGTCAACTCTACGTACTTAGTCTTGTCTTTGGCATGGTGAAATAGTACCATAGCATTTATAATTTCTGTTCATTACTAAGTTGATGAGTTTCTTTTATGATCAGTTTTCCTTCTGACAATAACTTTTCTCATCGTTATTAGTTGCATGAGCTCGTATCTGCCACATTCCTTAGTTCAAAGAGTTGTTAAACTAAAAAGTTCAAAAAAAAGTTGCTAAACTAAAAGTTCAAACAGTTGTTGAACCTAAAGTTCAAACAATGTCTTAAAAATAAACTACAGAGTATACCCTGATAGATATACAACAGACAGTATAAAACGTATAGCAAATTGATATAAATAGATGTACGAAGTTGATGTACACGCATGTATTGACTATTGCTCAAGCGAATACCGCCGGAAATAAATTTCAGAATCTGACGGCGATTGTATTTCATGTGAAAGTAACTTGAAATATATTTTGAAAGCGCAAGTTTAGGATAGTTTTGGAATATTAACATATGAATAAATTAGTAATTCATAATAGTCAAATCATTAATTTCTAAAGAAGCGTTGTTAAGATCTATATTTTATTCGTAAAGTTTTCACAGAAATTACAAATGAAATACTTATCTACGTATTATTCAAACGTAACTTATTATTGCCCTTATATAATTCTAAACTCAAACAGGAACTTTACAAAAGACGCAGTCAAATATGATTGCGGAAAAATTGTGTACCACAAGTTGAGATATGAAATCGACATAAACTTGGAAAATAACATTCAAAGAAAAGCAAATAATGATATTCGATGTTCAAGCAACAAAAATTTGGACACACCTGGATCCAGACACCAGGAAAATCACGTCCCTAAATATCGAAGATCGATTGAAAAGTTTTCATGAAAACAAAGAATAAAATAAAACTATTGAAAGGTATTTAAATTTTTAAATATTCCTTCTAACGTTTGTATTTAAAGTTATTTTAATAATTTTAATTTTATGTGCTTAGAATTTTATAATAATAGTAATGTTTTTTAATAAATTTAATTCACTTTACACAACTTTACGAAAAAAAATTCAAACTTATCATTTAATACCAGATTTATGTTTAATTCTAAGTATATTTATTTACTGTAGAAGAATAGCAAAGTAGAATACAAGAAGTGCATTAAATGAGAGAATACGTTGTATCATGCCAGAGAAAAGCTGATGAGCGTTAAAGTAAATATCGATGTTGAAGCACTAAAGTAATGGAATGAAGAATTAAATATTAAGTTTAATTATGAGTAAAAATCTAATCGTCCACTATAAATATCGTTCAATACAAATATTGAACAATTTTATTATTTGCTATTTTCGTTTTTGTAGTGGTAATATTTTACAAGCCAAATATTTAAAACTATCCAGCAATTCTATTTTATTTCTAATTTCAACTAACCTACATAATTCAAAGCATTTTTTAAATGACGTGAGAAACGTTTTTGGGAACAGTTAATAAAATAGCCTAGAGAGACCTATTTGTGTAACTCGTAAGATCAGTTTTTTAATTTTTTTTTTCATTAGAATCAATATCCATGTTTACCTCCAATTTCAGTAATATTATGTCATTTATCTTCAGTGGAAATTGGATTTAGGCATAAAAATATAAAAAGGTTGGTAAAGTACGTCAGTAAAACGGTTGAAAAATTAGTAACTATTTAAACACTTGCACCAAAAAATATAGGTTTAGCTAAGGTTGTTAGGGATAATTGTGACCATAAATTTAATTGTATTAATAATTAATCAGCTCTATCTCATTAATTTTCAGATAATGCCATTCAAACTGAGTTATAAAAAGTAAAAAAAATCTCTAAAAATAGTGAATAATCTCTACATTTGCGTCATGTAAATATGATTCACCGGAAATTCAAATTATATATAAAATGTCAATAATGTGTAGTACCAATAACTAGTGTTCCGCTAGACAATGACCATTGCGCCTCTAAGCTCACAGATTATTGCACGAAGAAGTGTAAATTTTACGTCGTGTTGGTAGCACTGGTCGTGAATAAAAATAGAAAAATTACGACCTGAAATTTGATGTTTTCGCGCGCTCATTCAAATTTTTTCACTAAATATTTATGTGCTATTTGGTACATTTTCTTAATATGTGGAGATGTGTTAATAATTCATCAATTTCACTTACATTTTATCTCCATGTGAGTTTTAGTTTTGATATAATATTATTCTACAAAATTAATATCATTGTTTTTGGCTGGTGAATACAAGAATGTTTCCTCTGAAAATAAATGAAATAGTAGAATATCTAGTATCTAATCCTCGTCCAACATGATGGCATCTTCACCAGGCGACTGTGAAGATGCCATCATGTTGGACCGGGAACACCAGATGTTAATGAAACAAAATGTAGAAGCAGGGCGGGGGGGGGCAGAAGCCATTATTGAACCTGAAATCGCATTACCATCTACTCCTTCCACATCCACTACCCCCATGCTTGCAAGAAATACAAACGATACACTTTCGAGAAATGCAATTCCAAATTTTCATTACAAAAATAAACATATATTTTACCTACATTTTTTCAGAAACTAAATTTAAATATGGTAAATGAACATACTTCAATAGTTTTATTTATTGAAATTCATAAATATCTTTCAGTATTGGCAGAAATGCAAAATTTAAGTAAAAATCTAGTTAAACCGGAATCAATAGGACATGCTTGTCAAAATGGTTCCGTTTTTACTACCTATCTTCCAGATTATTATAGCATTTATCGGCAGATAATTTGTCTTTCCTAGTTTGCGATGCTGTTGGTCTACTAAACTTAATATGGGTGTACCATATTTGGGTCAAATTGTACCTCTATTAAGATTTGAAGAAATCAGAAAAAAATCGCAATTTTTGTAATCACTCAGCACAGCCGTCGCCAGGAACTTTTGGTTCTGATAGAGGATATAAGATACAATCGATAATGGCTCACTTTAATATTATTTTTCAATCAGTTATTAACGATACTATTACTAAAATTCTGGATGAACATATAATAAAGTTCGAAGAACGTAATTGGATTAATCTGAATATGCAAAATGAACTAATAAAAGAGGCTTCAAAATGTGGTGCCGAGCAGGTTCCAAAACAGGCTATTTATTTTAGTTTCATCTAAATACAGGCAAAAACGATCTGGGCCCTGATTTTTTACAAACCCTTTGCAAAGTGTAATAAGTGTATAATTTTTTAATTCACTCTTAATGCAACAAAACTGTACTCAATAAAATATCAAAAGGGGCTGCAACAATATTTCGAAAATTATACTGGCGGATAAGTACATGAAAGTACGGAGAAGGATATCTTTTGTCAAGTGGATAGACAATAAAGTAATACACCTCCTAATTCATTTTCTTTCACCAGTACTTACACAAGTTGTAAAACAGCGTCAAGTAGGTTCAGCCAAAAAACCGAATGTCACATGCACGGACATCGTTTGTAAATATAATAAGTATATGGGTATGGTAGATCTCAGGGCCCAAAAATAGGTCATCTATGAAGTCGACCGAGAGGGAAATAAAAATATTATTTGCAACTATTTTTGATCTTCTCGACGAACTATGCTGACATGCCTTATATAAACTTCACGAGACACATCAAAGACATGCTTCTGTCGTTAGAATATTGACAGATCGTGACTAGAGCAATGATAAAAGATTTTTCAGCACGAAAAAAATGCCTTACGGACCATGTCTATAACAAAGAAGAAGTTCTAAAATACTGATTCCAGAAGATTTTTATTAGCGTACGTGGTAAAAGTCACTAACTAAAAAGATGCGTCGATTGTGCGAAGGCATGTATAGGGAACTGCACAAATAATGTTTGCAAATTTTGTACAGCACTTTTGTGTTTTTCTTACGGTCTAAATTATTTTGCTGTTTTCTATAGTAAGTAAATATATTTTAATATGTATATGGTCGTGTATTTTTATATATTATCTGCCCGAAATATCTATGGAGTGCAATTTGCAATGGTAATAATTATGACGACTGTCGTCCTTTGGTGCATATTGGGACACAATAGTCTTGAAGATTTTCGGAGAAACTCTTGTATATATACAACTTTTTTTTAAGGCTTGTATCAAACACATAATAATAAATATTATAAAGCAACTATTTATCTAAAACATTTTAGAATCGGAATTGTGCGTAAAAAGGGTTAAGGTGAAGAATCAAATAAACAAGATTTTAACGTGAAAAAGCTTATTTACTGACTTACTGAATATTTATTGGTATATTATAATACTGTGGTAGACATTAATGAAATGTGTGTATATTAAGTATTCGCATTGCATGTAAACCTATATAAATATTTGATATATACCATGACCAAATATAACCTTCATAATTCCTAATCCAAACGGTCACAATCGCATTCAAAGATATTTAATTTTCTTTCCAATATTAAATTATTTAATTTTTAAAACTGATTAATTTTACACAACAAATCGTAGATAGAAGTTACCAACATAACATTTAGAATAACTAAAGATATTTCCATTGAGGATAATGCTAAAACTGAAAATTTCCTAAGTTATGCGAGCAAACTTTATTCTAAAATAATATAAATCTGAAATCAATATTGTACGTGTAAGGAGTTTGATTATTTTTTTTCACATTTTAAAGTTGATTTTAGTCAGTAAATTATTTCGACGAAATTTAATATTATTCATAATTATTTTAAGCCATTTTCACGTTTTTTTTTCTATCCCAAAATTTCATGTTATAATTTGTTTCACCGAGAATATCATGTACTCATAAAGCTTAAACAAATTGCTTGCGTTAGTACAATCTGGCAAGACAGAAAATGTAACAGTATAATTTTTTTGCAATATATATTATAATGTTATATAATGTTATATAGTATTAACACCGCCATTACGCATCTATTTATAAAATATGGACCATTAATAAATGGGATTTAATAAAAACCTTGGTTTTTGAGTTAGTAAATCTGGCCAGTGTTTCAAGGAGAAAGCCTCAACCGCGTGTCATTTTCATGTATTGCATTATCCATTACAGTGTATTTAAAGATAAATATTACCGAATGTTAAAAACTGTTTATCATTTAAAGGATCAATGAATATATATTTTTGTATAATAATTATAATACTATAAAAACTTGAAACTCAAATGGGTATTTGCCATTTCTTATACCTATCATTCTGTGGATTTATTTGTATTGCTGGAGTAACGTAACGTAGCACTCCTTCCACATTTTATTTTTTTGTATTTATTTATATAACGATAAAGCAAACATACAACGTTTTAAATGTCATTATTATTAATCTTTATTCCCAACTTAATCTGAATACAATATCTTTCTGTATTGATACCTTGAATGTAGGTCTAAATCTGATTAGCTAATAGATGACAAAAAAATATGCGTTACTGACTTATTTTACAAAGTTATCACGGATATAGTATAATGTTGTTTTACTGAGCAGTAAAAGCAATAATTCTCTGATCGATTAACACTAGGTTTTAACAAATATAAAATTGATTTAATGTGTAATGGTTCAAAATGAAGTATTTTTTTTATTTAAAAAAGTGAAGCCACATCTTAAATTCAATGTGTTTTTTGCATACTTGTAATCCTCATATTTTGTGATGCAAATAGTTTTAGTACATGTTTTATAATTCATTTTTAACGATGTTACTCGATTCTTCCGTGTATGCAAAGCTACATTGAAATTTGTATAATATTAAAAATGTGATCAACTAGCAAGTTTGTAATTGATTTACTATTTTTAAAGTAGTTTCCGTAGTATTTAATTCATTTTCTCGTTAGATGGAACTACTGAAGGAAGAAGTCAGTCTAGTGTACCTTAGACATCATCTCATCCACGACGTCCTTCGGTATCAGAAAATCATATTCCTTGCAATTTACCCTTCATTTTTTAAAATAAATAGAATTTTATGGCACAACATCAGGGTTGTACTGCAAATAATCCATAATATCTGTACCCGACGTTATCAAATATTTGATAGTTTGTCTAATTTTTGCCATCCATACGAAGAAGAATGTCACCAACTTTTTTACGTACTTCGTCCTTTCGTCATCATTGATGGCAATATTTCCAAAAGCAAAATGTACTGCAAAGATTACCTCTTAATTTCGTGTCCATATTAATATATTCACCTGTTTTCGCGCTAACATGAATCAAGTCATTTGAGTGACCCTCATTGAATTTTTCTAATATTTAGCGACACTAGTCAACGTGAGAGTTTTTAAGTTTCGATAAAATCATTATGTATCCAAAGAGCGGAATACTTCCTAATACCTAAATTTCATACAAATTTTTTTGTGCTTATCTCGTGTCAACAACTAAGCTTATGTGCTGATGGATTACTTTGTTGTGAGACTTTATTATGAGTGGCACATCATTATATTATCTTTAATTGGCACTATCGAGGGATGCCCCACACGCAGAACAACACTAAGATTGAAATGACCGTGTTGAACTCGCTTAAATAATTACAAAGAGTAACGTGAGAGAGTGCTTTATATTAAAATTCCAATCAAAGTTGGATTACTGTTGTATAGAGTAGTTAACTCTCACAGAATTCTTATTTAGAATAGCTATGTTTAGAAGGAAGTGAGAACGTACTGAAAAATGTGATACGTATATATATAAATATATATATATATATATATATATATATATATATATACACACATGCATACATAAAAGTTCAATTTTAAATTAATGGAACTCAGAAACTATTGTTTAAAATATATAATTTTATTATAATATAGATCGACAGCTGTTAACACATCTAATATTATTTTCAGTTAAATGGGTGTTCTAAAAAACCGTGTATTAAAACGGTTATTTGTTACGGTAAAACATATTGGTTAGGTTAATTAAATACATTTTGTCGGCATGTGTTGAGCGAGACGAGCGCTTATGTGCCAGACTGATAATATGTTATTGTGATGAAATTTAAAATTATTGCTTTACATTGATATAATACTTGCTTAAATTTGATTTTTTACAGAAGTTAAACACCAAACACGACTAAATCTATTTTTATACCTTGTCTATAGCATTAGCCAATATGTGAAGACAATTGATATTAACAAGGTTCTAGTAAGATCTTTGAAGTAAGTTCATACCTCGAATTCACCCATTTTTTGCCAAATATTTCTGTAGTATAACAATTATTTGTTTGTCGGATTTATCTTGAAAATGACGAAAAAAGATGACTTACTTAATTCCTTACTTTTTTGTCGTAAATAAAGCAAAGATAAACACAATTTTTTTTTTCTTTATAATAATAATAGTAAGCCCAATAAACCTAATTCTGCAGAAACTCTCTATATTATAAATACAAACAATTTCATTGAAAACCACTGGATCGTTTAAATGTGAAAGGAAGACAAATAAATAAACGGGAAACGTTTCACTTTTTTATGTCAGTAACAATAATATGCGAGGTAAACTAAATTAAAATAAATATGTCAAGTGCAAGTAGAACTCGCACTTCAAAGATTTCGTACACATTTAAGTACTTCTGAAAATTTAAATGTACATAGTGTGTCTGATTAAACTATTTACGAATATTAGTTTTTCACAACGTAAATATATTGCCTACTGTATTTTTCACAGGCGTAAAAACAAACGAATTTTAAAAATGTGTAACTCCTCGTATAATTATAAATTAATGACTTTTCCCTTTACTTGTATTGTGAGATCTCCCGTTATTCTGATTTTCAAGATTCTATATCGACCGGAATTATCCTATATGTTTTTATGATCAGTGGGAAAGACTGTGATGCGAATAAGAAAACATGATTTAAGCGCCATATTGTTTTGTTGCGTGAATCAAAAAAACTGAAATTTTTATAGCAATATGAAGTTGATGAAATGTCAATGTAATTACGATATTAAATGTAATCAAGTTGATATCTCAAACGGTTTCTAAAAAAGGTCTTCGACAGGCATAAATGATTCCTAAACGGTTTTATTCTATAGCGGTCTTTTATTTTGAAGGACGGCGCGCTAAAAAACATTATATTAGTCGCATAAAATGTTTGAATCTCTTTCAATTTTTATTTCAAACACAACACGTTCAGTAAAATAATTTATGCTTTGGAAACCCATAAAATTGAAAAGGAGTTTATTTATCGTGAATGTATATTTTTGTTATATTACCTATATTTTTTTATTATATACATAATTTTTTTAAGCTCTGTGTAAAATAATGAAATTTAAATAATTTTAAGTTATGTCAATTTTATTCACAAAGCCCAAAATAATTATAATAATCGTAATAAAACGCAAAATTAAAAATTAAAAAAAAACCTATGATAGACGTAGTAGCTTTAATTGAAAAATTATTAAATACTTTTTTTAAATCCCACGAATAAAAGCAAATATGAACCCATTTATATAATTGTAAACCCAAGAAAATAAGTCGGGGCTGCTTTTCCATTTCCGTTCCTAATATTAATTACATAGAAAGCAGCATAGAAAAGTTATTTGCGCATCTAAGAGAATTTCATTTAGTCACGAACTGACAACAACTTAACATTTTCGGCATTGGCAGGGCAAGGCAGCCCTAACGGATTTTTTGTGGTTTGTAAATATGTTAACAAGTTCTTACTTTTTTAAGTGAAGGTGGGAGGGGGGTGGTTCAAAAAATATTTAATCGTTTTTAATTACAACAACTACATTCGTCGTGGGATTTTCAAAATTATTAATTTTGCTCTTTTTATACTTTTTGTAGATGGAAATATTCGTTTGCAACAAAATGTTGCAAATGCCCCTGGTAAGTTAACACCATAGCACCTATCTAAGGACCATTGCCGCTTAGTCCAAATATATTGCAGAAAACCGTGTCTAAATCGGTCAAACCATTTTGGAGATAAGTCGGAACATTCATTTGCAACAAAATGTTGCAGCGTATCGTCTGAGAGCCATCGCCGATTAGTCCCAAATAATGTTCACAAAACCGTGTCGAAATCGATTAAACTAATTTTGAACATAAATGGAAACGTCGTCCCCTGGTGAGCTAATATCCGTAATACCTATCTAAGAACTCTAACCGATTAGTCCCAAATATTTTGCGGATAACCATATCTAAATCGATAAAACAGTTTGGGAGGTAAATGGGAACATTTGATTGCACATAAAAGCAAACAAACAATCTCACTTTAAATGTATTTACCGCATCTGTTCCGTCGTGGGTAAAATGTAATCAATATAAAAATTTATATTGTTTCAGAATACTGCAAAATTTAAGTTCCAGTTACAAAATAATGAAGATCACTATCCGTAGTTTAAAGGCAATTTTCTTTTTTACGGATGTTTAGCATTATTGACTAACTTTAGAAAGGTTTTCTTTTGAACTCTTCAAAACTACAATTAAACATTTCACGTATCAATACGTAATATGCTTTACTTCACTATATGCTCACATATACAAATTAGTAAATGTTTTGGAACATAAAACACATGTCTCGTCGTAACCAATGGAAAGTTGCTGTCTCTTCATTTATGCATACAAATCCTCTCCATGCGCTAATGAAAATTAATGATTGAGTGGCATGAATACTGTTTCGCCAGCAGTTCTGCTTGTGATATTGCGGTAGAATAATTAATTTAAGTCACGTGTGGTAATCAAATTAAATGAGGGACACGCAGTTTGAAGTAAAAGTAAAGCAGTTGATTTTCAAATGCTAATTATAATTGCGTCTCATGACCAGCTTTCTGCGTGTCATATATCAGTAGAAATAGTTACTTAACACAGTTAATGAATTCTCATATATGTTTCTTTTGCATATTATAGAATTACCGACATAATGTTTGCACGATAGAAGAATTAAGTTTAGTATAAACAAGTAATACGTATAAGATTAATATATAATATCCTTTATTTATTACCTCCGTGTAATAAATAAGGAATATTACAATTGTTTCTATGTTGGTAAATGTTTGCAGCACAGCAACAGATTTTAACGAATAAAAAAAAATGATTGTCTAATAGGACATTATACTACGTGGGAAATATGTATACTACTAATAAATTATGCAGAAAGTAGTCTTAAAATTAGATGATAAACGAGAGGTAGCAGTTTAAATAACAGAAGAATATATTAGAATTCTAACAACATTTTTACAAAATTATCCAAAATGCATAATTTTGGATAATTTTGTAAAAATGTTAGAATATATATTTCAAGTAAGACTCATTAAATAGAGGTTGGCATGAATATAAATAACACAGACCGATGTTTTTGTTTAACTTTGCGATATTCAACTTCTTTCTTCAACTAAATGTAAATTGTAATTTTAAATTAATTGTTCAATGCTCGCACATTGCGCAGTTATTACAAACTTTATAAATTTACATCACATTTAATTATTTTCAAGCGTTGTCTTTTTTTGTATTTGGTTCTTCTAATTGTATACGTATTAAATTATTTATTTCGGTAGGAAATGGTTAGATTTGGAAGGCAAAATACCGTGTATGGTGGCACCTTCGGGAAAAGTCTATGTCAAGAAGTGATATGTCGTGACATAGGTCTATATCGTTGATTGCGAGGAGAAATATTTTACGTAAAACTTGTAGTTGAAAGATATTTTATAAAATTCAAGATGTTTCACAACATTTTCTTAACGTTACGTTTTCTTTACAAATTGTTTTATTTTTAATAATTGTAATTTTTAAATCCTCAGATGTACAGAGTAACTAGAAAATTATATAAATATACTTTTCCTTTAAACCGTAAAAGCAATTTTTTGAACATTGTTTTTGAGATAGAAAATGAAAACCAAAAAAATGCGAAAACAGTGCAATTTTAGATGCTGTTGCTCTGAGGTGTCGCGCAGAAATTTAAAATTTTGACTATTCGAATAACGTATAAAAACGCGAGAATATTACGAGTTTTCACAATTATTTTTTTAAGATTGGCTATATTACCATATGCAAATGAATGCGGCATTTTTATGGTTTATATTAACGACTTACAAGCCAAATATTTCATTATTAACAGTGAAATAGCTTATGAACTGTTGGTGGTTGAAAACCATTGTCATATGTTTCCACTTGCCAACTGCGTTATAACTATCCGTGACCAATAACTAGAGAATAGTTATTATAGACGAGATATCCCACTATTTATTTGTAAAATATCAAATAATTGACCTAATGAAAATCAGGTGAAAATATATTTAAAATACATTAAAATTTAATTTAATTTAACATGATTACGTAATATGAAGATATTGATGTAGATTTAGACTACTTTTTTATAGTTTCATGCTATTTTTCATCTAAGTGTAGGTGGCGATGATAAAACAAGTTATTGCCATAATGGGACGAAATGGCAAATTATGTTACTAGAGTCCAATTATTGTCCATAGGTCTGGCTATAGTAACGAGTGATGAACCTATACGATATCTATAATTTCACCAAATCTGTAACACATCACATACTAATAGTAAATATAGTATAATAGTAAGTAACCCTATACATAGTATAACACATAGTAAATACCCTATACATAGTAAATACCGTAGACTATGAAACATAGAGCTCCTCTTGAAATTGGCAATAAGAACACTTGCGCGCCGTACGGCACGAATACATTATACTTATGCCTTGAAATAAGGCATAAGTATAATGTGTTCGTTTACTAAGAGTTTTTTCTGGGGCTCCTATCTAATTCTTATATAAAATATTGTTAAACTGTGTTCAATATATGATATAATAATCGCAAACTGCAAAACGAAAATGTATCTTCATAGAGATTTTCAGAATATTAAGACGTGTGAGTATGTAAGTAAAATGAAGTGCAGTACATATCATTTTTATCTATTGCGCCTGTGACATTTATTTTTACTTATTATATTTTATTTGTGATATTTATTTAATTTTTTTTTATAATTATTTTATCATTTATTTATATTAAAAATGAGTGTTACCACTTTCCTAGATTTTGAATAAATAGTAATGACAGAAAAAGGTAAAGATCTGGATAAACTTTAATATTCCAAGGTTTCTGATTATATAAAATTTAAGTAAGGGATTAGAAATTAAACGTAATATTTCAACAATACTTTCAAGAGAGAATATTTTAGAATAAAGGATTTATTTAAGTTAGAATAAGTTCTCATGTCCATACGTTGTATGTATTTTATTCCAGTCAATCTTAAGTTTATTTAATTTTTATTTATATTAATATGAAATTCAGTTCCGACAAAAACTTTATAAAATAAATCTAACATTTTGAAAGGAATAGTCGTGATGAGTATATAAGAATAGTACCTATTAATTGGAATTGAAAACGTCTACGGTTTCGGTTTTTTTAAACCTATTAAACATATTTACATAAAGATATTTTTTTTAATTAAATATTGTTCTAATATGTTTGTTAGTAGTACAAGGCTAAGAATCGTAAACATAACGAGAAGCTGTCCGTAACAAATATTTATTACAATAACACTATAATAATAATAAATCCATTTTCGATAACGTCACTTAAATATTTTGCATCACATTTTTTTAAAATTAATAACATACTGCTGCGTAATCAAATGAATATTGATAAATATTAATCAAATGAATATTGATCTATATTAATCAAATTATTATTATTTATTTTGTTGTGTATTTAATTAAGGATCTTTTTGAGACTAACATGTAGACTTTCGACGAATCTTTCTACCGGTCTTGTGCCACTTCCTTCTATTTGTTTTCTTAGTAACTGCTCTATAGTCTACCTTCTCTATGATCTACTTGGACGTCATGCTACCGTGTGAGTTAGAATCATTACTCAAGTCTGTCTCTGGTCTTCTAGCATGATTATGTGATCTGCCCATTTCTTCTATAGGGTTGTAAAATGGTGCAATACGCTAAAAATTTCGGTCCTCGGGTCCGCGCATGCGCACTAATATCAGCGTGTTAAAATTAATTTAAAATTTATTTAAAAATGTAGTATTAAGGCAAATATTGGAAATGTGTGGATATCCATTGAGATTTATTTTTATTTGAGATTTTTCCTGTACTCCTTAAGGTATGTGATTAATATTATTAAAAAAGAGAAAAGTCAATAAAGAATACTTATTGTGAGAATATTAGACTGAAGGAAATTTCACTTTATTAAAGAGACATGTTTTCCTAATATACATTCTATCAATTACCAAATTATTAAAAAATATTAAAATATTAGGCCAATTATTTTAAAACTACATTATTTTCGACATGGAAAATGCTCAGCCAAGGGGCTGTTTTTGGCTGTACTTTAAATGTCGGCAAATTGTCAAGAAATTTAAGTATTGAGATTTTTTTAGTAAGTATTGTTAAACATATTTAATGCTACATTTTTATATCACTTTATACATGGCGTATCATAACTTACACCTACAGAGTGGTTTATATTCATTTAATATAATATTATCTATTACTTCTTATAAAGTATATATTATTACATAAATAAAATGTCCTTATACGAATCTAGTATCAAAGACTATGAACGGTATATGGTCCTAATGTTTTACTAACAGAATTTAACATTTTTACGTAATGCAAATCGCTGTTTATGCCTTTTTGACTTTCTTCTCTCACATGTTTTTTTTGTATAGTTACTAGAAATTATGTATTTTCAAACACCAGCTATAAATTTCCACTTTCATTTTTGGAAAAGTGTGATATCCTAATATATGCTTTTGTGAATGTAAACAGGATACATAAGTAATACATAGAAGTAAATTGATATTGATAATTGACTGTAAATTTCAGTAAATAATATATATATATATATATCATTCACATGACGATGCTAGATGAAGGAATACAGTAAGAAAAAACGTCATGACTTGTAAATTAATGAAAATGTTATTACGTAATATAATACGCCACGAAAATTTACAAAAAGTGCCCTTAATTTTATTAATATCTCAAACATGATATTTTCTAATATTCAAAAACACAACATAAACATGTTTAAGAACCCCAAACACATGTTTCCCTGTAACCATTTGTATAATTGTTCCATCGTTTATTAAGAACGCAAATTATCTCTCAGTGGTAATCAAAATTAATGAACGATTGGCATGAATAACTGCTTCGTTACCGGTTCCACTTGTGATGTTGCAGAAGGAAAATTAATTTAAGTCTTGCGTGGTAATGAAATCAAATTCGGAACACGCAGTTTGAAAGCAAAAGGGAAGTGAGTGCGCAGGGCGTGCTAATTGCATATTCGATGCGGATGAGTTGTTCTGCTGATTTCGACATCTCTCGTTAATTATATCTCGCTTTGCCGTACTTATGCTGTATTATTTATTTAAAAGAAATTCGGTAGACCATCTAGTTTCATTGTATTTTGTAAATTTACCTTGAATTTTAAAACTAAAATAGAATAATTTATTATTTCTTTAAAAATAAACTAGTATATCCAACATAACTATGGCAATTGAAAGTAGTGCTAGCATTGCTAGTTAATAATAATAGCATTGCTAGTAGCATTGCTAGTTAATAATTATATCTTTAAAAAATTAACTAAGTTAAACAAAGCATCATTATTTATAAAAAAAAAATATTCTTGTGTATATTGAGTAGATTAGAGGATAATATAAACGACATCACTAAATGATATTGATAATAGTTAAGCAAATAAGCGTTAATAAAAAATATGCATAGCATATTCCCATAACAATGCTTATGCAAACCGTGGAATTGATGTGTATCTACTGATGTAATTATCATATTTGTCGGTAACCTTATTTCGTCCAATCGATGTTTGGCTTGCAAGCAAATACACGCTACAAAATAAGTACCATTTTTAATTATATTGCCACAATAATAAATCTGTCACTGAAAAGTTAATTTGTTTCATATCAAAGAGTATTTGAATATTTGTTTTGCTGGAAGCAATGCAATCATTAGTTATCAGCAATTGACGCTATTCTAGATTTTGGAGCAAGTTGTGTTCATAAATACCTCTATTTTTTAACCCCGGTATAACATGTTCTCCTCAATAACATTTAATCACTTTTATTTCGTAGCTATTTAGAGCAAAAAACTAGATTATTTATTTACTGCCAAAGCCAGAAAACTCACTAGTTTAAGCTGCTCCTCAGTTAAACTATGAAACCTTACAAATTTTTGTTTGCTCTCATTTTATTTACTCAAACAAGCTATTGAATCAATGTGATCATTAATAAAACGCATAAAGTTAGTGAAAATTATTATTATATCAATACAGGTACAATCCTGAAACACACAATTATGGTGTTTAAAGCTACACCAGACACAAGCTACTACAGACCAGGACGCCGCTTCTAATTGTATTGATGCTTAGAGCCAGGTTGTATCACCCTGGTCATTATCAGATCATAAAATTAAAGGATTTGAGAACTTACTAATAAAACTGATTATTTAAACTAAAACTCAAAGATCGTAACTGTAATGTTTGTTAGGATCCGGGTATTATTATTTTAGTCATCAGCAGATCATGGACTTGCATGTATAAGAATTGCCCAAAAAAACTGAATATTCGAGCCTGAAGATGAAGATCCTAGCTGTAATATTGGCTTTAACCTAGATGTCATTATCCTGGTCATCGTAAGGCCCTTGAATCTATGGGGTAAAGACTGTCCATTAAAACCGAAAATTTCAGCTCAACTTCGATTTTCCTAGCTCTAATAATGGCTTAGGTTAAGGTAGTATTATCCTGGACATCTCTTGATCCTCAAGTTTGCGTGTACAAAGCCTCTTAATTAAAACTGAATATTGGAGCCTAAAGTTGAAGGTTCTAGTTGCAATACTGACTTAGACCCAAGTGTCACAATCCCGGTCATCATCAGACCCTGAAATTTATATGGTGTGAGAACTTCCCATTAACACCAAACATTTGATCTCAAACTCAACGTTTCTAGCCCTAACAATTGTTAAGATCCAGATATTATTATCCTGGTCATGGTTGGACCCTATATGTATTGATACAATAAATTAATAAAATTGAAGTGTATATTTCAGAAAACAAACTTAAATGCGAATTTATCTGAGATACCATAAATTATTTTGGAATTAACTATACCTATTCGGCTTTATTGATTTGTAACAAAGTCTCTCAAGCGGTTACGATGTTTTAGTGACCGCGGAGCGAGCGCGCTTTGATATAACTCCCCCTTCGAAGGCACGGAGGTGCATGACACGGAACGCCTTCGCCCAATTAAGAGCCGCTACTGACGCTTATATTTAGTCGCAAAACTATGGAAAATACGTTTTGCTAATACATTACCAACTAGTCCATATTTTGAACGACCTTTAATCCAGTCACTTCACATTATTAAAACTTTTATTTAAGCGTAGCTTCGAATGACATAGGTTTACAGGTAGCGTCAAAACGACAAAATTTATTTTAAAAACAGAGGTCATTTTAGCAATAAACTCTATCTAGGAATGTTTTACCTATCATGTTTCTGGTCAATGATTCCTATTTGGCATATAGTCTAGTTTTTACGTTATTTTCGGAAATAAATATCGATAATCAGCTGGTAAAATTTGAAATTGAAAATATTCAGTTTACCACACTATAAAAAAATCAAAAAGCAATTGAAAGAAACAGGTAATTTAAAATTTGGTTATTAACTAACATTGCACATTAATAAGTGAATTATTACTTTTTATAATTTCGTGCGACAAATATGTATAAATTTATTTTTATAATATTCGTAAGAAATTCATTCAGGAAGTAAATTATATTTATGTAAAGAAAATTCCACATGTTCATTAAAATAAAATTTTTAAAAAATTCTTTACCTAGCTATTAGGTTAGTTTTAACAAATAAATTTTTGCATATTGATACTCTTAATCCTAAAGGAAAAGATATTTACGGAAAAAATATTCTTTCCTAATAATCGGCATGCGCTGATATTCTGTAAACTCTCAAGTCTCTACTTGAGAGTTTACAGAATATCACTTTCAATATGACCACATTTTAAAATATCGGTTCCAATTTTCTGCGGGGAATAAGACATATAGTTTTATTGGCATACTCAATAGAAGCAGTTTATCAAAGAACTTATTCTAACTCAATGATATATGAAAGCGAAAATCTATTGAATAATGACTGTATTAAATTTTGCGATAGTCTGAAAATAATCTGCAGGTCATGCCAAAATTGAGTAATTGGACGCAAAACTGTAAATTTAACTTTTGTTTATAAAGTTTTTTTTCTATTTAATGACCTAAATAGAGTAAACATAGAATAAACATAGACTAAATATTCAAGAAGTAAAGCTATATAGTTTGACTTTATTTTCAAAGAAATTGTAATGAATATATATAGAATCTTGTATACTACGTATATTTTGCGAGATTAAATTTTCACATATGATAATTACGGGTGACTAATTAATACTTGTGAATATTGTGATGCTGAAATATTTCAATGACAACTTCATCGGTTACCATCAACAGAAAGTTTTGCAAAACTTTTGCTTTTTTTATGCCTGACAGGAATATTTAGATAAAATGATCATTTTTAAGCCTATCCCATCTGGTGAGTGGACGATTTGAACGTAAAATTGAAGAAAATTTAAAAAAATTATGGAAATAGAATTTTTTTTTAAATACACGTATATGCGTAAAATATCGGCCTACTCAATTTTTGGATAGAAAATTCTTCTTGTACTTATTCACATGCATATTCTAAATATCGTCTATACTTTGAAGAAAGAACAAAAAAAATATCAAATTAATCATATCAAATATAAACGCGATTTAGAATCCAGGTCTGAAAATAACATCGTTATTATGATTACCGATGAAGCCTGCAGCAATTATTTAAACTAATCCATTAGGTCGGTCGAGTGGACAGATGCACGTACTTAGCGAGCGCGCGATAAAAGTTGTCTGAAATAGAAAAAGAGCGGGAAGAATTGGTTTCAATGAATCAAGTGACAACGCCGGCATTCTGTACATCTTTCCAGCGGAATTATTATTCTTCATAGATGATGTTTCTCAACTTATTTATATCTGCTAGACCATATTGGTTATCGTCAGCTTTATATATAACCTACACTGTGGATAAAATACCTACAATTGTGTCTAAGATAAATATATGACCAGTATAGAAATCATTAGAGTTTTTAACATGCCTTGGTTTAAATATGTCAAATAACTATAACAACAATATAATAGAGAGAATGTGCAGAAAATATATTTTAATCCAATGTAAATTATATTCATATTTTATCCTTGCTTATCAGTCGCTACTTTTCATCTCTACTATTTTTTGCATAAAAAAATTACCGTATTCTTTAACGAATTATTTTTAATTATGAGCATACTATTTTTCTTAAGAGTAAATAATGGAATAAGAAAAAAACCAAATTTGTAAATGTCTTGTGGATGCGCTTCTAAGTATGTATATCTTAAATGTTATAGAAAGGAGAGTAAAACCGTATAGCGAATCGATGTAAATGAATATACACATTTGCTGTGCTGATCGCTTTTGATTGTTTCTCAGTTGATTACTGCAAGCAATATATTTCAGAATCAGATAGCAATCAGTTCACATTACTTTCAATATCGTTTTGAAAACATAAGTTTTTAAACGCTTTTGACTATTAATATGGGAGGAAAATATAATGTATTGGAAGCATAAATATTCATTTATAAAGTATCGTTGTTAAGAATTGTGTTCTCTTCGAAGAAAATAATTTAAATATGTAGTTTTTTTTTATAATGTTGAATTTATCTTCACAATTTGATAAACTTGAAATCGCACATAAATGTTGCAAATGCGGTAGTAAAATTTGATGGCGAGAACACAGTACACCACAAGCCAATTTTCGATAATTTGAAGTCGAAATTGACGTTGTGAAATAAAGCTTTTTACTTCTTTCATAGCCTACTACAAGAACTAACAGTTAACACATAATCGATATTGTTTTGGTTTTTTGAGAGTATTTACTTTCATCCAAAGATTTTCATTAACATTTTCCATTTAGCATGGTAAAGTTCGATCACATTTGATGACTTATGAAGGAATGAAGGGAAGCTATTGGATTTCATGAAACATATACCTACTCGGATTAGTTATTTTTTACTATCTAGTCTTTAGTTACATATAAATTTTATCCGCAATTTTTTCAGGCTGGAGAAATGCTTTGTAGAAAGTCAGATTTTAATACCAAAATCAAAATGTAATATCAATATAATTCCTTCAGAGAAATTATCGGTAATAATAAATATAACCGAGTCTCATAACTGTATGTCGTAACTATATATCTGGCTTAAAATTTTAATTGAATTTCCATAGAAAATATATAAATTTAGCCAATACAGGTCTTAAGGGTGATGCATGCGCTAAGGAAGCTCGTCGTATAAACCTGTCAGTTCTTAGAAAAAGTAGAACAATGAGAAAATACCTTCTGCGCAGCCCGGGTTAAGTTTTATTATCAGTAGGTAAATAAACAGTATTTTTAGTTAATTATAGTAAAATTAAAGAGGAAATTACAATGGTAAACATATTAAAAAACATTTTATACAGAAATAAAAATAAGTTTATTTTATATAATATATAATACAAGAAATTAAAAGCTATGAATAATTAAGAGCCAGGTACAACGAAATATTCAGTTTTGGGGTAATTGGATTTATTTATGTGCCAATAACAACCGAAATTTAAGAACAGTTAGTTTTCAGGAGCGTTTTGACAGCTTTATTGAAAATGAATTAGATGATTGTTATTAACTCGAATATATGTATTAAAGTTAGGATCAATAATAACATTTCAGTTGTGATGTCCGAACATAAAAACGACAGGGTGAAAAAGTTCAGATTAAGAAGAAATAACCCTTAACAGTTTCTATACAATATGTGTGTAACATTGAACAATATAAATAAACCACATGTAGAATAAATGAAAGTATACTAACTAGCAATACATAAAAATACTTGAAGCGCTATTGAGGCAGTACTGGTGATGACGAGGAGATCAGAAGCTGATTGTAGTCCCAGGTGTCGAATACTGAATATAGTTAATGAGAGCGGACACTGGAATGACTCGCCCTTTTATAGGACACAACACGACTTCAATCAAAAGAGAACGAAACACCCAAGCTGACACAGAGGGCGGCGATGGGGACGGAACATTGCCGAGCGAGATGGCGCTTATACCGCAGGTCCTATCACCGCAGAGCTAACAAAAAGGCAGCCACTGTTGGCTCTGCTTTTAGCATGCTGCCGACCACCGTGGGATGTCGAATAACGAAATCCATACGATATCCCCGCTCTTTATCGTCGAGATGCTATGCATAAATTTGGTTTCCATTGGATGACCCGGGCTGCAGGCATGATTTACCGCGTATCGGTCGTTATTTGAAATTTCTTCACATGTTTAGTGAAGAAAATTTCAAATAACTGGTGAACCGGTGATCTGGTTTCGGCCAGTTGGTCGTGACGCGTGGGCGGTTGCTTGCTGTCTGCGTTGATAGTGTAGGTCGGTTTGAGACGGTCAATTGAGATCGTCGCTTACCTGTTGAGCAATTGGATCGTGAATATTTTTCCGTCACGTTTTAACACTCGGTACGGGCCGTCGTACGGTGGTTATAGAGTCCTCTTGACTGCGTCGTTGCATACGAATACACGTCCGCAAGTCGCAAGGTCTTGGTGAATAAATATGGGCCGGTACCTTGAGTATGGTTTCCTAGGAACGAACGGCTTGAGTGCGTTGATGGTGCTGCGAAGTGTTGCACGTAGTCGTAACTAAGGTCT
The DNA here is from genome assembly GCA_039881145.1 of Druceiella hillmani. Classification (NCBI taxonomy): domain Eukaryota; kingdom Metazoa; phylum Arthropoda; class Insecta; order Lepidoptera; family Hepialidae; genus Druceiella; species Druceiella hillmani. Next base: position 18,480,078 of record JAYKKI010000004.1, on the reverse strand, counting down.
GCGTGCCGGTAGGTGCGGCTAGGAAGTCGCCGCGCAATCGAAGGCTGTAACCGCATGTTAATTCCGCGGCGCTCACTCCGCTATCCGCGCTAGTGCGACTCGTAAGTAGCACGGCGGGGAGTTCCTGTATCCTTTTATTCTTTAGGCGACATATAAGTGCAGCTTTTAGATAACGGTGCCAACGTTCAATAATGCCGTTGCACTGTGAGTGATGTGGCGTTGTTCGTGTTTTATCTACGCCTAAACAGTTTGCGAGTCTATCTCTCGAACCGACGAACTTGTTCACTGATCATTGTGTTGGGGCATCCAAAACGAGATATTCAGTGCTCAAAAAATATTTTGGCGACTGATTCGGCGGTGATGTTGTCTATGGGGACCGCCTCTGGCCACCGCGTTCGTTAGTTGTTATCGTTAGTTGTTCGTAGATCGTTAGTTGCGCGGTCGATTATGGTAACGCCGAATCGACCGCCATGTAGTGAGGTGGGTTAGGGCCCGACTATGTCAATATGGATATGTTGAAAACAATCGCACGGCGGATAGGTCGAAATGGCGCTTTTGCTGTGGCTATGTATCTTGCTTTTTTGGCAGGGAATAAATGCCTTGGTTCACTTTGCGACGTCCGCGTTCATTGATTGCCACAAATATTTTTGAGTAACCATTTTGCGAGTGGTTTGGATGCCGGGGTGACTGATGCACTGAGTGAAAAGCGGCGCGGCGGTACTCTTTGGGTTTATAGGGCGACTATTTTGCGTCAACGCTTCATAATATAGTTTGTGCTCGATGTTTGAGGGGTAAGTGGCTCTGTTGGGCTAGCAACTGTATCACTCTGAAAATTCAGAGAAGAAAAGTAGCTATGACAAAACAAAGTACGCATTGAGTGGCGCTTGAAGCGTTGCGACGTCGGGTATGTTTCCTCGGTAGTAATTTGTCATACCGAGAAAACGTCGGAGTTCGTCGATGGTTTTAGGTTTTGGGAATTCGATTTTGGCTTGAATCTTTTCTTCTGGGGGCTTGATACCGTGTTGTGGAACGCGGTATCTGAGGAATATCACCTCCGACTTTCCAAAATTGCACTTCGATGGCTTTATTGTTATGCCATTTTCGTCTAACCGTTGGAGAACCGCTTCGATGTTTTGACGGTGTTCGGCTTAGCTCCTGGATATCACCAAAAGTTCGTCGATGAATGGGAAGACAAAGTTGAGTCTCCGAAGCACTTCGTTGATTAACCGTTGGAACGCCTGACCAGTCGTTTTTCAGGCTTAGCACATTCTTGGAAATACCGAATGGTCGAATCGAAAAGACCGAATGTTGTAATTATTGCGTTTTTTTCGATGTTGGCCTCTGCAAGCGGGATTTTCTGGTATGCTTGGTTCAGGTCAATAGAGCTGAATTCGGTTTTATTTGATGCATGGTATGGTTTTTCGGTGCGACGTGGAGTGGTGATGACCAGGTGCTATTGCTTGGACTGCACAGGCCCTGCAGGATCATGTTGTCGAATTCCTTCTTTCAAATCGTACCGGTGTGGCGGTAGGGGTCTCATTCGGCAGTGTAGTGGTGGTCCGGTGGTTTCGATGACGTGCTCAACACGGTGTTTGGGTGTGAGTGTCATCGATCTGAGGCAGGTGATGCCGGGATACTTGGCCAGTATGTCGTGGTAAGCCTGCTGTATGCCGATGCTCCTAACTGTACGTGTGTTGGTTACGTGTAGTGGTACGTTGACGACGAGGCTTATGAAACTGTCAATTAGGCTACGGTTTTTTAAGTCGACGATTAGCTGGTGATGTTTTAAAAAATTAGCACCCGGGATGGACCTACTGACTCCGCCGGTTATGAATTGTAGGGTCGGCGCAGGTTTAAGTCGAACTTAATAGTTTTTTCGCCGTAGGTGGAAATTACCGCATTGTTGGCGGCGTAAAGCTGGAACAATAGCGGTCGAGATGAAGAACACCTTCTGTACGGTAGAACGGATATATTGGCACCCGTATCTACCAGGGAGGTTAGCTTGGGTCTTTTGTCTGTGTCAAAAAAGTGGATATTTCGTAAACGCTGGATTCCGCCGCGGCCAGCGTTCTCTTTAGTTTAACTTTTCGGAGTGCTTGAATGAGTATGGCGTGGTGCATTTACTTGCATCGGTACCGAATCTTTGGTGGTAATAGCAATGCGTTGGATTTGGTGGAATGCGTGGCTTGGGCGATGATCGGCGGCGTTCTCTGGATCTTGATGGGCTACTGGACGTCGAATTAGTAGCAATTGTAATGTGGCCTCGACTTGAGTTCTACATTATCGATCGAGAGCCTACGGTTCTCGTTAAGCAGAGACTCATTGCTTGTTGCGTCTAAGGTAGGGGTGCATAATGGCTGGGCGACTGACGATACTTCTTGGGTATGCGCTAGCATCTTATCGGCGAGTAGTGCGAGAATGTTCAGTATCATATTCTTCGAGATATGGTCGCTGACGATGAGCATTCTGCGAGTGTTGGCTGGTAGTCGATTCAGCTACAGGGAGCGTAGAGTCCTGTCGGGAACTTGGTCTCTTGCACGATCCCTTATTTTCTGTAGGAGTTGAGTCGGTCGTTGATCACCCAGTTGAGTTTTAAATATTAGTTCTTGGAACTGCCTTTCATCACTTTCCCCGTAAAGAGTCGTACCCGGCAGGTCCCGTGGCCCGCACCGCAGAGCTAACAAAAAGGCAGCCACCATTGGCTCTGCCCTTAGCTTGCCGCCGACCACCGTGGGTTGCCGACAGACGAACTCCATGTGACCAAGACGCTACGCACGAAGTTGATTTGTATAGTATGACCCGGGCTGCAGGCATGGTTTACCGTATTAGTTGTTATTTGAAATTTTCTTCACATGTTTTATTATTTGAATTGTCTTTCATGGTTTGTAGTTAGCTGTAATCGCAGCTACAAACTAAATAATGCACTACACGAGCAGTACACATAATATAAAAAATTATCACCCGGGATGGACCTACTGACTCCGCCGGCTATGAATCGCCATTTGTAGGGTCGGCGCAGGTTTAAGTCAAGCTCAATAGTTTTTTTCCGTAGGCGGAAATTACCGCATTGTTGGCGGCGTAAAGCTGGAACAATGGCGGTCGAGATGAAGAACCCCTTCTGTACGGTAGAACGGATATATTGGCACCCGTATCTACCAGGAAGGTTAGCTTGGGTCTTTTGTCTGTGTCAAAAAAGTGGATATTTCGTAAACGCTGGATTCAGATATATATATATATATATATATATATATCACTTCTCATACTTTTGAAAAAGGATTCTGGTTTTCAGAAAAATACTATGTATGTCCTATTTTTCAATAATACATGTGTATGTCCTCTTTTTCAATAATCTTACAAAAAAATAGCAAACACGTCATGACACCACGTTGTGGCTGACCAATCTAGAATATTACATATTTACGAAATTATCAGTCTTTTCTGAATTAATCTGTAACCGTTCGTTTGCTTATTTCATCCTAATTATTTCGTTATATTATTGTGTACAAGTTTATCTCAACTTTACCTAAACATTAACGTTGAATTGATATCGATTGCCGGCGATACCACGCGCGGTCGAGGTGTTAATGCAATAAAGTGTATACTTAATAAGCGACATCAATAGAAATATTGACGAACAATTGTCACGGTGTGGATCATTAATTTTCAGTTCATTGTATTGTGATATTGGACTGTCAATTTTATTTAAATATTGATTATTGTATTAAGCCTAAAAGATAAGCCTAAAAATAATTTGCTGCTGTTAAGCTAAAAATATGTTATTTTATACGAATTTACTCCGATTTTATTTTCACACATTTAAGAAGAGAGAGAAGGTAACGCAATTTTCAGGATTTTGATTTAATGTATTTTAGATGACAGAAGTGATTGGACAATTATTTGATATGAGGCAGTTTTCGGGTGCCATAAGTTAATTCCATTAAAAAGCTATTTTTACCGATGTATCGCGTGCATATATAATTTAATTATTTTTTCATCGTCTCTTTGATTGGAACTAGTATTAAACCCCAAAAAAATATTTGCCAAATTTTGATTGGACTATATATTTAATTTTAAATGGATTATTTTACATAATGTGTGTAAATTTTATGAATAAAAAGGGTGTCCTTGACTCCTATCCAAAAACGAATACCAATAAATATTTTGGTTATATGTAGATCATGGGTGAAAATCGGAATTTATTATTTCAAGTGATTTAGAAATTATAGTACTATAAACATGTTAAGAAAAACTGCCTGCACGAATCCTTACATATTTTATTATGTACACCTCACCACCAGGAAAGTTATTATTAATAACTTTACCTGTCGTATTAGGTAAATAACGAGACCAGCCCTTTGAATGTCATAAATAAATTATATCATAAATACTAAACGCATAATAAAGGTGAAAATGGGTTAACAATTGAGAAGAGAAAGATGCTATGTTATCACTCTTTTCTCGTATGCGGGAGCGCCTTCGTGGTCAGTCATTTATTTATTTAGTCGATTACGAAATCTGTTTGTGTTCAGTGGTGTTGCGTCACCCCACTCCGTTATCGATATTCGTGACAGGATAAGCGAAATGTTTGGAATCCAGTGGATAGGTCGATTTGGACCTATACGTTGGCCTTTATATTCACCAGACATCACTCCATTGAACTTTTTCGTGTGCGGATTTATTAAAGACTTAATGTTTCGGAAATATTTGGACAGTGAAATAGAAATGATTGCGCGTATTATCGCTACTTTTGACATAATTAAAAGTACCATTACCAATATATTTCTTTATTTAATAGAGTCTACAAACGAACAGAAAAACTTGTGCAAAAATGTATCGAAAACGGGGAGCGATATGTTGAAAATGATTATGTCATTTAGTTTGTCCTTTAATTTTCATTAACTTGTCATTTTACAACCTATTTTTACTTTAATCGATTAAAAAATTAGTCATATCATAATTTAATCGATCATCTGTGCACGCACGATCATAGGTGAATGATTACTGATTTTATTCTTAGGTAACTACAATATATGTACATTGTACAAAATACTACTATTAAATATAATGTGATGTATATTGCCGTATTTAAAATCACCAAGTACTCATAATTACGAAATCATAGTTGCAAGTTTAACCCATATATACTGCACACAGCCATACGTAATTGTCAAAACTCATACATACATAATAACGAATTTAGGCGTTTGCCTCGCCACTTCATATTGTTCAAAAAATGGCTATCAATACCTGCGCGTCGAGAGTGACGAGGCAAGTCACGTGGCGAATTGCGAACGCTCCGCAACCCAAAGCGCCGCGAGTTTTAAAAGCTTAGGCTATGTTCACAATTTACTTTTTACTATTTATTAAAAATCTAACATGTCAATATTTGTCTGAAATATATGCTGTTTTGCACCTTCCAAGTGAAGCAAAACTCAAGGTTTTTTTCGCTTAGCGGTCGCGGACCGTCCGTATAATTAACGGTTTAGAAACTCGGGGCAGTGATGTATAGGTAGACTAACAACTCACAAAGAGCAACAACGATTTTTGTCATGTGTAGATGAAAATAATATTTCTTGTTCGATCAAGATAAAACTTGAAAAAAAATTATTTTTGACAAACAACAATATTAGTTCATAGATGGAATAAAACGGTAAATAACTTTCTATAAAAATTTATCTTAAAAGAAAAGTAGGCAAATGCTACCTTGTAAAAAATAAAATATGACAATTTTTGCCTTAGAAATAATGGGAAAAAACTCCTGAACTCTATTTTTGTCTATGCTCACGATATTTATGAGTTTCCATAAAACTTAATTTTATTTTGAGTAATACTTTTTTTAAAATATTGTACGAAGTTACACTTTATATTTTAGAGATTTCGTTAAATAAAAAAATCACTTGTGTTTTTTGTGTGTTTTTATGTGCCTTATTTAAAGTATATGCCTTATTTAAACTTGATACTCAGATAATGTCTTAAAACAAAAATTAACACGATTAAGGTAGCTGGCTCAGTGTTAAATTATTTTTTTTAAAGAAACTATTTTAGTTTCTACAAGATTTCAACTAGATTGCGTTGTATTTTCAATTATTTATTTTATTTTTTACGAACTTCCTTTGCAAAATAGAGTGCCGATTCAAAAGTGGAGACATGGGATAACCAAAGTGAAAAATATTTATCCCTCGTATGCTGTTTTCCTTGACTGTTTTTTCCTTGGTAGGATAATCAAATATTAAACAAAATTAATTCATTTATTTCTAAACAACTTTCTGTAAAAGCGAGTTAAAATAATAGTTAATTTTATTTCCTTACCCGCAATGTTAACTATACCTATGATATATCACGGATATGTACAAATCCTCAGTCAGGTTCAATCATATCAATCCTAAATCTAAATCCTTCATCGATGATACGTCTCTACCTCAGGGAGGTGCCTGATAAGTTCCGTGAAATATTTGTGTTTATTTCTATGAAAATCTAGAAATAATGTCTCCCTGTATATTTGATGTAGTTCTAAATACTTAAGTTTGAGGCTGCAGGTCCATAATACTATTTCTTTTATAAAATAAAAAGTTTACCCTTATCGTCTTAAAAGTACCACATATGATTATTCAGGTATATTAATTTGACCTGTTTACTTTTAACCATCTGTTCGGGTGCTCACATTAACACTTAACATAAAAATCAACTGAACGTATATTAGTCAGAAAAGTTTTCTTAATTTACTAAAAGTATGGTACCTCTCACCGGCTCTTCTAAAATTTCCACTGACTATGAATAGTAGTTAACTGATTTGAGTTTTTGGCCCAATTAAAAAGCCTCAATGGTGGTGATGATAGGATATTGCTCAAAACGTCTCCATAAATCTGTCTAAAGTTGGAAATATAATAATTGAATGTAAAAAGAAACAATAATATGCGCAAGTACAACGTGAAAAATTGCACTAAGCTGAAACTACACATTTACAGTTTTATATGAAATAGGCCTAAGGAAGCACACTACATAACAGAATATCATCGTACAGTTGGTTCATTTTGGCAATCATTTCTACCTACAGTTTAAGTTTTGTTTTAGAGTCGGGGGTGTCCATATTAAATTAATACAACAAAATTGACCATCTCTCTTTTAAAATAAAAATTAAATTTCATTTACTGGTGAATAGCACCTTAATTAACAAATTCGCTGTAGTCCGTTATTGTTAATTAGGTTTAAGAGTCCATTCCAGGTAGCTCCCGAAAGTTCTGCTTTAAAGAAAAAAAAAGTAAAGTGTAAATTTATTATTATTTGAAATTAAATTGAACTTATGTTGTATTGAATTACGTTGATCGTTTTTTAGCTCTTCTACGAGATAATAAGAATATAATTTATGATTAATAATTTTTGTGCGTTTTTCATGACCCTCATATTTTACACAAGTCATATTTTCAATGTTTTCGTGAAGGTAGAAGTGTCAACTAATGGCTCTTGCGTTATTGGAATTTTGGGCTCTTGACTTTAGAGTCAAATGATATGTTAAGTGGCAAGTTACGATAAGATATTATGTATATGAACGTACGTTTATCTTCTTTCGCATAAAATTCTAAGAGAAATAATAAAAAATGTTGCGAATAATTTTTTCAGGAGTTTTATCCAGTGATATTCCCCGTTCTCTGTTTTGTGTTACTCCATATTGACTGATATATTTATATAGGTCTACATATATATTTACTTGCTATATATATATCTACTTGCAAAATATGATCACAGTTACAATAGGTGATAGAAAATATTGCTTTTATTTCATATAACGTATTTTAAATGAATAGTCCCAACATTAAAACATGTTTCAGCCAAATTATAATAATATTCACTGAGTAGTTTAGCCACAAGATATGTTGCAAGAAATGCGTTAATTTTTTTTTATAATTTACAGAAATAAAAAATAATTCAATATAATAGGGCGTTGTCTCAAATTACGGACTGATAACTAAGCTACTATTGATAACTTTACGGAGATTTTCCTTTGTACCACTCAAAACAGAAGCGTCCGAAATAAATATAATAAGTTGCGCAAATATGGAAAAAACGTCTACTGCAAAATGGTTGCTTCGGCCTCGTTCCTCGTACTTATTTCCTGCTCCATAAATAATGCATCACAGATATTCCTTCAAGAATAAACAACCGCATTTCACATGGAAAGCGCTTTATTCGCGTGATGCTGATAAAGAAAATTTACGAATCCTTGTCGCAGTAAACGAATAATAAAATGATCCTCGAGAAAATATTCGCGAAAACCGTGCGGCCTTTCAAGAGGAATGTTATGTCAAGGACTGGTTGAGCGCTAGTCGAGCTACAGTTTTTCGATTACTTCAATAAATTAGTTTGTATTGAGAAAATGTAAAATATTTTTCTCAATTATTAAATAACCATTGATAGAAATTTCCCTTTTCTGTCCTAACACTTACGATACAATAGAATATTAAATACCTGTAAAATAATCAATCGAAATATTATTTACCTATATATTATTATAGATCTTTCATGATCATGATCATTTCTGATGAAGGCGATCACCATCTATAATTTCTCGCATGCCCCACCACGTGCATTTATCTAACTGTGTCGTTATTATCAACTGTCAAAAATATGAAAATTGTGACACGTAATAATGACATTTATTTATTTATAACATTAATCTTAATTGATATGATAAAAAAATACCAAATATGCAACGTGCGTGTACTTTGTTGTTTGGGTAATTTATGATTGCATTGTTTTCCTTTAGTCAAACATGATTGGAAATAACATCTGCGAGAAACATATTCTATTATTCAAAAAGTAAAAATCTTATTTTTTAAGGGTAATTTATTCGTGATTATATAAAAGAGTGTAACTTAAAACTTAATTCTGTGTAAAATATTTTAAGCTGATATGTAAAAAAGTTTACTTTTACTATATGCATTCTCATTTATTAAACGAAATTCTCTTTGACTGGCTTCATGTTTAAGAATTTACAAAAAATTATTCTCAGTTTACTTATATTTTACTATAGCAGTGTCAAAAAAGTGAAAAAAAATCGAAGACTGCTTTCTGCGAAGACTCATCTGAAAACCATTTAAATCTCAATTTTCTCTTGGTTTAAAACTGATGAGTAAACGTACGATTCCTTTATATTTTATCCTCATTACTATATCTTACATCCTTTATATCTTACATCAAATATTTGCAGGAATCAATCTAAAATCACGACAATATTTTAGGACTTTTGTTCTAAAAATTTAGTTACTATCATTATCCTTACTCTAATATACAAATAAAATATAATGCTTACCAAAATATCCACTCTTCTGTTCAACCCATTGTTAATAAGTGTATTAAGAGTAGAGCTTCAACGCTGGGTGAGCGATCGCCGAAGACCTCGATTTCTTTTTGCTAGTTTATACGATTCCCTACGAAAACCATCGACTTCAAACAGCGCTAATTCAGCTGGTCTGTTAAGAAATATGTGCCAAAATATTACCTAAAAGCGATTTAGACATCCATAATAGCTACTGACCTACAAAAATTGCCACTTGCGTTGCATCATGTCCTTCCAAAGACCTATTTTCCTCTTCTTTATTCTATCTTTCGTTAATCACATTCGTTTGCTCCATTTGTTTTTGTGCTTTTATAAATAGTGATTGTAGTTACAGTCTAAAACTAAAAGAGATTCTGTCTTGGTCAGTAGAGTTCAGTGTAACTGTTTGCATATTATTTTTATTAAAATAAATTCAGCTGCCTCTGATTCACATTCACGTGTTGGTGTCTTTTTGAACATGTATTAGAAAGACACGGATTCAAATAGTTAAATATATATCAATGGAAAATGTATACTCGTATTATATATAATTATTCACTTGAAGATTTTTCATATGGATATTATTTACAAATGAAGGATCTCTATTAATTTTTCTTTAAAAAAATTAAAGAAATATTGTTACAAAAATCGGTCATTTAAAAATAAAATTATAATAAAATTATTGCCAGTTTATTTTATTTCTTGAACAATTTTAATTTACGAATAAGTCGGTCATATAAATATCAATAAACAAGATTTCGCCATTTTTTCTAATGTAAATATATATTTATGTTCTAATCCCACCATTGTCCACCATAATAGCAGCTTTACGTATACTTGCACAGAAAAGTGCATAAATACTTAATCGCGTGCGCAAGTTTACACAGGCATTTTTTCTAAACCAGCTTTACTAGTATATGCAAATGATAGAGAATCAAAGTCGATTAACAAAATTTATCAAAGTCTATTGAGTTGATTTTTAAGCATTTGCTGTATTTTCTTTGCTTATAATATCGCTAAAAGTTATATACTAGGATGCGACATTAGAATAGATACCATAAATATGATTAAACTAGTACGCAGTTCCCACTATATTTTTCTACTTACTATATAATGGCTTGGAGTAATAAATATATGGGTAAATTAACTCAGATACTTGAGGGTAAAATACGAAATTCATTCAACAAACACACTTGTTACTTAGAAGTTTTTTAGAGAAATAATTTATCATTCTTAGAACATCCAGAATTCTCGAAACCTTAAACCGCACGCCGTAGCTCGGCGAAGTAATAAATCACCTCTTAAGACGAAGTTCTCTTTGGCTGTCACAAATTCAGAAGAACTTTTCGAAATAAACATTGAGAAAAAAATTTCGTACTACGAACCGAGTCAATGAAATGTATGCTTGAAAAGGACTAAATACAAACCTGCTCGTACGGTATTTATGTCACGTAAAATAAGTTTATTTTTGCGTTGCGTGGATATAAATTACGAAATAACGTACATTTATTATAAATTGTGTAGTAACCTGTTTGATTCATAAAAATTATGACACAATTTTACGAAAATATATATTTAATACAAAACTAATTAAGAACGCTAATATTTGATTTTATATATAAAAAAGTAAAATTATGTATGATGATTCAATAAAATGCAATAAAAATTTTACGAGAAACAATTAATAACCAACATGAACTGATTTACAACAATAAATTACCCGTAACAGAAAAAACTGACACAATTTTTAACCAATTTAAAAAAAGGAGGAAGTTCTCAATTCGGCTGTATTTTCTTTATTCATTTTGTGTGTATTACATCACAAAACTGGCAAAAAAATAAATATCCAAATTATTAAATAACTTGGATATTTCTTTTTTTTTATTTGGAAGAGTCTCATGAATACATTGTTAGAATTTGATTATGGAAACTTAAGATACAGCATAGAATTCATCAACAATAAACAGCGCAGGTGCCTGATGAAGTTACAGAGGATACATATCTAATGGCAATCTAATTAGAAAGTCTCTTAAATATTTATATTACTAAGACGATATATATTTAACCCTCTCTTCTCTGATAATGATTAACCTCGTCTCATTTCAACCTGTTTCCTTGCCTTGAAGTGTATTAGAAAGTAACATATTAAATAGGTAGTACACACAAAGTATTGGTGCACACAAAGGCACGAAGCAAGTAAAGTATACGTAATAAAGTAGGTAAGTAAGCATATACAAGTATTATACGTGAAATAACTAGGTTATTAGTAGACAGAAATGTAGTATGTACATGTATACATACGCTTAAAAATACTGGGACTGCGATGAAACCACGATAGGGAACGTGATTAATACTTCCGTATCTATAAATGTGAATAAAAAAAGTATGTACGTAAGAAATACATTATATATATATATATATATATATATATATATATATATATATATATATATATATAGAGTCATTTAGTGTCGCAAAACGTTTGTTTAGATTTTCAGAACATAAATATCATCGATGTTTAGTTCATCATAAGTTCGCTACATTCTGGGTGATGTAGGACACCAAAGGCACTAAAAATGACATAATGAATAAAAACCGACTTAAAAGTTTAAAATAATACAAATACGAATGCTCAGATAGAACTTCTGCGTTGCAATGTACTTTCCAAACATAAAGTCTGCGCTAAGTATAAACTGACAATTAAAAACCATACAAAATACAAGTGGTTAATTGGCACTTTTCTTTACAATATAAAAAAAATTGCGAAGTAGTTTCCGCGAGAGACTTTGAAGTCAATGCTAAGTGAAATGTGGCACTCATCTATGTATCCCACATACATATGTGCATGTACGTGAGTATGAAGAGAAACATGGACTCGGCATTGGTTCCAAAAATATTTGGCACTAGCAATATTTTGCATATTTATTTATATTCGGAAATTATATTGTACCGCAAAAGTTTCAAGTACGCGTATTTTCATTATTTATTTTTTTTCTATGTATTCCTTAATCAGTGTTTACTTGAAGTTAGTTAAATTGTTTTTTAAAAAAATATTTATTCATAATATATATTTTTTTAATAATTTCTGCAAAACATATTATTTTTGGTTAATTCTATATAATGACCGCTAATATGTGACTTTATATTAATATATTTCATGACATGAAAAATCGTGCAATATTTGTTTCTCTCGGAATAATGATCGTGTTGTTATGCGTCCATATAAACAATATTATAAACAAGAGTAAGAGTTTACAACAAATACATCGAGGTCTAAATAAGCCTCTAGCTTTCCAAAATGCTAATAATTTATCGAATGGTCTTATTAATTATATTATTTAGTTCGATATACAGTCAGTAATATAATGAAATTAAGCTTTCTTCGTGTATTTTAAACTTATGACCCTTTCGAAAATATGAATACCCCCACATATACCAATAACTGCCCTTAGGTACACAAATCTGATTAAGGTATATATTCAGCATAATCATTCAGGCATTAAAATTGCAAGCAACTAGATATGAATAAACTAATTTGAAAAGAAAACACTATTCCATAACCAATACCGTTGCTACCCGGTTAGCAGCAGACTCGACAAGAAGAATAAGTTGCATGTTTCTGCCGTTTATTTCAGCCACGATATTCGTCACAATGAAAGTTTTATCGATTTATTTTACAGCGTTCTAATTCCAATTATTCAGAAAGTAAAGCATGAAATCATGAGTAATTCAAACTTCATTTCTTGTAAATATTTTCTTTGGGCAAATTTATTGATATTATGAATTAATGTATACCAATTTATTATAAAAATTGAGACTAATAACGAAACAATCACTTTTCTAATAAAGAAAAAAATCTAACAAAGAAGTACTAACTATTAAATGGATACAAACATCTCTCGAATTGAAGACATTCACTTATTATGTGACATTCAGACATTAAAAAAAATGTATAACTTAATCTATAAAGTACAATGGCGTTCCGATTCTCATTAGTTCGGAATTGTGATTTACTTATATTATCATGTATAACATTAATTAATGGAGCAACACAAAATAATCTCCTAGTTATTTATTTTACAATTTATTGTCAGTTCTAGAAACTGTGACTGAAATGTGTACGAATTTTTTTTACAAACTTAACGTAGATAATTCATGTACAGAATAATGATAAAGCCTATTAATACACATATACCCTAAAAAGTAACATATAGAATGAATCATATAACATTTGTAAGGGGGAAATAATGCGTTAAATTTCTTTTTATTTTAAAACTTTATGCAAACTTGCAAAATTCTACGCATATTTGATAAGTTTTCAAAATTCTACTCATATTTGTTAAGTTCAGATAGCAATGCTCACGCTATTTTATTACGGGGGAATAAAAGTATATTACTATTTAATAGAAAATTATTTAAATGCTTGTTAAAATTATATCGTAACTCATAAATACTAACCATTACATTATTTTATTAAAATATTATTTCAAACGTAACAAAATTAATGCTTTTAATTTCATATTAAAGTAATTAAAACAAATATATATATATATATATATATATATATATATATATATATATAATTTTTTTTTTTTATGTATACATTAACGACAGATTAAGTCTGTATGTCAGGTAGCTGTTTTATTAAATACTATTTGTATTTGGAACTTTTACAATGTTAAAGATATATCTCATATTATTAAGTATATATTTATTAAATATAAAAATAAATCATTCAAATTTAAAAGGCAATTTTTTAATTTTGAATATGTTAAAATTTTACTTTTAGTTTAACTTTTCTAGTTTGTTTTTAAAGGCCTCCGAACAAAACAAAGCGTTTTCCTATTATCCAGATCTTCATCTTAATCGGCGTATGACATGTACGCGTTGAATGAGGATTATCGTCATATTTTTTGCCGGTGGATATTTTTTAAATTTTTCCCGGTCATATACAATTTACATTCATTATTCCCGTTCGGTACTTGTTCGGGTTGCTAGTTTGGAATTATAATTGACTTTCTGATTTTAAGGGATGTTATATTCCTATTTTTGCTTCAATTTTTCTGCTCGAAAATAAAATAAACAAATACGAAATGTCATGATTCATGTATTTTTTTCGTGCTTGGTTATATTTATTTAACTCACTTATAACCCCCGGGTACAGTTGAGCAGAATAATCTAGTATTTCAGCTACATTCGCTTCCTACTATATCTTTCACATTCTCGTAAACGAAAAGTACAATAATTTAGCCACAAAGTGAAACATTTACTTTCGTAAATACATACATATATGTATTTACGAAAGTAAATGTAATGTATATATATATATATATATATATACATATATGTGTATGTGTGTGTGTGTGCCTGACTGTGTGTGGTGTGTACTAAACTGAATTATATTAAGATCGTATTTATTGCATTTATTAGGAGTATAAAAAGAATACGACAGTGTTCTTCCTTAAGAATATACACACTCGTTTTTTTTACATGCACTTCTTCTTTGTTAGAAACAGTCGTCTATTTTTGCAAGCGTATACAATATTTCTCCCTAGGTTGCAAGTATTAGGGAAAATTAACAAAGTTTTAAAATTTTAGAAAAGTTTTGGAAATTTATACACAGTCCTAAAACTCATAAAACGATTTTCTTAAATCGTTAAATATTAGAATTACATTCGAACTTTCCTTTAAAGTTTATTCAACTTCAGTTTTACTTATTACGTACAGGCAAATATTTATATGTATACTAATCATCTAATCCCTTTTGATAGATATTTAAACATAAGGTATGCTCTATATAAATATATGCATATTTTTTTAAAATATTTTTAAAATTTGCAAAATAATATTGTGTTAATTATGAACATCGAGTAATACGAGTTATCTCTTTTTGTAAATATATTTGTTGTATAAAGAGGATTTTCTATTTTATATATAACGTGTCCTTAGTAATTTAATTATTATGTAAGCGTATAAATAGTTCGTGTGGCCGAAATTGAATTAATGACGTGAGTTATGTTCTTCAAGCAATAACAATCAAATTTAATATTATAACATTTTCTCCCTTTAAGCCAGCACTTCGTTTTATGGATTTTTTTTAGTTTCAAGTATAATTTATAACTAAGTTAATTGTTTGCATAAAATATTTTATTTTTAACGTTTGCAATAAAATGAACAGTATGAGTTACATGGCTACGAAACTTAAATAAACACACTAAAATTCGGCTGTAAGATAAGATGCTCTCCCAACAAAAGTAAACAATTTAATTTCAAAAGTAAACTTTTGTTTTATTTATTATAATTATTTTGCTGGCACATTCTACATTTACTATGTAATAGTACTGGCAAATGAGCTTTGTTGCGTGTATATTTAAGGCTGATATTAAAAATATTATTACTTTAAAATATGTCGTTCAAAGTAAGGCTACACGGGAATATCATTCGCTGAATTGAGCGAATTAATTAAAAGTATACCCAACAACTAAGTAGGAAGGGATCCTCCCTGAATGTTATTATATTTAAGTGTGCTTCTTACTTATGAAAAAGTTAATTGTTACGTGCAAACCTTTCTTCGTTTTCGGGTTTGTTTATCCACCACCTCTTTCTTATGGGATTTATAAAAAATTACAAAACGTGAAACTACTGAATATTTCGTACTGTTAATAATTTAACTAAATACGTATATCTGGTTTAATTTCCTTTTGTGGGGACGTGTTAATGGTTTGTTTCTGAACTAATATGAAATTATTTAAATAGTGAAGTAATTTATAGTTATAAACACGAACGCTTGCTGTAATGGTATTATACATTACAAATATTATGCGAACCATATTACTGGTATAAATAAAACACTTAATTTTTATGAGTAATAATATTTCCGTTTCAAATAATATAAGGTTGACTGATAAGTTTTACAAGAGGTAATTCAGTACAGCCATGTAGATAAATTTATGCATAATCACTTGATTTTAAAACGAAATTTTATTAAAAAAAAAAAGACTCCGACTGAACCGACCCTCAAAATGTCAACAGATGACCGGGTAAAGGTCGCGGTAACCCGTTGGATGAAAGCAGCACACCATCGACCTTTGTAGGAATCTATGAACGAAGCCTATGTTCTGCAGTGGACGTCTTTTGGATGATGACGATGATTAAGATCTGTAAAATTGCATCTAAAATAAATTGGTAATAAACTTAAAGGACAAGTCAATTTGCGTTATATATCGATAAATTAATATCTATAGTATTAAACATCATATTATAGTTAAAATTTATGCTTAATTGTATCGGTAGTAAATACGAGCTTAACTCGATTTTTGATAGTTCCGTACTTAAATAGTCAATTTACATCAAAACTATAAACAAAATTTAATAGTTATATACTAGCCCTCTATTCGCTTCTAATTAACATAACATATCGAATATGAAATATGTTAAATAACATAAGATTTAATGTAAGGTTGTCTCATAATACAGCATACGCACAGGTGTACGTGAATACGTCTATGTTATTCCTATTAATTTACGACAAGTTACTTGAAGAGTTAATACATGAAGTATTGGAAAATTAAAAAACACTTGCAACAATAAACATCTCATAATAAAACATAGTAATATTTTTTTTGAATCTGCGCATAATTCAACATTAACATACAGAAGTTGCATGCGTAGTGCATACCGACCCTACGTTGGTTATAATAATTGAAATATTTATATTTTGTTTTGTAAAAGATATTCGTATCCATAAAAACGTTTCCGTTACGTTACTTGCACTTTGATTATAATATGGATTAAGCAATTAAATTAATTTTAATTTAAAACCGTTATAATTAATTTGATGGTAGTACTTAATCGCCAAGGAACGTCACATTTTAATTTTGTTCAGTTTCTTTAACCGACCGTTTTTGATATGGTTCCAGGGATAACATTTAATAGATTTTCGTGGATTTAAAAAGAAATAATATGTTTTTGAATCCACGTTTTTATAAATTTTAATTTTACACAGACCTAGAAATAATTTTGTCTCATGTTTCATTTACCCATTAAAATACGTGTGAAAGAGAAAACAAACAACAAGGTGATTCCATTTATGTTTTGAATTTCCTGTTTTAGTTATTTGACTATAAAACATTAAAAGTATTTACAAATTGAAGAAATGTTTGGAAATTATGGGAACAATAGCTTAAAAGAATGAGAATTCAGAGAAAAAAGGTATTAAACTAAAAATTTTACATTTTCTGACCTTTACTGAAATTATACTTTTTAGTGTTTAATGTATTCTTCAGTTTTTCATAGTTTATAGATTCAATCATCAGATATTACGATGTCAAAAAAAAAAGGTAACAAAACGATGCAACTTTATGTAGTCCTATGAAAGGGCAAGAGATTTACCAAATAATTGTTTGGATTTCGTAGCCATAGAAATAAGTAATTATGAAACAATTAGCATAGATTAATTATAATTTTAATATATAAATTTGAAACTGTAAGCTAAAGTTATAAGGCGATGCATGATTAATATCTTTAATAGAAAATCGTCTCCGCGCGTTAATTTCATTTAAAAAAATAACCGGTTTAGAGCATATTGGACAGAAATTGATAAGGTTTCCTAGTAACTTTTTATCTTATATCCATTGGGCTTATATCCATATATCTTTTAAACCACGTTAAAACAAATAGGTAGTGATAATAAAAAGTGTATAAAAAATTTAATAAAGGTACCTAAGAGATAATGTGTAATACACAACTAAATAATATATAACAAACAACTGTTATACATTGAACATTTTCGAATATTTTGTCGAATTGTGTTCTAGTTGTAATACAAAGATGAAGTAAAGGTAAATATCTATCCCGCATTACGTATATATGCACGCATAGTCGCATCATCACTGCGAAGAAAATCGTCGTCAAAATAAGCATCCTATTTTCCTGTAGCATACTATTCAAAAACTATAATAGTTTTGTTGTAACACGTGGGTAATCAACATGAAGCAAACTGGTTGATATCATTGGCATAAAATATAACAAAATTATTATATCGCACGTCCATTTAGCAACATGTACCCTTACCGTGTGTGCCTCATTTGGTAACTGTGCTAGTGATATTTTAACATCGTAAAACTTTGGTTGATGTCAACTAAATGTTCCTAAGTAAATTCATGCGGGAACAGTGCAGTGGGATGGGGGAAAGATGTACGTAACCATGGATCGTGTGCACTTTGCTTTCTGTAATATTGTCGTGAAAGGTACATGTTTACTTGTGTGAACGCAGTGTATTTAAATTAATTTCTTGATACAATTTTTGTAATGAAAATTCAGTTTCACTGTTAATGCACTATGATAGTGCTTAAATATGACTTATTAGGTAATCGATGAGTACATCACATATTAAAATAATAACATTAATTAGAGGTACTGTGTAAGTAAATTCTAAATCTGTACGGTGATTTTGAACAAATCTTTCCTAAAGAATTAGATAGTTTTTGGTGTTAAAAGTGAAACAATATTTAATGTTTTTTAGAATAATATCTTTCAAAGGCGACGCCGTAAACAAAAAATACGTGTGACATTTACGGTTCAGTTTCCAAATACCTTTGCCATAATAATCCACGCTTTTTTCATTTCTAAGTTTAATACAAGGAGAGGACGAAGGATTCTTTTATTTTTATGAACTGGAAAAATATACACTTGTCCATTTAAAATCATGTTACGACCAGATTTGAAATGAAAATTTGAAAAAAGAAACTATTTTGACGTGACATACGGATGGCTAGACAGACAGTAATGGAGTGCAAAATTATGACGATTGCTTTTTAATCTAGGAATCCTGAAATATTATTATGGTATTTATTATTTTAGCTATTGCTTTCCGATAATTTTTTTGATAAAAGTCTAATCATGCTCTCTTTTTGCTTTAACCGTTTTGGAGACTACGAAAGGGTATGAAGCTATTTTATTTTAATAATATTTTAGCAACAGTGTTTCTAAATTACTCTAACTTAAAAGTTTAAAAAAATCTTTGAATTATCGACAATTTTGGTTTCAATCCATTACACGCCACGTAAAATAAAAAAAATTTCTCCTAATATTTAAACAGAGATATTTTCTAAATATAATTAATGAAAAACATGATAGTTGACTTATTTCATAAATAGGTAAAATTGAAACTTTCTACATCAGACTATTCCAAAACCGGTCAATTCCTTGTCGGAATACACATACAATTTCGTAGCTGTCTATATCTCATGAAATTGTTTATGGCATTTAACCGAAATCACATCAAAGGTTCTAATCAAATAATAGAATTAAAAATGTAATTAGTATTTAGTTTAAATTAGGGCACATTGCCTGTTAATTTCTAACTTAGTAAATGATGAAAAAGGTTTAAAAATAGATTATTAATGAAGTTCATAATAGAATGTGAATGTTTAAAATGTTTTCGCTTTTTCTAATCTTATGGAAGATGTACCATCATTTAAAACTAAATTAGCTCTGATTACGAAATGTGAATAAATCATTTCATTGACTAAGGTCAAAAAAAATTGTGCGTAATTTTATTAACTGAACGCTTCGTTTTCAATGTTGAAAATGAATGCAAACTCGAATAAAATCGGCACTTTATTTAAAATATCTGATAACATTTGGGCAATCATTTATGTTATATTTATACCTCGAAATTTTCCTATGTACTTTTCATATTCGTTAAATATGGTGAATAACTTTAGAATAAGTTTAAAACTGACAAACAACACCACAGTAAACTTCTGTAAGTACACGTTCAATACGTGTAAAGGAATAAAGAGTGGAAATTTTCAGTACAGACATCCTGTTAGGTAATTTGTCATAAATTTCACAACAACGAGAAGGGGAAAGAAAACACAAAACCGAAAATGGTTAACAAGTTGTAATTAACAATTCGAAAAGTGAAAGGCTTATTTAACCATCGGCGTATTCATAAAAGTCTCCAGGCTGCTCTTACAAGTTGACGAATGGCAATGACACATCGATTAAGTTTTCTTTGTGTACTATTTTTTGACAAATGATGTACGATGGCCCCAGCTAGAGTAGGAGTTTGGGAAAACGGTATTTGTAAGATATTAAAATGTCAATTGTAAATACGTTTTAATACTTTAATCATTCTTCTTTGATAAAGTTTTGGCTAATAAATTAATATCCTTTTATAACATTTTATCACTTAACGATTGCCTCAATATTTAAAGAGGTGAAGTGGGATGTGAGCAGAATAAGCAGTAAACTGTTCATATGAAAGGCAGGCAATAAATTGTATTCAATGTGAATATAATTTTATGTTTTGCTATATATGGAAGGTTTTCAGCTTCTAGGTTCCATAGAAATAAAACATCAACAATTATAAATTTAATGACGAGAGATTTTATAACGACGTTAGTAAAAGCGATAGGTATAGGTATTCGCTAATATTTAATTTGACTTAAATCTCAAAATAATTAACATTTACATTATAAAAGTATTACATATGTTAAGTATTATTTATATGATCAACCGCTGCCCGAATAAGGTACTTGCACTAAGGAGAACTGGGCGTGATATAAACATCATTATGCACATTGCGGATTTCAATAAAATGGTGTGAAATACGGCAAGTAATTAATTTGTTATTAACACTGTGTCACTATTCGGTTTTATACGTCTGATAAATCAGGTAAACAGTATTATTACGTATATAGAGTATACCTCCATCTTTTACACGTTAGTTGAGCAATAAGCTAAGAAATGCACATATATCTCAATAATGGATAAAGGTAGCAATATGTCGGTTCCAAACAAAGTTTCAGATTTTATAGATATCTGTTATCAAAAGACAATAAATTTATGTAAAAAAATAGCACTTGTTACACTAAATCAAAATCAATGCGAACAAATTTGCAATCAATGTCGTCGACCATAAAATTTTGTCCTTGATTGCTCCACATCATGCTTTTAGGGATAATTAAATATTAGTTGTTCGGTCCATTGAATATATGAGTATGTACATAAACACGCGATTCGCGTATATTGTGCAAGTTAAGTATTTCTCTTGTCGTAACGTACTTTTGATTCTTCGAAGAATATCAATGTATCGTCATTGACGGTACGCTTAGAAATAAAACAATACTTTACTAGTTATTTCTTCTTTGTAATTCTTTTGGTTAATAATTTTCTTATTTAAACGGCAATGATGATTTTGCACACATTTAATTATTAACAGATAACTAATTATTAATATTACTTAGTATATTAAATGCACATTAGCAAGTATCACGTGCGAGTTTAAAAAAAAACTATTAAAAAGGATTAAATTTAGTCTGAAATTATTTTTCCTGGAAATGTTGGGAACATTTTTTAATGTCACAAATATTTTAGTGCATGGGTATAAATGTAAATAAAATAAAGCGTGATATTATCATATCTAAGAGGGAATAAAAAATTCATTAAAAAAATAATATATCTGGTAGACAACATAGATATTGTAAAAAAAATTCTCATCACTTCTACATTAAATAATTTAGATTTTTATTAATTTAAACCCTAGTAAAAATGTTCACGCTCAAACACCTATATATATATATATATATATATATATATATATGTATATATATATATATATATATATATATATATATATATATATATATATATATTGAATTAATTTATTTATAGCTATATGAATATGTATATTCATATAGCTATAAATAAATTAATTAAATAAACAATTTTATTTAATTAGATATTTAATTAATTAAATAAGTAAGAAATACTGCACTAAAATGTTTCTTGTTTATGAGAGTCCCTATCACCTAAGATTTGGACAATGAAGCTCATATGCGTGCGCTCAAAACGTGCAAGCGTGCGTGCGTGTGTGCGTACGTGCGTGTGTGCGGGCGAGCGTGCGTGCATGCGTGTCTGCGCGCATGTGTGCGTGCGTGCGTGCTTGTATTAATCAGTTTCACATTTATTGTCATCTAAGTAACTGATTTCTCCTTTTGCGAAACGTTTTTTTATATTTTTAACACAAAATAATTCAGAAGTTATACCATTTAAGATTACGATTGCATTTAAATGAGTTGATCATAACATTTAGTTTCCCATTTTCTTTGTTTTCATAAATGTCTTGTATGTACCCGAAATGGTAAATAATTTTTATTTTTGTATTCGTATATATTCCATATGTATTCCGTTACCATTATTTTTCAAAAGCATATTATCAATAAATAACTGCACTCTGCGCCATTTTTCAGTCCTTTTTTTGTTCACAAATAAAATCTGTATATAATTTTTTAGGAAAAGTCGTAAATAAACAGTTACCAATATTCTAAAAGTAGGAAAAATATTCTTGAATATATTTTTTTAGGCTTTTACTTATATAAGTTTGTACTATCATTCACCATTTATTTAATAAAGAACATTTTGTAGTAAATTAGATTTAACAAATTTGAAGTCTGCTGTATAATTATTGCTTTATCTTCTACCTCTAACTTTGATAGACTTTTAGTGTTCCGCAGATAATTGGACTTAAAAACCTTATAGTTCTATTTATACTTTCCCAACGTTTTTTTATTTTTTTTTAAATTTAGGAAACATCCGTATTAAATACGCCAAAAAAAATTGAAGTAAAAAAGGAGGGCTATTATTTTTTACCTTAATACCCTTACATTAAACCCCTTCTTCAATGCTCTGTTTAGTATTAGTTTTTTAAATATAAGATCTGAAAATATATTAAAGCCAAATTACTGCCGTGTCGTCGTGGTAAAGAACATAAAGAAAGAAGAAATAATACTACATCACGTAGTTTTATTTAATTGTATATAATGAATTTCTACAAAATTAACGCCAATTATATTTAACGTTGAAAAATTTTAAACACGAACAACTTGCACAACGAGTGACCTTAAATGAAAAGCAAAATATGTCATATCTGCTTTCAATTTAATAATATAATTTGCGTTGAATATTCTCAATAAAAATCTATGCGGAATGTCGCCACAATTTGAAATTATTTGCAAATTTTAATTTTTAATAATTACGATTGGATCGTATCCACGTTACTAAAAATGAGAAATAATCAATAAGTTATAATGAATGTTCCTACTTAGATCTCATTTTGTGGTATTGACTTGATTTTGTTGTAAAATGTGCAAGCCTATTATAAGAGTTGGTAATTATCTCAGATTAGGGAATAAGACAGATAGAGCGTACGTAACACGAGAATGAGGCCAGCAAAGCGTATACAATTTCTAAAGCAAGTAAAAAACTTAAGTCAGTACGAAAAAAAAGCAACGTACTGATTGCCCGTCTCGTGCGTACAACAAACGTCTTTACAAAAATGTCATCTTTTATTGTTATAGGTTACAAAAATTGTTCCCAGATACAGAAGTAGAGAGACGAAATAATATTTTCAAGTGCAAATATTGATATTTGATTATTTCGTTATATTTTTCCATTTAATGTCATTACTCAAGAATATAAATACGAAATGTCAACCAAATTCTGGTGTTGTTACTAGCTTGCATTGAAATATTTTCCCTGTGACCCAGGCAAATACTAATAGATTTAGTTACAAATTTTCTATTATTTTTTAAAGCATAGTATATAGGGTTTGTTTTTGCAAATTTGATTTATTAGGCACTGTTGGGTGCATTGGTATACATTCATTTTACTCTAAAACTTTAACGAATGGTTTCATTTAGATAAATAAGGCATCGTTGAATTTGTTTTTATACTGCACTTGATATAGGCCATAGTATGAAACTCACCTGGTATAAATACGTGTAATTATAAGTATTTAAACGCATAATTATTAATTTCCAAGAACTCTGTCATCTTATGTTTTATCAAAATGTTCTACTTAATTTTTAGGACCAAAATTTTGTTACATGTGTCAAAAATGTTAGTGTTATATATTTTTTATCACTTAATGTATTCCGAAATGTATTATCATAAATAGTTCAAGTTCAAACCTAAAATCGCTAACGGGAAACTTGGATTTTAAACAAAATTGTATTTGCGTAATGGCCGGGTATGTTCCAAAGTATCCCATTATTTGTATATACATATGTCGTAAACATTTTTCGTGTGTGCCTACTAACACACCACAGAAGTGAAAATTCCTTATTTTACGAATACATATCTTATATATCTATGTTTCTCGTAATATTTATGTGTCTGTGGGTATATGTATATATATATTTATCTGCATAATAATAATTTCATTGGTGTTATATGATGAATATTAGTTCGACGAATTAGGAAAAATGCGATATCATTATTTTAAATACAATGACATACGCATATTATATTAAATTACTGTCGTATAAAATATTAATAAAAAAGGAACTCCGTAAACTCGCGTAAACTCCGTAAACTCGCTTGGCTGATGCCAAAGGAAGCTGAGTTTACCCCTAAGATTCAAACAATAATTTTAATATGTGTATAATACCTTTAATATTTAATTTAATAATAAAGGTATCTAATGTGTTTTCAATTTAATTGATTATTATATATTAAATTAAATTAAAATTATTATTACTGAGTAATTAAAATTCACTAACATACAGGGTCAACAGTGGGAAACGTTTCTTCGGTACCTTGGCAATATTTCGCTCACACTGATATACACACACGTCTTTACCGCGTGACACGCACATATGGAGAATTACCAGCCTCACCGTATTTATTCTGCGCGCGCTATCTGTTTCATTCTTTAATCTGAGGTAATTATTAATATATATGAGTGTTCTATTTCAGAGTTTAAAGACTTCACATGAGTAAAAAAATACTGGAACTTATAATATATTTCATTTGTGTCAATATTTTAAGTTTAACTTTAATTAAAATAGAAAACATACTAGCGGTGACCACGGCGGCCATTAGGCGGTGTGAAACTAAAAACACAAATATTAATATGACTTTAAATGTCAATGTATTAGCGTCCCAAAATATGGCTTCGCAACCATATTTACGAACACCAACATGCTCTTGGCAAGTTTATTACAAATATTCTTTATATTCCCTAACATTCCTCTCATTGGAATAATTACTTAAATATTAGAAGTTTTGTATTACATTCAAAGACAAACTAAAGAGGAAGTTTCAGCTAAGATAAATTCGCAAAACTTTTAAAATTAAACTTTTAAAATTTTGTACAGCAGAAATATAATAAACTTATACAGTGACTACAATGACGTCATATAGAGCTAAAACTAAGGTAGTATGGTCAATTTTTATGTAAAAGAGTGTGGTTATGTAAACTTAGTTTTTATGGCGTGAATATACAATCCAATACATAAATATTTTTTTCACCTATGTTCAACACCCAAGGACCTTTGCATGCCGCGTACGAGTGCGTATCGGCTTTCTTAATATGTTTAATCATTACATATTACGAATGATAATTTATGGAAAAAAGTAAACGAAGGTTTTTTGTAGAAAATTGAATGATCTGCAAATTTTATGTAAAATATTTTTACAACAAAACTTACCATTTAAAAAATAGGATAGAAAAAAAGATTTTAGTAGAGTAAAATTTATAGGAGCCGAATCAATGTGGATTTTTGATATTTAATTTAAAATGCTGACTTGAAGCTATACACCAAATTACATCCCTATGAAAATTTTAACTAATTGTTTTCCCTTTTTTGTCTTTTTTGACTGGTTGTTGTCCGAGTTAACAGAAAAAAACTTGAAGCAAAAAATTAGTCTGTAATTTCTTGTAAATAGTCGTGATGACTTACATAAAATAAATGTAATTTTAAATATGAAAAATTTGTTTTTTGCACATGTAATTTCAAAATCATTATTGAATGTACCCTACATTCAATAATGATTATCAACTAAATTCATGCAAGTAAAATGTACCCTGTAATTATGAAGGCAAGAATTTAGGCACGAACGCAAACATGTTATAGATATTTCTTTCTATAAATAGAAAGTTGTGATACTGATATTAAGTTTTGAGTGCCAAAGCATATAAGTGAAGTTATATTTAGGTGCAATTTATGGCGACTCTGATAATAAGGAGGCTATTTTAGTACTTTATCTATTTTTCTTTGTTTATAAAAGTTTAAAAGCAATCAATTTAATTGATTTACAAATATTCCATCACAGATGATTTTAATTTATCAATATTTTTTAATATATAACGATTGTAAAACATGTAAATGGCAGGTAAATATTTATAACCTTAAAATGAAAATAATTAAATTATAAAGGATAAATGAGGCGCTGTAAATTAAAAAAAACGCTTTTTTAGCATTAAAAACAAAAACGTTTACGTAATGATATTTAAAAATAAATATTGTGGTCAAGAGAGAAAGTATATCAGGAAAATAGGTATAATTTACTTATTTGATTAAGCTTAATATAGGAATAAAGAGACTGGCACCAAAAATTAACTTAATTTTAAAAAAAGAGCGTGAGATGCTCGATATAAGTTGTTGTAAATTGTTTATTTTAAGCGTATTGAAAAATTAAGTTACATGAAATTATGAGACTTCCTTTCATTCTTAATAAAAACCTTTATTTTTAAAGACATTTTTTTTCTATATTCCTACAAAAGCGTATTTATTTAATTTTTTAAACCTTTAATTTAATTTTTAATCTATAAACTAAATATTCTTATTTAAAATTTTTGTTTTAATATTGAAAATAAAATTTGTTCAGCTTTAAAAGAAAATTTAAATTAAATGTAATTAGAACTGTGCATTGATTGAACATGTGTTATTTAGCATTTTATGTGCGACAATTAACTTAATACAATTTTTTGTTCTTCCTTTATTAGAGTTCAACTTAGTGACATAACATAAATATTTACTATGTTAATAAAATAATTTGTTAGGACGTTAATTGCTCTATTTACCGCTGTCCAAATAAGCAGAAAAACAAAATTTTAAACCTACGTTTAAAGAAAGATCGAAACAGCATCCACAAATATTGAGTGATTTTCGATTTTGACGGTTTCATAGGGCGAACAATACATTAACGTTTAATAAGTTGCACATTCTACAGAGGATTGCTGAAAACTTGTTAATTCCCCATGTGATCAAAAGTTGGAAAAAAATTGATCAAAAAAAAATGAGTTGGAAAAAGATTGATTGATGATTGCGAAAATGTAACGATTTTACGTTGATTAAAATTACTGACATCAACTTTAAAAATAAGTAACTTAGTTGTTTATATTTATATATTTCTTGCAAATAAGTAAGCACCTATTTTGAATTTTTCCTATTTAGATTGTTGAGTAAGTTTTAAAAGTCACGGGTAAAAAACTCGTATATGAATAAATTCGTCTGAAATTGGTTAAAAATAACATAGAGATACGGAACGATAGTAGTAGCCGTTAGTGGTTATCTGTTGGTCGTTGAGGAATTACGTTCTCCATATCCAACTTCCAATAACAGATTTCGCAAAGTATTAACTAAAGTAACAACTAACCAGTAGAAAATATGTTGAATCACGGTTGATTTACTACCACCCGTTAAGAAGTTGTATTGTTCATCTTTAAAACTCATTATCAGACCCTAACCTATTCGATTATGCAGTTTATTTTATAAAGTGATAACTGCCAGTAGAAATATCTTTAATTACAATTTATGCACATCCGATAAATACTTTTATAATTTATCTCCAGAACGCATCATCAAAGTCCGACATGGTCGATGGTTTAGTTATTTTCCAAAGTAACAACTAAAAGTAGCAAATGTCTTTAACCACGTTTAATTTCTATTAAAGGGTTTCATTGTTCATCTCCAGAATTCATCATTAGATCCTGACCTGATCGACGCTATAGTTATTTTGCAAAGGAACAACTACCAATGGCAAATATTTTTAGTCAAAGTTAATTTACTAACATCCGTTAAGGAGTTCCATTGTTACTTTCCAAATTTATTATCAGACCAGGTAAGTGGAACAGTTATTTTGCAAAATAACAACTATCCGTAGCGAATATCTTGAATATTATTTGATTTATTACCATTCGTTAAGGAGTTTCATCTTTCATTTCCAGATCTCATCATCAGATTACCATCATATTTATTCTGGACCGACCCTAAATCACCTTCTTTGAAATAAAAAAGTAATCATCGATTTTAGTCTACTCGGTAAAGAATTATTGCTGTAGATATAAAAAAAAAGAGTCCGACGAATTGAGAACCTCCTCCTTTTTTAGAAGTCGGTTAAAAATGTTGCAGTTCTCTAATTGTGAGTCCTATAAGTTTGTATTTAGAAAATTTAACAATCATGATACTAACTTATATTATTTAATTAACTGTCAGTTCCATAATTACCGAAATATTGATATGGAAAATCTTCACCAAATTCAATATTTTATATATTTCGCTAATGCGTAATTGGTCAAAAAACCTAAATGTACTCATCACATTTGTTATGTTATATTCTACAATACATGTCTCTTACATCTAGTAACAAAATATCCTTCTATAATACCTGAATTTAATTATTTTTAAGTTGAGCCCATTTAGGCTTCCAATTTATAATATGAGAAAAATACAATTTTATTTGAAACGATTTTTTTTTTATTTTATACTGTTTTTATCGTATTTTTGTAATAATCTACTAAAAGCTCGTTTCCATTTGGTAGAAAATTGCAAAGAATATTTTATGAAGAACAGGGCATTTTATTCAAGTCCATGAAAAGCGGCTTTTACAAGTCAGTTAATGTCATTTATTTTTAATAGCTTTTTCATGAGTTATATTTTCAGAGTAGAAGTTTTTTTCTTGTAGAAACAAATTTTTGTGACAAAAATTGCTTGATATAAGTATTTCAGTTTCGTTTTTGAAGGGTGATGTAGTTATGGTCTACGTATGTTTACTTAACTTTAATTAAATTTAACTAAATATTCAAAATGGCAAATATTTAATCGTATGTAATATTATTATTTGAACTGGAATAACGAATATATTTTCGATGCTGTAGAAGCAAACATTTATATATAATTGCTATAAAACTTGTCAAATATACTTTATGTCAAAGAGATGTTCGTTGATAAAAAAACGACTTAATTTAACTTAATTTAATGTCACTTAATTCTGTTAAATACTATTTCGAGAAATAGTACATTTAATTCTGTATTTTAGTGAATTGGGAAGAAAAAACTACAGAATTAATAAGGTTTTTCCATTTTGATTATTTTTGAAAGGATCGAAATATAAGATCAACCGGTAATCGATTAATAAAAAGTTATTACTAAAAGAATTTATCTTGTGTAAGTTTGAAATTAAATTAGATTAATTTTTTTTACAAAAACTACTTAAGTATTAGAATCAACTAAATGGTATTGCAACATTTCGCAAAAAATTATTATCATAAGAAAAATCTTTATCCTTCATATTCTATTTGTTACTGTTATTGTTTTCTTAATAAGGAAATAGAAGAAATAAAAGGTTCGACGAAATCCACCTTTTCAAATTCGTTTGACATCGCTTTTTTAACCTAATTTAATAATTTTGAATTGTTCAGTAAGTTAGCACAAATTAAATTTGATCACCGCACTTGTATAGATATATCTACATTTATACACATACCTATATAAATTAACAATTGTATTAGAAACTAAATAGACCTGAGGATCTCGAACAAAGCGCAAATAAAATTCAGGTAAATTTTGCAAGTCCACTTGTTTTGACAGCGTAATTACACGACGCACTGGAGGGAGTATTCAGACTCAGTTTCGCTCATGAAACTTTATTAAATCATGATGTGAATACTGAAGTATAATTTAAAAAGAAAATATATAAATTTGGCGGCACAATATCAAATGTACTTATTTAAAAAAAAATTATTTCGGTACTCTCACATTTGATTTAATAATGCTTCATTCAAGTGCAAAGTCATTTAGATAATAAATCATTTGCCGCTTTGTTTTATTTGGAGATCATTAAGTTCAAAAACTTTTAACTGAAAGGAATAGGGGATATGCAAAGGTATACAAATATTTTATTATACATTTTCTTATTCAAGGCTACTTAAAGCTACTAATGAACAATGATATATATCATTGTTAATGATATATATCATCCTACGTTCGATATGTGATGCCTTATTAATTTAAACACCGCTGAAAAGTAGTTTTTAGGCAGTATTCACGAATGAAAAAAAGAAATATCGTATTTGTTGTCCCATAAAATGTCAATTTATGGAGATAGTTTGTCACGATGTATTAAAAAGACATGGTTGTCCACGATTTATTCTACGATATATTAGTTTGCAAAAGACAGGCCCTAACATGACTGGACTGTTAGTTTCTATATTTACCGTAGGTACTCAAATCCATTATTTATATTAAATACATTCTAAGTTATTTCTTCTAGACAACACGCATTTTTAAAACGAAGTCAGCAGCTTTAAAAAACATTAAGGGAAATAACCTTTTTGTATTTAAATTCTTATTTATGTAGAAATGTGATATTTAGTGATTATATTTTAATCAAAGTTTTTAATTTATATTCAGAAGTAAATTAGATCAACCAATGTATAAAATCTGAATAAAAACTGGAATAGTACTAAAATTTCTTATCGATATAATTTTAAAATTATAAAAGAAATAAAACTGGCCAACAATGGAATAAACCTGGTCACATATTTTCCTTTTAGTTACAAAATAATGTAAGAATTCAATATAAGCATTACCTTTAGAGAATTTTAAAGAATTGCACACCAATAAGCGACATTACTGCGTTAGTGAATTTACGACTGGTAAATATTCGTTAGTGACCTGCGTTATTTTGTAAATACGTCCTGAATCACATTGCTGAGAGATATCTACATGGCAAATTTAACTTGCAAGAACTATTTATTAGATATAATACCTAAAACTAGTAATAGTGTACTAATATTTTTGAAAATTGTACAAGTCATTTTTACAATTTTAAAACTTTTGTAGGCGATTGCTGTGAGCTCCAGGTTCAACGACAATTATAGTTGAATCTATATCACGTTTCTTTATTCCAATTTGTTCAGTATAAATGTTTTTTTAAAAATTATATTTGTATATAACAAAACAATTGGGGTAAATTAGGAGTTCTCGTAATATTTAGAAAAAAATTTTAACATTACCAATTATAAGACAACATTACCAATTATAGGATATTTGAGGGACTTAATTAAGGTAATTTTCGTAAATATTTTATGAATTGTCTAATATTCCTATTTCCGGTGTAAACATCAACTAATACATTTAAACGTACAACGTGAACATTTCCTATTCCGTTCACAAATATCGTTATTTTTTTTAAAGTGCGAAATCTCAACATCCATATATATTTTTTGATATTGGCATATCTATAGTTTTTTTGTGGGCAAGTTGATATATCAAATTTATATAGGCAGATAACTAAATTTAATTTCTTAAATTTTGACAACAATATTTACTTTTAAACAAGTTTGTTTGACTTGTTTTAATATCTTCCTCTTAGTGGAATAATAATTCCTTTTTTTTCCATTTTAGCACTTGTCAGATTTTCATGATAAAAGAAGACAAATTTTAGATTATAGTAGGTTTAAATCTTTATAACGTCCTTTTTTACACCAACTGTTGTGTACAATGACAGAAGATAAGTGAAAAAAAATTATATAAAGCAAGAAACCTCACAAATCGGCCATACGTATTGTGCATACTCGGACAAGTTAATGATCATAACTTAGAATACGGAGGCAATTCATAATAATATCTTGTATGAACAAGCTTTTTGTTCTAAAAAGTCGTTATAAAAAATCTTATATATATATATATATATATATATATATATATATATATATATATATATATATATATATATATATATGTATATATATATTAAATCTTATTTAATATCTTATTTAAAACATTTTATAATGTGGGTTATAAAATTATTTATGAAGGTAAATATTTTTTCTTTTAATAATTGCTTATGTGTATAGTAAAAGAACTATTCCGGCTAGGGAATATATCTTGAACGATAGCTCTTTGAACTCGGTACTGGACTTTACCATTCACGGAAAACCTCAATATAATCTGACATATGATCGTAGTTGAAGTTGGCATGACACTTCATTTGTCAAAACGTAATTTTAAAATATTGCCATATTTAATTTAATATTAAATTTTAAATTAATTTAATTCTAGTATGAATTGGCAAGTACTTTCAACAGCTTTAGTACAGACCAAAACTAAATGCACTGTACTTTAGAAATAAATTGTTTTCCTTGTCGCATTAAGTGCAAAGTTGAATAAAATTACCGTTATATTTATTACTGAAATGTCCATAATGTTAAATATTTATTAATATTAGTCCTTACCAAAATACTGCCCCGTATCTGCATTGCATCATGAGCTTACTCACTCTCATCGACTATATACCTTCCTCTCTTTTCTTCTCCCTTTTTTTAATCAGACTTGGTGGCTCAATTTGGCATTCTTCGTATCTAAATAGCAAACACAGGAGTTACAATCTATGATATATTCTGCCCAAGAGAGGTCGTACCTCAGTCAGTAGCATTATACAAATATTTATATATTAATTTTTTTAAGGTAAACCTAGCCACCCCTGAATATTAAGTCATATATTGATTTCTTATTAAATTTATTTCACAAGGATTTATTAATAAATAGTCATATATCGGACAAAAATATATTAAACTACCGTGAGTGTGTTCTGTGTTTATGTCGAATACAGATTTTCAAGATAAGTGTGGTTAGATATTGATTAATTCCTATAAATTTTGTCTTGGTAAAATTAATGAATAATTTATTAAGCAATAGACAAAAATAAAACCATACTAATGCGCGCGTCAGTACATTTATTTTATTTGAATGTTTCTCATTCACGTATAAGGCTTCTGTATGAAATCTTATTTCAGACACCCAACAATTTTTCTAAAATAATTATGTTTTTATAATTCCATACAATTTTTGTCCCATTTTACATTTATATATTTATATACGCAAATTTACATTTATACTTACACAAACGACCGATGAACACTTAATCGCACATACATGCTCTAATAGAAATATTTTCCTGGACCTTCCTTTGTAAACGCAAATGATAATAAACCAATGTCGCAAATGATAATAAACCAATGTAATGAGAATATCTTTAATGTGATAATACTGTGATGCACGCTGTAACTGCACAGTTAGAGACATTGCTGAAAATGTTCGCATAAATTAGCTCTCGTCACAATCGAGACTGCTGAAGTAAAATTTATGAAAAATCAGCGCCATTAAAATATACCTACAATTAAATGCAAAAATTTAGCCATGAATTTGTCTCACGTAGGTTTGGGGAAAATCAGAAAACTTTTATAGAGATAATTAGTCAGATATTAATATGAAGGCCAATTGCATTTACATACTAATATTTATAAAAGGTTAATAGTATAATATGCAATTAATTCAGTGCATATAGTACTATTATCGGTAAACCAATGTGGTGTTTATGGAAAGTGTAATGCGAGTTGTATTGGCACTTAAAATACTTTTTTTTTTATGTGAACGTTAATTTATCCTCCGCGCATGTATTCAACTTAAATTAATATGAAAATTAACTAAATACCAGACTCAAGAGAAATATTATAGCAACTATTTTTACACCTTTGAATTTTTCGCATCTTGATGTTTATTCAATCACCGCCTTCGCTTGACCTTGTCCTAGTTTCTCTGTATTCAATATTTTTACTGATATATTTTGTGGCAAAAAGCTTAGGTCTAACTTATCGAAATTCATCTTCCAATAGCAAGACTGAAACGTTGTCATGTACTGAGAACACTTTTCAAAATATTTGAATAAGATTGCTTAGGGACCTTCTTTTATAACATGTTATTACCTATTCTGGGGCTTTCTTTAAAGATTATAAAAGTTAAAAAGTCATTTTTGTCCGAAATATTTTTCATATAAATTTGTAATATAATTTTTATAATTTTCATATCAAATATAATATAACATTTAATAAAAAAATAGTTGTGATTTGACGATAATTTTATTAATCAGGTAATAGTGTGGAAGAAAATATCAAGGCACAAATGATTAAAAAAAAAATAAACCTTAGTTTTTTTGGTCTAAAAAATCAAAGGGGAAAATCCCTTGGAAATCTCTTGGGCTCACATATCCATCCGTATGCACGTCTATCGATTTATTACACTCTTTTGTCTCAGAAACGTTTCACGTAAAGTCTCGTTAATTGGCGTAGTAATAAAGTATGCTAATATATCCCAATAGGTACATAACACATATTTCAGTTTTAATATCTATACATATAAAAAAGCTGTAGGTTTGGCCTGTCTGTGCATTGAATTAATTTACGAAAAAGAGATATTTCGGGGCACGTCATAAAATTAAAAGGTAACTGAAACATGGTTTTTGATACAGCCGTCTTTTTAATTACTTGTCTTTTTATGTTTTTTGTAAACATCTACCACGTAGAAGTACTAATGAGATTCCGATGAAGATTTTCGAAAAACATAGAGCTTGACTAGAAATAATATTTACTTTTTTTATTAAAATCTCTTTACCCAATTATATGATACACGAATTTAATAATTTAAACATTTTATTTATAAGCGATTATTGCAACAATAACGAATAAGTTCCTAACCGCTGTACGCGTAGTAATTACATAAATGTATAGTGTATCCATGTACATTGGCACCATATGTATTCTAAATCGAATAGTGAAATTTCCTCCCGC
Source organism: Druceiella hillmani (assembly GCA_039881145.1). Lineage (NCBI taxonomy): Eukaryota > Metazoa > Arthropoda > Insecta > Lepidoptera > Hepialidae > Druceiella > Druceiella hillmani. The sequence continues at coordinate 18,445,063 of JAYKKI010000004.1, read as the reverse complement.
ACATACGGTGACGAAATGGGCATGGCCCAAAATTAAGTACAAAAGCGGGAGGCCTAGTTGCTTAAGTAAGCAATCTGAACGCGGGCAGAGACATAAAGGCATAGGTCGTTGCTAATCGTTGTTCGCGCATAAAGTTTCCATGTGTTCTGTTTCAAGCTTACTTAGTTTCCTAAATTTGATTGAAATTTTAATACACACATAAACACACACACGCACTCACACGCACACTCATCCACACGCACACGCACACGCACAAGCACATGCACACGCGCGCACACGCGCCCACACGCGCGCACATGCACGCCCCAGCGTGCAAACGCGCGCACACGCGGGCATATGCATGCACACGCGCACACGTACATACGCACAAACGTCATATATTTTTTCTTTACGATATCGGTAATGGTTTTCGACATTAATGTACATCTAATAAAAAACCAGCTATAAAAGTGATAAGACGGCGTCAACCGAAACATCAACGCGTGTAGTGGTTTTATTTTTCTGAACTTTTTGTTTAATTATTGTGGAAGTTAATAGGGGAAAATTTAATACAAAATAACCCTACATGGTGAGAGCAGCCATGGTATTTAAATTATAAATAGCATAAAAAAAGAAAATGGAAGATAATTTTTAAATTTATAAACTTTTTTAAGAAATAGAAATTACTATTTAATGAACCATTGAATGAGAAACTCGCTGAAAAGTACAAAATAATAGAAAATACGAGTATTCATTGAGACCGTGAAAGTAAGAAAGAGTGTCGATACTTGACATGTATCTAATAGCATTGCTGACTTGGGACCAAATCCAAATATCTCTAATTGCAGTAATATTTGCAAAATTTATTCGTATTCAGAAAAGGTATGTGACAGCAAATGTTCCAACTAAATCTCTAATAATAGCAATATTTGGCAAAGTTGTTCTTTTTTGGAAATTATATTTTACGACCAAGTTCCAGTGAATACTTGTATTATTATTATTGTATACTTTTCAATACGTTTCTTGCTCCATGATTATTTTGAGTAGGTTATTTTTTTATGTTTTTTTTCCTCTTTCTCTAGTGCTCATGATATAGTGTGTTAATCGAAATCTTACTAACTTACGAAGAATTTAATAGTATCTCGTTTACTGAATTTGAGACAAACATTTGCGACGTATAATGAAAATGAATGCAGTCGCATGCATCTAGGTACTGATATGCATGTGTCCATATATAAATATATACAATCAAGTATATTAATATATTTAAATTTAACGTGGTTCGGTAAGAATACATCTCTTATTAATAGTACTTATTTCTAATCAACAATGGATAGCACTTACTTCTGAATAGCGCTGTGGTTGCATTTATTAGTTGCTACATGAGCAGTGACACAAAGAAGACTTTATCCAAATGTTTTACGGAGACTTAGAATTGAATTTAATTATTGACATTCAGGTAAAAAACTGACACCTAAGGAACGGAAAACTAAAGTCTACAACAAGAAAAAAAATATTATTGGGTATAGTCCTTACATTGTTAAATGATTTCTAGTGGCTCATAAAATTAATAAATTATACCCGCGATTTTGCTCGTATGATTATAGTTACAAGCTCGTAGAAAGAAATTAAATGTTTGTATGCAATACCATACAGAAAAACTAAAGAGAATTAAATATTGAAGCTTTATTTTCGATTTAATTTTCATTATACAAAAAACAATGAAAAAAAACATATTAACCTCTAAATCAGTGACTAAAGAAAGTAATTGTATTGCTTCTTTATATTATATACACAGCGTTTTTAAAAATTGTTATTCCGATTGTGTATGTTTTTCGTTTCAAATAAAAATACTTTTTGATATTATTTCTCAGAATGAAAAGTAGGCTCTATTAGTAAACCAAAACTAACATAATAAATAAGCGAAAAACTGCTAATAATTACATCAGATGTCTATAATGTCTGCTTTTAGGCACTGAAAGGGCGAGCGAATAATTGCGTAGTAGCGGCTTTAAATTTTTAATTAAATTTGCGTACCACGCAATATTGTTTCCAAAAAAGTGGGATAATATACATTATATCAATCTCTCTTTGTTCGCTCGATTCATTTATGTATACCTCGCATAAAATTTATAACTTTTAAAAAATTACAGGCACTGGACCTTTATTAGGAAATATTTTCTCAGCCCTAGTTTAAAAAATTATACTATAATTTAATAGAAAAATAGGAACTCTGGTAAAAATGTAATTTATATGCTCATAACAAGTAATTGTGTGTAATCAAATTTATTAAGTACAGACACTTCCCACAAGCTACCTATAAACGTTCCCTGTACACGTAGGGTTATTAAGTAGGCACATGTGACTAGGTGAGTGCAAATAATATTATTTTAAACCATGTAAATATATTGCCTAATGAAATTCCTTCATGAGTAAAAATATATTGAATTTATCAAAAGGAAAATGACTTAATTGCGGCACTTTTGATGAATGTGAGGATAGGACCATATTTTTTGTGGATATTTTCAATCCTGTCGACCGACCTAGGACCAAAGGCATTTGATAAAGTACGTAGCAAAGGCATTTGATAAAGTATGACACAAAGAATTACCATGTAATCTTCTCAGAGATTTACCAAAATAATACTACGAGATTATTTAATCCTGCTTACTTAGAAAATAGGAACTCTAAAGTATAAAAATTTAGAACGAAAGCAAATTATTCCGGGTGTTCAGCAAGGCAACATACTCAGTCCAGTATTGTATCTTATTGGCAAAACAGACCTTATAATCAATAAAGAAATTACCAGAAAAACCTTTGCTTGTGATAGAACAATTATTACAATATCCAAATATATTGCAAACACATTCTAGAGAAAAATCTTTAAATAGTAGTATATAAAATGAAGAAATGAACACAATCGCGAATTCAATTAAATGGAACTATATTCACAATATCAAGTTTTATTGCAATAAAATAAAATTACTTCCTTCATTTATTAAAAATAAAGCTATGCCCTGCGTTAATATGAGAAAATATGTGGGAATATATCTATTTGTAAAATTAAAATTGAAAGGACGTATCAAAATGAAAGGAGAGGGATAGTATATAAAATACGAGCATCTTCACTGGGTGCTAAGACAAAACTCAGCGCGGGAGTGTTGTTTGGGAATAAAATACGAATCTATAATCAAATAATAAAACCAATCTGTACTTTTGCTTTTAATATTTCATCCGCGTTCAAACTTGGGTGTGTAAGAAGAAAACAGACATTCTGCTAATACCGACCATCCAAAATAGAGTACTGCCGATTGACAAATTGTCAATCGGCACAGGATCAAAAGTATGTAGATACATCACGCAGTTGTAGGTATATATATATATATATATATATATATATATATATATATATATATATAATATATATATAAATATATATATATTTATATATATAAATATATATATATATATATATATAATTATATATATATATATATATATATATATATATATATATATATATAGATATATATACATATATATATATATATATACATAAGAATTCATCTTTTTGGCACATAATAGGCGGTGCTTAATTATTTGTCGACCATATCCTCATATTTTCTTGCTGATTTAGCAACAACGTCTTCTATACTATGACTTTTACACTAGTCTGTACGTAACTCATACAGTTTTTTTTAAAAGCCCTTTCAATATCTGAATAGATTTTGATGGAATCTTTCATCTATAATAACTTTTCATTAGGCGATACTTTAAAGTGGCAGATCACAATTTCGTTCATTGAATTATTTATTGACTTACGGAGATTCTGAATAAAATCCTTCCCATCTTTTTAATCTACGTTTATACCCTTATATTAGACTGAATTACGTATAAAGAGTATTTTCAAAAATTGTTTTATGTATCATAATATTTCCTGTATTACTAGCAGATGGAGTGGATAAAAAAATGTAAACGTTTAATCTTTTTAAATCCTGACTCCATTAATCTTTTTTTTGGTCCATATTCGTAGCAATAAAAGACCATACACGAGAGTAATCATAGAAATTATTTTCACAGTATGTCAATTATTTGTATCTTCTCTGTATATTCAGTTTTGACGCATCCCGCGAAGTCTAAGGTGTCTGTCGATGATGACACCTGATGTTAATAGAGTTGCAGACTTTAATATATTATGCCTTATAGACACGCAAGTAAACGAATTAAAATTCAATTGCCGGTGAGATGCTCTTCCAAATAATTTAAGGAATTTCATTTGAAAATTAAAATGCCGTTTGATTTCTTTTAATCATTCTTATATTTTTCCTCCTATATCACCTTCCTATATTTCTGGTAAAATAGTGTTGGAAAATAAAAATAATTTCACCAAAATATTGTCGTTAATATATTGGCAGTCTATATATTTGTAAGTGATAATATATTTATTAGTACAGTTAATATAGCAGTTAATATATTTGTAAATGATAATAAATATTAAATTTGATATTTGAATTAATACTAAAATATAACCTAATTTAAAGTAGTTACCTGGATTTTATTAAATTTGACTGCTGAATAAAGATTTATCCATACATCTACCTATAAAAAGGCATATGTTATTCACTGACTGACACATTAACAAAAAGCTCGCGAGCATAAGCCTAAAAATCTCAAATTTCATATAGATCTTCTTTTAAGTTATAGTTATTCACTAAAAAAGGATTTGGAAAATCCCACTAAAAGAAGGCAAATAGAATTAATGCTAATGATCTTGCGCAGTACCATTGTACCTTTAACTCTTGAGAATGAAAATGAACTTTATTTTGATACTAAATACCATTAAAGTTTTGTGAACTACTCACATAAACATGTAAAATCGTTTTTGAACTTTTTGTCAAACATTTTAATATAAGTTTTCTAAAAATGAGATATTGCAGACATTATTGCCTAGTTACCTATTTTGAAAAGAATATGAAACTACATGTCTGTTTAAAAAAATATATGAAAATGTGGCAATGCGCGATAAAGCAAGCGTAAACAGCAGGCTATAATCACGAGGACAAAGTCGTACAGTTGGCAAATTTATTCTTAACTACTTGGTCCCAAAATTAAATTTTTGTTTTTTTTTTTTGGAAAAATTAGGATTTTAACGAAAATTAGAAATCTACATGTGTGAATCTGCTTTCGAAAGTTAGAAATGTCTAAGGAAAATAATGAGACTTATTAATTTGAATTATATGTTGATATAAAATCATCGTTAAAATTTAATCGCACATCATAATCAATGATTAATAAGCTATAGCTTGCACATACAATAGTTCCATATTTAAATATATGATACGTATCAAAAGCTTTAATAGAACCGATATACAAAAGCCATCTATTAGTTTTGAACGAACATAAAATATTCCATATTTGCTTTAAATAACATCTGAAACCATCAAAGCATTGTATTTAGAAAGTTTTAATCAAAATTGTACTAATTTAACTGAAGTGAAAAAAAATAGTGTAAAGAAAAAAAAGAAAATCTTGTTGAAAGAAAAAAAATAGTGTAAAGATGTATAAACATTTTTAATGAAGAATTCACGCCATGCATCGTATCTTTTTATCATCGTTGTGATGAAAGTCTCCGCTAAAATCTTCAAACATTTTTTTTTACACAAAATTTTTTCGGAATATATAAGAAATCAATAAAAACAAATAGGGTGACACTATAAGCTTTCAAAAAGAAACAAAATCTCAAAATAATTATTTAAAATATCGCGTATTAGTTCGGTAATATATGATATAACAGTGTGTGCCCCGTTCGAGTAGGGGCGCTCATGACAATAACTTCGTAAATCCTCGTGTCATATTGGCTAAGTGCGCTTAAGTAAAATCGTGCGAGCGCGACGTGGAGGGGCGGAGAAGAAATGCACCTAATAACGGCCCGCGCGCTCTAATTTGAGGTTTTGACCCTTAAAATAAAAAATCCTTACGGGATCACTTGGTCGTCCATCCGTTTGTCAAAGTCCTTTTTCTGAGAGACGTCTTGATCAGATCGTCAGATATCAAGTTGAAATTAATACCGTGTACTGACTTCCATAAGTTTATATTAGTGTAAAAATAAAGTTTTTAATTTAGGCAACAAAATAATACGGCGCTTTGAAACGTATTTTTTATTCATACGGTAGTCTTACTTATCATTAAAGCTGCAAAGTACATACGGTCGACTTATAATCTTGAAATTCTGTACACTAGAAGGTTTTATGGCTCAATAAAAGAGAAAAAGCCAAAAATTAATGGTTGCCAATTTTATATGAAAGTATTAATTATAATTTTTTGTTTTTCACGTGAAAAAATATAGTAGGCATTGTATTTACATCGTGAAAAATTAGTATTAGCGAATAATTTATTAAGAAATACTATTTACTCTTAAATACTTGTGTATAAATATACACGGAACATTCGTATTGCGAGTCCTGCTCGTACTTGACAGATTTATTTTTATTTACTTCAACAATAAAAGGTACATTTTTGTACATGTGGCTCTTTATGCGCTACAGTAATGCCGCATAAATAAAAACTTGTGTAATTTATAAGTAGATTATGTGTTTAAATATAGTTACACCTGATATAAATTGTAATTAAGAGGTATGCAAATTTTAAATTTACTCTAAATTTATTTTCAACAAACTTTTACTCATACTTGCTATGAAATTTACTTAAATCTCTTCATTTGATTCTTGTAAAATAATTTGCCATTTTAATGGCTATTAAACATACAGAAACGTGAAAATACATGTTCCTATAAATTTTGTTTTCTGATGTGATTCATAAATTCTAAGTTTTTATATCGAAAAACGGCTTGGATAGAGAGATGAATGGAAAATTAACTGATTTAATAAGAATTCCAGTTTAGTTACCTCAAATGTAAAAACGAATATAATACGAGTAGAATATCAACACGTGTTAGTCTCTCTCGTTTTCTCAGAAACGGCTCGATATGAGAAGATGAAATTTGTCATGGTAATAAAACATAATAAAGGGCACATTTCTCGGTAGCTAAATGTTAAAAAATATTGATACGAAAATTCAAAGTTGCAAAAATTGTTTAAAAAAAAGTTAGCATCTTATTTAAAAAATAGGCAACTTAACATTTACTCAATAGTTTTTTGGAAACTGTAGCGATGATTCCAAATGACACAATTATTTAAATTATGCACCAAACTTTTACGCCTGTAACACATATAGTCATTGCCGCTGTGAAATATAAATACTTTTAAATCGTTAAATAGGAATACTATGTGTCCTCAAATGTACATACTGGTATGAGTTCAAATGTGTACGGAACGATGGTAAACCGAGTTCTACTCTATTCGTCAGTTTGTTTCTTTTGGCATACAGAATCTTAAAAACTAGTTACAGTTCTGTAATTATCAATACATACTAAAAGTGTTTATGTAAATGGACTAAAATTATTTTAATTAAAAATTCTAATCCAATGCTAGTATCAAGAATCTATTCACATTTTTCGACCCCACGGTTTAAAAATTAAAATGTTTAATTAGATAATACATTGCTAATCTTTTCTTAGGTTACTATTTCAAAAACTAAGCTTAAAAATTCCTTATTATGTTGGAAGAAAATATTATAAAATATTATAGTGTAAGAAAATATTAAATATTTTCGTTTTCATTTAGCATATGGAAGATGTGTCATCGGAATACTCGGGTCGCAACATATGGAAGATGTGTCATTGGAAAGCATATGGAAGACAAGAAGAAATACTACATTTTAGCGTGTTTAGTACTCATTTTTTCAGTAAAATATTATTTGAGATTAACAACTCAAGATGATGAATTCTCATATACACGATCGAAAACAAGTTATAAGAGTATAAAACATCGTAAATTTATGAAAAACTCAAAAATATAGAATCATCGCTTCAATTTTACAATAAACAAAACTTTATATTAATATTTTTGAGAACTTTAATATGCGTAGAAGTTTATCAGCTACGTTTTATCTTGGTAGGGATTAAGAAATATACTTAGAGATTCTTATTGCATCGGAAATAGCAATTGACCTAAAAACTATCTCGAGAAAAATAAAATGTGAACAAAAACTTATTGGCAGTTGAAAAATCAAAAGCTCAAAAGCTAGTGCCAGGATGTCTGCAAAAAGTCCTGGTCTCCGAGAACTAATAAATCACTATTAAACGTCTAAACTGAAGACTTGGGTGACGAGCGTATTTTCAGATACTGCGTACGACGAGCACGTGTATTATAAAATACTCTACGAGTAGGGTTCTTATATCTTTTTCCGTTATGAGAGGATTATATTATAACTCGATGTAGACTTACAGTCACAGGAGATGTAAAATAAGTCCTAATTGCTACTTATTAAGAAAAGTTCAATGCTCATATCTTTAATTTCTTACAGAAAAAATTGGCGGGAATTCCTATCATTTATAAATGATGCATTTTTATTAAAATACAGTGTAATATTTTTCCTTCATTCTGCCAGAAATATTTACGGCACCAGGCTAAGGACTGCTGACTAAATGATTCATATGGTGTATTCATGTGGATAGCGTACATACAAATTTAATCACATTATTTCTAATAAGTACCTTTAATTTAAAATGTGAATCAATTTATTAAATTTCTTTTTATTTTTGTCACCTTTATTTTAGCGTAACTGTTTTGGGAATAACAGTTTTGGAATAACAGATGTTGGGAACAAACAACTTGTTCCTTGTTAATTATTGTTTCACTTGGATGTTTTCTATTCAAATGTTTCCTTAAGTTAAATTTAGCTGTTTTAAGTAACAATTTTATTTTGTGAATTCTCTTATTGTAAATAAATAGTGTACATAAAAACTGTCAGTTAACATAAATTCTAACTTCGCCATTTTATCCACAAGAAAATCCAGGGTCCAATGGGAATATTTTTTAGATTTGGTAAACCTTTTGCTTCTTTTCCAAGAAGTAAAAGATTCAGCAAATCTGAAAAATATTCCCATTGGACCCTGGATTTTCTTGTGGATAAAATGGCAAAGTTAGAATTTATCTTAACTGACAGTTTTTAAATACATTATTTATTTACAATATTTACACTACAAAGTGAAAACGCTCAACTGTTCCAATAGAAAAATGGAAAATCATTAGACGAAAAGAGCAGCATACTTAAACCTATTGAATTTATCCTATTGAATAAATATTTGTCTGTGAACTGCGAAGTATGAAACAATTCTTAAATTAATGAGTAAAACGATTATATGAGCATGATTAACATACTCGCATTATATATTTTAAAAATATTACGACTTACTAGTATTTAGATATTCAATTTGTTCCTTATTTCATATACGTTTTAAATATGAAAGAGCAAGAAAACCTGAGTAGGATTTGCGTTAGTGAAATAGCTATAGCTAACAAGGTAAAGAGAGGTAGGGTTATACCGAAGCACCGAGCATAAAGTATTGAGTAGTATAGTAAGTACTATTGTAGGAATGCCCGATCATCAATATCATACTAGTATTTACCATACCAAGTTTTTTGTATTTTGCATACGAATTACGTACTTTGATCTGAGACACCGAGTATTTTTAACGGTTAAAATAAGCCTCACCTCTACTAGACTGTCTGAGCAGCATCGAGGCACAAAAAGTAAGCAGATAGATTTAAAAGCTTTTCTTCTACCTAAAGTGTATATAACACATCATTTCCATACTTTCGAATTAGTTTGAAAACAAACAACCAACACCACACGAAATTCCCTCACATATGCATATGTAAACTGATTATTAAAGAGATGAAGTTTTCAGTGCCGGTTTCCTGTCAAGTAATTTGTCATAACTTTCACAATACAGTGAAGACGAACGCGAACACGAAAGCGTGGGCGGTTAACAAGTTGTAATTAATATTTCGAAAAGTGAAAGGCTTAGTTAGACATCGGCGTATTCACAAAGGGTTCCACTGTCGTTCATCAACTTTTACAAGTTGGCGAATGGCATGGCATGTTGACTAACTTTTCGTCGTGTACCGTTTTTTGATAAATGACCTGAAAATATCAGCCAGTGTAGGTATGGTATCACGACACGTGTTAAATAGTTAAACAATTATTAAAAAAGTTGTATTATTATAATCTATGCTATTGCAAAAACTTTCTGCTGGTGAATTAACACACTTTTTATTATATTTTATTAATTCACGATCGTCTCTATATTCGATATCATAGACCAAGTAGGGAAAAAGAGGGGTGATGTGGGAGTGGGGTAAGCAGCAACTGTTAAGATGTAAATCAATTAAATGTTTATGTAATCTTACATGTAATTATTACGTAGGGAATATTTTTTGCTCTTAGTTTCCATGGAAACAAAACATTAAAGTGATGTTTTTCATATCGAGAAATTACGCAATGTTCATATAAATATGATTTAAATGTGCTAACATTTATATTGTTTGAAAGTTCATAATAATTTTTATAGCTTTTGGGAAACTAACAAATATGTAAAACCTTGTTTATAAGACTCCCTAAATTATGTACGAATTCTAATTGATAATTTGTACACTTGCAAATTTTAATAAAATCGTTTAAACCCAATAAATAATGAATCTACAATTAACATCTTGTCATTAAGTTATTTTGTTAATTTGTCATTGTTTTCATGCATTGTAGTTCTGGCAAATTATATATATATATATATATATATATATATATATATATATATATATATATATATATATATATATATATATATATATATAAATAGAACTTCCTTTCATCCTCGATGCGGTTGACAGAATTATAAGCTTAATAGAGCAAATAGCTCTTGTGGAATAAAAAAAGTTTATGAAAAAATAGCAATTGTTACAATAAGTCAATTTATTCAATTTCTTTTTATTTTTGCCATCTTTATTTTAGCGTGATTGTTTTGGGAATCATGTAGTAAGATGTTGGGGACAAACAACTTGTTCCATATTAATTATTGTTACACTTGAATGTTTTCTATTCAAATGTTCCCTTAAGTTAGACGTAGCTGTTTTGATTGACAATTTCGTTTTGTAAATATTCCAAGAAGCAAAAGATTCACCAAATGTGTAAAATATTCCCATTACATTCCCGTGACACTTAATTTTCTTCTGGACAAAATGGCGAAATTATAATTTATTTTAACTGACAGTTTTTATATACTCTATTTATTTACAATATTTACTGGAAAATGGAAAATTATTAGATGAAAACAGCCAAAAATAGCAATTGTTATAATAAGTCAAAATCAATATTTAAAATATCAATATTGTCTTCAGTATAATATTCGTCCTTAAAGCCAGCACATTCTGTGCATCGTATTGTAAGGGATCGTTTTGTTACTTGTTCATTGCTTTGATTATATGAGTATGTACGTAAATGTGCGATTCGCACATGTTGTGCGAAGTATCTTTCGTAAAGTGGTTGTTTATTCTTCGAAGAATATTAATGAAATATTACTGATGGTACGCTCGGGTGTTGAGCTATACCTTCCATATTTGTTGTACGTCACTTTTCTAGTTTAAAACTTTTCTGATTAAAATGTCAGATTTCAAATATTATTATTATTACTTAGTAATCTAGATGGATATTGGCGAAGTTCATGTAAAATTTTCTATAGGAAAGTGTTAAAAAAGAGGTTAATTCACCCTCTTCAAGAAAGTGCAAAAACATTGAAGAATTACTCTATATGTTGAAGACAAATGCAATACAAAGAGAAAATATCTAAAGTGACAATTTAAACTATTTTTCCTGAAAGTGGTGGAAATATTTCTTTAATGTTTTAAATGTATGTACAAGAAGCATCCGTGTAAATCCAATTACGTTAAGACAAATGTTCTTATAATTGAGACAGGGAAAACTTTTTGAAAATTTTTCAACGATACCAGACACATTAGATAGCGTATAGCGAAAGTTTCTATTTTACTAAAAACATTGTAACAGTTTTTCCATAACTTCATCCATCCATGCCATCAAAATTATTTAATTTTTTTTTGTTACAGAGTTGAAGAATCATATTTTGACATTTTCTACAAGTTTTTATATCATCACAAAAATTGTGTATTCATTCATCAACATATTTAAAAAATTACTTTTGTTAACAATTTCTATAATACAAATTTTCCTACATATGTGCGTTATTGTTGCGGAATATAGAATATATGCGTTTGAAAATTATGTCTTCTTTCCTGAAAGAAATCAATTTTCTCAACTTTCCCGTCTAAGAAAAAATATTCAAATGCTTCCTCTCGCGTTCATGTCTTGTGTGCTTAACCTAGGCGTCATAAATAATTCAGTTAACAATTTGACAAGTGATGTTATCCTTTGTTCTCATATTTTTTAAGGCAAACTTTATGCTATATTTACTGATTGCGTAATGGTTAAGTTCTTTACACGTATTTGGTATTCTTTTACTTTGTAAAACCTTCCTAGTTATCATACATTTCTCAATTTTTTTTTTAAAATTGTATTCTCGTGGTAGTACAATCAAAACGGTTGTAATTACATTTTCAGTAGAATCCATTCAAGTTACGTACTGATTGTTTTTCTTGCTTTTTTGCTATTTCTTCTTTCTTCAATGATAAATGCGGATCAAACTAGAGATCTTTATAGAATTTAAAACAGAACTAAATGAGTTTCGAAAATAAATTTTTTTTATTTATGAAATCGATAAATAGTCACGCATATCATAAGAAAAACAATTTATATAATCATATGTTTTAAACATTTTATTGAATTATTAGTAAAAATAAATAAATTGTGTGAAATGTCAAAGACAACCACTTGAAGTTAAAGTTACTGAGATGTTTCGTCTCCTAGACGCTGGCCAGAATATATACGAGTATATTGAATGAAATTTTATGAAAGTGATAGTAAAGCCGATTGATATGGTAAAATAGATTGTCACTAAATAAGTTTTAATATTTTGAGAAAAATAGTGGCAAACAAATGTTAAATTATTTAAATAAATCAATACATTTTACTTAATTATGTCTCTCCTCTGAGCGAAAAGTAGTTTTGTAAATATATAATACACAACTGATAAAAATTCTTTATTTTTCGTAGCTAGTTAAAGTCTATGGAATTTAGTTTCATTAAAAAATATATTTATATTCAAGGAACTTCTCATTTTATAATTCCATAAACATTATACGATAGTTATTAATTCCTCCTTTTTATCTATATGAACGTATTGATGTAAAAAAACAAAACTATTAAAGAAACTCAAATTACAATTATTTGGAAATTGACATCTTTGTTTTTTTTATTGTTTCTAGGACATTCATAGCGATCATTTATGTACTATCCAAATTAAAATTTTACTACTTCGTTTTATTTCTTAGTTTGATATAAATTATCGCAAATTCTGTGAGCTATATGATTTGGAATAAAATCTGTTTATAGTGTAATTGTCAACTTCATCTGCACGGGATGCGAAATATGGACGGTGAAACTTTCTATATTTCTCTTCTACTTATTTTTGTAGACAACATTAATTTAAGAAAAATATGGATGCGACTTACATTAGTAATATAGAAAAATATTAATATTGGAAATATCATACTTGCACACTTTAATTATCTTGATGGGAGTAACAGGTTACATTGGCATCAGGGTCAGTGGTGGAATAATTAAAATATCACAGGTTCAGTTTTTCTGTATATATGTGTATATGTATACGTATACGTATATGTATATGTATATGTATATGTATATGTATATGTATATGTATATGTATATGTATATGTATATGTATATGTATATGTATATGTATATGTATATGTATATGTATATGTATATGTATATGTATATGTATATGTATATGTATATGTATATGTATATGTATATGTATATGTATATGTATGTGTATATGTATGTGTATGTGTATATGTATGTGTATGTGTATGTGTATGTGTATGTGTATGTGTATGTGTATGTGTATGTGTATGTGTATGTGTATGTGTATGTGTATGTGTATGTGTATGTGTATGTGTATGTGTATGTGTATGTGTATGTGTATGTGTATGTGTATGTGTATGTGTATGTGTATGTGTATGTGTATGTGTATGTGTATGTGTATGTGTATGTGTATGTGTATGTGTATGTGTATGTGTATGTGTATGTGTATGTGTATGTGTATGTGTATGTGTATGTGTATGTGTATGTGTATGTGTATGTGTATGTGTATGTGTATGTGTATGTGTATGTGTATGTGTATGTGTATGTGTATGTGTATGTGTATCTGTATATGTATATGTATATGTATATGTATATGTATATGTATATGTATATGTATATGTATATGTATATGTATATGTATATGTATATGTATATGTATATGTATATGTATATGTATATGTATATGTATATGTATATGTATATGTATATGTATATGTATATGTATATGTATATGTATATGTATATGTATATGTATATGTATATGTATATGTATATGTATATGTATATGTATATGTATATGTATATGTATATGTATATGTATATGTATATGTATATGTATATGTATATGTATATGTATATGTATATGTATATGTATATGTATATGTATATGTATATGTATATGTATATGTATATGTATATGTATATGTATATGTATATGTATATGTATATGTATACGAAAATAAACGTATCAAATCCTAGTGATTCTTGAACAATCAGCAGTTATAGTAATTTATTATTTTACGTATCAAAAGCCTATATTTTAAGACGAAATTAATTGAAAAAAGAAATTTTTATTTCATACATATTAAGGAATAATTAAAAAAACATATTTTGACATTTTTTGGTCCGATAATAATAATATTTTTTCCTTTGCATACTTTTTTTCTACTACAAAATAATTGACCCCCCACTGGTGACGTCAAATTGACATACATAACTGGTGACGCTGGCCCCAAGTACCATGAATTTAACCTAAGGGTTTTGCATTAATTAACTGTACATGCTACTTTTTTTGGATAAGTTGTAAATGTATAAGTTTTTTAATAATAGAACATAAGGGTTTCATGAAATACAGATCGTTTATCATTATACAACTGGTTATAAAGTACTAAAATTAACTTGGTTTTTAACAAACCAATTTTAAAAATTAAAAACATTCAAAAATCTTATAATTTTGTAATTGTATCATCCTTTGTCAGTCTTATAACAATAGTAACTGTTATAAAATAAACAAAAAACAAAAAGAACACCTATAAAGTCATTCGTCAACAATAGAAAACAGCTTGCTCAATAAGGCGCTATGTGCTAGAGACACAAATATTCTTTGCATTTATGGCATGTGTACTTGGTTTTTCTGTTTTTTTTTCATCCACACTCATAGCACCAACCGTTTCTGGATGGCCAGCTCTGCGACATCATTAATCCCCAAAATTTTTGTAAGTCTTTGTCTCAAAGATTGAGGCAAGTTCAATTGTGTCTGCCGTTTTCATATATCTTATATTCATTTAGTCTCATGCGCAATTTATCAATAACGGCGTTGAAGGCTTGTGTTTTGATTATTAGCTATATGTATCACCTGACAATTTATGGTACTAACATTCAGCATAGCGTAAAAGATTACCATAGGCCAACCAAGATTAACATAGGCCTTGTTGCTCGTGCAAAATTGTAATTCGCACATAAACAATCTACTTCATTGACTCCGTCCTTAGTGACATTATAGTTTAAATTGATATCGGGTTTTTGTGTTTTGACATCGACTTTATCATCACTGTGGATAGTACTTATTAGTGGCACGTTCTTTCTTACCTTTGGGACATGTAAAACGAAAACCAATTAATTTTCTTCTTGACATTGCAAATTTAAGACCATCCTACTTATTGAAACCACTAATATGATTTAATCTCTACAAGGGAACAAATATACTCATATATAAACATACATAGTGTGTGAAATTCATAAGTCTTTCTCGGCCGTAGTCGGGTAATAAAGTCATAACGTTGGTGAAAACGAAGACAAGTGTTCTCCATTTTTGTATGTATGACTCAAAATGCGGCTAAAGGTGATGATGTGTTTATCGGAATAAAACATATAAGCAGTATTAAACATACGAGCAGGTCTGATAAATGAAGATGATTTAAAGTTGTAAATACGATTAAAGTTCTTATATTAACTTTTAGGACTTTCCTTGTAAACAATATTTTTTAGTTTTTCTTTTCAATGCTACAAGGTACAAACGTGCTTACTATACGGCCGATTTGATGTGAAAAACGGTTATTCTGTAAGTATACCTCGGTCAACTTTCATGGCTTTTTTTATATAATTTGAGAAATTGGCGTTACATTTCCAATGACAAGAAACATCTTTTTAAACAATGAAGCAACTCTAAGCAGTAAGGATGCAGTGTGGAATCATTCTCATGTAGTTGCAGGCGTATGAAATATTTGTATTCAGCGAAACAATTTGAATATTTATATATAAATGTACATATAAAATACAGGAAAATACATACGAGTATATATATATATATATATATATATATATATATATATATATATATATATATATACTCGTAAGTATTTTCCTGTAAATAGGATTTATTAGCGTTTGTATGGACGACCTCATTATTTATGGTATGCTTACTATTCTAAATTTAATTGCTTCGATCTTTCAAACAAAAACC
Organism: Druceiella hillmani; assembly: GCA_039881145.1. Taxonomy (NCBI): domain Eukaryota; kingdom Metazoa; phylum Arthropoda; class Insecta; order Lepidoptera; family Hepialidae; genus Druceiella; species Druceiella hillmani. The sequence continues at coordinate 18,428,424 of JAYKKI010000004.1, read as the reverse complement.
ATTTAAGTTGCATTTAGAATACTTCCATGTTAAATGAGTGCTAATTAAACACGAGCCTACAAACTATTACCTGTATAGTTTTACCAAGACTGAACTTTACAAAAACGTTGAGATATGAAGCTGAAAACGATTAATATTACGTATATTTAATCAAATTTGTCGTTATATATAATCGAATTTGATTTTCAATAACAATATCATTATTTATCATTATAACATTTATTGTTTGTTAAATATTGGCGATATGTATACGTCGTCATCAATTTTTCCCATAGTTTTAATAGCACACTCAGTTTTTCGCGTGCAGGCAAACTTTTTAGAACGTTTATATCCATTTCTCTGCTCCTATGAACAAGAGCCTAACTCTGTATCAACTATAATAAATATATCAATATATAATGTATTTTTAAGTTTCTTGTATTCTTTCAGCACAAAAGAAAGAAAAATAAACGAATAAAGAGACGACGTTTCTTTTATATTAATAGGGATTAGTTTTGTGTAATCGAAGTAGTGCTATTTTAGGTAAAAGTATTGAATTATAATTTTATATAGTGTGCGATACGTTTTTCAACTGCATTGTGTTATGACTTAACGGAAATTACTCATGTAACCTTTCCTCACAACACGACTTCATAAAGGTTATAAACTTTTTAAACTGTTTGTCACTCTCTCTCTCCCTCTCTTTCCTTCTCTCCCTCTTTTTCTCCGTCTATTTCTTTCTAGATGTCGTTCTTTTGAATATTTGCTACGCTTTAAAGAATCAATCGATTTGATTATTTTTCACTTATTTATAAGAAACTACCTGAATCCTTTACAGAAGATGACTAAATGGGAGAAACAAATGTTTAATTGACTTTATGTAATAATGCCAATGAATAAATCATAAACTGTCAGATTAATTTTAATGATACTCCTTAATTGCTTTATAAGTATTTTACATAATTAGTTTTATATTAGTAAATATTCTAACAACCAGAACAAATTAAAATCATATCTTTTATTTATACTAATATTATAAAGTATACGATTTTTGTTATAGATAAGAGGAAATTTCAAAAATTACTAAATCCTTTTTTTTTCGTTGTTATGAAACTACTTAAACATAAGTGGACATGAGCTCATGATAATTATAAATTAAATCCAAGAAAAATAACGAATGTAATAGAAAATTAAAAAATTGTGTTTGGAATATATGTCCCTTTGTTTGAAAGCATATTTATTAATTCTTGCATCCCGCAAGGGCAGCTAAAAGGACTTCGATAAAGTTTTACTAGTGGATCCTGTTGGATCTTAAGTAATTTGAAGGCTATATTTTATGACAATCAACCTTTAATAGAATAAGATATGGCAATTTGACGTCAAATTTATCATATACACTTTTTCACCAGTAGTCATATTCCGTGTTATTAAAGTACACTTATTAAATGAAAGTATCGTCATGATATTTGGCACGACAGCCCAGGGTGGACCAAGGCCTTCTGTTATAGATTCTTCTAATAGGTTCTACTCTTCGCCTGAGTTTTCCAGTACTTTATCCTGAGAATGTTAAAATCACTGAATCGATTCATCGTAATTTTGGTCTACCTCTTTTACGAGTTGTTAAAGGTTTTGCGATGAAAACTTTCTTTACTGAGTTTTCCCCAAACAGGCTCACCAAACAATCTATAGATTTCTGAGTCAAGACGTCTTCGCCAAATATCATTTTCCTTGACACCCCCAAAAATTCTCCTCAGAACCCTTCTTTCAAAGGCTGCTATTTTATTATCTCCAGTCCTAGTCAAAGGCCAGGTTTCTGAACCACATGCTAGAACTGGCCTAATAAGAGTTTTATATACTAATAATTTTGTTTTTCTTATTAGAAAAGAAGATTTAAGGATTGAGCTTAGTCCAAAAAATGCTTTAATGGCCGATGATATGTGATTCTGAATTTCAGAGGTAGTGTCATTCTTATTGTTAACACAAGATCCAAAGTAAGTAAAGCAGTCAACCGTCTCAAATGTATGTGACCCAATTTCCAAACGATTATGTGTGAAATGAAAGTATATTTTTGAAATATTTAAAAAAATAGGAAATTGAGTTTATTATAACTTTTTAACTATTTTCTAAAACAAAAGAGGAATAAATGATAATTGGTAAGAAACCAAAATAAACGTAATCATAAAAATTAATGGACCTTCTACAGAGACTGTAAACACGTTACCTTGAAACTCTTTAAAACATGAATATAAGCGTTAAAGTCAATATATTGCTGAAAACAGTCGCCGTAGTAGAGCGAGCAAAAAAACATGGATTTACTGGTAATCTGCTTTTCCAACCAACGTTCCTTTCCATGCAAGCAAGGTAGAATAGCTCATTAATTTCATACCTTATACTCACTAAACGACTATATAGTGAGTTGGAAATGAAGCAAGTAAATAGGTACATGTATTTTCAAAATTGGTGTACGCGGATGAAATAAATAAGTGTATTAAATTCGTATTAGAGACTATATTTAAGATATGTATATCTTGTGAGTATAAGGAGACTTTTTAATAGCCTGAACACAGTTGTGATTGAATATCCTTTATACTTTTAAAAATTAGAATATTTTTTTAAAACACAGAAAGAATTATAGAAGAAATATTATAAAAGTCATACGTATCAATGCGCTACATATTTCGTTTTTCGTTGTCTTTGTATGTATTTCAATAAACATTTTATATTTATTATTTGATATGTATATATTTAACTTTCTTTAATATTTGAAAGCTATTACTTTAAAGCAAACTGGTAAATAAATACTTAAATTTATTTCGGCAATAAACAAAATAAAAAATTTAAGCCGATTATTTAAAAGTGGCTTTAAATACATTGAAGAGAGTCGCTAAAAACTCGGTAAGCTGATAGACGCTGAGACGAGAGCCGTCGGATATTCAGTAAGCTGATAGACACTGGGACGAGAGTCATTAGACATTCGGTAAGTTGATAAGACACCAAGAGGAGAGTTGCTGGATATTCGATAAGCTCAAAGTCACTGTAATGGAAGAGGCTAAACTTTCGATAAGTTGAGCTTCACTAAATTACTTATAGAGCATTTAGTGTACTTTGAAGTTACTGTGGTGTTAAAACAAAGATTCGATAAAAAGTTGATTAAGATTGTTGATTTTAAATCTAATTATATCAAAAAGGGGAAGCAGAAAATTGTATGTTGTTTTTAACATATACAAATTAAGGAATGTTAAAAACTAATTTTGGCTCAAAACTTCCTTCGTTTCATTTCATTTTGCTTATTCATAATTTTATATCAAATATAGCTGAAGTAGTGCTATAAAATTAGTTACGATTATAAATAATTTTTTTTATTGTACAAGAAAACTTAAAGGAACACATCGATTTAAGAAAGTGGATGGTAGCTTTCAGGTTTAGTACTTCAAAAGAATGAAACGGAAACCTTATAGAATCACTTATATCCGTTTGTTTGTCGGTCTGCTCGTTTTGGCACACTCCTTTTTCTATAAAATCGTTTAATGTCAAGACTTGATATTCAGCATAAAGATAAAGCATTTCAACAATTTACTCATATATATATATATATATATATATATATATATATATATGTATATAAATATATATATATATATATGTATATATATATATATATATATATATATATATATTTAAATATAACACTACACTATATATATTTAAATTATAATCCTCCTAAATAATCAAATAGAAATCATAGCGGGGTAAATAAAGATGTCGTTTTTTTAAATTTATTTCGTCTTGTGGGATGTTAATTGAAAGATAATGTAAGGGATATATTATTAAAAACCTCGGACGCTAGTTTATATCGTACAGCTGAGGCCTATTTTTCATAACTTTTAATTTATTTTCAAATCACATAGTTAAATGTAATGAAAAGAACATTAAAGCAAGTCTAAACGCTGCGGAAATTAATAAAAATGGAAAATTTATCAAAGTTGCACCAACCTGTAGGCGGCCCAAGCTTAAAAACCCTTCTCTGCGGGATTTGAACGTAGCCCCGATGGCACTTGGAGAATGAAGTTGGACATGGAATGAGTTCGGCTCCAATGGATATGTATCAAATAATGTTAATAGGTTTTGCTTAACCATTAAAATTCGAAGCCAGCATTATATTTATTTTTTAATTATCAATATCTTGTTAATAGATAATTGTATTATCTTGTTACTATTATCGGTAATTCTTTCTTGTTTTTCTGCAGAAAATAAACAAAATGAACCATAAAATATCAAGGTTTATGTGAATTGAAAAATTACAGGAATGACATATACAATTATAAAAATTCAGTATTAAATGAATAGCAATAGGATTAAAAATATATATATTATCAATACACCTGTCATTTTGTAGGTACAAGAAATGTGGAATTAACACAAGGGCCATCGACCTCATACGAGATAGCGACTCTACAAGCACATAAATGTTACCTGTATCTCTTGAAATACAAATTGAAGGCAAAGGATGAATGGTAAAATTTAGTTCTCTTCTCTACGAGTTAATTTAAAAATTTTAAATTAATAGCTAGTGGAGAAAATTGCTTATAGCTTTAAGATACTGAAATATATAATCTTTCTGTTTGATAGCTTCAGTCTTTCCATGCAGGAAAGTGATTTGTTGGTGTAATTTAGAAATATAATCATTCTTCGGTATAATATTTTCAAATTTGTATCGATTTCTCTAAAAACACATAGTTGAAAGTCTTAAACCTTGATATTGCCTACTATTTTATAAAAATCCAGATGGAATTACGGGATGGCAATATTTAATTTAGACCAAAAATATAGGAATTAAATGTTAAAAGCGAAACAGGCCATGGATGTCAAAGAACATATAGTTAATTAAAATACATAAGAATGAATGTTAGAAAAAATTAGTTTTAACTTTTTTCCTTTTATATTATATATTATGAAATTTTATATTTCTTTCTAATCAGATATTTTTACTTTGTTACGTTGACATCGTTTTTTAGGCTGCAAGTTTTGTAAATCAAAAAGAAAATTTTAAATGATAAGAAAATAAAATGGTTCCATTATATTTTTTTATTCTAAATTTATTTGAAGTTAAAATATGATTTGAAGAGAGAGAGTGCTTAAAGTACATGTTAATAATTTGTCAAATGTTTTTGCTAAATTTCAGTCACATTATTTTTAAAAGAATAAATTATATTTATAATTTATTTCTATCTGTAATATAAAGAGGCAATCCAAAATTAAATTAAATTAGATACGTCAATGGATCCATAAGTGGTTATAATTAAAAAGTATAGCTCTTTAACAAATTTACATTTAAATTAATTCTATAATAGTGTAAGTAGATTACATATTTAATAGAAGCCAATAAAATATACCAAAACAGAATTATATTAGGTCTTCATAAACTAAGAAAGTGCTATTTTAAATCTAATAATTTAATGGAAAATCTGATGAAAATCAACATATAAAATATAGAAAAGCAAAGTGATTGACTTATTTTGACCAAAGAATATCAAGTTTGGAAGCAAAATACGAGCGTCGACTGAACGTTTCTTAAACTAAGGAACTAAAAGTCAGGACAAAAGTCTGAAAATCAATTATTTTTTAATATAATTCGCTACAAGTTCAAAATATTTTTCACACATTTTAAAGAGAGCTTATATTCCATTCAAGAAATAGTTCGTATTATTGCCCTTAAAGTGTTCTTCTAAGGCTGCCTTCAAATTATCTTCGTCCTCAAATCTTCGGTAAATTCTTATTTAAATCAGTAAAAGGCAAATAATCGCCAGGATTGTAAGGTGGGTAATTTAATTCTCTCTTGCACCTTACTAAGACTTTGGATTGACTCATGGCGTGTATATCAAGACAATTATTTTGAATCTGTAGATTAAACGTGATATATAGATGGTGATTTTAGTAAAACTAACAATTATGGTAGTTTAGATTATAAAATGTTTATTCTTTTTTCAACCAAATGACACATTATACATTTCTAGACCTGAATTACAATGAAATTCGTAATTACTTCAACACACGCCCGCCTTCATAATGCAGTTAATAACTGTAGATACGGTGGAATACTGGAACATCTGATATCGCAGTTGATAATATCTTCAATTAAATATAAAGTATATTGAATTTGTTGTTTCGAATATTTCTACTTTTCCTTGAATTGGTTGTCATTGAACGTCTTCACGGGATTTTTCCAACAATTTTGCATTTTTTATTTTCGCATACAAACTACTCTTTCTACCACTTCCACTTTGATATCAACTGTAAAATGGATATAATTACCAAAATCCATACGTATACCTATTTAATTATTTTTCTTTGGTGTAATACACTTGTCATTAACTGCCATTAACCGAGCCCCTTTCGGTATATTTAGACATAGCAAAGAAATAGTTTGGACCTTTTGATAATACTTCAAGAAAAATCGCCGCTAAAACTTTCAAGCCAAATTCAACGTAATCGCACTTCGGCGTATATTTTGATTGTAAATAATGTGGGCAGTAATATAATTGTCTGGGCTCTAGTTATGCCGGCGTTAGAAAAAAAAAAATTCTGTTAATATATATGTATATATTTATATATATATATATATATATATATATATATATATATATATATATATTTATATATACATATATATATATATATATATATATATATGTATATATATATATATATATGTATATATGTGTATGTGTGTATTTACATATAGTAGGTAGCCGTGTCTGAGTTAAAAACAGACAGCCCAAATAACAATAACAAAACGTCTGATATTCAAAAATAAAGTCTGATATTATGGATAAGAGCTGCTTTTAAGTTAAAAACATTCACTAAGAAAGGGTTTCAAAATTCTAGCCGAAATGGAAAACATGTTACTTTTGGTAATGGCACTGCGTTGTGCATAAATAACATCCCGGCCATAATCTTTGCCCCCCGAAATTGAACTTATAGGTACTTCCCCCACACCCACAGTCGTAAGTGAGTAAATTTATGCACAAAGTACCCTTGTTGGCATTTATTTTCATTTACGATGAATTACTATGGAAGAGAGCGTTTAAAGTATTTCAAAACGGTTAATAGTAAGAGATAATATAAATCTTGCTTTAGGAGTATTGGGTACCAAATCATGTAATACTAAATCTTTCAGTATTCATGAAACTGCGTGTATTCAATATTTACAAGTTCGGAAATGTGTAGTGCGTACCGACCCAAATGATATGTTCGCACATATTGATTACAATGAAAATGAAATATTAATTTTTTTTATAAGAGGTAATTACTATTTATGATAATTTTTTATTCCTATTAAAATTTGGTTGTAATATAAATAGAACAAATGACATTTTCCTTAAAAACAAATTATGGTGATTTTATATCACTGAAATCACTGAAAATACTTGACATAAAATTTTACATTTTGTGGACTCATTTCTAGCAAAGGAGATATATATCTAAGTTGTAATGGATCAAAAAAATATAAATTAAAGCTTCTTTATTGTACTGGCAAAAATAGGCTACGTGTTTCTGTAAAATTTTGTTATGAAAACGTTTTTATGCTTTGATATACGGATGTGGAGACGAACAGAAAGACATGACGAAATTATTAGATTTCGGTTTTATTGAGGGAATCGTAAAAAAACATTGTTAACTTTCAAGGAAACCTTGGGTAAATCTTTAATTGTACTATGTGTTTTTTCTTAACTTTGACTTAAACTATTTTAGAGACTAGGAAAAGTGGCGGCAAGCATGTGTTTTCTTGATATTACAGGAGCAATATCTCTAAAATATATTATTTAGAAAAGAATCATTACATTCCTTTTCATCTTCTAGTCACAGCCTCGATAATCGCCTTGCCAATAGATAACCCGTCTTTTCAATTGATTACATCTGTAACAGAAAGAAGTTTAAAAACGCAAATCATTTTAAAAGTGTTCCTTTTTTCATTTTTGGTACGAAGTCATAATAACGAGACATGTTCATGTCAGAGAAAATGGGATTTTGTAAGCGTCTAAAGCTCGTGAAATTTTTTACTCAAACTAGCCGAAATAATTTTAATTGAAGCTTTTAATTTAATGCTAGTTTGAAAAATTTAATTAGGTTTTTACAAATTCGTGGTTAAAAAATTAAAATATTCAATTAAATGATATATAGCTTGTCATTTTGTAGCTTAATATTTTAGAAACTCTGCTCTGACAACTATATATATATTTATATATATATATATATATATATATATATATATATATATATATATATATATATATATATATATATGACCTCTTTAATTCTAATGACAAAATACTGAGCATACAATTTTATTAATTGAATATTTATTTCGTACCATATAATGGAACTCGAAGGCGAACTCAAAAACTTAGAGGCATTTAAATGAAAACATTTAAAAAAAACTTAAGAAAGCATTTCGTCCTTTCATAGATTTTTTCTTAAATTAACAGCACGCTCCATGGACGTTAAATATAATTAAATATTAATTGAATATGATAAGTTTTAGAAAATTTAATTGACTAAGTATTTAGCGATACAAATTAAATATGACATAGAGTTGTTATATTGGACTGAATAAATTACTATGATACACAAATAGCAAAATTAGTAAAAATTTAAATATATGAATAGAAATAACTTTTCATAACATACCAGTTTCATTATAAGGATTAAATCCGCATAGTAAATAAGAGCATTTAACTTAAGCAAGACTTATTGAACGTAACTTGGTGAAAAAAACATAAGCAAAATTCCTTATTTAGCTCGTACACCGTACGCCGGAAATTGGATAAATCATTGAGCTATATTACTGAGGAATGTGATGATGTATTTAATTTATATTTAAGGTTGAAATTATATGAAACCATTTAAATTATTTTATTGTAAAAATTTGTTGCAACTTGATTATTTAGTTTATTCCAATTGATAATTTACAAATTTTTCATATTAATTTTTCTTGTAATGAAAACAATAAAACCTATTGATTACGATTGGAATTATGAAGGTTCCGCATACATAAACATGAGTATATATTATTTTTGTCTTACGATTTACAAATAATAACGATTTCATTCCCCACGTAAATATGGGACAAAGGGATAAAATATAGGGAATTTCCACTACTACGAACTATTTTTCGGTAAACTAAACATTGTAATGATATTTTGAGGATATTTATATGCATAGAAGGCTATCAGCTTCGTCTTATCTTGAGAGATGTTGAGAAATATGTCTGCTTATATATATATATATATATATATCGGAAATGACCATTGATCTAAAAGCTATTTTGAGTAAAACAAAATACAACCAAAAACTTACTTTGCTGAAAAATCAAGAGCTAGTACCAGAATATCTGTAAAAAAGTCAAGGACCTTTTCCTCTGAAGGATATTATCTCTATCAAATATCCAGGCCATTTAAATAGCATTGAGGCAAAAAGCAAATATGTAGGCTTAAAATCTTTATGTTTATTTAAAGCTTACGTGACCCATAATTTTCATAACTTCGAATTAGTTTGAAAACAAACAACCAACACCGCAGGAAACTCCTTCACATATGCATATGAAAACTAATTAATAAAGAGATGAAGTTTTCGGTACCGGTTTTCAGTTACGTAATTTAACATAACTTTCATACGGTAGAGGGAAACACAAACACGAAAGCCAGAATGGTTAACAAGTTGTAATTAATATTTCGAAAAGTGAAAGGCTTAGTTAGGCATTGGCGGATTCACAAAGGGCTTCTGTATACGTATTTACTGTACGTCAGCTCTTACAAGTCGGCGAATTGCATTCACACGTTAAGTAAACTTTCTTCGTTTATCGCTTTTTGACAAGCGATGTACGATATTATCAGCCAGCATTGGTAGTACGGCACGTGAGAAATATTAAGATGTTAATGGAAAAAAACATTATTATTTTAGTCTCTTCTAAAGGAGAAAGTTTTGAATGAAATATTTTTATTATATTTGATTATTCTGTGATTGTTTCATATTTATTATTTTTGACCAAGGAGCGAAGAAGAGGGTATGCGGGAGTAGTATAGGAAGCTAACATTAAAATAAAAGGCGAGTGATAAATTGTATTCAATGTTTGTTTATTCTCGTATTATATTGCAACGTAGGGAAGATGGTTCACTTCGTTAAAATAAGCACTATTTTAGCAAGCAATATTTATATATATATATATATATATATATATATATATATATATATATATACACGGAGTATTAAGAAGTCTAATTAAGAGAAAGTGGCCTAACACCCTGAAATTTACAATAATTTTTCTTAACATGGTTTACTTTGTAGCGTCAAACTACATAATTAAAATATTGTAAAGATTATCTCATTTATAGTGATATGAAAACAGCGTTCTGTGGTTTTCTTTAAAATAGTTGATCCGAATTTTAAGTAGAATATAAGGACTCCTTCAGTTTTAAAAATTTTGGATGGATTTTTAAGATTTATTCACCAATATTTATTATAAATAGTGATAATATCAGTTAATAAAAAGTTTACAATTATAATAGAGACAGTAAAAAATTTATTAAATTTAATTAATTTTCACCATCTTAGGTCATTGAGGGGTCTGATGTAAGAAAAATTAATTCCTGTTTAAGAAAGTTTACTACTTCTATAACGTTTAATATGTAAACAAATAAAACCAACTTATTTTTATTTATGCAAGAAATGTGAGTTATTGTAATACGTAGCAAAATAACACTTTTATTGCTTCGAATTCATGCCTTTTAATCATATTCACTAATTAACCCTTAATTTATCAGATTGATGTTTACGCTTACATACTGCAGGTATACGCTTTCTGGAATATCTAATTTGACGAGAGATATAAAACAAACAGTTACTTTTCATTAACATGCTCACAACATTATTGAATATATATATATATATATATATATATATATATATATATATATATATATATATATATATATATAGTTTATTGTTTATTACATAAGTATCATTCATCTGTTGAATATAATATTTAATGAATTTAAGTAACAGACAACCAAAAGCGTAGCTAAGATCGTAAAAATTTTACTGGGCGCAGCCGCAATAACATTTATCCGTAGCGAAGAAGAAGAAATGAGCATTTTACTATTTTTTTTTATTTCCACTTAAGGTATTTGTTTTTGGGACGAATCCTTTAACATTGCTCCTTCTTAGCGATTTTGGCGAAAAAGTTGCAAAAACACGCTTTTAATTAAATAGACAATCCTAAAAAATATATTTATGTAGAATGTAGATGAAAGTTTAATCTATTTTTTGTCACATCAAAATCATTGTAGGTACTATATATTTCCAAACTTTAAAGTGTTCTAGGCTAAAAATGATTCGTGCAATGATACGTGTTTTGACAATTATCTCGTAAATTACATAGTCGAATCAAAAAATTCTTAATTCCATTCGTAATGGCAAAGCATCATAAAAAGCATGTAAATTTGCTTTATTACAGGAGTGTTTAACATCTAAAATGGACACATTTATAAAATTGTATCCCTAACCTGTATTTCTTCCGGAGATTCACTTTGGTGTGTAGACTTTTTACTGCCTTATTGTTAAAAGTAAATGTTACATCGTGAGTCATACGGCCTTCAATTCGTTTCGTTCTTTTTACCTATTTAATATTTAACAACTCTATGTATTACTGTTGTATGCTTCTTTCACTGTCCAGTGTTGGAGTTGATCCTGTGTTGGAGTTAAACTTCTATAAACATTACAGTTCTAAAAAAAAAATTTTAAGGGAATTTTGTAATAAAAACTAGGAAAATTGGCACAGATATATTATTATTCTGAAGTGTCCAAATAAAACCTTGACTTTATCGAACATTTTTACACCAATCGTCTCAGTATTCTTAATTCAATGAACAGGTAGTTTAGGATAAGGTAGGGAAAAACTAAAACTAAACAAGGTAAGCTTATCTCACTGGTGTATAGTTGTCTTAAAAGCGGCGAATGGCAAGCAGCCATGGAACAAATTCTATCCATCGATGTTACAGCCGGTCGGTATTAGAGCGACGTGATTCACTTTTCGCTACAAGCTCATTTGTCGTATATAAAATTACATTACCACGGTAAAACGAAATCACTTCAAAAAATATCAAGGAATTAACATAAATAATTTAGTGGTATTTTTGAGTATTTTAGTTAATTTTTTTTAGTTTACTAATTATTTATTTAATAATATTACCTGCGTCTGGCAAAAATGCATTATTACTATTAATGGTTTTAAAATAGTAATATTCAAAACATAACGAAACTATCTCGTTGCGTTTTAGAAATTGTCACAGGTTGAAAGAAGAGGACCATAATTTTAAAATAGAAATTTATTTATAGAAATGATTATTCGAATAATTTCGATTGTCAGTAGATTTTAAAAAATTAAAGCAAATCTTCTGATATATTACGTAAATCATTTAATTTTAGGCTTCAAAGTGAGTCTTTGAGTTCATGTAAATTACTGATTAGTTCAAGATCATATTAAATATGCCTTCGTTTCTCTGAAAAAAAAAATTCATGGAATAAATAACACAGTTGCCGTTATTTATTAATTTAACCTTTTGGTATTAAAAAAAATTATACTATATTGAAAAATTGTTTTTATTATAAGTATTATAATAAAAACAATTTATAAATTCTAAAGTTAATTACATTAGTATTTACGATTATCAATTCATATTGCAAAATACCAAAAATAAACGAAAAGCAGGACGACTTGTTTTTTAGAATCATATATATTTTCTTTGCTATTAACACACTACGGGCAAAAAAATGTTCCCATAATTGTATATTGAATTTTATTAACAAGAAGGTAAAATATTTCCCGTCCGCTTCATATTACGTACTTTTATTACCACAAAGGAAGGTACACAAACATGGCAAAGTAGAAAGTTGACAAATTTTTTAGCGTTGCGCAAAGTTAAAGTTTTATTTGGATATCAGTACATTTAAATTAAATCCTGTTTATATGATTGCCCATATAAGCAAGTAGCGAAATGTATAGTGCCCCAAAACATACAGTTTTTCAACAATCTTTTAATTACATAAAACCGTTTATACTAAAAGTATGTATTAGCGGTAATTACTAAACAATGCAAAACAAAACAAACTAACTTCTTCCTCCAAGGATAAATCGGTACATATTGATAGATGATTGCTTTTGGTCGAATTTCCACTCAATTGCTGTTTTCGATACAAAGAAACATTTCGAAAGCAAGCTCAAAAATATATAGCATCTAACGAAATATTGACATCAATTTAAATTTTGACTTGGCATAAGAGAATATACTTTTTGATTTTACATATTTGTCAAAAGGAAATATTAATGTGGAATATCCTGTCATGTATTAATACTCAGTGGAAGACTATATTATTACCGAAAAAGTAATAATATAGTCTTCCACTGAGTATCAATACATGAGTCATACTTAATACTCAATGGAAGACTATATTATTACCGAAAAAGATTTATTACAAGTTCAACGTAAGATTGTAGCCACCTAAATTATTTGGTACTTTAAATACACAAGACCTAGACTTATACGATTATCCGTGACATGAATAACATACGAGCAACTTCTTATCGTCAAGCATATATTTCACTAACTCCTTTCTTTCCACGGAAAGTTTTTTTGTCAACGTGTGTCCTGAAAAGTTTTTCTGAAATTGATTACCATTCTCTGAAATCGATGATTCTGAAATTGGTTCTCTGAAAGATTTATTACAAGTTTAACATAAGTTAGAAAGCTCTATTAATTATTTTGTAGTTTACATAGACGTATATTTTGTTAGTTGCATAAGATCTAAATATATTACACGATTATATGCGACATAAATAACACAGAAGCCAGCTTGTAACTTTTTTGTAGATGTATATTCCGAAGACTTTCTAAATTATTTGTCTGAAAAGATTTATACATTTTGTGAATAACTTCTTCATTATAAACGTATTGCACATTATATTCTCAGGTTACTTTACTCACGTATCCACTACTCTATGCTATTGGACATTAAAATGCGATATAAAGCGAGAATTGTGTACAAATACAATCACAGTAACAATTTCCAATTCAATAGCGCACTTTCTACTCTACACTTTTAAATGACTCTCTCAAATAAAAAGAATTGTTAATATTCCAGTAAATCGACTTTGAATTATTAATATATTATGATTGGTCATTCGAATAAAGAAGAAAAAATATTTCGGAAAAACATCTATACATGCGTGTCCATGATGCTCGTATTGAATAATAAAACCACTTTTTTAATAATGAGTGAACACCAACAAAGAGGAAATCATGAAGTACTCGTATATAGCATTAATACGATGTAACTGGATAGAATAACTTTTGCCGTTGGTCTTCTTTGAAAATCTTTAAAATATAAGTTATGTCTCAGCTCCTTAATTCTGTTAAAACAATGCCTCTTAGAATTTAATAAACAGACGTTGAACATTTTATATATTTTGGATGTAACCGATGTTGTCTAGAAAAACGATTGTGTGGCCTCGTCCTTGGTTAAAATTTAATCTCATGTAAGTCAGCCAACTTAACATTCTTACAACGGTTGGTTGAACAAAATTATTTAAATTTCCCTTTTCTGTACGTGTTTTCTGTACTTGAACTCATGTAGTTCAAAAATATGCCGGTGAACTCTAGAGTGGTTTCAAAGGCTAGTTCGGAAACTAACTTAGAAATATATTCTGAAGAAGTATGTATTATGTAACCAACTAGTTTCTATTACTCTGCAGTTTGCTATATTTGGGGTCATACCAGGGACGCCTAACTGAAATTTTCAATAATTTGACAGTCAGTTTTGCGACAAATTAATTTAATCTTGTTATTCAACCGTTGACATTATCACATCGTACTGTATGGAGATCACACGTGTTTACTTAGTTATTTTGCATTGCGCAATATAATTATTAAGCGAACAAATTAAAAATCAATAAGTCACTCTATCCCAATGAAGATGAAAGAAATCAAAACCTATCAAATTTAGCGGCCAACCTAACAAACCTAACGACAGCGCGCGCTGTAGAGATGAATGTTATGGTTAATAAAAAAGATTGCGAGAGGATTGTCGTATTTAAATGATTAGGTGTATTGCAACATTTATTCTCAGGAATATTTTGAGTGAGTTCAAAACTGTTTTGTGTTTTTTACGGAGTTTTAATTTAGCATTATACTATACTATCAGAAGACTTTTTATTTCTCTATATATTTTTGCTCGGTTTATCTTATATCAGTTTAAGACTAGTATTTACCATTCTTTTCAACATAAATTTCTTTAAACAATATTTGCTGTACAAAAACTAATTACTTAGTTGTGTTATATATTGTTAAGTTTATTTTATTATTTACCCACGTAAACGGATGTCAAGGTGAAGGAAATATATAAGGAAATAAGAGAACAAATACACGAAAAACTTCAATCCCTACCACTATGTATAAATTCTGATTCAAATTGGCCAACATATTGGTCGGTGACTGGATTAAAGTTGCTTAGTTTTTTCTTATCTTGAAAACCTAGAAAGAACAAACCCAAAAAATTATCTCAATAAATAAATGCAAATAAATTAATGAAAAGAAGATTTAGGAATAAAACCACGCTTTTACCATATTTTCATATATTCAAGTATAAACTTCAAATACATAAATTGTTAAAGATATGAAATGATAAGATTTCCGTTTTGTTATCCGACCTCAAAAAAATGATAATTCGAAATTATTCTTAGTAAATAAATGTAAAATATATAGAATGAAAAGCGAAAGATACTTATACATTTTCAGGTGATATTATAAATAATGTCTTGAAAGAACAAATATTTATGGTTGAACAAAGCAATTTTGATTTAAAAAAACAACAAAAAATTGCTGTTCGTCTTGTCAAATAAATAAGTTTAATTTAATAAACTAGTATTTCAATCCACGAAAACTATTTTTTGTCGATATAAAAATGTGTTTTCAGTCGTATATTTTTCTCTCTCTTTCTTCGCGACAAATACCTGATCTTATAATAAATTTGAATTATATTACACCATTTTGATTTTCTTCGAAATTAATTAACTCGCTTACTGTAAAAATGTGAAACATTAGACCTGTTCTTAATAGATAACTATTAATGTATTAAATATTTACCTTTAAAAACTATTTTACTACCTAACTGGTTACAATTATTTATGATCATAAAGACATTTTAGAAAAATTATTCCCATATTTGGTCTCTAAATGGGTAAGTGACATCTGCCATGGTTTTTAACTCAATTTTTTTGTCTTCGTACAAAACAGATGATGTTAAAAAGGTCAGTACAAGGCTTTATGTTTCTTGTATTCTAAAATTTTATCTTCAGGTGTCATGGTCTTTATGCGTGCACCAAATGAAAATTAAAATATATTATCGTACAAAAATATAGACATATTAACTCAAACGAAATGAACATGATTACAAATAAATATAATAGTCAAAAAATATAAATTCTATGAAATGGAATACATTTATTTATTTTTCTATGAAATAACAACAATGTCGATGTCTAAAATTGTATCTCTACGTCAAGGCTCGAACTTTATGAATAATAACGACATACGTTAAGCATGATTGAAACGGTTCAATATTTACTACTACTATATATTACTCAATATTTCAAATATGGTTGTACGTATTTTAAAATGGAAAATGAAACCATTCCATGGTACATGTCACAATAGCGTTCAAGTATTTGTGAGATCTATACGCTAACGATAATTTTCTGTCCAAACATTACAATAATTCCTAATTTTACGGTAATTATAAACTCAATGAATTGAATATTCAGTTTTGAGATAACAACAAATATCTGAAGAAATTCCAATATTTGAACACCTTTCAATTAGTTATTTTCATAAATGGTGCCGATGGCATCACATAACGAGCTCTTCGAGATCATTCTTAGCAAACGATTTTTCATTGAACTGGTATTTAAATACACTTTATTTTGAAGTTATATCATTGATTCATTGAAAAATATAAATTGTAATTAAACAGCGCCATCTTTATTTTTCTTGTACTTACAGTAGAAGAAAACCATTCTAATAGCCCAGGAAATATCCTATAAATTTACACAAATTATTGCCAAACATAGTAATCAGTTGTTTGATTTTTTAGACTCTTAGACAGTAGATTGAAGTTTTTCAGAAAATTAATACGCAAGTAAATTCATTTGGTTTCCGAATAGGTTTTAAAGTTCTATGGTATGAAAATGGTATTTTTCAAGGTTTAAAGACGAAACCAACCTTTTTAAATTCAAGTAAAATCTATTGCAGGGCAAAAACTGGACAAGTGAAATATAAATTATTTTAAGAACTCCAAAATGTTTATGCCTTTTTGAATTACATACAAAGAAACTACTTGGAATACCGCGAACACTTCTATTTCAAGTTTTGTTTTTCAGTTAATATTATTATCCAAAAAGAACTCGCCTCTTTTCACATGTTTGTTTTCTATATAATTTCTATTTGTATAGAACGGAAATCTTTCTCATATACACTTAAAGTTACTAAATACACATAAATAGAAACGCCTTCGAAGGTAAAAAGCACTGAGCAAGATTAGATTTCTTAGCAATTATAGTCGGTTTTATTTATCATATATACACCCAGTCTTGGTCGTAATTCTGAGCTTTCAACATACAACAAGCTTATTTTGTATAAGCAAGTCCTACGCCCAATTTGGAGTTATGGAATACAGCTGTGGGGCTGCGCCAGTAAGTCTAATATCCAAGTGATACAAAGATTCCAAAACAAAGTGCTTAAGTGTGTAGTTAACGCGCCTTGGTATGTCCGTAACTGTGATCTCCATCGCGATCTTGAGATTGAGATGGTAGACGATACTATTAGTAAATTTGCTAGTTCTCACCAAAAGAGACTTCAAAACCACATTAATCCAGAAGTGTCCAGACTCTCAAATGTGCAAAATACTATTAGAAGACTCAAAAGAATAAAACCTTTTGAGCTTGTTAGACATTAGAACACTAAGTGATTCAAAGGAAAATCTTAGTTTAGTCAGCATATAGTACATTAGTTTAGAAACAAATTAATCGTTAGTTATATAACTAGTTTTAATAAAAATTGAAAAAAAAAAATATATATATATACACCCAGTAAGAAGGTAGTAAATTTTGAGAGTGACGTGTTTATGATTTATGTAGTTTTCAAGAGAACATAACATTACCGCGATGTAAAATACAAATAATGCCATCTATTGAACAAATTAACGCATACACAAAATAACTAACAATGAAATATTTTTAAGAATTATCACTAGTAATATGATTACAATTATTTGTGAAATGAAAGGTATTTATTTTCAATTAATAATGAAATTTTTGCATGTGGAATGCAGTAGATATCAGCATCGTTTAGTTATATGTATGCTACATCCAAAATAGAAATAAACTAAGTCTAACGTAAACGTTATTTAAATTTAAATTCAAATGAAAATATGATAACCACACAGTGCGCGGATATAATCACACGGCTCTCAAAATTTGCCTACACTCTGTCGTGCACTTAGATAGATATTCTAATAAAGAAACCAATTTTCTTTTGTTTTATTAAAAGTTTATGCGTGTAAATATTTGATAATTATTTAGAGACAAGCTCAATGTAGGCAGCAGGAAATGTATAAAAAGAGCCCTTCCTTCTGTTACGTTGCATTAGAGGGATGTCAAATTTGGCTCAAAATACTTCCAGTATATGTTCACACAGTGCGCAAACGCCAATTCAGAATTCTCCTGCATTCTACCGTAGACGTAGATCAATTAATTGCATATTAAAATTAACGAAAATATTTACTCATATATCTCAAAGTTTCAGGTTTTTGCAACAAAGGATAGCACTGTTACCGTTATGTATCATAAGACATAATTCGTATTCAGGCAATTTAAATTTAATAAAAAATACATGGAAGTACATTCAGGTAGTTCTGCAATTATGGATTAGCTCGGAAAAAAATATTTTTCTAGAAAAGTTTCCTAAAATATTAAAAAGAAAAATCAATCTAGGGAAATACAATTAAGTTATATACAAGAATTTTTGTGCATTTTATGAGTCATTCCTTTTAATAAACGTGTTCGTGAATTTTAAAAATTTGTGAGCAGCAATATCTTGTTGATCAATATTTATAAAAAGTGAACAAAATTAAAATAATTCATAACTTCCCACAAGTTATACAAGATTCTAAAAACAAGTAACTAATCCGTTAACGCCGTGGTGAACATCATTCGGGCACACAGAAATGAATTAATTTATGGATATTATTTTTGGTATTCGTCCATAATAACTTAATTTGTGATATGTCATTTTTATCTTCGCAAGTTGATGAAAGCCAGGTACTATTACTACTATTTCCATGCAAATGAAATAAAATTTTTTGTATATATGGAATAAAAGAAAGGGGCAAAAAAATTATAAAATATACGCGGTTTTACATTATAATGAGAACCTAGGACATTTATTTTTTATTGTATATAATATCAAAAATTATGAAAAACTTTTATTTGAGATCTTTATAACTAGCCTTTCCAAATAGTACCCCACAACATATACGGAAATAAAACAAATTCGATAACATTTTTCAAACAATTTCCAAACAAACATTAGCAATATATTTTATTACTACGCCAAATTTCAAGTTTCTACATCAAGCGGTTTGTGAGAAAGACGGCTGTGACAGACGGTCGGATAAACCCGTGAGTTATCTTTTAATACTTTCATTTCTTCTCTTGAGGTATGGAACCATAAGAAGTATGGTTTTAGTCCCACTTATCTTTGTGATGATAAACAATCCTATTGCATTTTTAGTATAGAACAAGGGATATAAAATCCTTTGGAAGGTACACAAATTATCCGTAAGGTGAGCCTACGTAAACAAAATTGAAATTCAAAATGTCTTTTAAGTATTTAGTAACGATATGGCAAAGTATTGGATGAAGTAATGTTAAAAGAGAATGAGGTAGATATTTTGAATAAAGACTGAGGCAGAGAGGGAATTTAATATGAAAATAACTAAACGTTTCATGACCAATTTCCACTTTGTAATGATAAAAATATATTTGAAAAAAAATATTGCGCACCACAAAAAATACGATTCGATGCTAATCTCTACGAATATTGATTGTTGTCCACACTAAACACTTGTTACACAAGTGCTTTTGTGAGGATCATTCGTTAATTATTTACTGCGGCAATAATACATAAATATTTATCCGTGTCCTACAAGTAGATTTTCTATGCTGAATTGAAGTTGTTTTTCCTTTATGTAATATCACAAATTTAGGTTGTTAATTCTTTACGAATTCAGGTTATTTACCCTTTACGTTTACCACAAATAGCATCGGCAAAAATGAGCCGCAAAAAGTATAATTTGTTTAGTTTCACGGCAAATCAAAATACGAGTGAATAAATACAAGAGTGGGATAAGTTAAAAATGAGTTTGAACTGTTGATGAAAGCTTGAATATTTCAAGATTAACTACTTCATTTAAGGTCAAAATAAAGAAAATGTATACATCTTTAAATAGTTCCTCGAAAATTATGATTTGTTTGTGATCTCAATATTATACACTTAGAAGATACTTTGACAAATGCAAACGTTTTAACAAAAAAGGTCACAAAATAATTACTTTTATTTATATTAGATTTGCATAAAAATTTAGTAAGGAAATATATCAAGGCAAAAACATATTCCGTAATTACAAATGGGGCAATATATTATTATATTTAAATAACTGGACATCAATTTTAAATTAAAAACTTTATACAATCAAGAAAGGCCTAAGTTAAACACGATTTTTAGAGGTTTAGGTAATTTCAAGTGCGAATACCTCACTATAAGACATTTTACAAAAAATTAGTAACTCTGAGCAGTTTTTAACTTAATGCCTAAATGTCTTATAATATTTCGGCCTTGGCAAAACTTTATATAAGTTTGTCAGGTCGTTATTGAATTTTTATTCAATTAACGGAGAAATATTCTAAAACTTACTTCAATGAGTGCTGTTTGCATGTGTTAAGCAATTAATTTCATAATAGCAGGCATACCTAGTATTACAAGGACGACGGTTCGAACTGAATTTTTTCTCTCTCAAGGATAAACTTAGAAATTGTTTAATAGTGTTAGATATTATAAAAAATCCTAATATAATCATACTTGAAAATAAGCAGAATTGAACAAATAATGATGAAAAATCAATGATGATATTTTATAAATTATCTCTTTGGAATTTTAATAGCTTTCGACACTTCTTTTTTGTTGAAGCCATATGGCTAGCAATATAATTTTTTTTTACACTTTAGGAAATAAGAGAGTGGGACAAGGGTTTTTTGTGATATTTTTTTAATTCTAGTCAAACGATTATTTTCTATAGTAAGTAAGTGACATTATAAAACATTTACATAACATTGGTTTTTACTTTTTTGTAAATAAATGGAAGATTTAATTTCATTAAATGGTTTGATTTCATGTTTTATGTACCGATATTTTCTATACCAAAAGTCTCTTCCTTTTAAAGTCGTTATAGTTAATAAGGCACTTGTTACAAAGTAACCATATAGCCTTTTATACAACGTAACCATCGAGCTGAGTTATTATGTACGGTGATTTAAGTTAATTTTAAAATTAAATCGAATTTCAGTATTTTTTCTACAAAAAAAAACCATACCGAATATCATAAATACTCCTTGTACCAATGCAAAGTTATAAATTAATTTTCCCAAGACATGAACTTCCTAAACGTATACCAAAGTGATATTAGAATGATACAGTTCTGTTCCTCTACTGAATTGTCTTTATTTAAATTTTGGAAGTCTATATGGTAACGGCTTTAGATTTTAAAATATTTTATAGTCAAGTTATTTGGGAACTTCAATTAGAGTTAAAATTTTGAAATATAACACTTGGATAGTAGATTCGTTGTTTATACTTGTAAAAACTTCTAGTATCTAACCTATTTCAATAAATCTAGAATAAGTGAAATAAATATTAAGCACATTTCTATTGAGTCACTTCTAAAAATCAACCATGAACACGGCGGTAAAGCACCGAACCTTGGGCTCAGGGGTAACTGTTTCGGGTTTAAAATTTAAAAATAATCTTATGTGAATACTTTATTTGAAATTAAAATATAAATCCCTCTAATATAAGTTCTAACATTAAATAAAATAAAACAAAAACAAAACCGATCGACCTTTCTTGTAAGGTTTTTTTAAATCAAAAATATTGATTTAAAAAAATCGTCCAAACCCAAAAGAATTGTCATTTTGAAGAAGACGCCAAAGTGAGGTTCAGTCATTGAATAACCAGTTGCCAGAGCTAGACAAGGAAAAAAAATAAATCAAAATATACTTTTTAATTTATATAACGGTTAATAAAAAAATTTTAATAACATTTTTATTTGCATTCATTAATAATCAAAAAATTCCGAATAAGCATAAATGCAAATCCAAATTTATGATTGAAATACATTAGAATAATTACATAAACTATTTAGCGATGAAAAAGTTTTAGTAAAGTATTTGGAAAGTTTTATCTAAATCGTATTGAATTGTTCAAAATATCATCGCGGGCGTAGAAAAGTATTTAAAAATACACGTGTACCTACTCCTGCCCCTTTAATATTTATATAGAGTAAACATCAATTACAAAGCGTTAACAGATTATTAAGATAACTTAATTTGTGTAGTTTATAATATTTCTCATGATACTTACAGTCGGTATATTATGTACAGAGACTTTTCTTTTTGTAGTTAACTGAAAGTGAATGACGAGGTTAAATTTTCATATGAACGCTTAAAAAGTTCTCTTGCTGAAGATTTGGTAAAGTAAATCATTATGTATGGAGTGGGAAATTATAATTAAATATCCGAATAGAATCTTTGGGATGAAATAAATACTGTAGAGGTATACGCAAAAGAAAAAAGAATTTAATATGTGGAAAATAAATTCTATTTTCGGTATAAACTGCACGTCAATATTGTGACTAATTTTTGTTAAGCCTTAATAAAAACGCATTGAAAAAATTATTACACTTTAGAGAAGGCAATGTATTTGTACTTATTAAAAAAAAAGGCGCTTCGTGGCTAATGTCGACATATTTTTTAGTAGCGGGTATTTTTTAAGGACGACTTTATTACTTTCTTCGGTGCGACGAGGAAACGCAGATTTTCTTTATCAGTATTCCAAGAGTGAAGAGTTTTTTTATGCTCAAGTTATTGTTTATATTTAACGGAATGTAAAAGAAATTTTATTTATAAAAACTTTTGTAAAGAAGAGCATACTTTTATATTAATCTGCGTAGTTTAATTTTTCTGGTGTGTTTTACTAAGTATTTACTGGAATATTTTAGGAGACGAAAACCATAACGTGTCCTGCTACAATTACTAACAACAAATAGTTTCGTTCGGTCCATATATGGGTGTGGGTAAGTAATGTTAATATCTGCAGTAAGTAGTGTAAATGTCGACATAGTCCTTTAGAATAAATTCCTTAAATATGTATAGTTTAACAATGAAATACGGTTTCCTCCTATTAAAAATTGCGACATGCCTCATAGTTTTGATCACATTGATTCTTATGATCGTAGACAATTTTCACATTTTAAATATTGTTTATTACATCGTTTCTAGTTCCATCACCTTGTATAATTACAAGTTGGTAATAAAAATAGCAAAAAGAAAAGTAATTAAATTTGAAGATATAATTTTTTAATTTTTATAGATAGTAACATATTTTTTCTATTACGTAAATTTAATAGTGACAAAAGCGAAAACTATTTCAAACAGAATTTAACCTGGACACAAACCTAATCTGACAGTCTTCATAACATTTAAATTTATTGAATTTAGGATGGTAAACGAATTTTATGTAAAATAAATTTAATTTCAGTTCTAGGTATTCGTTTATAGGTATTCGTCTTTAAAGGGTAAAGTTTGAAGTTGAACAGCATTGTTCAACAGCATTGACAACGATTTTGCCAAATTTTCATATTACCTGTATTAATTGTTTTTGTTCTCTAGCTTAGAGTTGTTTTTGTTTCTTGTATTTTGGTTGTTGTTAAATTTTTTAGGTGGAAAATTTATTTTGTTTTTCTTTATAGTGCGGACATCAAAATTGTATTTCACGAGTATCAAGCAAAATTTTTCTTGATCGTTGTACAATATATCTTAAAATAAGCATTATCAAATGTATGTAATATTTTTCTAAAATAAAACTGATCAATTTAATTTCCTTGGAATAATTTTAACCTGTACAAAATATAAACTTTATGTAGACGGATCTACAAGCTTTCGTATGGAAATACACCTATCTAAGGTAGTGACGATAACGAATACGATATGTCGCAACATAAATACCATTTTATAACTTATTTTTAAATGCTCTTGGCTATCTGAATTACAAGGATATAATTTCTGCAAGGGATATCAAAACCACTTACGTGAAAATTCAAAAATCTTGAAATGAATAACAAAATGTTGTAAAAACTAGGCAATATGGTTCCTGTACTACTGAGGTAAAATATTTTTAAAATATGAAATTGAATTTTACATTAAATATTAAAAAAAATTAATGTTTTTTGAAAAGATATTGCCACAGATAACTAATAACGTCGAGAAATTATTTGAACATTCTGACAAATAAACTTTAGTACCGGTATTTTACAGTCACAATTTTTGTCGGTGTAGATAAATTTTATTATATACCTTTTTCCAGTAAGTATTATTATTCAATCTCTAGGATATCGGTCATTTCTAAATTTATTTTTATAGTGGGTCAAACTGCAGTTGTTTCTTTACGCCGATGTAAAGCATGCATGAAATAATTTTGTATTCTAATCATCTTTGTAACAATCATAATTTTCACTCATTCACTCGTTATTGTTAACATCGAATCTAGTATAATATAATAAACATCATTAATGTGTGAATTTTTTTTATTTTGTTATTAAGCAAGAAGTAAATAAAAAACCGATTAATAAGCCTGGAATTACAAAACTGATGAGCCAAGAAAAGCTCTTGTGGACTCCATTTTTATTATAGTAATATTGACTGGAAATATTAGAATATTCTAGTGAGACTAATAAAATTAAAATTGAAACATTTATGGTAATTGAGAGTTAGAGATGTGTAAATAGTTTGGGTAATAAAGATAGGCCTATAAATGTTTATTATTTTATTGTGTAACTAGACTAGCAATTGTGCTACTAATGAAGCTAGGATCTGTTGACCGAACGACGATATTTGACGATGGAAATATATGTCAAAACATTATTCATTAGCACTTAAGCTCATTGAGTTAATGAATATCAATAATCTAATTTAATTCTGGACTTAGATTAATATCTCCACGGTTTCTGACATTATTAACTTTTCTTCTCCAATATAAATATTTCATTTATATGTGTATACATGCATATATAAGAATATGTATATATATATATATATATATATTTATATATATATTTATATATATATATATATATATATATTATATATATATATATATATATATATATATATATATATATATATATATATATATATATATATATATATGCATATACACACATACATATACATATATATTAACCGTCATTTCTAAAGAAAGAAAACCAAAGTCCGTATATATTAAAATTTGATATATCCCGGCAAACCAGAGATAGCCAATTAGCTTTATTTAATTTTTTTTAGAATTCAAGCTGTCTTCTTAAAAAAAGAAGAAAGTAACTAAGTGTTAAAATTTGTAATAACCCAAGTAAATTTTAGGGCCAGTGAAGTACTATGTAATATACCAAAAGCGTTAAAATGAATTTGATACAAAATATAGTAAAGGCAGATTCAATTGAACGTTCCAAATCGCTGGGTCACCGCAAGTCCCTAGACCTGAAACTTATTAATAAGCGCTACAGCCTGGAAACCGCCAGACAACCTTGACAAATTATTTGTAGTAGGTGTCATTGAAGGAAAACGCCCACGTTGTCGATAATCTATCCGCAGATCAGAATAGTTTAGGACCACCTTTAAAATTTAAACTTAAATGTATTATCGTACACGAAACCCGTAGACAGCTAGACAGCCTTGATAAACTGTTTCTGGTAGGTAAGGTTGAAAGAATATGCCACCGTGGTCCATCACCTATCCGCTTGTTAGATTAGGTCGAGACTCTCAAAGCCCTCTCAATAACTACCGGGGTGAGAAAAACCGATGAAAATTCATATGGAGAAAGTTAGTGGCCAATGCCATTAGGATCGTTCAAGTTGAACACGAAGAAAGAATACATTTAATTATCAAAAGCATGGCTTTGTTAGCTCTCGCGAGTTAATCAATACGCATCCATTACAATAATTTCAGGATGCAATCGGGAATGCCGCGCTTCTGTAGTGCTTTGGACAAATTTGCAAATGCTCATGTGAATGATATCTCTATTACACAGTCTAGGATGTGCAACGGTTCCAGCACCATCCAAAGCATGATCTCTGGTTGATTACTCATTTAAATGCATGTTCATATAACCGGTTTATTTAATATCCATAAAATTGTAAGTAATACTAATTGTAAATATTGCAAATTCGGATAATCTGTCATGTATCAATTATAAAAAAAAGCCAAATAAAAATTTGGAAACGTTTAAATATTTTTTTACAATACAGTTAGGCAAAATTATGATACATTACTTACTGTTAAAGGAATAATAGTTACTCCTTTAACAATTCTCATTTAAATAACACCTTGAATTCCGCATACGAGTTTCTTTTCGCCTCCTACATTTTAACATATGTGAGTTCTTAATATTATATAATCCATCATAGGAAAATCTTCTTTTTAATGCTAATCTTTCTGATGTTTTTATTCTTGAAAACGCGACCAATGTTAAACCAAAAAAATTATTTTTCTCCAATATCCACAACTACTTAAAGTAGTGTTAAACCTTGAGACTTATGAATTGTAATTAGTATGTTTTTTTAAAACACCATGTTGTGGTCCAAGATTCATATTATTGTCTACGGAAAATTTATTGATTTCAATTTTGCTTGAAATTTGTGGCAAAGAGTACTAAGTCTATTTTAGTTCAATATCAAACAAACGACGATGATATAAGTTGAAATATATTAATTTAATTTTTTTATGGTTTTAATTTAGCGGCATATTAAAAAAAAATTAGCATTTTCTCGATAAGAATATAATTCAGCGTCTCGAATTCTTTTCTGGCGTTCTTTTGAATTAGGCATCAAAGAACGGTTATTATCTCATTCTTTACGACCATATAAAGTAAGCCTTTGTGGTATTTCGCTGTGAGAACAATAAATATAAAATGTTTAAAACTATTTCATTACAAATGTTAAAAAAAGTCTCAACAGCGGAAGGTGGTTAAATTTACTCATAATTTGTTCTGTATGGTCCAATTAAAAACTAACTATGATTTGTTTTAAATGTAAGTTGATTCAGTTTCACGTAATGATCATATTATTGTAGGTATAGAATTTATAAATCTGAACAGTGGAAACAGGTAAAAAAAGGGCCAATACAAATTGTGCTTGTTAATACGAAGTTGAGATAGATTTTAGATTAAAAGATAAAGCTTATCAAAGCTTAAAATATTTGTTAACTTTAAAACTAATCTCATTAAAAATTAAATGAAAAATATTAACTTAACTTCCTTTATTAATATATATTATCTATCTTAAATAGGTAATTACATCCAAAAGTTCGTAATTTAGTATCTTTCTATATCTTGTTTGATTCAATTTATGTAGGTTAATTATTATGTAGGTTATTTAACCTCCACAATTTAATATCAATTAATTTAAAATATATAAACAACCACGTATCATATTTCGATTTTATTAGTAAACATTCTTTCTCGAAATATTACACATCTGCATGACCTATTAATTCTGCAATTTTCTAAGAGATGACTTTAGTAACAGTCTAGTTAATAGAAACATTCACACGTAATATTTCGATTTTGTTATTAAACATTCTAGAAATATGAAACATGCATGCTTTATTAATTCCGTAATGTTACAACAGATGGCGCTAGTAACCATATGCTAGTATTACGCATCGTTGTTTCGTATTATTTCATAATTTAGTAAAAGGTTTAAATACAAAAAGAACTATAGATAACAAATCTGGACATGACATTAAATTATTATGTTAAATTTTAAATCTAGAGAAGTGATAGTTTTGTCATAAAGCGTACCACAAAACTGTATGGGTTCTAGGATAGTGATAGGGTTTACTCCGCTCGCCCAAATAAATAAATATAGGTATAACCTACATATATATGCATAACATACCTCTTTCTAATCCCCATAAAAAGAAAAAATAAATTAGCAAATTATGAATTCGAAGGGTTCATTTATTCTTCACTTAGCTTGCAAAATATAGGTTACGGAAATAACAGCTTCAGTCACACCCTCTTGTACGCAGTCTAATATCGGTATGTAAGTCATCTATGGTTGCCGTGTCAACTTTTGCCAGCTCAATAATTTTAGTAAGCTATCCTTTATAATATATATAAAACATAATGTACAATATACCATCAAATTTTTGTATCAAAACGTAATTTTTAAGAATTCAATGATTAATTAAATACATAATTTCATATATTTAAGTCACGGTAACTAAACCTTGATTATCTTATTGCTAATATAATACGAAATATAATTGTATGGAAGTCTGTAAATTTTTAGTCAGCATATGGTTTTGCCCGTAGATGAGTTTTATTTCATAATCTATTGATTGCATTTATTTTGACTAGAAGATTACAAATACATAAAAAATATACTAGGTGATTCCTTAAATTGTTTTCCTTTATTATATTATAAAAATCATGTTGAACAGAGTTACATTAAATAATATTAAGTTATTTTCATTGAATTTACAGCGAGTTAACAATTAGCCAAATTTTAAGTTTAGGGATATTATTTTAAATAATTAACAAAACATATAAGTGTAAAGAGAATAATATATACAATTTCATCGAATGTAAAAAAAATAGTTTAAAAATGGATGTAAAAACCAAAAAACTTACAAGGGGCAGAGAGTAAAACTAGTGATTAACTATGAATGGACCATAAACTATTCAAACATTTTACGATAATTTAAGTTTTATTCAATATTTAAATTTCCGTACCTCTAGATGAAGGTTTTATAAGATTATTCACGTCCATTCTTCCGCCCGTCTGTCTCGACCCTTTTTTATCAAGCACGATGCTTGATAAAAAAGGGTCGAGAAAAAATAACCAGAAATTTGGCAATAAATTATTATATTTTAATGCTCGCTTATATCTCAAAAATATTGATACAGAAATTTTAGAGCGAGGAAAAGTACTCAATTGTTTCTTTATTTCTATCGTATCGTACATCACAGCAAAGTATAAAGATTTCAAAATTATTGAGTCATTTGAGAATTATGTATTAATTTTTTCTACAATCGTATTATGAAAAAATTATGAGAGTGAAATTTTGCGATGCACACATGCACGATGCAACAAAATCAACAGGGAAAAGTTGGTCACTAAATATATATTTACATGCTTGTAGTGATTGATGCTATATTCAGGATAGTTATAGAGGTATTTGTAAATATACGTGTTTTCTATTTATTTTGCATATTCTTGACACAAATAGTGCTTATAAGCATTACATAATAGGTTTTAAGTGTATTTCTCCAAGTGAGGTTAAGATCCTGTATATATTTATAGCACTATAAATTATTGCTTTATTGTTTATTAAATACTTACAATTATTAAATTGCAAAATAATTTTCAGTATATTCATTTATTTTCTTCATCAATTAAACTTTATTTATATTATTTAATTAAATTTAAATATTCTTTGTTTTAGGAAATATAACAATTACTGTACTCTAATTTTTGAAATTTGATAATTTGAATGAAGTTAGATTTTTATAGCCTAATTTATAATCACGATCCAGTCTTTAATTATCTTATTTCCATTAATTTATTGCTTGCTAAATAAAGTTATTCTTATATTGAGAAGTATAACTTTTAATGCGTCCACATAAGTACCCACACACATATTTTTTTTATTTTATTTACGATGTTAGATTTTAAAACAAAGAGTAAATGAAAAACGCCAAAACTGTTTTAATCTTATTAAAGGAAGTTCTGTTCTACCCTGTATTTAATATGGTTAGTAAAGATATGATTGCCATGAACGCATCGTATTTTTCAAATTTGTAAATATTTGAAGTTTATAATTTATTGTTATATATTGAAGGTAGAACAAAACCAGGAACGAGGAACAATATACATAACAATGATTTGTAAAAGATGATGCTCGGATAATTGCCTGCATTATATGGTATGTTCTTACGTTGGTTCTATATTTTATCCAATATTTTTCATTTCAATGTAAGTATTTTAAAACCTTTCTAGGGTAGTTTCGGTTTTAAATATATTTTGTTCTACACAGCTATTGTAACACGTAACTGGATTAAGGAAGAAAGCTAAGAAATTTAAGAGAAACAACATATTTCCGACTAAATAGAACTGTTTAAAAAATGTTTTCTATTTCAATGTGTAAAAATGGTTTGAAAATAAAGAATTAAACTTAAATCTAAATATATTTCAAAAGAATGTTTTACAAAATTTTATAACTTTAACGTATTACGAAGAGAGTCCAAACTCATTCCGAAAAGTTTTGAATTGCTGATGAAAATTCTAAAACGAAAAGTTAAAACAAATTCATTGAGTGAAAATGTTATATTGGCTTGACTCTGATGAATTTATTAGAAGTTAAGAATTTTCGTTTGTCAGGCCTTGAAATTTGTTCTTTGGCAATATAACGTTGAGTACTAGGAAGCTTGCTCATCGAATGTGAAAATAAATATAAAAAATCGCCGCTACATCCAGTAGCGTCGCAAAGTATTTTGAGAATACATTAATTAACAATATTTATGTGATAAAGTTTCTGATCCCCGTCATGAATATATGAGTTCGGCGTAGTAGTCTCCGGAGCAACACGGTCAATTATGAATGTGAAAATTTGATAAAACGTTAATTTACCACCGAAATTTTTTCATTTTCTTGCACACACGAAAGAAATTTTCGTATGTGCTTTAAATAAGTCGTTGATCTATATACATAATTTTGAGACAACTAACGGAATTTTTAAAAAGCTAGTTTCTGTTAAGCAATTCGTAAAGTTAGAGTCGTTAAAGAGAATAACAAGAATAATATAATAACAATTAATAATGTCGGATATTATTAATTTGAGAACATTTAATAGATAATTACCATGTGAAAGACAACTAATAATAATACCTTCAATAAACTTACCCTTACTTTGTTATTTTTTAGCCTTAGATAATACATCAACAGTAAAAAGCAAACCCGTAAATGGAAGTGACGAAAATCGTGATTAGACTGATACAAGCGTACGCTTGTATCATGTACTAAACTATTATTTACGCGTACAATTGACGCATGAAAGAAATATGGGCTTAAAAAAAGTCATTATATTAATCATATTTATTTAATAGTTGTGATATCCGAAATATGGTTCGTTAAAAAACATCGATTTGTATGACATTTTAATGTCGACAAAGTATTATGACATTAGAAAGCACAACACGACGATAATACGATACATCATTATAACAATATATTATTGTTATAGAAATTATTAACATAACTTAAGATCATTGACTAATCGCACTGTCTGGCTCTCTATAGTTTATTATAAAGAGTTTAAATCTTGTGAGGAATATATCTTTCTTAATTTTAGATTAAAGGAATTGCTAAACCATTAGAATTCTAACGTTATGGACAATAAAACATCAGTTTGTTTCTTCTAAACTTTCCTATGAAACTATTTTAGAAAGATCATGACCATTAATAACATACGAGTATATAAATTTCAATGAAAAAAATGCGTAGTAAGAGATACATCGTTGACATCAATCACAATGCATTATGAGTGAATTTGGGAACATTTTTTTTTTCATGCTCAAATGAAATAAAAATACTTCAGTCTAAATTATAAAGCTATGAAAAACCAATCATAGGTTCCTTTTCTTTAACGTAATTCAGAATCAAATGCAATGGAAATAAGGATTTAAAAATTGAACTAAATTATATATAAAAAATATATAAGAATATTTCTATGAAAAATACAAAATTCTTCGTAAAAGCTACAGAATTTTTGTTCTCATTTCAGCGTCCTCCATAACTTTTTAACAGGTATATATTATTTAAATATAGAACATAAATCTCATGCAAATTTTAATGATTGCAATTGAATAAAACTTTGGACGTTATTTATTAGCTTGCGATATAATTATAAAAAGGCTACTCTTTTATATCGACTGGCTACAATTAAAAGGAAGAAGAAAAACAAACTCCACCTAGGTATTTAAAGAATGTGTATTTCCGATACAAAATCTGCTCTAAATTATACTCACTTATTAGCTTGTTTCTGATGTTATAGCATCGAAAGAAATGGCCAAAATTTTAATTAGCAAAGATGCTCTAAGGGACAGAAATGAATTTTATTTGCAGTTGTGATGAAATATATTTTACATACGAGCACTTTACGGTATTTAAATATATATTAGAATTGCACACAGATCCGCTCATATTTTTTCACTCTGATCACCATATAATTATCTTTAATGTGAAATTGGAGGAAACGCGTCTAAACTATGTTTTTAAAAATACTTCAACTTGATTTCATTATCATTATTTTCCCTTATTATGTGTTATTCTTCCGTTTTCGTTTTTTACCAGTCGTGAACTACTTATCTCACTTTTTTAAGTAAACATCAGGGTAAATCAAATAATATGCACGGGTACACCATACGCAGACAACTAATTAAATATAATTATAATCTTAAAAATGGAATTGACGATTCATTGTGCTGAAGGGCTGAGTACAAGATGGTAAAGTACTTACTGGAAAGGTTTGCAATTATACGGTAATCATAGACTGAATAGTAATATTTTACTAGAATTAAATATGTAAATAATTGTGAAAAGTTAAATTGCTATTCATTACTGCCTGTTTCAATCAGTTATTTGCCGTCGTGATAAAATAATATAAAATATAATTCTCACAATAACAAAAAAGAATTTTAAATTACTTAACTATGATATTTGTACTTATGTAATTATTTATATATCTATATTTTTTATTTCATATAGAAACGAATGGAAATATCCAAATACGACAAATGTATAAAGCCATTTGTCATGGGCTTGAAATGTAAGTGGTATTGATTTAAAGCTTAGCAAAATATTTATAAAGTGTCATGAAAATCGTATGTAATATTTCTTAAATTAATTGGTGAACTATAAATATACCTAAATATATACGATTACCTAATTTTGATATGTTTAATTCATAAAATTTTTACATAAATTGATCATGAATAAAAAAGGATGATATATGGGTATTACGAATAGTAAATACAAAACAAACTGTAACAAATATTTTGAATTTCAAACACGGGCGTCCTGACGAAGGACCCCAGTATATCGAGATGCTCATTAATGTTTTAAGTTGACACATGACGTGCGCAGTGAGTGATGTTTCTTCATAATCCTAGATATTTGTTGACAAAGATTGTGCCTAACATTTAACATTTATGAAGTATCTACATTTGTTATTCCTGTTTGTTTGGAGTCGCTTTTTATTCAATTTATATTTTGAGTGGCATTAAGCTTCTTTTCATGTACAATGCTTTGTTCTTTTTTTATAAAAAAAAAATCAATTACATATTTTTTTCATTATAATATTC
Organism: Druceiella hillmani; assembly: GCA_039881145.1. Taxonomy (NCBI): domain Eukaryota; kingdom Metazoa; phylum Arthropoda; class Insecta; order Lepidoptera; family Hepialidae; genus Druceiella; species Druceiella hillmani. Next base: position 18,394,588 of record JAYKKI010000004.1, on the reverse strand, counting down.
TATTTCTACCATAATTATTGTCTTAAAATAAGCATTATGGAAGTCCGATAATACTTCTTTTTAACCCAATTATAAAACGCAAATTTAACTTTGAGGAAATGGTTTTACAGAATTTTATGTATATTAGAGTTTACTGTATATTAACACGTATAGAATGTAAATAACAAGAGATGAACTACATAAAAATGAACAATAAATACGTAACATTAAAATTGAGCCGACTCTAATTATTTACTTCACCAAAAATTATAATAATTTGATAAGTACACCGAGTGACTAAAATTAGATAAGTACACCTGCTCGTGTCTACACAGAAGCTAGTTATTGGATCCCGGAACGTCTCATTTTTCGAATTCGAGACTTTTCTCAAATTTAACTGCGTGCTGTCCCGGGAATTTTGGGTCGCAACTCAAGATGAAATTGTGTTGTAATACTTTTACATACAGAAGGGGAGCTAACTTTTATTTCCAAAAGTTTAATTATCTTACATTTACTGAACTACATCACTAAGAGCGTCATCTGTTAGCTTAACGAGTAATATCCGCACTATATCATTGAGAGTGCCATCTGTTAGCTTAGCGTAAGAAATAATATAACAAGCCAAAACACCTGTTTTTGGAGTGTTTGTGTATCTGACTCTATGGTAATTGGTTTGTCAATCACGCAAAATCTACTATACGGATATTGATTAAATTTGGTGTGGTAATGGTACACCCAAGATCAACATATGAGAGAAAAACAATTCTAATAACTTTTCTTACTTCAAAGTTCACGCAAACGAAGTCGTAGGTAGAGTTAATTACTTAATTCTCTTAAGTATGTAATTTACTGCGCGAGTATATTATATGTGAATTCGCCGTCATTTTGTAACAATTGATTATGAGATTAGTGACATTTGTGAATATGTCAGCATGAACGTGTTTCCAAAATTGTTGGTGTAAGCTTTCTCAGTCAATAGTCAGTGTCTACATGTTGTAATTGCAAAACTGCTGTAGAGATGATACCTATCTCATTTTAGTTTTTAAATTAACACTAAAAATTGTCTCTACTTCAGTCGGGTGTTTATATCGAATGACATTTGCTATTTTAAAATGAACTGATATGATAGTGATATTCAGTTAAGACTAAAGACGTAACATTTATTTACGATTATTATTATAGTAAGAGATTGTAAATAAGGTCTTAAATTGATTTTTGAATATGTCAGCATGAACGTTTCTTTAATAATTAAAGTACAACTAAAGTGCGCAAGCATTATAAAAAATAAACGAATCAACCGCATAGTACTCATAGTATCCAAGAAAAATTCATGCAAGTGTCAAATACCTTGACAGTATTTTCAAAGAGTTGATAATATTTTTTGAATCAGTCGGAAAAGTCAAAACCTGGAAAACCTTGCAAACCTGAAAACAAAATTGTAAAATGTTGTTCTTAGTAGCAACCTCAAAATAAAAACAATGTGCGAAGAAGTTTTAGGATTAGGACTGGTTCATTTACCGGAAAAAATCCGTACAGAAGATACTAGAAAACAGTCGACGACGCATGGAAAAGATTTCAATGGGATTTTCAGAAATATATTATGGCTATCACTATGGATAGTCCAAATGTAATGAAGAAGTTTGAAAGGGAAATTATGGTGTGCTTAAACCTCGCAATAAATTTAGAATTTACCGGAAATTTTTTTGAAAAGAATATCAGGCTACCGCCATGTGCGCAGCTTTTTTCTACGAAGATACTAATGACGGCGATGATGAAATGATGTCCACTGAAAAAGCCAGTTTTCTAAATGTGTTAAAACAGAATTTGGGAGAGATTTCAGTTTTTTACTGGACGCCATAACGTACTGAAATTCGATCATTGTAATGGCAAAAAGATTACCAAAGTTAAAAAATTGCGTAAAAAGCGTTGATTGATGTAAACATGTTAGAAAAATGTGATGAATTAAATTTTATTTTGGAGTAAATTGTTACTTTATTGGAACAAGTGAAGATGTCTCTAGCAGTGTTAAGAAGATTAAAGTTTTAGTTGCTGACAATTAAAGCAATAAATATAAAAAAAAATGACCTCTCCCTTACTTCCAAAATTATTCAACCTAATTTATAAAGAAAATACGGGTTTTTAAAAACGAAAACAAAGGTTGTTTTAAAATTACAATGATGGACTTTTTTAAACTTTTTTAAGTCAAAAAATATATGGTAGGCAATATATTTACATTTTCCAATTTTCAGAGTCCATTTTCTCAAAAATAAAATGAAGTACAAAATAAAAAATGTGACATAGAAATATATCTCATTAACCCACATATTTTATATTACCAACTTTTTTATGGGAGTATAAAAATATTTTTTTATAAATTTAAATTTCACATTTAAAAATATATTCTAAAAAAAATATGCAGATATAACGAGTATGAGTAGAGTTTTACTCACGCTTGACAAGTATTTTTTTTAAATTCAAATCTAAATATGTTTTATATTGCTTTTGTGGAAAAACTTTATTGCGATCGTTTTGAAAATATCTCTTGTAACTTTGTACCAGACTGGAAATAATGGACGCTGAACCCAGTGCCAGTAGTTCTACAGTATACAATGAAAACGAAGAGTCGTCTGAAAAGCGTATAGAAAAGTCAATGAAAAAAAAATGAAGAAATAAGTACCCGAAGATTCGCGAAAAAGTTAGGAGTAACATTACAAAAGGATTTTTAGTTATTAGATCAAACCGAAGACGCACTAAATGGTTGCAATTTCTTTATAAAATTTTAAACTTAATCAAACCGACATATGTTGAAAATGATAGACTATACTCCTCATCCGGAGACATTTTATTAAGAATCAGAAACAGATTGTTGGACACTATTTAAAAGGTTATTTCATTAAATTAGATAAATATATCATTATGTAATTTATACGACTGATAATTACAGAGCAGATTAAATGATGAGTATTTATTGTTAACGTGGCCTTATTTTCCTAAGTCTGTTTTATAATTGTAAGTTTTTTTTCTAAAAAATATATCCATGGTTATGAGAATTAAGACTTGTGGCTAAATATTACATTTGTGTTATTGATAATTAATATGATTAATTTACTAAGTCGGTTTCAGAAGTCAAAGATTTAATTACCTAACATGTCAATCTGTGATTGTAAGAGTTAAAAATGTGAATTTTTTAGACTTTAAAAACATTAGGAATCTTAGAATTTAGTTCAATATTCAATAAATATTTATTTCTATCTGAAATGGCGATTAAATTAAAACATTTCGCTAAAAATGAACCTGACTCTTATTTTATTTTGGAAAGTATCAAAATACCGGGGTTTTGAAAATAGGATGTTTCCTTGCCAATTTTCAAATAAAAGTGTCCTTTTCTTAAAAAAAAATGGAATTGAACATGCCGAGAAAATCGAGATTTTCCCCACCCCTAATAAAAATTATTAAATTTCCCTGAAAAATTTGAACGTTTGCAATCCATTTCTTCTTTCCATTACAAAGAAAACTCGGGTCAAGTTTCGGGTCAAAAATTTTAAAGCTATCTGTCTACGTAAAAGGTTGTACTGTTTACACTATAAACTGGTAATTAATGCTTTCTTTGCTAGGGCTACGAAAATTCTTTTATTTCACTTAATTTTTTACCACAGTGATATTATTATTCATTGTTTTTTATAAAGATAAATCTTGTGAATTTCTAACATATTTAAACCTCAAAAGTAAAAGAACCTGCCAGAGAAATCACTAAGTTATACATATTGAATAAAAATTATAATATTGTAATCTCTATGACGTAATTTTAATACACTGTCTTACCGAAACAATTTAAATCACATTTGAATCCTTTCAACTGTCTTCATGATTTGGAAACTACACTGCACAAATAAATAACACTCAACATTTCCTTTGTTTTTCTTTTCATTACGTACAATATTCAATCATCAGCATCTGTATCCCTGATGGACTCATGAAGAATATTGAGAGCGTAATTTATTATTTTTATAAGAAATAAATAGCAGTTCATATGTAGTATGGCAGTAAAAATGTTCCTTTATTTTTTTCTTGCTGAATATTAACCAGTAGGATAAACGCAAAAGTAAACTCACTACAAAACAAATGGCATTTGTTAGAGGAACAAAATAGCAAGTGCGCATAAATTAGGTAGATGAAAATGTGGTAATGTAGATTAAAATCAATGCTAAAATTTAAAGACCCTTTTATCATTGAGCCGTCACAAATTATTAAATATATATTTATATATATATATATATATATATATATATATATATATATATATATACACATTATACACATATTTCGATAGATAGGCCACGGCCTTGATAAATGATTTGTAGTAAATAACAATGTAGGAAAGCGCCCTCTAGGTCTATCATCTATCTGCTTATCAGACAAGATTAAGAATCTCGCTAAAACTTAAAACTTATTATTAAACATTATAAACCTATTCGGTATGCAATCAGACAGCCTTGATAAAGTGTTTGTAATTTTGTAATGTCGAAGGAAAATGTCCCCGAGACTGATGACTCATTCGCTGATCAAAGCAAATAATAACCACCGCCATAAAGAAGGCAAAATATAGATTCGAATTTAAGTAATAAGGTATACGACCAAATTCAAACATATATATGTTTGGCAATTTGTAAATAAAAGTATTCTTTTCTTAAACACAAATGGAATTGATTAGAGGATTCATGTTTTGCTTTGGAGAAAACGTTTCTCCAAGATTACTGATATATTTGAAATAAAAATAAAATTTAAAAAATTAGAAGAAAATGATTCTAGCTACAATATAGAAATTTGGCTGCAGTATTCATCTAGAAACTAAGATTCATCATTTTGAAATGAGCAGCGCAGTGTCGTAAGTGGTGCGACTAATTACAAAACGGTTACAAAAAACTTATTTATATTCACACTGTCCGTCAAAATAATGTTACTCTGTCACGAAAACTTATGTCCAGATTAATAATATTATCATGGTCTTCCTGATGAGGCTGATAACAATTCTTATGGTACGCTATACTCTCTATTAACTTGTGCAGGATCGATGTAAAGCTAATATACCGACATTGATATTTGGTTGGAATGAAATATTTGGTGAAAAATTCCCGTAATTTAATTTGATTGAAATAAACTTTGTTATTAACATAGGAGGGAAAACTTATTTGAAATATTTTGCTGTAATGGGTCAAGTACAAAGAATTTATTATGAAACAAATAGTCACACCTACGACCATTAATTAAATTATTAAATATTTAAATTGAAGTGAATTGATAGTTGCCAAACGTTAGTTATAAGATTTTAATTTTAACATAAGACACAAATTGACGCTTGTTCACAGATTTCTAATCGATAGATGGTTTCAACCGCAATCGGTATTTATTTTTTCAGGCTGGTTAATATATTTATTTTAAATGTGAAATTGCAAATACGTTTTAAGAATGATTGTTCGCAAATTTCTCGTAAATTGAGCTCTACTGATAAAGTTGAATTCAATTAATTAATTGAATATTCAACAGCTGTAAGATCAGAACTTCAAACCCTAAGAGTTACGTAAAAACTGGGATTAAATTTTATTAACCTATATTACATGCTCTAAAGAAAGCAGAGCAGTTGTACTTTTCCATAAAAATTAGCCGCGCAGGGGTGTTTTTTTTAAAGTAAAACTGCTTCCAAATGTACCAATCTGCGGGATATTTCATTCGAGTATTCTGTTGAGGATAATTTTATTACTTTCTGTGATACGGCTAGATTGCTCAAATTATCTTTGACAATATGGAACAAGTAATGAGTTTTCGTTGTATAAAGCTGTTGTTTATTTTAGGAATATCGACGAAATGTAATAACCACATTAATTTTATTCATAAGGAAGTGGAAATAAGAGATCGACTTATTAAAAGAACTATTAAGTAGTAATCCTGCTGTTTCATGCAAACAATTTATTTAAATTTATTACATGGTAGTAAAGTATATGGGACAAAAAATATGCATGAAAAATCTTAATTTCCGAATAAAAAATGTAAATTTTCTATATGCAAACTGAAGACAAAGGGCCTGGAAACAAAGGGAAAGCTGAATATGCTGCGAAAAATGCTAAGTAGGAATCTACTGACACAAAGGCAATAAATAATAATTGCTTCCGACAACGTAACAAATAATGCATTTTATTTAAAAAAGTACTGTTTTGTGTTCGTTTCATTTCTAATGTTTCATTTTTTGTTTTATGATTTTCTAGGATGTATAATATATGTCATACTCTGATTATATGACGAAAAATGAAAATTGTTAATGAAAATTGTTATTTCTGTTTTACTTATTCATTATTTTAAATAGCAAAAAAACAAATTATTCCGCTCAAGGCTAATTTCTTTATTAATAATGAGTTCCTCTCTTTTGGTGCATGTTAATATGCCATTTAAACCAGATACGATATAATGCAACATAATTGACACGTTATCAAATATCGTGTAGAAGATAGCGCAGCGATATTTATATAATAAAATAAATTGTTATTAAAATAACCTCTGCCAAACATCTACAACCAAACGACATTGCAATATTTAAAAAAAATATATTTTGACATCGAAACATAAATTGATGACATATTATTCAGTGAACAAATTCAATAAAGGTCCAATATTAAACGTTGATTATTTCAAAATAATACAATCCATTGTAATGAAAAAATTAATACAAAGTATTTTGTGTTTTCAATGATTATTATTTCAATATAATAGGCGACAACAGAAGCAGGTTAAGAAATTTCCTGAAGGAAAATAAAATTGACTTCCTGCAAACATATCTAAACACGTTTAATTGTCTAATACTACTATGTGGTGTTAAACTGTTTAGTTTTACAGCTTAGTCGTATCTGCTTACTATTGGGCAGAATTTATCTTTAAATTAATTTTCTTTAGCCGCACAATCTTCTCGTCTAATTATGAGTATAAGTAATATGATATTTTTACATTAATACTTTAATAAAGTAGTATGTCTTTGAAAGTAAGAGTTCTTAAGGTTTAGAGTCAGTGTTTCTTTTATACATTGGTTTAACTCTCATATCTTGCCTTAAATTTTTTCGCTTTACTCTAAAAATGTTTACCGGACGGTCTAAAAATGGATGTATAATATTTATTTAAATATCTCGGGATGGATCATTTTGTTTGCCTTTTACATGAAATTAACATACCTTTTTATACATCGTTATTGCGTTTGAAATAACAAATTTACCTTCCAGTACACATTTTACATGTGACAATAAACTTAATTGTTTCATACCATTCTGTATGGAAATGATGTCAAACTATTAAGTTTTGGAACTTAATCATGTCTGTTTATTGCTAGACAGAGTTTATCCTTCCAGTGTATTTTCTTTAGCCGTATATCCTTATCGCCAAAATGTAAGTAATATTAGTATGATAGCCTTACATTAATATTTAATTACATAAAATATTATTGAAGGTAAAAGAGTTGTTAATGCTAAAAGTCAGTGTTTAGTTTAAACACGGGCTCATACCTCATATCTTGTTTCCAATTTATTCACTTTACTTTAACTCTTTCCGGATGGTCTAAATGTGGATGCATAATTTTTCTTTAAAAATCTTGGAATGGACACGATTTTTGAATTTTACGTAAAAGTAGCTTAATTTTATATATATATATATATATATATATATATATATATATATATATATATAAATACATATATATATATATATATATATATATACATATATATATATATATATATATACATATATATATATATATGTATATATCTATATGCGTGTTAAAGGGTAGATATATGCATAAATATTAAATATAAAAAAAATTACATTCGAACTATTTTCGTCATTTCAAATTGATGAACGAATTTACTAACGTTCCCCGTAACTCCATAAACAGAAAACATTACATTTTTCCAAAGAACTAAACCGCACTTATTACTCAGCAGGTGACAAACAAAAATGACTAGTGGCACGCACCGCTTCGATATGGGCGGATACGGCTATTTCTATCTCTTTTTATTATACGTAATGCTGGCGTTTGAATGTTGTTGAAATGCTGGCGAGTATTGAGTGCGTAGTGAAACTTTGAACTTAATGTAATTCATCTACGTACTATTAATACAACATCTTTTCTGTCTATGTCATCACCCTTTGTCAACGTGACAAAATCTAACCAAACAGCATCCCTTCACGAAACACGGTTCCTTATTTGAATAAAATCGTGTCTATTTGTACGATTGTAATATTTCATGTTGTATTGTAATATTTCATTTGTGCACATAAAAACAGTTAAAGGCAATATTTCATATATGATCCAGTCCATCTCCATCTTTTATTCATCATTCCTACTGTCATCGGCTTAAGCATTGTTGACATGGTTTGATGGTAGATATCTTATGTTCTTCATACATATCTTCACACAAACTGTATGTTCTTCGTAAAAGGGGTAAGATCACTTTAGATATTATGAAAAGTTGTTTCTCAGTTTTCAATTATATACTCTTAACTTATTAGAATAAACAAAGAAATAAATAAGCAGAGAAATGGTTCTCTATTTCATACTTATTGCCTTTGTACTTTCTTTTAAAACTTTAACTTATCTACCACCGTTAATATTTGCTTACCGTGCATACTAAACGCTTTTGTTGAAGTTGCTTAAAGGAAAAATATTCAACAAAATAAACAAACAGCGCAAGGTATAATATAATTATTTAGGCATCGCCTTTTCTTAATAATACATCACATATGTTCATTATTCCTTATCCTTCATTTTGAACAATTTCTGTACTTAAAATTATAAGTTGAAGACAAATATTACTCTCAAATCTCCAAGAAACGGTATATTATAGAAAATATTGATGTTCGATTATTCTGTTACGACTAGAAATCGCGTTACAAGGGTTCCATACTCACTTAAATATATAATTATTCAAAGACTTCCGTTATTACCCTTGAACTATTGACAAATATTTGTATGATTTTATATCACGTAAATTTATCACTTACGATATCTTTCACAGTAAAAATGTCATGAACATCTCCTGAAATATAAATTAAAGATCATCGCTGTAGTTTTTCTATAAATTTTAGGTAAACTCCTAGAAAAGACATTTTTTTTTATTTTGACTTTATTAATATAGTTTTGGAGGTTTTTTTTTAAACTTAAGTGTTGTATTTTTCAACATATTTGTTGCTCATTGAATTGAAATTCCTCAAAAAAAATTAAATTAAAAAATAATCAAGTAAACTCTTTATTCCTTTATGAATTTTTATGTAAATATTTCTAAGTGTTTGCGATATATGAAAACAATATGCTGTATTATTATACTAAATTTCAAGTCTTTACGTCTACCGGTTTCTGGAAAAAACATTATAGGGTCTTTTAGCAATACTTCTAGAACTACTTAATTTAAAATTTTCAGATAAATATTTTATAATTATGAAAAATCAATACCATTTTCATTTTTTCCAAATAAAAAAAGAGAAAGCCAACTTAGAAAATTAAAAATAAATCTACGAATAAATAAATATCTCATGTTGATAAACACACTTACGTACCAGTCCACACACACAGCACAGTCACCATTTACAGTCCATAAAAATGCGAAACACGGATCTTCAAAAAACATGTATTTCAACAAGAAAAATATTTTATTCATTTCATATTTCATATGTATAATATTTTATATATTTTTTTATTTAGGACTTTATAAAAAAGTGTCTAGTATGTATTTACGTTTGGGAGTGATGGAAATAAAAAAAATATGTTTAAAATTTAAATTTTAAATTATGAACTCTTTCCACGCTCTAACGACTGTGATCACCTTTTTGAAACCTATACTGTAGTTTTGGATCCAACTAAATATATATTTGTGATTACTAAACAGTGAAAATAAGTTAACAGTATTAACTACAGGTACTATAAAATAATTCATTAAATACTGTCCGCAAATCCCACCAAATCAATTTTACTACTAAGAATGACGGGAACCAGCAATTTATCCAAAATCTGACCGAGATATCCGCCTCGCACTCACATCGAGTTTTCGCAAAGAAGTACGCGAAGTGGCACAGGTGGGTGACTTGGGCTCAGTGCCAACGATTACGCCCGCCTGGCGCGCGTAATTCAACACACAATTGTAAAAAAAATGACAGCTGACTAAATGGATCGAATTTAAGGTAATTCGAGGTTTAACATTTGTTTTATCCCGGATAACGTTTATGACTTTCCTGCTACTGTAGTGTAGTCATACCTCAAATTTGTTAACAGAAAAATCCATCACCGTTACGGGAAGGTGCTCCAGTAAACACAAGTTGGAGAAACTTTTTAAGTATATTATGGAACTAAGGTTCGCTTGCAGAATTTAAACTGCAAGTTTTATATTTCCTCCCTTCGAAATAATTTTTCTTCTTACATACACTATTTAACCAATAAATAAACCTAAATCTTTAAAATGTGTGATTTTTATTATATATAAAATTCATAAGTAAAACAATTCAATTAGTATAATTATACCCAAAGATCGGTTTTTATTTAGACGAATATGCATATAAATAACATCGATTTTCCCATGGTAAATAATATTATGTTGCCATGAAAGAAGCCATATAAAACCACAGGCACAGCAGATAATTTCTAAACTAATAATGAGGAATGTTATTATTATTAGTGTACTATACTTTAAAACGATATGACGGAACTATTGTGAGACCATTGTCTTCTCCGTCTGTCTTCTCATACAACCCTTTTTTTCTTGTTAACCATGTAAACTATAATCCTGTATTATAAAAAAAAACAATTGTTATCGTTTAAACATCAAAGAAGAAATATATAAGGATTATTAAATTATTTTTTTTATAACTTTATCCAAGTCAGTTCTAGCAATATTGTTTTTTCAACAATTTTTTGACCATGAAAATATTTCTCCCACTTCATCTCAGAAACTATCCTGAAAGTATCCTTACTGGAAATTTGTTTGCATTTTACAGAAATACTACAGTAACGATACCACATTTCATAGTTTTTTTAAGATATTTCAAATGCGTTTATGTCTATCCTGTAAATAATGTACTATAAACATTTGCAAATAGTTTAATCAAAATGCTATATACGTTCATATTTGTTTGATTCTTTATGTAACCATCGTAGTGCGAGTTACTTTCACACATGACAGGATTTATTTTGAAACAGAGACGAAAGGGCAATAACAAAAAACAGAAAAGAAAGAGATTTAAAAGCGATCTGAACTCAGTATTTGAGCCACATTGGAGTGAACGAGAATCCATAATGTAATTGATCGACTGGCATTCACCGCATATAAAAATATAGTAATTGTATTAAATGTTAGATAGATTTGGAGATAGTAAATTTAAATCGACTTTCTTTTGTCATTAATAAAAAATTATATTGTGAGTAAGATTGAAATAAATTTGTTGGAATAAGAAAAAAAACTGTTATCATAAAGATAGTCAATATTTTTCTTATTAAGTAAAATTTCTACAAACGGAAATAAAAGAATTTTTCGTATAAAATCCCTGTCTAACATACGGTTAAGTTCCCATGTGTAAAAAAATTAACACACAGCAAAAAATATAACAATGCTTTTAGAACAAAAGCAATTACAGATAAAGAGATAATGTCATCAATAATGTCTTGAATATACTTTTCATTACTTCATTATTTATTGCCGTACGTAAGGTGTGAAAATCAATCTATATTAGAAATGAAAGAAAGAATAAGAATAAAAGCGGCCACTAAGAAATTGAATAAGCTCTGACATCTCTAAATAGTGCCAAGTCACCGCTAAAGAGATGTAAAAATGAAGCTAAGAAAAAAACACACACATTAAAATATAAACTGTTCCACTAAACATTGCCGTTTAGTACGACATTATAATGACGATAATATGAAAAAGTATTATGACAGTGCCTGTGTCCTGTATAATTGTTTGTCGGCACTGTAGCTTGTCAATTATTGACCAATCCATTCCATGTCTCAGATTTGCATAGGCAGATGCAAGTCGATTGCAGGGTGAATTTCATATGAAGTTAAAATATTCCACTATAGATCTGATTTATGATTTATGAACAGCAATTTTTAAGTAATGAAGGCACATCCATGTACAAGCGTACACGCGCACACGCGCAAACGCACATGTGCATATGCGCACAAGCGCCACCGCGCATATGCGCACACGCGCACTCGCATACCCGCTCACACGCGCACGTGTTCTTTCGCGCACACGAGCTCACGCGTAGAAGCACACACGCGTACGCATTCTCACGCACATTCGCACCCGCGCACACGCGCACACGCGCTAATGCGCTCGCATGCACAGGCGTACACATGTATACACATAATAAAGCTGAAAAATCCAAACTTAAACCATGTTTTTAGTTCTGTGAAAGTATAGTTCATATAAAATTTTGGTTGGTATCGCAAAGAGACATAAATACAAATTACATTACTATTATAGTTTTGAAACAAATAGTCATTGAATAATCTTATAAGAAAATATATTTTAATAAAAAGCAAATGGAAAAAATATTATAAAAGTTTATTAAAAATAAGCGAGTCATAATTGCTAAATTTAATGGAAGATGTACTGTGAGGATATCTGACTGTCTTATTCTCTCTCGTAGATTACAATTGGCACCTTACGGAAAATGACTGTAGTACTTAGTATAGCGGGTCTTGTAAATTTTTAAGGTTTGTCAAACATTACTTTACTCCTTATCAGCTTGTATTATTGACTGAATACTACCTTAAGGACAGAGCCGACGTTATAGTATTTTTTTCGAGTGTTCTTACTACTTTCCTTGTGTAATTTTTCCCAATTGATACCTATATGAACATGTTTTCGTCATCTCACAAAACAATTATGATTCTAGTGCAGATAGTCTATCATTCATTTCAGTCGGTTCATTTAAAATGCATATCTCGTAACTGTTAAGAGGGAAAAATCTTTTCTAGTTTTAACAAAAACTCTCACGGAAATTTAACGATAACTTAAAATAAATTAACTTAACTAACTCATTGTTTAAATAGCAAATTTATATTACACGATCTCAATTTTTACTTGTAAGTATATAAGTATGAAAATTGTTATTTAATTTTTTATTCTCTTCATGTTTTATATTCTAGAGAGCTATTGATAATGAGAGCCGCATACATAACACAATATTCATTGTCTCGTACAATTAGGTAAATAATATTTGTAAGTAAGCATATCGGAGAAGCTGAAACAATACATGAATAAATTCAACATATTTACTGGCATTGAATTGATCTAACCCTTAGCGACCAGGTAGAGATCTAGTAGGAAAACTTTCTTATTACGTGATGGGGATATCGCAATAAAAAGTAAATATCAAATTAATCAATGAAAAATAACTAATTAAGAAAATAACTTTTATTGTTGTAACAAAACAAGAAAACCCGCTGAAATGAAATTTTACAACGAAACAAAAACATATTTGAGATAGTATTTAAACTTATCATACGGCAAAAGAATGAGTATTAAGAAAACAGGAAAAAAATTATATAAAAGGGATATAAAATTTACCTTCTAATGTAGTGACGTAATTAAATTTTATAGTTCATTATTACTCTTACGTAAATCATGTAAAATTATTCAGTTACAATTAGATAAAAAACGTTTATGTGTTTAGTAACTCGCTTAATCGTGCCCCTTATTTTCTCAGCCGTACAGTCTACTTGTCATTATCACTTATCTAAATATGAGTGATGATAAATGTTTTATTGCTACGGTAATATCTCTAAATGAAAGGATAGTAGTTCTTAAGGCTAAGATTTAATTATAGGTTTATGAAACTATTAATTTTTTATGTCGACATAAATATTCCTCCTTTTTTTACATTTTACTACGTGACTGTCACCAAATCAATGTTAATTAGGAAATGACGTAATAAAAAAAGTAACAGTCTCAATATCAATATAATTATCTCTTTTATACTACTGTACTTTCCTGAATTTTAGCTGCTTCATCAGTTAGCGCTTTGAGCTACTTGGGGCCACGTTTTTTAGTCGTTTTATATTGGTGTAACGTCTATATTAATTCTTATGTAATATCGTTAACATATGCGTACTACGAGATAAATATATTTATATAATTTAAATTTAAAACAATATTCAAACTGACTTCTCCATTTCAAATTGATTTCATACTTATCCGCCTACCTTGTTTTCCGTTTTATGTTTTACAGTACCTCCAAAAATTAAAGTCGGTTTCGGTTTTTTCCAAATAATTTTTTTCTTATTTATTTTATATTTCGATATTGGTCTAAAATTATATAATCTTTTGAAAATAACTGATTTCTTATTTATCTATTTGTAAATTATTTTATGTTTAATTATAATTTTTTAAGTAATTATAATTTAAATCGATTATCTGAAATTTCGCACACTGGTGGTGAATATAATTATCGATATATGTGAATTAATCGAGCAACTTCTTTACGTTGATATCACACCTATGAAAAAAAAATTCTCGCTCTGTGGTATTTGATATATAAACCAATTTTCGGTCTTGACGCTGAAACAATTTTGAATTAATAATATTAAAAACACATAAAAAATCAATAATTTGAAAATTGTTTACTTTGCTCTAAAACACAAAGGAGAAGGTACGGATTGCTTTTTATAACTTATTTTGATTTACACGAAAATTTAAATATAATATATTGTGCTTGCCATCAATAAAATGGTTTAACTAGGTAAATGTAAAAAAATAGTATTAACAATATAATAACGTAAAGTAAAGAAAAGAAACATAGTTGCAATTAAAACCGATATACTCAGGCCTCGTTGAACAAAGTCTTAATTATATTTCCCGCTAAGTAACCAGAGACCGGGCACAAGGCCCAGAGAGGAAGTAAGTACTATAGAAATTAAAACTCTATTTAATTGGTTATTGTCTGATTTAATATTACAATTTGCAATTGAGCGAAACTTTGGAGAGATAACCATTTCCGTAAAAATTCTGAAGTGATTCATCATAAATAAAATCGGTAATGAATATAGACTTGATTACAAAAGAAATGTAGAAGTTTCGTATATATATATATATATACACATACACCCACACACACACACACACACACATACACACACACATATATATATATATATATATATATATATATATATATACACATATTTTTTTTTTAATTTTTGAGAAATGTTAATAAAAACCATTAAATATATTGATGGCAGTACATTATCCGTGATTTTATACTTCTCAATTCAGGAAGGGAAAGAACATAGCTTATATCATTGACAATTTTTTAAAAATGTAGTATTACATTTGAAAACCCATGCTCAATGAAATTTTTTGTTTATGAGTAAATAAGGGCATAATTTTTGTATTCAAATATAATGGATTCAGTGTAACGGATTATTTAACGCGTAAAAGAGAAATTAAAAATATATCTCTTTTCAGTTTTTACATATGATAAATAAACAAATCCACGAGGTGATTTAATTTATTGAATGACCTTCAACCAAATTTCCATAAAATGAATCAGGCACTTTAAAGGCTGTTAGTAATATTTGGCGAAAGGTTCAATGAAAAATCATCTATTCGCGTAAAATGTAAAAACCTGGTTTAATTTAATTTAGTTTTGTTTTGATGCATATTTATTAAATGTACTGAATGCATTAAAAAAAACTCAATTAAACTGTGTTTGATCCAAATATCAGAACCCGGTAACGGACCGTCTAGCAGACGAACTAGCGCACAGATAAAGTTCTCATTTTCTGCAAATAGTACAGTCAAATAAGGCGATAACCTCTAAGAATATATGGTTAAAAATATTTTTTAATTTATGAAACCATATTTATAAATGGCAAATAAAGTAATATGATATATATTCTAAGTTACTAAATTTGAATAATTTAAATATATTGTTAGTAATTGTGGAGGTTTTATAACACAATAATTCTTCATTTGTCTTGCATATCGAATTTGTATATGATTAATATTATTTGTAAATATTTTTCTATATCTCAATAATTGTTATAAGTTAAATAATAATAGTATTATTTTCATTCTATAATTTATTTTTTAAAGTGTACTATTTATCTGGCACCTATTTTTTTCGCAAGTTTACTTTACGTATTGGCCCTTATTTAAAAGGCCAATACGTAACGTAAACTTGCGAATAAAACAATTATTTTTAATCTCAATTAAAATATTGAACAATTTTGTTTTTAATCAAATAATAAATAGCAATAATATTTGGTGCTCTTTTTGAAAAATACTCTCATTCATGAGCCAAATTCACTCCATACTCTTATAACTATAAATTGCCGTTTTATGAACGTAACTGTACTTTATTGGACTGAGACAAATCTAATTTTGTAATTTCCAAGTAACTGAAGCTAGATAACAAGATTAGTAATACGTAATTTGTATTCAGAAACGCGTCCTTAAAACTACCCACACACTATACAAGATCCATTTCACTACAGCGCTGAAATGAAACTGTAACTTAACTGAAATAATATGGGAATATTCAGCTTGTAGTTACGTTGACTTTCCAGAAAGAGTATTTTCAGAGACACATGTGGGTGGGCGTAGTGCCAACGATGGCGCCCACTTGGAGCTAGTAACTAAGAAGGCAGTAGGAACGAATAACGACATTAGAATAAAATTATCAAATTTGAAATAAATCAAGGTAAACAATTGAAATAATACCGGACAAAGTGTAGGAATTTTCCATTACTATGTAAGGTACTCATCAAATAAGATGATGGTAAATAAAGTGCTGTTGCCGGAATATACAGTGACAAAGTACAAGGGCTGCAGTAACGATTAACGGCAATAGAATAATTATTGGTATAATAACTTCTCAATGTTGTAAATGTTGCATTCTACATTTACAGAATTTCGATGTACACGGGAATATCAATTGTATTTTATAATTTTCTCGTTATAGTAAAGTATAATTTTGTGGTTTGCTTTTCTTTTAATTATATAGTCCTTTTCAACTACTTTTTTATAAATCGAAATAAAACCGGCATTTTACATAACGACTCATATGTTTGGTTTCTTACGTTTTCTAAAATAAAGTTTACTTTCGTATTATTAAGGAAACATGAATTGATTAAAAAAGTCCCTAAATTCCCTTGAAAATTTTAAAACAATTAGTGAAAACAAATTATTCGTTGAAAATTTAATGAATTGAAATGAAAATTTTGCGACTATTACTTCTTTATACATAACACTCTTTAAAATGTTACGTAGGTAAATAGAAAGTTAAAATTTAATTTAAAAATAAATACTAATAATTTCTACAGGATAATTATTTTCAAAGTGTTCTAAGGTCATTTGATTGACTACAGTTTTTAATGGATATTTATGATCCTAGAAAGTGATTAAAAAAGACGCGTCGAAGCAACATTGTGATAAAATTTATGTAGTTGATAAAATTTGTTCATTTGCAATTATTGAAAGATGTTAAGTATAACAAGAAACATATCTGTAACTCTTTTCGTTTATTATTAAAATTCGTATTTTATGAAAGCCTTAATAATTATTTTGGGAAGATCGGCTAAAGAAGGCAAACAATTTTTTGAATTTTTCTTAGAAAATTCAGGCGGCAAGCACCATCGTAAAAAAGAATAAAAAATAACAAGACATACCAAAAATACAATGGCTTGTGTTTGACGAATATGAATTTACTATATATATATATATATATATATATATATATATATATATATGTATTTACTTACCAAGGTATCTGTGTGAATGTGGAATAAAATACTGCTATCGTTCACAATGTTATGCGTATTTTACCACATATAATTTTTTGTAAATTTGGAGACATTTTTCTGACCTTGCAATATAATTTAATTTCATTGAATTTTGGAGAAAAAAAAATGTTCTATCGCCTTATTACAAGACCAAATACAATTTTAAGTGAATTAATTAACAATCATAGTGCAACTTTACATGCGAAACGTAGTACTTACATATTAGTATGTAAAATACTAATGACACCTTTTGTGAAAGAAAACTTATACCACATATTAATTTTAGAAATCAATAAAAATATTTATTGATCTTAATAATATGTTGTAATAACATATCGTTTTAATTAGAGTATATTTCACATTAATTTTTAACTGCGATTTTCTTGCAGTAAAATATTAATACAGGAACAGAAACCATATGCGTCATATTTATAAAGATTTGGGATATTCGTGTATGGGATATTCTCGTAGCTGCAAAAATTGCTAAAAATGTATTAGTGATGATACTAGCAAAAGTAACTAGAGCTATGAATTTTACAAACTAAAACTTACTGGTTCTTTAAAAAGCATTCCTGCAAAAATATATATTTATTTTCATTAATGGAAAAACACTTTCCTTTAACAATGGGTGTTTTTTAATAAATTCCTTACTTCAATTGAATAATAAAAAGTGAAATATCGAAACAAAAATTGCTTTACTATATTTAATATAGCAATATTATGCCATGTTTTGTTACTAATTATTTTTTAAAGACAAAATGTCTTTAGAAAATAATTCAGAAAATATATTTTTAACTTCTTTGGCAAAGGTTTAAATATTTCTGTTGTGAATCTTTTTGAACTTTTCCTCTATTTTTCTTTAAAAAACTCTCTACAAAATTTATGTTTACATATTATTGTCAACTAAAGAACTTTCAGCAAAATGGTTTTAAAGAGAGAATTATTGCTGACGTTCGCAGCTCGTTTTATATAAAACGAGACAATTTATATAACAAAAGTAGAGAAAGGAAATAACATTAAACTGATAACACGCTCAAATAAACAAATTTGAGACATTAATAGAACAATTAAAATAACACAGCAAATTATTTTAATAACGGGTATAATGGTAACCGCTAAGCGAGTTATTAGTAATTATTGTTAAAGCCAGCGGCTAATTGTTTTGCACTATTATTCCGTGAGATTCATTAGGTGCCATTAACTAAATTATAGTGGGCCAATGGTTTTCAGGGGTTTGTGAAAGTTTAGACTTAAACGCATTTAATAAATATTTTTTTGTAAATTACACATGTTGATGTAAAAAAAAATCAATAAAAATATCTATCCAAAGTTTGAACAGAACAAAATTTTCTAAATGTTTGTGGGGAATTGCTTGAATACTAAACAATTAGGCATTGATTTAAAGGTGAAATATTTTTCATGCTCACTAAAATTGCATTTAGGTCATCTTAACTCCATTTAAAATAAATTCTTAACTGTTAAATTTTTAAAACATTTGTGATAAAAGAATAAACATATGTGATAAAAGAATACTACATTTGTGATAAAATAATAAACATATGTGTAATTAAATAGTAAGTTTACATTGTCGTCTTTACAAGTAATTTTTTAATTGTATCAAAATTTTCAGTATTATTAACTTAAAAGGAATAAGGAACTCTTAAAAGAATACTTATGTGTCTGCCCGTATGTACGTCAGAATTATTTTTCTCAGAAACTGCTTGACGCAGGAACTTGAAATTGGGCATAGTAATAAAATATATTAATCTGCCATATCTAAAATATTCATTTTAATATTTTAGGGAGAGTAAATTCAGTATATGTACATGTTTTTTTCAATTTCATATTTAGTGATGGGTGCTGTTTGAAAGGGCTAGTAGATTCTTATAGAGTCTTAAAAACATTTCCTTTTAATTTTAGTTAATGTGTCTTTAGAGGTATAGTAAAAAAGATGCACAAAAATATTGTTTCACCATCTTATTTTCGAATCTACTAAACCTAAAACGATGAAAAATGTTGGTTTTTAGAAGACCACGCAAAGGTTATGGGAAACCTATAGTAATGATTCTAGATATTATACAATTTTAAATACTCCCCATGTTTTTACACGAACGAGAGATACAGCAGGCAATAAATTTGACATTTCTGTGTCAAATGTTTTCTTAGAAAAACTACTTGACAGACGGATAAATGTACGAACAGGGGTGGGATCTATAAGGGTTTGTCTCTTTCTGTTCTTTTTGAAGTATGGAATCATTAAAACGACATCTACATTTTTGTAAAGTGAACACAGTTTTACAAATTATTTTGTTTTCGTTTATTGTTATGGATTTAGCAAAACAACATATACCTGAGGAAAATGTACACGGAGGACAAATTCTGCTTAATATTGCGTAGATACAATTAAGCTCAACAACTGAATAATTTACTATCATTTCTACGAGCTTAGTTGAGTTTGCACACTGTAAGGCGAATTATCAATTCTTTTCCCACATATTTCTTCGTGAATTATTTAATATAGTTTGTCTCTTGTTATATTAAAAGAATAAGTCATTGAATATAAAAAATAACTTCTATTGTAGATATTTCTCATATTGGCGCTTATTTTTATACGCTGTTTATTCTATTAAACAAATGTAAAACTTTTCAGTAAATCAATTGGGTTGAAATTTATATTTCGATGTAAATATTATTGAAGTTTAAATTTTGATATTAATCTGATAAATCCCGGCAAACTTCCTACTAAGTTACCAAAATTATTTCTTTAATTTAAAATGAGTAAAAATGATATTAGCTATAGCAAAAAGTAATACTGGGCGACTTATCCTAGTTATTTCTGGATTTCAAGGCTACTTACCCAATATTAATATACCTGGGTAAGTGGCTCAAGTTTCGAAAGTATTACGTGCTACTTTCTTCGCCCTTATTATGATGATATATTGAAGTTACCAATATTAACTTATTTCAACGCACACTTGTAATCATATGATACTTGTAAATCCAGTTCTCGACTCTCACATTTTCACTCTAGACTAAAATTTCAATAATTAAATAAAAAGTAGGTTATTGTTATTATTAGTGTTTCCATATTTGAATACTCAAACACACGATTATTTACGCACAGTAAAAACACGCCCTGAGCTATTCGGTCAGTTTAATGTTTTATAAGGTGAATTTATTGCCTATATCATTTACAGCCGTAAAAACATGACCCATATTTAAAGAATTAAATATCTACAATGGTCGTTTTTATGTTTCCACGACCTGTGCGTAGACTTCAAGAAACTCTGTTTTTCACTATTTTAGGTTACTATGTAAGCAATATCTTCAGGTTATGTATTGAATTGAATTATATATTTTACCATGACCATTATTTAGGTTTTTCATTTGAGGTACGTAGTCCGACACAACATTGACTATAATATTATTGCATATAAGTTAAATTAAACGTGCCATTAATAAATTCACTTATGCAATTATCTCGCGGTTTTGTTCCTCCCAAAATGCATTTATTCATAATATTTATGAATAAATATATGCACATATACCCAAATACATACTTATGTGTATACTTATATCTATGTGTGTGTATGTATGTGTATGTATATATATATATATATATATATATATATATATACACATGAATATGTACACATTGTGTCTACTGGAATACATGTCGGAAAAGAAAGACGCTATCCGTTGGCCATAAAGGAATACATTGTCGTTGAAATAAAACACGCTTTTTTTTAAATGAGTGTAACAAAATTTCATTCTTACTTTAGTTTTTAGTGTCATGATTCTTTGTCATTTTACTTATCGTAGGTTGTAAGTTTCATTTTGATTTAACACATCCAATTGTTACTCGGATTGCGGAGTTAACCCGCAGTGGCGTGGCAGATGGCAGTTGTTCACGAGTTATTCCTTCGGGCTGCTCTGAACGATGTGCGTAAGTATCGTGTGAACGAAAAAGGCTCTAAATAATTATGAATATTATTTTAAATTTAAAAAAAAAGAAACTTATATTTGTTATTTTAATGACAATCAACTATTTATCAGTCAAGGTACAACGACTTTCTTTGTCCGACATTTATTCCCGGATACAGTATATATATATATATATATATATATGTATATGTATATATATATATATATATGTATATATATACATGGAAAGCTACCAATTTACGCACAGGAATGACATTTTTGAAGTCGTTTATTTGGACGAATCGCGGTCATACTTTGATACCAATAGCCAATTTAGGAAATATTACAAATCTTGTTAATAATTTACCCTAACCGTGGTTTAAATATGGATTTACATCCACGTTGGTTCAATGGAAACCAACATATGTAGTTCTACTGTGTGCTTTTTTATCTTCATTATATTTTCTCAGTTATCTTCTACATATAAACTTAAAAAT
This sequence comes from Druceiella hillmani, assembly GCA_039881145.1. Classification (NCBI taxonomy): domain Eukaryota; kingdom Metazoa; phylum Arthropoda; class Insecta; order Lepidoptera; family Hepialidae; genus Druceiella; species Druceiella hillmani. The sequence goes on along the minus strand of JAYKKI010000004.1, from coordinate 18,372,376 downwards.
ATTATGTGTTAACAAACAATCTAAAAGAACAATTGTATTTTTTACGCCAAAATTCATTAAGGAATAGATTTACCAATGACATCAAAATTGACACCATCGTGATAAGTTAACTGTATGTTGGTTCATGCACTAACTTATTAGTAGATGTCACTAGTAAACATCGACTAACTCATTACCAAATATCGCCAATAATAACATCTGATAATGAATTAATTAATGACCATATATTCAAAATAAAATTAGCCCTATAACTTGCATATTTTTTATATGAACTAAGCGCAGTAAATTTTTTATTGCTATGAAAATCTAATAAGAAAATTATGAATTTTTAAAACCGTTTATCAGCTTTGTTATAAGAACAAAATATTTTATTACATTTTCCTTATTGAAGTTCTTATGCTATGTTATTTCAATATTTTTTTCATTTTACTTATCATACATTAAAAGTCATATTTTTTTTTTCAAAGATATAATATGACATAACCCGCAGTGATTAAGATGCAGCTTATAATATGCTGGGTCAATATTTGCTTTTTTCAAGAAGTGCCAATGACTTGGAATTTATTGCTAAATGTGAATTAAATAAATAAATAATGTTATTATTTCGGCTCTTTGTTGTGTAGAAGCTTGCAGCCATGCAGGCGACGTAGATGCGGAAAAACATTTTTAATCTACACTTCAGAGTTCTATTGCACTCTCAAGTACATTGCACAATTTTAAATATTTAAGTATACACAGTATTCATAAGTATTAGTATTATTTTTTACTGCAAAATATTTATATAGCCTTCTTTATATCAAGCATAGGCGTCAAGAACTGTTACAATCAGTACAGTCAATTATAAATTTCCACTTAATTTAAGTAAACTTCCAGATATTATTTTTTCCAGATATTTTGTACTTTAGTTGTTTTGGTAATGAGCGATATATTATAACAAATATTTTCAATAACATTTATAGTCTTATCTCATTTAAAATTTTCGAAAACAATAGTTTTTGTGGTTCTTATAACTCGCACTTTCAAGAATACGGTAAACGAAGGAAATCAAGAAACTTTGTCCATGCGTGTAAAATTAAACTGTAAATTTCTCTGACAAACATTTTTGAGTTTTATTATAATAAAATAATGAGGGCTTTTTGTTTTTACTCTATCAAGTTTTAAGCTTTTACATGAAATGGTTTTTTTCCAGAAAAACAGCTGTCATAAACGGAAATATGGATGATTTCGCTTTTTTTCTTTAAAGTACGGTATACTAAAAATATAAAATAGAATTTGGAAAATAAAAATAGCCAATATTATAAGTTATTCCTATGAACGATAATGGAATTTCATTTAAAATTTGACATTTTATATACCATTATTGGAATTTTGAATGGGTAATGAATGGGATTAGCTTTTACAGCCTACTAAACTTGTAGTGCCTATGTATTGCTAGTTAAGATATTTGGGGAGGGAAGATAGACAACGCTGCAAATATTTCTTAGCAACGTATAATTGAAATCATTAAATCTTGCCCTATAAAACAAGAAGTTTATCTTAATTATTTTCCGTTTTTATTTTATCGAGAGAGAAAAAAATTATAATCACAGAATTTTTAAGCTTTGAAATACAACTAAAAAAATCGACAAATCGAAATCGAAAAAGAAACTCTTTTTAAAATTTAAAATGTTAAATATAAATTGAAATTATTTAGATACACTCAAAAGCATTCTAATATCTGTACATCTTAGTTGTTACTCTATTAAATTGAAACATAAATTTATCACACGAAATTGTACTTTGTGTTTCAATCAATGAAAATAGTTTAGCGACAAAAACATTGAAATGACAGAAATTCACCAAGAATTTTCAAATATTTATACGGTTAAGCCTAATTACAATTAAACAATAAAAGGATAATAAAATAAAACTGGGATAGTAAATAAGAAATCAAATTTGATATCGCAAAAACGATATGAAGGAATATGTTTGGAGAGCATCGTTTCTTATTATATTAACTGTATATTATACTTTGATGAAATATAAAATAATACGTTTGAAGATCTCAAATCTGACTGCAGAAATAATGTTATTTAAACACGAAGGAAATAACAAAAATAGTTAAATGCTATATAGCAACACTCGATCTCTCAGTTACACAATTTTAATTTCATTAGTTTATTAAGCCATGGTTACTGCTGCTTAGATTAAAACTAAGCTTTTGTCGGGTAATAGCGTAAAAAATTAAATTACTTTTTAGACCTCATCCAAAATTTACCATTAGAAAAGTTTTATAAAACAAGTTTTGTGCTGAAGCGAGTAACTCGTGAAATTCAGTATTTCAATCTGCGGGTAATATTAAAACTTGCACAATCAATGAAACGCCTAATAAATTTAAAAGTTTATGCAACCATTGTTAAGAAGAATTACAAGAATTTCAATACAGATAAACACTTTACACTCCACGTTTCTATACATACACGTCGTCAAGGAGCCAGACCAACCCTCACGCGTCAGTACCACATCAAATGTTATGAACCGAACGTATTTTTACACACTAAAGCATTATTAACTTTACTAACAAAGTGAAAAGATATAATTTCCATATAAAGTACATTTTTCTTCCATAAAAGGATCTATTAGGACGGGATTTTTTTGGTCTCGGTTTTGAATTTCCTGGCGAGGGACCCTTATACGCATTAGCATTCATAAAGCGGGAGGGACACACCCACCCCACCTTGCGCCTTGCGGGTGAATTTATCGCACCTATCTTTCAGGACAAAGTGTTAAAATGTAAACCATGAATATCCTTATTATTCTTCGGCTAGTGATATGCTGGTCATGTCGAATTCATGTTTATCTTAAAATATGAATTTGGTATTATTTTTAGAGCATTAACGAATCAGATTACAGTTTAATATTATATATTGTATTGTTTGTTGAAATTGCATAATTCACTTGACTGATTGTTAGATAAGGAACCTCCTTTTGAGCAAAATTGATCTACCTATTGAAATACAGGATATTAAATATAATTTTTGCAAACCACAGGAAAAGACATTCCATATCTTATTAAAGAAGTATCAACATAACTTTAGAGTAAAAAGTTACATCGTATTGTTTCTGGAGATATTAAAGGCCATTGAGCAATCTTGATATTGAACATCTTTTCATGCAATCCATTTTTGACGCGTTTTTAATTAACTAAATTTCAGATCAATGCTAATGTGAAATCAATATTGTTCAATCAATTCAATGACTCCATTTTTCAACGAACATCACTTTTCTTGAAGGGCCAGTTTTGAGATTTGTCTGCACTGTGTTATATTATTTGGAAATAGGATTATCCTGTGACCGTCTTTTCGGACTTGAGAATACACAATATTTTTTATTGAGTGATCATGAGGGTTATCAAGTAACTGACCATTGAGAGGCAACTGCGCGTTCCAGAGCTTTCCAATGCAAATATAAAACATGTAAGTCGTTAGTTTTAACAAATTTGACATTTGTTTGTTATTGCTATCATTAATTATTAAACAAGAAATAACCATGTTCTTTACATTTTATTCACTATAGCTATATAGCATCCTTATAAAACTTTTAATAAATTATACCTTTCTTCAACCAGTAGATCCTTTTTTTCATAACCACCTAATGCGGTTGTTTTAATATATAAAAACTGAGTAGAACAACTAACATTTGACTTTGACAATTAAAAGTCAAAATAAATACTGTAAAGAGAAGAAATACATAAAACTTAGGAATGATTTTCGAAGACCATGAGCCCCTATTACAATCGTAACTGAGTTGACGAATAAATGTGAAGTACGGATACCAAAATATATTTGACACCAATGATTTACTCGTTCAATTTTTTTCATTCTGGGGAAATTTACTTTCAAATAATAACGTTAATAATTAAGGTATCAAATAGTATTTCGTTTTATACAAATGAAGATTCAAGTATATGAAATTAAATATTTAATTTACAATTTGTTCAAATATGAAATTGAGAAAAAGACGGCTTTGGGCTTCAATGCATGAAAACTTGGATTTTTTGGCCGCTCTGTTGTCAATTTTTTATAACGTTGAGAAGAATTGCATATTTCTGTGGCCACTAGTGTATTCGTATGCGCGTAACAATGTGTTTGTATGTGTATGTGTGTATATTCACACGTATACGATTGACGCTTACACATATACGGACACTTTTGTGCACATATATGCATATAAACAAATCCATCAATTGGTCATTCTGTGGCATGTCATTCATACACGTAACGATGTTTCTAGTTTTATTTGATATACATAAATATAGAATAAAGCAAACAAACAAAGCGAAAACTTTATATCTATTACTTTGTAAATAATATATATAACAACAAATTCAACTGCTTAAGTATTACATGATAAGAAATTAAGTACCGGAAATCATTGAGTATATTCTCAAAAAATATACCTTAAATGGTACTTAAATCTAGGTAAGAATTTCAATAAGAAGACAATTTTCCATTTAAGTTATGAAATAACTTGTTTAACTGTTTAACTGGACACTTCTTTGTGAGATTAACGTAGACAATTGTTTATTAACTTTATCGAGGAAATAGGTTTTGGTTACCTAAAAAGTTGAGCAATCAAATTTTTACCAATTCAAAAAAGTCAAGTTATCAGTACGTCAGCAAATTTAGCTATGTTTTGTGTTTAAATGCGATTTTGAAATTGTGAGCTTTTTCATATATATGAAGTTTATAAATCTTTATGAGATAAGAGGAAATTGGATTTTAATCGTATATTTTAAAACAATAAGACGAAAATAGGCTGATAATCACCAAATTCTAAAATATGTTTTACAGATTACCGCATTTCTATCAATATTTACATTAATTTTCTACAATTATAATAATTAACTCAAAATAGATATATACTTATCCTCAAAAATAACTAAGTTACTTTACAGTTTAATTGAAATTTAAGATTAAATATAATTTATAATATAAATTTAAAACCTCAACTTCTAATGTACTCTCAATACGAAATGGATTAAAAAGGGGCGTACTTATAATACAACATTTTATATTTATTCATGTTGATCGGCGGTGCAGACACCGACCTCAAAATTAACTTATTAACTTAATTATTTATAGCGAACAAGTAAGTACTTATTTTGAGTAAATTATTTTTTACTTTTTAGTTCCTTCTCTGTTTGAGGACGGTTTTTAGAAGTTATTTTATTTTAGAATTTTTACTGCTTAATAATATTAATCATTACATTGTAACTAACATTTAATTATTTTGTTTCATAGAATATAGTGAAATTATTAAAAGTCACGAGTAAAGTGATAATCTAGTGTATAGATAATTTCCTATTTGTCTAAAGTTGGTTACCAATAAAACACAGAGAGGAAGCGATAGTAGTAGCCGGCAATGGTTAGCTGATAGCCATTGATGAACTTCTTTCTCCATGTCCGAAATCCAATATCAAAATTTGCAATGTAACAATTACCACTTGAGGAGTTCCGTTCTCCAAATTCGAAATTCAATATCAGATTTTATAAAGTGGTAACTCAAGTAACAAATAACGAGTAGCAAATATATTGAATAACGATTGATTTGCTAAAGAATTTAAATATTAATCTTCAGAACTCACCATCAGACCTGGTCAATAGTACAGTTATATTGGAAAGTGAAAGCTACCGGTAGCAAACATCTTGAGTCACGCTTGGTTAACTATTACCCCGTAAGGAGTTCCATTGTTCATATCCGGAACGCATCATCAGACTCTAACATGTCAATGGTGTAGTTATTTTGCAAAGTAACTACTATCAGTAGCAAATATCTTGAATCACGTTTAATATACTACCATCCATTACGGAGTTTCATTGCTTATTTCCAGAATGTATCATTAGACCCTGCTCTAGCCAATGGTATAGTTATTTTGCAAAGTAACAACTATTAGCACTCATGAAAAAAACTCATAATTACATCAAATTCTATAAAAATATCTTTATTGACGATTGATTTACGTACATCCGTTAAGGAGTTCCACTGCTCATTTTCAGAACTAATTCTTAGACCCTGACTTGGTAAGTGGTGCAGTTATTTTGCAATGTAAGAACTACCCGTAGCAAATATTTTGAATCACATATGATTTACTGCCCTTCGTTAAATATTCCATCGCCCATTTCTGAATCTCATCATCAGATCATTATCATATTTATACAGGACCACCCCTAAAGTACCTTCTTTAAAATAAATAAAGAATCATCGAAATCAGTTTATTCAGAAAAAATTATCACTGAACATATAAAGAAAAGATTCCGACGAATTGAGAATTTCTTCCTTTTTTTGAATTCGCGTAAAAAGGCACATAACAATTAATATTTTCTTGCACGCACTTATTCTAATGTAATAAACAAAGAACATGTTAATCTTCCTCATTAATTAATTAAATTATATATATATATATATATATATATATATATATATATATATATATATATATATATATATTCTAATGTTAATATAAACTTACATAAATTCCTATTTTGTATGCCAGCACGCAACGGATAATCATGTGAATAAACTGAATTTGCCGAACTGAATTCCATTTATTTCTGCGTTATAAAAAGAAATAGGAAACTTATATCTGTATATCTATATACTATATACTGTATATCTATGCATTTCCAAGTGTAATCTGCTAGGACAGAAGATATTTCACATAAATTAGATATTCCAATGTTAGCTGAACGTCGTAGCATGTTCCGCTAGAGCGGAACAGTTATATTTGCAGTTTATTTAAATGGACGATATGTATAGAACACATAACTAAACAGTAGCAATAAATTTGCGTGTATGTGAAGATATTACATGCCAATTATTTTTAAATGATTATAGATAGAGTATCAAGAAAATTGAATTAGATGCTTATTTTAGGTAAATATCGACTTGACTTAAAAAATGATGTGAACAGAATGAAATAAACAGACAGACCAAGTTAAGAAACGACTTACTTATTCATTATTTGAAATGCTTTAAAATGTATTAAGTATATACCTACCAACTCTTGGCCATGATGAGCAAAGACTTAATTACATCAAATTCTATAATATATGCTATGTGTTCTTAGCCACCTTTCCATACATGATAACGAATATACATTTATAATCTCTAAGTGACCGTCAGGAACTGAAACCAACTAACGATTAACAAAAAAACGACGCACTGTCAATAAGTCGATCGTTAAAAGATGCATACTTCACGCATGCAACGACAAATATAATGAAGAGAACAACCCCATATTTCCGCTCAAAATATATGTCCTTATTAAAAAAAAATCGAACGAAGGAAAGTTTATCGAGGCGTTATAATTTAACTGTGACATGCAGGGTCTTTGATTTATGCGGCAATCCGTACGGGGGGGGATTTCATAGTTTATGTTCCTGTTCGTTTATTTCCCCTACTTGGCAATTAGTTTTGGGTGGAAATAGGAACGGATGATTTATTACGTTTATAGAAGTAATGGCTGTTCGGGTAGTTCGATTGCCAATATCGCCTTTTTTCTACATAATTTGATGGTTTCACAATGACGTTTGTGATTTACGGTTCACATGTAATAGTGAAATTTAGCCCAAAATACCTTATGCTTCATTTCCATCTGTATAATGAAGACGTTGAGATATATTCTTTAGAGTAAACAGAGATGAATTAAATAAAGCTGGCGAGCAGAATAAAAATTTAATAAATTGTAATTAATACTTGCGTCATTCTTCCAAATTATCTATTAATTTAAATCTGACAGCAGGTATGCTTTACGATGTCTGGTATTTAGTCTTACTAACTCTTAATTTTTATTCACAACCAAATAAAACTTCGTGATGTTATAGTATTATAACTACTTTATTTAAATTATTAACCACGACCTAGATTTCGTTGCGTGACAATATCTTCAGGTGGGCAATTTGAAGAGATAGTCTTACTAGAGAGAGTTTTACTAAATATTTTCTTCTTTTCATCCTCCAAATTGTTTGTTCATCCGTAAGTAAGTAGTTGTATAATCGCACTTGTTAATATTATATTTAGAACTTTTTAATTTTGGTATGCTTAGAATAATTTTATTAATACAGTATTAAAAAATTTAACGATTTTCTTAGTGAATACTTAAAATGGAATAATTACAATTTTACTGGTGCCTACGCCTTATAATAAAAAACGTGGAGATAAATTAATGTCAAAACGATGAAAGTAAAAATACTAAATATTATGACGATTTCGAAAAATGTCAATTAAAAAGACTAGTAGTAAATAAATAGTAGTAATAAAAAACAAAGTTAAAGGGGAAAGCTTTCCGCTATTCTTATTATTAGCTCCTGTCTGCGACTTCATTTGCCTGGATTACAGAATTGGTTTGGAATTTAATATGTTACTAGAACTTTCAAAAGTATATTTAATCACTCAGCTCCTATGGTGACCTCACATGCTGTCATGAGCTAGCTGCAGTAGATAGGGCTACTCTGCTGATGTAGAGAGGGTCAGACTTTGTTGATGTTATCTGAATCAGTAACAAGTATGTAACAAGTTATCGAACATCTCGTTTTTGGCATGACTAACTGATTCGACTGAATGAGCTGACTCCTTAAGCTGACTGATTAAGTCAACCGATTAAGTCGTTTGATTGAGATCGGAACTGACCGACTGCCTGAGCCTAATGACTGACTGAGTTGACTGACTGCTGAACTCATTGTTTAAGCTGAAAAACTGTGGTATAAAACTGACCAACGACTTAAGCTGAGCGATTGCCTGAGCTGACCGACTTCCTTAACCGACCAACTGCCATGGCTGACCGACTAACTGAACAGATCAACTGCCTGAGTCGACTATCTGAGCTGATCAAGTACTGACCTGATCCGACCTGAACTGTCTTAACCGATTGACTGTTTGATTAACTGAGCTAACTGCTTGACTAACTGAAATAAATCTGAGTGAAAACTTTTCATCATATTAGAAACCGCATGTTATGTATATTGCTTTGCATAAAGTCGGGACTATTACCATGGACCTTTTATTTTATCCTCGATGTGAAACACTTATTTACATCCAATTAATTTTTCATTCCGTGTGCTTTTCAACCGATATTAACGTTTTAGCCTTCGGATTTATTTCTACTTCTATTAATTGATATTTTCAATATTTTGTTCACCAAGATCAGATATATTAGGTTGGCTAGTAAGTTTTTAGCTACAACTTCGGAATTTTTCTAGAAAGATTCTCGAAACTTCTAGAAGATTTTATTGTAGGGTATAAATAGGTGAAAGTGCAGTCAGTTGACAACAGTCAGTGTCGACGCTTTAATGGAATAAAAGAGATTGAATTTAAATCGACATCAAATACGGATTCTATTACTTTACGAATTTCGTCTGGGTCACAGTGCAAACCTACCACCAGTAATAAATGTGCGATGGGCTAGTCCACTGTATCTTACGCGACGGCAAATATTTGATTCAGAAAATTCAGGAAAGAGAACTATGGTCTTGAGGATGTATCCTGTACCGCACGTCCTGTTGAATTGGACGTTCAACGATTACGACGCCTAATTGAGGAGGATCCTCGACCGACGATTCATCAACTGGCAGATGAACTATATTGCAGTCACGGCATAGAAACACATTTACACGAATTGGAAAAAGTTTCAAAATACCGTTGTAGACACCCCACGAGTTGTCATGCAACCTGTCCAGTGTGTCGATTACGAGTCCAACAATGGCTGTGTAATCGATTTTAATATTCACAAATTCATTATGCGTAAAATAATGATCCCCGTAAAAAATAGTAAAACTATTTGAAAATCTGCTCTGAAGAGAATTTCAAAAAAGATCAATCATTTTCCTATGAAGCAAATATAATTTTCCCCATTATTGACAATAAGTATGTCCTTGAAAATATATAACTCAACTCAAGTATATAATTTTTTCTACTTTTTGTTACAATAAGTTGGATAATTTTAACAACCACCTCATTCTCTACTTTTTTTTTAGAAATTATTAAAAACTTATTTTGTAGTAAAATTTTTGAAATATAGTAAATTTATTACATGAGGTAATGCTATTAGCGGAAAATAGGCAAGTTAGAAAAAGACGTTAAACTATATAGTATTAGTGTGCAATCAGGTTAAATGGCGTCTAAAACACGGACAAAGATGTAAATTCACCCGCGTTCTTTACGTCGAGCTTACATAGTATTCTTTTGCGCGTAAATTATATTTAATAATAAAACCGCCCAACAAAGTGTTGATCGCCACCATAACAGGATTCATCCTCCAGATCGGGTTTATATCATCAATTTACCTATAAATCTAATATGATAACATGCAGTTTTTAAATCGTGGCCTTATGGAATGAAGATAATCTTTCACCTTGATAAAATTTCACATCTGCATGAATATTTTTCCTAAATAATGACGATAATTAAATTAAAGTACACATAGTGTTAAAAAAATTTAGGTTCAGGTGCGAAATTAAACATATAATAAATTTTTCCTAATTTTTTTTGTCCAAATTTCTTAATATCACCAGAAATAGTATTTTAAATTTTATCACATTTAATTTAAATCAACTGTAAAAAAATTCTGTTACGTTAAAATTTTAATTAGAAATTATCACAATAACCTTTCTTTACCTAAGTATAGAAAGAGACGATAGCGAATAAAGCCAGCAAGTTATAGAATACAGCTGGAAGGGTGAGTACGTGGTTTTTTTCAAAAGACAAGATGTTAATATAAAAATATTATCGTATAATTCTTACATAGTTTAATTTAGTCTCAATAAAATTAAACGAACGTACGATGCGTCAGATTAAAATTTAGTATTAGTCAATATTCAATTTACGATTGGGATTTTCGTGGATTGTTAACTCATGGCATAAATTTATTTTCGAAATATGATGTAAAATTTAGCGAGGTGTTAAGAGTTTTAATTAGTTAAATAATAATAATTTAATAATTTTTTTTTTATCATGATACAACGGCAGGTGCATGTGTTTAAAATATTCCTATTAGTTAGTTCTAATTTTGGGTAATTAAAAATATTAAAATTCTAAATACAATATCAATCTAAATGCAAAATCTATGTTCAAAATTATTTCTTGCCACCCCGAAATGGCATGACATAATTCTAAATAATATTTTCATATTTAAATACTCTTCTATCAACGGCAACTCAGTACTTTTTGATATTGAAGGGCTTTTGCCTTTAAGAGAATTATAGCTTTTAAATTACTGAATTTTATTGGCAAATTATATTCGTAAGAAATATTTTTCTTCTTGCTACACTATATTTTTCTTATTGATCGTACTTTTGTGGTTGCAAAAGTTATGAATACTGGAGTTTAAAATAAAACGAAAACAAATATATGAAGAAGTAAACAATAAGAAATACTTGTTTGACTCTTATTTAGCTCTCATATGCAAAACGATTATTAATAATTAACTTAAATACATACTTTAATAAAATTTGCCCTTCGAAATCTTAATCATTGGTAAATATGGTTTATTGTAGTAAATTTAAGGTAATTGTATTACCACAGGAAAATGATATTAGCAAATCCTTCTGTCATACTCAGATAATAATAACGTGAATGAACTTACTTAATTGTGTACGCAAACAATAAATTTTGAGCAAATGTAAAAAATGCACAAAATAAAATACATTCGCCATAATTGTTGATTGCTATATACCTGAAAAAATAAATGAAAATTCGTTTCAAAAAGCAAAAGCAGAACATGCGATTACTTTACTCGGATACGCAAACAAGGCTTAATTACCGAATCAAATGGGCGGTAAACGCCAGAGTGAATTCGCCCTCAAACCCTGTATGCTCTGCTCTGTTATCACTACTGAAGGATTTACGCACACTTTTTGTAATCCATGACCTATATTAATAGGCAAGATAAAGTTACATTAACATTCCATACTGATTGAGGATGGATCAAATTATTTATTCACGTTTTATAACAATTATATGAAAATAAAAAAAAACTAACCTATATTTATATCTTTGCCTTCAGTTGTTTTAATATATTTTGGCGAATAAGTGAAAACATAACACTGACCACGTTCCAAAACCAAAAAATTGATTGTTATTCTAGTTAGTACTGTAGTTAATTACATAGAACGGCAACTGATGTCTAGACAAAATGTAATCTTTTCATTGAATTTTTTTAGCACTAACGAAGTCTACTAATACTGAATATAAAAAATTAACATAAATTGTTATAATCGTAGGTAGAGCGAGTATAATAAAATGTAATCTGATTTATGTACTTTGCCACAGAAGACAAGAGATCGTGATATATGAAATTTGTGATAAATGGGAAACAACATGTAAAAGATAAGTAAACATATTTTTCTGCTAAAACTTGTCACGAAAATACTGAAAGTTTGGTCAGGAAAATATTTGTCGGGCCATACAAAGCAATGATTTTCAAGGAAAAAGAAAAGGCGAAAATATCCATGCATTTTCATTATTCTCGTGGTGTCCATGAAATAAATGGATAAATTATTGTATTTCAGGAGACAAGGTGGAGAGTTATAGGTTGACGAAGAAAAACGAATAGTTATATCATACGAAATTATTTGTGATTTTTTAAAGTTTGGCTAGCTTATAAGAAAAGCATTTATTTCTATACGGTGTCTCAAGTTTAATATTTAGTAAATACTAAAACGGTTCATATATTTCTACGATAAGAGGTGAAGTAAAATAGATCGAATTACAAAAATATTTGAGAAGTACAAGACAAAATACTTTTTACAAAAGAATGTAGAAACAAATTTTTGCGGAAATAATTTTTGAAAGTAATGAAACAGTAACAAGGCGTGATGGATACCATCACGTAACGCCACGCAAATCACACTAAACGGATATTAAAATATATACTAATGGACTTGGTCATTATAAGACTTGGTCATCAATTGTACCTAAGAGAATTGGTTATTATCTGTAAACATATGAGATAATCAAACTATTCTTCATAGGGTTTGTAAAAAAATAAATAATCGCCCGTAGATTATTTTAGACTATGAAACTTTTTTAAATTTAAATATAAATTGATCTTACAAAATATCAGGCGTTTAAATTTTATGGTATGGTATTTATTGACACTTCATGTGGACATCACAGAAAAGACTTTGATAAAATTATGCAAATTGACAGTCTAATTAGTACACTGTATATTTTAATGCCAAGTGGCAGCCTAATTAAAAACAAAATCTATTTTAAAGGAGATAAATTTAAACGTCTTTGAAAGGAAAAAAGGTAATTATAATCCATTCTTTTATACTTCCGAATGAGAGTGCTTAACTTTCTTGCCCCAAATGGATGCGGTGCGATTTATGGAAGATCACCATAAGCAATAAATTGTTTTAAATTTGTTCCAAGAATTTCTTTCACATTAATATTTTATATATTTTTCTCACCTAGTCTCTGAAGGACACCTCACAACAAAATATAATCATACGCACATGGGATGAAAGACTGTAAGTATAAATTTTATAAAATAAATACCAAAGGTTTAAAACCTTTGGTATTTATTTTATAAAATTTGTAATATTTCTATTTGCGTTTAGATGAAAATACCGCTATTTTTAAATACGCTAACGTCATGTTTTTTTTACAAAACCTAGAAACGGCGCCGAAGTTTGTTTTCAAAGAGTTTCTATTGGTCGTATTTGACTTTTATTTAGTTTGTATTTAATATTGAACTACGAATTAAATATGAAAATTAATGACAATTTTCAAGGACATATACTGATCTTAATTTTTAATTTTGCCATAGAAATTTCACCGAACTACAAAATTATTTAATTTATTAAAATCTTCTAACAAATAATTATGTTGACTTTGCATTCTGATTTTAAATATCGGTATGGAATTTTCAAAGTTTGAGGGGAATAAAAATAAGCCATCAAGTGAGAAAAATAACATTTTGCAAAACTCGCAGCTTTTTAAGGATGTGGAGTTATTTCTACTGTGATCATTTTATATTTTTAGTTGTTTTCAAGAGAGTTGTGTTGGCGTTGAGAAAAATACTTTGTAGACATTATCCCTCGTCACAAAATTAACACATTAACGTTTGGCGGGTTCATATCTTAAATGATAGCAATTATTTCCCTTTCTTATTCAAGAATAAAACAGGGCAATATACAAACCGTAATATTTAGATAAAAACCTGTAATGAATAAAATTATAATCTTTTTATAATACTATGTAATATTAAGTGTTTATATCTTGACGATACTGCTGTAATTATGGTAGAGACAATGCTGGTACAGACTTTATTTTAATTTGGGTACGTATAGCTATTCATATTGAGCAATCACATAATTCCGTCCTTATTGGTATACCAAGTCATTTTGACATCACATAAAACTTGGTCACCCCGATTAAAATGTTTAAATAGTTCATAGTTTTCCAGAGATATTGGTGATCTCCATAATTTGATTCCATAAGATTTTTTAAAAAGAGATGGTGTTTTGTTGAATATAAAAAACAATCTGCTAATTTACAATATCTAAACAGCACAAAATAAAATAGAGTTTACAATTATAATACCCATAAAAAATGCTACTTGGCAAAAGCGAATATATTACCTATATCTTTAAAATGTTATCATTTTATGTAAAATGCAATATCTATTTACCTTTGTGTTCGTCTTACTGTCCATTGACGTATAATTTTATTTTGTGTATTTGTCCTCGTCTAGGCTGTTTACCATAAAATATTTTTGTGTATAAAGCGCTAGTTAGGTATTAATATTATGGAGCTAACATAGTTTATTATGACATTTATCCCAGACTGCCGGCATGCGGGAATCTATGTCAATGGCGGTGAATGTGAAATTTAGAAGTTGTTCTGTCTCTGAAGTTCATTTAGTTTGACAATTTCATTTCAAAGGTTACTAAGAATAGAAAATAGTAAAAGACGTAGTCGTAAAAACCGGCCGATATGTTTAGGTAATAACTTTTCAGGAACGGTTGTGAAAATAATCCACTTTGATTGTTTTTAAATGTGTTGTAATTACCTAAGCCAATTAAGAATAATAAGTACATTTGTGTATAACGGATGCAATAAAATCAATCTGCATTTTGTTTCATATGATGGATCAAAGATTTCTGTAAAAATAACTTTTCTAAACTATTACGGAAAAAATCTAGCATATCATACAACTTTACACCGTCTCATTCGCCCGAGGGACGATTTATTTAAAAATTGTAGAGGTTATTTTTTTTCTGTGTAATAGAACATGTATTATTCTTTACATTGGTATGTATATTACACTTATAATACCCAAAACCAACCCCTTAAAAATATTTACCTGTCTTCCGGATATAGTCCGTAATGCTGATTGCGGAAAGTGGCAGAGACGAATTATTTATGGTAATTCATAGTAGGCAAAGTTACAGGTTTCTAGAAATTTGATTAATAATCAAATGACCAGTATCAAAAACTTTAAATGAAACTGTACACAATCTTGTAGGTAAAAACCTAATTTAAAAATATATGTCAATGTCTCTTTAGTTGTTTTTAACATCATTTTCCGGAATTACATGACATACAAAAAATATTTATAAAGTACAAAATATTATTATGCTCAAATCATTCATTGAAAATGGAATTACACTTTCAATTGCGGAGAATGTAAACAAATGTGTAATTGGTTTCTCTACATTATTTTAGTTCAAAGCACAAATTGCTTGGCTTGTCAACGTAAATGCAGATAATGCTAAATTATATATGTGGCGAGTCCTGTAATCTACTATGATGTGTTCTTCTATCAATAAATTCTTTACTGAGAATTCCCCGGTACAAAAAATTGATACGTGACACGATACGAAAGGCACAAAGCAACTGATACGTCTTGACAAAAGCCACCGTATGATAAGGAAGCGATCGAAGCGACTGACGTGAACACAGCCACTGCCATCAGCTCAAAGTGCCGCTGGATATTGAGACAAGATAATATTAATTTTATTATTTAATATGCTAATGTTGGATCAATGTGTTTGAGGTTAAAAGATGAAAGAGTGACTGCTAGTGTCAAAATTGTTTTGTCTTCTACTACAAATGCATATGATTGGGAAATATATAAAAAATTATGGTTTGTTAAAGAAATGTGAGGTTGGTTATATGATCATATACATTGAAAAATATAGCGTTAAATTAGTAACATTTTATAACTAAATAATTTAGTGCGTGAATAAATAAATTAAAAAAATAAAGGATTTCTTATTTCTCTACAACAGTTTTGTCGGCTTCAATATTGACAAGATATTTTCATAAATTAAGAATAAAAAAAGACACAATTTATTAATTTTCAGTATACAATTTTTCGCTAAACTCATCACTGTTGACACTACTGTGGTGTATATGTGGAACACATAGTTGAGCGATCCACATAAAGATATTACGAATGATTTCATTGACATTCTATTCTATTATAAATTTGAATGCTATAACAAGAATACTGAAAAAAAACCTTATATATTAGAGTGTTCGTTTAAATATTACGTCGTATTTGACAAAACTTGCCTGTTATTTAGATTTTATATCTAAATTGCATAATGTTAATGCAAGTATAACTAATGGAAATATCGGGTCCCACAACAGTAGGTTGATTAATAATGCTGTCGATTTTCATACTAGAAAATAAACGAATGTACTTTTTATTAGCACAGCATAGAAGTTGCCTCAATGTACTTATAGTTTGCAATTATATTTCACTATGAAACGAACAAATTAACTTTTTATTAGCACAGCATAGAAGTTGCCTCAATGTACTGTACTCATAGTTTGCGATTATATATCACTATGAAATAGATTGGTCTAAGTTGTGACAACTGCACAGTAGATATCCATACCTGCAACTATATATCAAACCGATCACTGAAAACAAAGAGTTATATGATGCGAATGTTATATAGAGTGGCTACCTATTGTGAAGACTTAATAATAGACTACTGGCAAAGTTAATAGAACATTCTCCATATTATATTGAAATAATTGCAAACCTAGCCAAAAGTGTGACTGCTATGAAGGCACTTTAAATCACATTTTAATTAGACGGCATAGTAAATTAATTCTTGGAACAGATTCGTTACGTTTATTTCGGTAAATTTGACTAAAATATTGAATAAAACTTTTGAACGATCTCTATAATCATTTGAAGAATTGTATACGTATGTGAATTTCTGTGTAAATTATTACAATATCGATTTTTATTTGTGTGGAAATAAAATAAATTTTTTCAAACTATATATTTCTTAACTATATATTTCTAAGGGTGTCATTAAAATTTCCATATATAATAACGCATATACTATTAAAATTTTTTTAGAAACAACTATACAAAACATACGATGAAATGAAGTAGATAGGATATTGGTATAGTTTATCGAATTTCGTTGTCGGCATATTAGATTCATGAGCAAGCTAAATATAAGTCCACGGTCATAAGAGTATCATGTTGATATACTTTTTTACCTGTCTTCACGCGAGAAAATACATACTTTTACATTTGTCTATTTCGTTAAATGATCTACAATACCTATTGGAGTGATTTGAGTGCAATTTTCACTGAGAAAATTATTTATAATTAAATGAAAGTACAATTCCTTTCAGGTCAAATATTATATCAGAGATTTGAGAATCAATTTAGAGTACTTCACTGTATGAACAGAGTTTACACATAGAGATTCGTCTTAAATTACTAGTGGGTTCCTTTCATCTCGCTATTTTAAAAAGCAAAATGTAATAAAACCTTAAACTTTGACTACACGAGCAAAGTAGTAACTAATAGCTTTTAATATATATGAAAATATGAAAACTTCATTGTCAGAATATGGGAGTAAATATACCGAAGTGTTGTGATTACTGCGAAATACTCATGTATTTCTTTTGATGTTTTTATTTGAGGTATCCGAGTTATTGTCTCTACATATAAATATTCATGGGTTTGTCGATTCAAGGACAGGTTCAGTATACATGTCGGAAACTTCTCTATCATAAGTAGATTAATTTTGTGGAAAATCAAAACTATATATAGATTCAATGAGTATAGTCGATATATCGATTCAATGAGTACATAGGGGTGGAAACCGTTCAAAGTCCCTGAATAAATGTAATTTTTGTATAAATAATTTAACACGACTTTTCAAGTCTCGATGACCCTATCAAGGAATAATTGTGATATCTGATTTTGTGTAAATTGTATCCATTACAAGTTTCGTTGATAATAAATAGATTGAATTAAAATTTTACTTTTAGTGTGAGAATCCATGTCTTGCTATATTTTTGTTTTAGGCTTCTGCTTTAGTGTGAGAGTCTGTATCTTGATTTATTACTGATAATAAATATATATATATATATATATATATATATATATATATATATATATATATATATATATCTGATTTAATCAACTTATGATCGCAAAATTTCATCTAGGATCGCAACGAAATGTCGATATGTGTATGTTTATAGAAAGTGTCATCATGATCAGTAACTCGACAGTCTTTGATGGACCTTGGCCTTTTCAAACAGACTGTCCTCCCAGAAGCCCTCCTTCTGGGATGACAGTCTACGACACAGTTGTGTTAAGGACATCGAAAACACTTTATAGGCAGTCCGCCCATCTTAATTTGGGTCTTCCTCTTCCTGCTGAGCCAGTTGGTTTGGCCAGAAAAAATAGTTTTGTCGTTTTATCTTCCTTCATTCTAATGACATGGCCGACCCAAATAATTAGTTGAATTTTTATAAATTGTATTATATCTGGTTCTCTAAATAAGCGATAAAATTCGGTATTAGTTCTCTTTCTCCAAAACCCATCGTCAAAGAATGAGGATTTTTGTTTCGAAAATTGCAAGGGTTTTTTCACCAGTCTGGGACCATGTCCAATTTTTGATACATATGTGGGTACTGATCTGTTTAAGCTTTTATATAACAGTAGTGTAGTATTTCTTCCGATATTATGGATTTTAAAAATCTTCTTAGTCCATGAAAGCATCCATTGACTGCAGTTGTTTGCCTTCTCAGTTCTGGAGCCAAATCATTGCCGGTGTTGATTTTAGATCCATGGTAGATGAAGAAATTAATTCTTTAAAATGTGTAATCATCGAAATTTAAAATGCGTGAAGGAGTTTGATTTGGTCACGAATTGGATATATTTGGTTTTGGTCTGGTTTATTGAGAAGTACATTTTTTGCCTCTTTTTCTAGTGCTAAAAATACTTGTTTGAGTTCTTTTTGAGTGCTAGCAATAATATAAATGTCATCGTCGTATACAATAATTTGTACAGATTTCCAGAAGATCGTGCCTCTTGTGTAGATTTTTGAATCTGTAATAGCCTTCTCTAGAGAAAAGATAGGATTCGATGGGAAGTGTTCTGTTATTAAAAATTGTAGTTCACCTCTAACTGTTTCAGAGAAAAAGAAAACGAACTTCAACCCTGATTTTTCATACCCAACTTCTTGCTAATTTAAATAATTGACGTTATAATTATATAAATTTACATTTATTATTATAAATATCTTGGATGGGCACTAAATGAAAGCGAAGGATTGTGCGATAGTAATTATAAACTAGTAAATCTTAGGAATATTTTCTGTAGTTTCGCTAACTTAAAAATATTAATTACCTGTTATAGAAGTCAAATAATTGAATTTATTTCCAACGTATTACAAAGAGACCTATGAATAAGTATGCCACGAAATTTGAACACGTGATATTAAATACAAATACCACGATAAAAATAATTCTTGTATTCTAAATACAGCCCTACTATTATTAGTAATGTTACCATGGATGAGACAAAAATCCTGCATTTGGTAAATTTTATGACTATTATTTTCCATTTATTAATGACGTATATACTGAGAATGTTGTGAAAGTTGTTAAAATTTCGTATATTGAAGCAAAAAGTGAAAGGACTCTTTGACTATTGATAGAAAACTAAATAATATTACATAAATTTTGCCTATTACAAAGACTGTTTATAGCTTTAACACTAAAAACGTGAAATTTAATTTTTCAATGAATTTTTAATGTAATATGAAATAATTATTAAATTATGATTATTAGTATCAGTAGTATAACTGTTTCATTATTTAAAATAAATTTTATATCATTTGTATCGCTGGTTAACCCTATTTAATGGGTTAACCAACCTTAGTTAAAAAAAAGTGTTCTTTTTATATGCATAGGCTACTAATTGTATATATGTATGATTAGGTAAGAAAATTCGCTTCACGAAAAAAGCTGTGTAAAGTTTGTTTTTTTTTCTAAAGTGAAACTTCTTAACCGTACAATGCATACTTTACGCACCAGCGTAATTTTTCCGAACAGTGAACAAAACTGAGTCATGACGCTCCGGACGGTGACACTTAATCTGATAAACTTGGCATCGGCCAAGTGAACTACTTTGTATGCCCACCAAGCACACTATCTAAAAATATCAAGTAAATTATTTTTAAGGCTCACCATACGCACTGTTTGTTAATATTTTATTGTTAATGTGTTATTAATATTTTATTTAAGTGTAATTAGGGTTTACAGTTAGTCACAATTAAATAAAACTACGTGATTTAGCATTATTTATACTTTCTTTAATTTCTTTACCACGACCTAGGTTTCGTTGTATTACAACATCTTCAGGTGGGATATTAGCAAAGATCTTTGCTATTGAGATGTTCTAATACAACGAAACCTAGATCGTGGTAAAGCAATTACAGAAAGTAAAAATAATACTACATCACGCAGTTTCATTTAATTGTGAATAATGAATTTCTACAAAATTAACGCCAAATATATTCAATATTTACAAATTCAAGTTTATTTTAGAATATTTTAATATAATACGCGTACGTTATTTTGTTTTATAATAATAATCCCGCATTGTTGCCGAATTAATATTCATCATATAAAAATAATGTAATAATATATATATATATATATATATATATATATATATATATATATATATATATATATATATATTAGAAGTTTTCAATTCTATTGTGTGGTCATAATCTCCCTAAATTTTTATTAAATAATAAAACAACAATGCAAAGTACTATTTTAAATGATCTTTTGTACTTACATATTTATGCAACGTGTGCAATAAATTTCAAGGTAAATAGCTGCTTCGAGAAGCACAGCCCAATAACTACTACGCGGTCCTGGAACAAATCAGATAAACGGATATTATTAATCGGACTTGGTCAGCAAATGGCAATATGTCGGTCGGCTTACCACATACACGAATTGAATTGGCTCTACGCTGTAGAGATACTATCATGTATCGATGAATTTTTAGTTGGATTGCATAGGTACATAATTACAAATTTCGTTGCCAAATTTTATTTTTATATATTTTTTTTATTTTTCAGTAGGGTCGTATCTCAAGTTTTTTTTTCAAGAATTGAAGTTTAAATAAAGTTTAATATTTAATCTTTTACCTTCTTTAAAACGATCCATAACCGAATGTATGAATGCATGAAATTTTCATGGTCACAAATCGTCATTGGAAAAAATCAATGAACGATTTTATATGAATGGCAGCAATAATTAATTTTATTTAACCATGAAAATTTAGTGCTTCGGATAAATAATTGTATAATTCCGACATTTAGTGTTCGATTTTAATATCTTTTTTTGTTTAAAAAAATTGAAGTTTTTAGAGTAAAAGTGTTGTTACGAAAAAGTCAGAAATATATTATAAGTATGGAAAATGTAAAGAACAAAAACAATTTGCGGCTCTTTAAAAAAAACGCTTCTAAAGGGAAATATTTTTGTTTTTAACATAAAAATATATGAAAATAAATTAAATTTAAACGCAAATAACGTTTTCATTATATTTTTGGTGATTTAACTTAATTCAGAAGAGAGTAACAGTGTAACCATATGCAATGCTAAAAAATAATGAAAATACTTTCATAATAAGTTTGAGTATGCAATTTTGGATGAAAAACATAATGTCAAAATATTCTAAATATGTTTAAATTCGGTAGCTTAAAAACGACGCGTAGAGAAAACTATGTTTCTTAACTGTGGAGACATTTCGAGAATTATTTTAAAGCTAAGTCAAGACTAAAATAATTATTGCATACGGCATGTTTTCTAACTCTGGGATTTTAAGTCACACCTTATTAAGAAGTCTAGACCAACGTTTACTCTTGTAAACGTGGTAAAAATGTAACAATAAACGAAACGTTTGTGTTAGACTAAATATATTTGAAAAGTATTATTTTACAGTAACTATGAACACAACTTTGTTCACATGTGAACCCTTAGAAAATATTACTAAAGTAACAGCAATATTAATACGGGTCATGTCGTCTGTTATAATGATTGAAAAGGGATTTTTTTTTAAGTACGCTTTCCATTGAATCGTCTAATTCCTATATATGCTTCCCATATGCACGATTAGTTGATTGCAAGAAAATATAGCCTATTTATTACCCAAATATAACTGAATCCATTAGTTACATCTTTAACGAAACTTTTTATTTGTTTTTACATAACGCGTGAACAAATAAACGGCCGTACATTCCAAAAATAATATTTTGATGTTAAATATTTAGGGGAACATAAAAAAGTAACAGATGCTTTTTTATGTTCCCCCAAATATTTTTTTCCTAAATATCTTCAATGTAATTCACACCATCTTTAAAATTTTTAATACATTGATAGACGTTAAAGTAACAACATATTCAAAGTTTAAATTAATTTAGGAAACAAAATAAGCTTATAACAAATATAAAACCCGAAAAAATTTATGTGACGAATTCGACCGACAACGATGCCTGCATTCGCGCGTCTGCTTACATTCGCGTTGGTAATTCCAGCTATCCCTCCCTTGGCGCTCTCCCCCCCTTAGTGATGAAGTATATTCATGTCTGGCTGCACCAATTTTATCTGGATGGGTAACTTTATTGCATAATCAATCATTTGAATTGAGTAAGTAGTATTTACACCATGCATCTTCAAACAAACATATATAAATAAAAACAGACAAAAATTCCAAAAAACTTTATTTTCGTGTTATATTATTTTATTATTTGCTCGTAAATATTTTTTATAAACGTACATATATGCTATTTCTATTAAGTTTATGAGTAAACAAATTCTGAAAGGAATAAAAAGTTTTAGATTATAATTGAATAACTTTTTTTGAATCTTTAAAAGATTAGAATAGAATTTCATCTTTTACAATTTCGAATACGCCAAACCGTTTTTCTTTTCGTATTGGTCGCTTTTCCATTTTAATGAAACATGTTGGGATATAATGATCGAAAGAAGTATTTTAAATCTGCATTTCCAAACACTTTGAGGTTAATCTAATGATACTTACAAGGCATGCGACTCGCTTGTTCGAGCAATTTCAGCTGAGGCAGTTTTGAAATTTTTAAAACAATAAAAATAATCAGTTTATATTTTACGATTAAACAACACGCGAACATTAAGTGGTATTACAAAAAATGCGCGTGCTCTAGCATGTTTACAAGCTGTTAATGATGTTAACGATGTTAACTATGTTCTCGTTTAAAGGTGTTAATTTATACGTTTTAAATATTACTAGTGGTCGATTTTCGACCTTAATTCATTATTTTTTTAGTTTGAACGTAATTTGTTCTTTCGTCAAAGAGTACACATCTACAATCATTTGAAATTCTGAACTGAAATTACAAAAGTAAATTTGATTTAAATAATAAAATGTATTAACATATCCACTTTATTGAAAACACCAATATGTAGGCGAGAGTAAGTTAAGTGAGATTGCTGCTCCAAATTTTCTTTTTGCAAGAGGTGTATTTTACTAGTACATAAGACTAAGATATCTATTAAACTATATATGAAGTAAACGTCTTTTGCCTTGACATATAATTCACAGACCAATGAAAAAGGAACATATGATGTCAAACAAAATTTAGTCAATCTATCATTTAAAATTCTTCGGCAGCAATATCTATTCCGTGCGACTGTTTGACCACAGGATATTATGTTTTTGACATTGAAAATATGAGGGTAAACAATCTTTTATTGTATTTGTAATATATATGCACATATATGTATGTATATATATATATATATATATATATATATATACATATATATATATATATATATATATATATATATATATATATATATATATATTTATTCAAATCTGTTTCTAAATATTGAATGTTGCTGCACAATAATGCACCACTGAATCTAGAACCACCGGACAACGTATCCGTATAAGAAAGCCCTTCACAAGTATTTTGACACCCTAAAAACTCAGTTCAATCTAATTTATAGTATATCGTGATGGATATTTTGACTGATATGGATACTTGTTCGATATTTCTCTTGATTCTTTCTATATTTAGACTATTTAAAATGTGCGCAATATATAATTCACCGCCATCGAAACAGCCATTGTTTTATTATTGTTTTTCAGTGTCTTGTGCATCATTGCGCATTGCATGTTGTCACATGTGTTTTGTTGACTAATACTTATCATTTTGGTATCCCTATAATATATTTATTCCAAGAAGCAATTAGCCTTGAATACATAATTTGTTTTGTCATCCTGGTAGATTTTTCCACAAAATTCGACATATCTCTATAAAATTGTTTTTTACACTCCTGATATTTGAGAAATAATTTTTTAAAAGGTTAATAAAATTTTTCTTTTTTAGAACTATAAAAGAAAAAATGTATTCAATATTCTAAAAAACAGGAAAAATAATAACTGTACATTTAAAACAAAATGTACAACTATTCCGAGCTAAATATAATAAAAATAATTTAAGCATAAATCGGTTATTATTTTACTTAGCACAAAGTGACCTGTTTTAGACACCATACCTATTAATATTAAAAATAGGAAATAAGATTATTCGCCGATTTATTTTTTATCCAGCAACTCTGTAATAATCAAACGATTCACAAGGTATAAATAAATATTTAAATACGTGTTACAGTCACATACGGTTCAGAATGTTTTTGGTAGAATATCGAGCATTTCTGAATGCCAACTTATATGTAAACATAACATGATTATTAAGTATTTGCATACCTAAGACATAAAATAGTTAAAATCTATTGAAACTTATTAATTTTATTGGTCCAATTTAATTTGCGTCCAAATGAGAAGGCTTTTCTATTTAAAATACACGTTGATTGATTTGTTGTTTTTCACTGCCCGTCAACTTTGCATTAGGCTGATCATACCGAAGAACAAAGCTTAAAAAGTATTAAAATTAATTTTTATTACATTACATAAAACTAATTATATATAAAATATATAATTAAAAATAATATTTTTAATTAATTTATAAAAAGCTTTATTTAAATCGAACTAACCGCTGTTTGAGTAAGAACTTTCTCCCACGTTGAATATGGTTATTACAAAATAATGATATCAATAAAGTCATGTAGTATAATTGATTATAAATATATTTTACTAAATTTAACTAATACAACTTAAGTTATATTGGAAATAACAAATGAAGTTCTTATTTTTAACCCGATTACGAATTGAAGTTAAATCCGCTCTAACTTATCTAAATCAACCGTAATAATAACCTCGTTAACAAATGATATGCAACTCCCTGGGATCATAAAATATAGTATCAGAAATAATTAACTACACCGATATTATAAAACGGATGTCAATAGGAACAATCAACATATAAGCCAATCTAGTGTTCCCCTCGACGGGTCAAATTTGCACTACGCCGCCCTAATTCAATTTGTTATTTCCTGCCGAATGATTCATGTAAATTAAATATAGCTGCTAGAACTGAGCTGTTTGATAGTATATTGCTGTCTTGTTATTGTCACTGGTAATTATTGATTTGTATTTGCGGTTTATGTTTTGAAAGTACTATAAAATTCACACTAATTGATTTTCGCAATTTTCACGAAGGTCGATAACTCGCTATGAGTCTAAAATTGTTTCGTCATATCTGGTATGAAATTCGAAACTTACGCAAACACTTACTATATGATCGGCTTGGTAGGGATATCAAGTCTTGATTACGTATTGGGGAGGCTATCAGCACTGGAGCCCATTTTGGCTGGAGCTGCTTCAAGGTGACTTTCACTTCAATTTATGCTACCGTTCCAATAGGCAACAGAAATAGGTGCACCATAGAATATTCAGCAATGACACTAGCGGCTGCCTCGCTGAAGTGTCACACCATCGTTGCAGGAAGCTATATTTAAGTCAGACTTGATGCTAGCTTCAATATTTTGAAGGTAAGCCATGCAGGTATCTCTTAAACAAATTTTTTTACTGTTCATCATAAAACAATTTCATGTAAATTTCGAGGATAAACTCAGCATTAAATCAACTTGGATAATAATGCCGCTGGTTTACGCCACTCGATCAAAATATAACTGATTTAATTACACAAAACATCAAGAGATTTATCAGAATCATAATTTTTATTATGATTATCTTATGACAAAGCATTTTGTTTTCTAAACTGTTTCAAAAACCAGCCTTTCTTTAATCCTTCTCGATACTGAGTCTTAGAATGAGCAATTAATATATGCTTCGAGAAAACGATTCCTTTACGTATCGAGGTCACGAGTTTGTGGGTAGCGTTATTGACCTAGCATAATGTTTCGGTTAACGCGTACAAACTTTATGGCGCTCGCTGTATCTCGGACAACTTTCGCTTCGTACAAACTATATGGCGCTCGCTGTACTTCTGGCGGCAATCCTCTGCCATTTTATGTATTCTGAAATACACATTACAAGTATTCTGAAATACAAGTATTTTCAAGTATTCTGAAATACACATTACAGTGAAATCTGCTGGGTGCCTGCTTCAAGTCGAAATTGTCACTTTTTACTAATGTATTTTTGGTCACGTATCCTGCTTAAATAAAGCGCCATTGTATAAGTTCTCTACGTCCAGTTTGTTTTGGGTGTATATAGTTGGTTATAGGTTTTACACTTTCACTAGTTTATTACTGGATTTGTTGTAAAATCACGTTTACTGCCTTTATCAACAAATACATTTCCAGGAAAGTCATTAATTTTCTAAACCCGAAAATTTTCGTAATCAAAGTAATGAAATATTAAGTTAAAATTGTGTATAAATACTTTTAAGTCACCTATAAAAATCTCTGGACTATCTGCCGGCTCACCATTTCCTTTTCATATAAACATAATAGTTAGTCAACAGCCAGTCAACTTAATTTTCTTTCACTTCATCTTTTTTGAATTGTCCATAAATATTTTTTTTTTTATTTGTGTCATATTATTTTAATATATCGATACATTGAGAGAAATAGCTCTAAGAATAATAAATACATCGCAATTGGTCTGCACCCAAGCATTTAAGAAATTAAACAAAATTAATAAATATCTCAAGAAAGAAAAAGGCATACAATTTGTAGAATCATGTTTTTGTACCTTTCGTATTAATATAGTAACATATTTTATTCCCGTTATTTCGATTTTTACTCTTGCTTTAAAAATAAATAATTAGAATTCAGGTCGATGAATCAACGTTTCTTGCTTTTTGTAAAAATTCAGTAGAACTCTTCTCAAAAACACGATGCTGTTTCAATCGGAAAATATTTCGCTTGTCCCCCTTATTTCTAAAAATTAAGTCAGGATTAGATCAGGAAAAGGTAAATCAACAAGCTGTCATACCAGATGTACGTGTCTTAAATAAATTTGTACAATTTAAAGAACTGTTTATAAGATGTAGGCGGAAGGAATTAAAGCGACTGCAAAAGTATTTCTTTTTATATTACCTTATGTTGTATGTAAAAATATCACAAAATAATTCAGATCAGATATCGTTTAAGGAAAAAAGTAGTTTTAATTAGTAGTTTTTAGGTTTCCTGTTTCTAATGCGTCATTTTAATTTTTTTTCGTGACGTGCTGAACAACCAATAAAAGTTGACAGAGTTTTTATTAAACATACTGAACAATAACTTTCAGGTTGCTTTATTTGACAAAACAGTGGTTCTTGCGTTACTTGTACACTTAAGTTTGTATCTCAAAACCGCATGCCCAAATTATTTAGTATTTCTAATTCTTCAATTTAATATTATATATACAACCTGTCCCGTAAGGAGTGGACCAACGAAATATCGATGAATGAGAAGGTCGTTACACAAACGAAAATGTGTTCTTAAAGATCTTGGACAATAAAAAAGTAGTAATAGTAATAATACCTAATTTTTTTTTGCGCAGTAACAAACATTTTAAAAAGCATATCTCTTAGGTATGATTTATATCCTTTTAGGTATGAACTCTAAATATATTTAAAATATATAGCAATGTAAATCCAGTGTAAATATCAGCGATCGCAAAAACTGTATACAAAGTACACATCGAAACACTGTGATCTCCAGATCGCGTCCAGGACACTAATGACTATTGAAACAGACGCAGAGCGTCGGCGCCCGCATCTCGTCACTGAACTTATTTACACAGCCTCCCTTCGCATCAAACTTTTAGTTTTATGTCGTGAACTTGTTACGTGTCGTTCGCACTGTCCGATTTGGCAAAGGTTGGAAAATTCCCACGGGTTTTATGCATATTTGCAGTTATTTGCGCAAAGCGTCTAGTATATATCGTTTTGAAATAACCTTTCAGATGTTTTTGGTTCCGACGAAAATTCTTGTCGTTTGTGTTACTATATACCAATATTAATAATTTGATTTATAAGTAAATAAAATAATAAAAGAAAGAAAAAACGGGTCAAGTGCAATTCCGGCCCGGACATCGGAAATTCCCCATCGAGTTAGAAGTGAAATTAATTTCATTACTTTGTTTATCAAAAATCATCGTTAATATGAAATGTGTAACTAAATAAATATTTAACAGTACCTAATATAATTAAATAGGAAGGACATCTATACTGTCGGAATATGTTGACAAAAATAATGTTATATCGTTATTATGATTTTCCTGAATTGAACTGAACCTGTTTGCTTATGCTTTTCAAAACACTGTATTTTTTTATTATGGAATAAATAAATAGTTTTAATAACCCAGCTGCGGCAATGTAAGTTTTGTATATTTTTCAGTATATCTTTTAATATATATTTAGAGAACGCCAAAGTCTATGTGGCAGATTTAAAAATACATAAATGGGTAAGATTTTCACAAGTTTCAAAATGCAATTCTGAATTTGTTTGTCAGCATTTTGTACAATAATTATAAATTTACTTACCTCAATAATATTTATTTTATTTAAAATGCCAATTTTGACAAAACCTCAATTTATTTTATATCACCATTTCAACCTAGAGGAGGTTGAAATAACACGAGAAGCCTATAAGCGTTACTTGTATCTGTGATGATGCACACATAAATGCTATTGTTAAATTAATGAACACATTTTACGTTAATTTCCCAAAAAAAATTAATTTTTGTACAAATTTTATTTCATTTATTTCTGCAAGTATGGACACGCATTTATATCTATTGATATACATTTTTGGGACAATTACCGAAAAATCCCCCCCGCCCCAAACGGAATTAATTTTTGATTGGGGACAGAAATAGCAATTAAAGTAATAGCATTATTAATAATTTGCAATTTACTCCCTCTCCACTGATAAACGAAAACTTAATAAAATCCTTAATATAATGAGCTCTGAATATAAATCCACAAAATACGAAAATACTAGTGACATTTCATTAAAAGCCTCCTAATTACCCACCGACTTGCATACATTTAAAAGCAATAATTCGCAAAAGCTTTAATTGTAGTGACTACCGATGTTATACTTAAATAATTGTTTTCTGTCAAACTGTTGAAAATTACGATACAGTTAAGTACATTAAGTTTTTATTTTATTGAATCGTATTGCTCACTGCTTCTTCTTTAACTTAGTATATTAATGCCTACTGTCATTAATAATTTATACAATTGTGGTCAATCATTCAGTGTATAGATGATATTTAAAAATTTTCCAGAATGATTGTTAAATTAAATTGGTAGTTTTTCTTACTAAAACGTAGACGTTTTCTTACTAAAACTAAAATATGTAATTTCAAATAAGTTTTTCTCATTTCCTCTAATATAAAATTTTACATGAATAAATTCATTTCAACTTTTTATTTTGAAGATTTCTTTAGAAATTGTGGACTGTTTCAATTGAATTTTTGTTCTTATCGTAATAAAAGTACAAATTCAATGTTAAAAAACTTACAAAATTTACGTAAAAGTTTTTTAGGATTCCATTAAGCAAGGGAAGTTTAAACTTTTCGCCATTAATCACTTTGTGTGGTCGCGAACGAGTGTTTTCTTTATATTTATAAGCTATGTTATCATGATATGTTGACTTGAATACCGTAGAATAATGTAGATCAAATAAGCCTAATTAATTACGAATCAATTTACACGGTAAAACATATTATAACTGACTGAAATAAAATCAAGTGAATACGAAAAATAAGGAATGGTACAGTTTGTATCTTTGAAGATGAAGGATACAGTATTTATAATTTTATTTTTTTTCATATTTCTCAAGTGAAATGGATAACGTATAAATATTTTGAGCATCTTATTTTACGTTAATCTTTTTTATAGGTTATTAAACAAAATTTATACTTTTTGCTAAAATATTGATTGATTCATTAATTAAATTGCTATAACTTTTTGGCTTGTTCGCTATTCAATTGACGATTAAGATCAAACATTTTATGGATAATTTATTGCCTATACACTAATTACACTTATATTTAGTTCTCTTCGTATTTATTTTCGTATATTATATCTATTTTTACGTCGACAGATTATATCCTGAAATATTTAAATATAATGTATATTTAAATATTTCAGGATATATAGTACACATTTAAATCTACTATTTATACATTTAAATCTACTTCAGCTTTCACAAGTTATAAACTACTTATGTCTATTTTGATCATCAGAAGTCCGACACGAATATTAGATTTATTATTTATAAGATTCGTGATCTTAAGATATTGATAATATTTTGAAGTCATTAAAAAGTGTTTATTTTGCGTGTTTTAAAAATTTAACTATTTCTTCAAGGAACTTTTAATAATTATTTAAATTTAGAATTAAAAAATAGGCTAATTAATAAATGATTTAAAATAAACCAATTTTATGAGATGTGTGAACTTTAGTGATTATGAAATTTTAGAAAAACATATCTTTACCATCAAGATATTTATGGAAAAAAAATTAGTTGAAGATAGCAAAAATAACATAAAAATATTGTTTTTGGAATGTTTATTCGTTTGAATGTGCGTATGTTTATTTTTTCGTGTATTACACGAGAGTATTTAAAAGGATTTTGATGGAATTTTTATCCATTCATATTTAAAATAAAAATCAGGGAAAACCTTGAAATAAGTGAAAAGTTACACGCACAATCGTTACATGGTTTTGAAAATATGCTCGGACGTACTAAACTTTAGTAAACGTCACTGATGGAAAATATTATACTTTTGAGAACGTAACTGTTTTTTGTATCTTATTAAATGTAAATTTTTAATAATTATCAAACCGTAGAAGTGAATTAACTAAGTGGACCATACATGTTCCACAAAATATCTTTTAAAATTACAGACAAATCACACAAAATCCATTTGACCCTTAAGTTTGGTAGGAAGCTGCAATTTAGCCAAAATAATACCTTAATATCCGGTTCATAATCACGTTGAGTCTTCTCGATGAAGAACGCTCAGCGGCACAGGTGAGTGGAACGGCGCTTTGCCAACGACTGTGCCCACGTTCGTATTTCAAGACGCAAATGTGGAAAAACAACGACATATTAAATGAATCGAATCTGAGGTAATTCGAGGTTTAAAATTTATTTTATTCCGGATAACGTAAAACGGATAAAGAAATTTCCTTCTACTTTGTTGGCTCTGTTTTAAATTGGTCGAGAGATAAAGCTGTTGCCTTTAGGGAAAGATGCTCCAGTAAACACGACTTAGAGAAATTTTGCAAAGATACGATTTTACAAATGCTTATAAAGATCAACCTGCAAGCTTCTCATTCATTTTTTTTCGAAACCGTTGTTCTTTTTACATTGATCATTTTACCAACCAATAAACTTAAATATCTCAAATACAAAATTTGTATAACATATAATTGACACGAATAAATGAATTTCACTTGAGTAACTGCACCCAAAGTTTGTTTTTATTTATGGTACTGTACGTATGAATAAGATTGACTTTCCTACGGTAACACAATCTACCATTGAGAGAAACTATCAGGAATGTTAATTTTTCATTGAAATACCCAATGCAACAGATACCTGGTGATTGCTAAAGTTGGCTTTTTCCAAGTCTGTCGTACCCCTTTTTATCGTAAACCATTTGAAGGAACAAACAATATAACGTGATGACAAAGCATATTAATTTCACAATTAACTCAAAAATATACAAATTATAACTCAAAAATATTCAAGTGGAAAATTTAAGGGGTTTAAACATTTACATTAAATTCATACTTCATAAAATATATTATGAAATAGTAATTTGTTTTCCTTGAATAAACAAGTAATAAGAGTTCCTTAAATCAGGCAGTTTTAAAGACACTGGTGAAGTTGTAAAGATTATGAATAACAGCATTAGCAAAAGTTGTAATTAATGCGCAAAGTAAGAATCAGTTTAATTTAAATAAATTTGTTACCCTAAGGAAAACTATTCTCCTAAATATAGTCAATGCTTTTCCAAATAAGTTATATTCTTATGAAATTGGACAGTGTAATTTTTTATACAATATTCTCGTCTTACTAAGAGCTAAATATATATTAATATACAGTAACAAAAAACCTAAAAACTTCTTTATAATAAATTTTATACAAAAGCAAAACCAGATGCAATAATAAGCAACAAATATTATGAGGTAGAATAGAGCAAGTAATAAAGAGTGTAACACGGGAGGTAACCGAGTGTCTCGATTTTGTTCTTATTCTGCTGTCATTTTATTCACATGGCAGGTATGGGTCATGTTAATTCATGCTTTTCCTTATCATTTGCATGGAAATATCGAGTACATTTCTAGAGTCAGATCAAATATTATGCAAGCATGGTCGATAATTGAAGTAAAACTTCTTTACGCACGCTTGACTTGGGGAGTAAGCTGGTGAATGCGTGACGAGAGCGTTACGAAAAGTGTGATTGGGCGAGGCGAACGGAACTTGAGAGGGAGATATAAGTTAGTGAAGAGAGAAAGAGAGAGAGTAACGATTCGTATATTACTGTAGGGATAAGAGACAGAGAGGTGCGAGCACACATTTTCTTTCTCTCTTTCTCTCATAGCCAGTTATGTTTCGTAAATCTAATA
Organism: Druceiella hillmani; assembly: GCA_039881145.1. Classification (NCBI taxonomy): domain Eukaryota; kingdom Metazoa; phylum Arthropoda; class Insecta; order Lepidoptera; family Hepialidae; genus Druceiella; species Druceiella hillmani. Next base: position 18,339,050 of record JAYKKI010000004.1, on the reverse strand, counting down.
CACAGTGTAAGCCTATTGTCTGTATCATACTGTAGGAGCGAGAGAGAGCAGTGCGCGCGCACATTTTCTTTCTCTCTTCCTCTCATAGCCAAGGCATGAATATATATATATATATATATATATATATATATATATATATATATATATATATATATGTATATGCGAGTTTCTTAGCGTTACGCGAACGGTGATTTTTTATTGTTTTGTAATTTAATTTCGTTCTTGAATAATTTTACAAATGAATATTTTGTTCATTACATTAAATATTCTATGTTTATAGTGAAAAAAATTGTAAATACCTTTTAAAGTTCATATTTTGTGAATTTCAAGTTTTACTTCAGTCGTGTGGTCTAAAGCACACTCGTTTTTTTAAGGAGAGCCACGCTTTAATTTCCGTAACAAATGCAGTCATCATTTCTTCAACACCGAAGTTTATAAACGAAATATCAGTATTGAAATTAATATTACATTTTATTGTGATACTGGTAACACTATGGGATATCTGCATATCTAGAGGAGTGTGGTTAAAAGGTATTTTATATTTATTTAATTAGCGGGCATTATGGTGTTTTGCGCCACTGCTAATCTATTTGCAGGAGAATGGTAAATGGTACAGATGCAAATAAAAGAAATAAATCAGTAAGAAGGAACATTATTTTAAAAGTGGTTCTGAAATTTAAGTGTTAAATTAGTAAGTTTATTATATGAATTGAAACTAATTTCGACCTTATAGAGCATACATCCACTGAATACAAAACGTTTCACATGTGGCACATCCAAAAATACTTCTAATTATATAATTCTCTATTGGCATCGGAACCGCAGTTTTCTCGTATGGTTAAGCTTACTTCGCGTTGTCTACGGAGAAAACTTTTGATAAAATGATTTATATAAATTTTATTCTAATAATATTAAGACGCAAAAATTAATTATTGTTGAATACAACAAATTAAAAAAGACATAGCGGCAGGGTTTGCTTGCCATCAAATTTAAAAACTATCGTCTCAAAAAAGACTGAGCGCCGTTAGTATGTAATAGAGACCATTATTACTAAAATATAATGTATTCAAGAAATTTAAAAAAGCGAAGGAGTATATAAAAATTCTAACGTAGGTAAAAGAGAAAATTCAGACGTAGCTAAAAGAGTAATGATATTTCAGGCGTGGAAATCTTTAATTAGATTTTAAAGAAATTTGAAAAAGAAGTGAAATAATAGCAAAACTGTACTGAGCGTTACGATGTATAATACTCAATAAATTTAAAAGCCAAGCCATAACTCACATCTCAATACGTCTCTAGAAAATTCTAAATTCATTTGTCTATAGATAATGTCAATTCACCTCCATTAGGCTGTGATTTGAAAAAGGGCCTTCCAAATCTTAATCCTTTGAAGCGGCTTCGAAAATATATTTTTTTGCTCTTGTCGAATTGTTTGTTTTTTTAGTCGAACATCCGAAGATCCCAAGTTCGACTTTACAGCAGTTTAGCTAGAAATTAATGGAAGATATTTGATCGTATTTTTACAATTAATTTTTGTAATAAGTGCAGCCTATTTCGTTCGATTTATTGTTCGTGTATTTTATATAGTATTTTCATTTATTCTTGATTATAGATTTAATGATGCTTAATTAAACTTAAAAGAAATAAAATATTATATTATAATAATGAAGAGTTATTCATCATAGCTCATATTTATTTTTTCAAACCGTCGTTTTACTTATTCGGTGCGTTGAGTATATACAACTCGCCTTGTTCACGCGTTCCACGCGTGAGTAAAATTAAGAGAAGGGAAAAAGTACTGATATCCACCTGTTGGGCTCTCAGTTATAGTTTTTATTATATGAGATATATGAGATTTTTACGTAAGTCACTTAATATTATACTCAAAAACGAATGTGGCTCACACGTATGATTCACATGTACTAAACGCTCACATGTACTAAAAGATCTCAATCAAGCAAAATAATATATCGAAGTCAACGGAGTTGAATACACCCCTGAAATCAAGTAGTATCACGTATTGTGAATGAAGAGTTTTTCATGGTCAAAGATATATAATTTATGATTTTTATCACCTCTCTTAATGTAAAAATAACAGTTTTGAAACCCAATCGAAGCGAATCTGAATATTTACACGTGTTAAAGTATCGATCAAGTTGAGTATGGACTATATGCTTGAAGGCTTTGGATAGAAGTATTAGTTTTGAAATTGGTCAAAGTATTTAAGATATACAAGTGACAATATCTTTGGTACGGTGATTTATGCTTTTTTTCAATCAGAAGCCAAAATAGCATTTTTCGGAAATGCGTGAAATTTATATTTTAATATTAAATTCAACTGTTTTTTGTTACAATATTTTTATGTGTGATAAAGAAGAATCTGCTGTCATTCCTACGTCAACCATTTGGTGAAATTTTTACACACTGTACTCTTTAATATGTTTGCATACCAGCTATTATTATAAATTGAACTATAAATTGTAACGATGTTATTGTTATGAATATTGTGACCAAATGACTAATATGTATAAATATATTTAAAACAATAAAATATTGCTAAAACGTTTTACCCACAGATATGTTTTCAATTTAATCATAAAGTAGTATATATCTAAAATTACGGCGAAAAAATAAAGAGCAAATTTATTTATGCATTAGGTTGTACGATAATATATTTATATAACTCTCGACAACTTATTAATTTCCAAAAGTTGTTTCGACCTTAAAATATCTCATCTTACCATGAAAGCTCTATTGATTTGAAAATTTTACTGAATAGTTTTATAAAAAACGGAGCAAAAATCTAAAATTTTGATGTAAAAATATTAGATTTCAATTTGACATTATATTAATTTCTAACAAGAAGACACTTATCGTGAGTCACGGCTCCTCAATATTAGAAGAACAATAGCGCTAAAAAAAATAGAATAATTATTTCTAAATAAATGAGAAGAAGTTGATTGTAACTAATATCTAAAATTTATTTATTTATTAAAATTTCCCTGACATCACGACTTTGTCAACGTGTGAGCTGGTTAACATTTGGTTTTCTGCACAATAAAGGCTTGATAGTATTTTTCTACATATATATCGTTAAAAACTTTCAAAATGAAGAATGCCTCCACAAAAAAGATGATGTTGAGTACATCTATTTGTCTCATGATGATATTTCATAATGGAATAAAATCAAATTGAAATAATCGTAGAGCTGGTCTCTCAAAAAATTAAAAACGGGACTTTTTGTATTTTCCTGCTATTTACTGTATATCTAAAAAGAGTCGTACGTTTTTATTCAATGGTGTGAGTTTGCACTGTATGTTTAAATTATTTCAAGAAACTACTTTAATAAACGTTCGTTATTGTTAAAGTCCTTAATGAGTAGACAGAAAAAATAGGTTTCGATAATTATTATTTATCTCTTAGTAGAACATTTTTAAAAGCGTTTTCTTTATTTTTTAGTCTATTAATTAATTTTATTTTTTTATAGGCTTTCCTTTTTTTATAATTCTGTTGTCATCGGTTCTTCACATGTATGCAAAAATTTAAATAACAGTGTCATCTGAAAATGGGTCAAAATATAATTGAAAAATTTATGTCATTTCTTTAATTTTTGGAAAGTGGGTGAAAATTTTAATTAAAAATTCCGTTATTTCTTTAGTCTTTTTATGGAATAAGAATAATTTTGTTATTTTGTGGAATTATGGTACCTCGATATTTAAATTTCAAACTTTATAAATAAAAACTATATAATTCAAGTGTATTAGAAACCGAAATCGATGTTTTATTCTATTCAATGTTATAAATTTATTTTCACACTTTTTAAAATGGAAAATGAACCCTCTCCTTGAACTCATTGTGTTATGAACGCTATCAAATATTTTTTACATCTATACTGATGGAAAAATTTCTTCTAAATGTTACACGAACTACTAATATTAGAGTAATTACATAGCAAATTAGTGAACCTAATCAATAGTCCCTGATACTTTGTTTCAATCTTGAGAACACAACAATTATCTGAAGAAGAATTAATATTTGAAAAGTTATCGACTAATAATTTTGAAAAATGATGCCAGAATAGAAACGGCTTTTCAACATCACCTCTATAAACAATTATCGAAAGTAAATGTCACCACGTATTGATCTGTCCTTGTGATTTATGTTTTACAACAAACAACAAAATCTTTGTTTTTCCTTTTTTATACTGAAAGTTAAAAATGTTTATTACAAAAGAAATACTCTATAGACTCTCACAAGTCGCGTGGAAGTCTATAGTGGCAAACATAGTAATTGTTTCGTTTGAAATGACTGATACTAAGAGAGAAATATTTTTATAAATTTTTCAGAAATTTTTACAGAAAACAAATTTCTTTCGGTTTCAAACAGGCTTAAAAGTTTTGTAAGGAGATGTGTTTTTAAATGTTTTGAAACGAAGAAAATACAAATATATCTATTATTTTTTTTGAACTCTGCAAGTTTGCAAGTTTTTCAAAAACAACCAAGTAGAGTAACAAAACTAGACAAGTAGAAATATAAAGGCCATATTATGTACATACATTTTTAGGGGCACTTTTTGAATTTCAACTTTATTCTAATTTGATTTCAATGTTTGTTTGACAAAAATATGTAGGCGCTTTTCATTCAAATTCAAAGTTGTATTCTCATACGATTACGCTATATCTTGCTGATAACTGATGGTAAATTCTAAATACAGAAACGTTTTCGACAATCAAAAACCTATCATTCGTTTAATAAAATAAACTAAAGGCGTCGATATTGTTAGGACATATAAATTCACTAATGAAATGTCATGCTTTCATGAAATAACTGGCGGAGATTTTTTTACTCTTTGCCAGTATATAATTGTAAAGAATTTAAAGAATTTTTGCTATGTGAAATAAAAATAAATATATCTATTGAATAAAGGTAGTGCTTGCTATCTTGAAAAAAATTGTTGATAATAATTTAATACAACTTTAGTGATAGGAAAATAAGGGGAAAATGGAGCCCTTCTTTTTGTTCCTCTCCTGTCCCACGGAGATATGCACTTTATTTTTTTTTATTAACCAGACTATAACTGACTCAACCAAAGACAACCTAGCTCACCATAATCCAACCTAATCCAACCAACTAAGCCATATCCGACTTAATCTAACTTAATACAACTTAAGCTACCTAGCCCAACTTAATCCAATTTAACGCAACCTAACCCAACCAAAGCAACCTAACCAAATCTAACCCAACCCAACTTACCCTTGAACAATCTCTGATTTTTTATTTCGTATATAAGTAAAATTCCAGTAACATATAAAATTTCAAATTTTTAGTTGACTGGAAGTAATTGCTAGATCACTTTTATTGATTACGGATGATTAATAAGTCATTCAGTGTCAAAATTATCTATATTGGATTTCTAACATAGAAATTGTACAAAGTATATTCAGTACTCGATAAATTTTCGAGTTCCTCTTATAATTCTCGAGTTGGAGTGGTATCAAGCGTGTTTCGAAATAATTCAGGTAAATAATTATACGGTGGGAATGTCTGTCGAAAACTACCTTGTGCGCATCCGCGTATATAAATAAATTAAATGGGCATTAAAATTAATAGATATATATCTTTATATATACACATACTTCTTTGTTTTACAAAAAAGAATAACGCTCTTCCTATTATTTTATATTAAAAGTTTGAAGTTGGTGTTATGAAAACAACTCAAGAAAAAAATAATTAATTTGCATGGATAAAACGTTCAAACAATTTATCTTATACGCTCAAAAATCGATTATTTTACTAACAACGAATTCGATGTAACAGATTTCATCTCAACACGATACGTCAAAATGAATAAAATTTGGATATATTTGACTAAATTATAAAGATTAACAAGAGGAAGACATGAAATGACGTAAAAACATTTTAAATGAACCAAGCGTGATTTGAACAAAACACATTCATTGAAATGATAATAAAATAAGGAACTTGTTATTCTTTCTTCATCCAATGTTTGTATTCTGTGTGCGTTTCATTCGCGCTTGCTCGCGAGATTTATAGTAGTTAGGAGTAATACCTTCAAAAATTATGTAATTTGTCGTATATCAAGTTAAATATTTTGACTGACTTCGTATTTTCATATGTTATTCTTTAATATTCAATTTAGTATAGAGAGTCAAAATGACGTCATTATAAATTCAAATGCCACTTTTTACCTATTTATATGTTATTTATTAAAAAAACAGTGATCAACTTGGAGGTTGACTTAAAGCTTGACTAATCATTTGTCATAATAAGAAACAAGAGAGGGTCTACACATATAGTTATTTTGGTGGATTTGACTATCTCCAGCTTCTATCGTTTGAAATCATGCTTTCAAATTTACAAACTGGACGCATTATATTCGATCTCGAAAATATTGATCACTTAAAAAGACAACCGTGTTGCCAGTTTCTTCGCTGGCACTAAATTAGGGAATAAATAGGGTAGACCATAAAATATTCAGCAATGGCACTAACGGCTACCTTGCTGAAGTACGTCACACCATCTTGCATAATCGTTGCAGCAAGCCTTTTTATAATCAGTCAAATTTGCCAACCGTAAATACATTAGTGAAATGTGAATGGCAATAGATGAAATATGAAGTGGCGCGGAACGGTTAGATGCTTGTGTAAGCAACGTGAATACAGGCAGACGGATGAGGGCAGACCCCGTCGAAAAGCGCCCCACGCTTTTACACTTGTGTATTACAATCAACAACAAACATAGCTTACAATAATGTTCTTGTAGAGTAGATAAAGAATTTCGTAAAATCAGTATTTTGTAAAATTATTTTCTTCTTTTATTTTTGTTTCGACACTGCAATTTTTTTGTTTGATTTCAAAATTTAATATATTATTTCTTTCAATTATGGTGTTTTGATGTTTTTTGATTTAAATTTAATTTTTTTATTTTATTAACTCAATATATTGCCATCGGTTCTTAATATATTTACAAAATTTGAAATATTTCGGACAACTAGAATTTGGTAAAAATTTAATCAAAAATTTCCGTAATTCTTTTAGTTTTTCTTTTGTTTGAAACTAATTGTTCTTTTATTTTACAAAATTATTGTATTATTACTGATTCTTGACACGTGTGAATAAGTTTCATGATGATATAATAATTAGAATTGCATTAAATTTAGTTTTGCAGATTTCATTGTATATTTACATACAAGTCGACCTTCTAAAAGAGTATTAAAAATAATAAAGGGAAAAATATGAAAACGTTAGAAGTTTCAATCTTTAGAAGACTTACTTAAATATTTTACAAGCCGCACATTACCACGTGCCAATAAAGAGAAACAAAATGTAAACGAATTAGATGTTAGATTAGATTAAATGTATTAAAGGTAATAAAAATACGGGCTTTGAGATATAAACTTCAATATAAAAGTAATGAAAGAACCACCATGTCATCAAATAAAGCAACCTGATAGTTATTGTTTAGCACGTTTGTTAGAAACTTCCGTTTTATTGGTTGTTTAGCACGTCACCAATAAAAACTTGAAATGACGCATTAGAAATAGAAACCTAACAACTTCACATATTTGAAGTTGAAATTAATATTGCACGGAAATAATTCTTAAATAAACACGACATCTACTTTAAATAATATCTGATTTCGGATTGTTTTGTAATATATTTACATATAACATAAGGCAGAAAAACAAGAAATACTTTCGCAGTCGCTTTTCTTCTTTCCGCTCACGTTTTATACACAGTGAAATAAAATAAAATTCTTTACGCAGTTATTCGTGAAATTGTACTAATTTATTTGAGTAACGTACATCTGGTGTGACAGTTTGCTGATATACCTTTTTCTATTCTAATCCTGACCTCATTTTTAAAGTAAGTGGAACAAGCGAAATGTTTTCCGATTTAAAGAGCACCGTGTTTTGGAGAGGAGTTTTCCGGAAGGCCTACAAAAAATAAGCGTCGCTGGTTCATCGATATGGATTCTATTAATTTATTTTGAAGCCACGATAAAATAATTTGAACTGGCAGGAATAAAATAACTTACAAAAACATGATACTGCAAATTGAACGCCTTTTTTCGTTGTGAATTTATTAATTGTCTTAATTTCTTAAATGCCTCGATGCAGATCGATCACGGTATTTTTAAGGTGACGTCAGCAAATCTATCTGTCAAGTATTACAATAAAATTAAGTAAATTAGAAGAATTATTTACAGACAATTCGAAAAAGGTGAAAGAAAAGAAAATTTATAGTCAAATGTTGACTGATTATTATATTTATATGACCTAAAAGGAAACAGTAAGAAGGCAGATACTTAAGATATAGTTTGATAGGGGAATTAAAAATATTTGTAAATTATTTTAACTTAATATTTCATTACATTGATTCTTAAAGTTTTCAGGTTTAGAAAATTAATGCCTTTTATTAGAAATAGTAATCAATTTGGTAATGAGGGGGTAAATGTGATTTTCCAACGTATTTAACTATAAACTAGTGTAATGTAAATTCTATAACAAAATATATAAACTGAATAGAAACTAGCGAACAGATACGACAGCGTATTATTTAAACATATCCTGTGGCCAAAAATACATTAGTAAAAAGTGACTTCAAAGTAAAAAAAATGGGGTGTTTATTTAAAAAAAATATGGCTTATACTATTATAGACACAGTGTACCTACATAATATGCATAAGTATCTAAAAACTCTGATATTTTTAGATTCTGCATAACATACTTTCAGATTCAGTATTCCTTGAAATATGAGTAGAAAAGAACAATTTTTAGTATATATTTGGAGATATAACACATAATGAAAATTATGAAAAATATTATTTATTGTATTTTCAGAAATATTAGTGCATTCAAACTATACCTCACACTATATTGGGATTATAAAATTCTGTGAGTACTTTTTATTTGCACTTTATAAAATTAAAAAACAAAATTTTGAGTGTTTTTCTTTTAAGGTAAGTGAGGGTTAATATTTATTATTACTATGACTTATTACTATGAATTTCAAGATTTTACGCCAAGCGGCTCGTGAGAAATACGGCTATAACGGACGGATGGACAGACACTTGAATGATCTTATAAGAGTTCCGTTTTTCCTTTTAGGCATGAATCTTAAAAATAAATAAAATAATAAGCAATGTAAAAGCAGTGTCAATACCAGCGACCGTAAAAAGTAAATATAAACGAAGTACACATCGCAATACTGTGACCTGAAGTCGAATCCTTGACACTAATGACTATTGAAACAGACGCAGAGCGTCGGCGCCCGCATCTCGTCGCTCGACTTATTTACTCAGCCTCCCTTAGCATCAAACTTTTAGTTTTATGTCGTGAACTTGTTACGTGTCGTTCGCACTGTCCGATTTAGCAAATGTTAAAAAATTCCCACGGGTTTTATGCATATTTGTAGTTATTTGCGCAAAGCATCTAGTGCATATCATTTGAAATGTTTTTAGTTGCGAGGAATATTCTCGTTCTTTTCGCTGCTAATATAAATAACTTGATTTACAAATAAACACAACAATAAAAGAGAGAATAAAACGGGTCAAGCGCGATTCTGGCTGGTGCACCAAAAGTTCCGTACCAGGTTAGAAGTAATATCAATTTTAATTAATTTTACTTTTTAATTTTATTTTATTTACTTTATACATTAAGTCTTATAATGAAATTACTAGTAAGAAATACTTAACATAAAGAAGTAGGAGGGATATGTATACAATCGTGAATATTTAAGAAAGTATGATATTATTATCATGATTTTCTTGCATTACTTGCGTATGCTTCTAAAAACGCTGCATTATTTTATTATTTCATAATATATTAGTAGTTTTGGAAATAATTTGGAAATAAGTTAGCTGCTGTGTATACTTTGTATATCTGTCAATCATAAAATCATGAAAATAAAATTACTGGGACCCTCATAAATCGCTCTATCAAATATTATACAACATATGTGTGTATATATATATATATATATATATATATATATATATATATATATATATATATATACCGATCACATGCATAAAAATATCGTTTTAATCTCAGTAGTTTCGGCAAAGGCAACATGTCAGTATAGATTTTTATTAATATATCAAGTCTCACCTCACATAAAGTTCTGGAATCCTTATGTATCGCCCGTTTAAATGATACAGAATTATACGATGTTTTTTTGTTTTCAAATATGGTCAAAAATTAAGTTAAACAAGTTTCTCCTCTCCATCAAATTTGAAAACTTCTATTAAAAGTTTTTTTTAATAAAACCGGCTATAACCTACGGACATGCAGATGACTATGAGAGTTTCCCTTTTTCCTTTTGACATACGGATTCCTAGGAAGCAACAAATTGATGTGAAGTACCATACTAAAAGTACAAATGAAGATCGTTTAATTTATTGATAAATATAAAATCAAATGATAAAAATTTTGATTCCAAAATCGATATTTCACGTCCAGTTCTTCGAGTTTTGTATAGGTAATGGATTACATATATTGGTTATTGTTATCTACTTATGTCCAAAATCAATGTTCTATCTATGTATGCTTTTATATTACTTGTATCTGTATACTGATGTTTCAGATTTGTCTATCAATAAAATATCAACAGATAGGAATTTCTATCTCTACACGTTATCTACCAGTGGGAGGACAAGTCACCCACTGGCTATCCAAAATTACATGGAAGTTACAGATGTTCTCAATCACTTTTCGATGGTAACCTTTTATAATTTAGGGTAATTCTTTAAAAAAAAAGTTATTAAAAATCAGTCACTAATCGTCCACCAGCTACAGAAATTGAGAAATATTGCGATCGTTATCGTACTGAGATAATGATTCTTATAATGAAAGTGATAGGTCCCGGTGTGTATATAAATATTTGGTAAGGTATACGTGTGAAATAAACAAGTATAATTTTAAATTTCGTTTGAATTATCACAATGAAATTTATTATATATATAATATAATTTATTATATATAGAATATTATAATTTTTACATGTACAATAATATTGTTATTCCGTATATAATAAATTATAATTGCACTTATCCATTTATTATAATAATTTATTATTTCCCTCAATTATAAACATTATATAATTAATATTTTGTTTTGTCCGATTAAACATTTGACAAACAAGAAAAGCAGAGACTAATTGCGTTCCAAAACTATGTATAACTTGAATTTTTTCTGGATTTATATTGTTCTTAATTTTTATATGTAAAAAAAATATATCCGCTATTTAAAACTTAACGAAATATTTAAATTACCTCTAATGGTTTATAATTAAAATGTTTGCTAATATGGAATATATTTGGCGTTAATTTTGTAGAAATTCATTATTCACAATTAAATGAAACTACATGATGTAGTATTATTTCTACTTTCTTTAATTTCTTTACCACGACCTAGGTTTCGTTGTATTACATCTTCAGTTGGGATATTAGCAAAGATTAACTCTTAGGAACAACCAATAGTATTTATATGTTTGTGATCTCACATTGATAATGAGAATAACCATCATCAATATGAGATCACAAAGCAAAGTGAGATGTGTCTGGTTTATTATTTCGCCAGCTGGCGATCTCTAGGAGATTTTAATACAAGATATAAAGAACACATCGCCAGCTAGCGAAATAATAAACCAGACACATCTCGCTTTGCTAAACATCTCATTGAAAATAACCATCATCCCCATACTGATAATTCCCCCTATATATTACAAATAAATACAAAAGGTAATAAACTTAATATCCTAGAAACATTAGAAATAAACAGATATAAAAAAGATATCAAGGTCAATATAATAAATGAACAACTAAATATAATATCATCACCCATTCTTAATATCTTCTTGATATAATATAAATATAAAACATTGATACTACAGTACCCTGGAAATTGTTTCAGCACTAATACACATATAAATATAAGTATATATAATAAAAACAAACAAACAAAATTAAAAGCAATAAATAAATAAATATATGAATACACAAAACCGGAGATATGTAGAATTAGTGTATTACCTTGTCCTTACTTTCAAATACCCTTGCTTTTGTATAAATATATTACCGATAATAAGATATGTAGAATTAGTGTATTACCTTGGCCTTACTGTCAAATACCCTTGCTTTTGTACAAATATATTACCGATAATAACATCCATTTAATTTTATTACATACACCGTAAAGTTTGCATTGTATAACCACACACAATAACAACAATTGAATTTATTACCCTCACTAAAATATTGGTATATTGTATAACTCTCTGTAATATAATAAAACCTAGTCTGCGCCCCTGCAATAAACTCCCTAACATAAACAATGGAAAAATCGGCACAAAGCAGTCTTCCGCTATTGTGTTTGAAACACATAAATACTGTTGGTTGTTCCTAAGAGTTAATCTTTGCTAATATCTCACCTGAAGATGTTGTAATACAACGAAACCTAGGTCGTGGTAAAGAAAATAAAAAAAGTAGAAATAATACTACATCACGTAGTTTCATTTAATTGTGTAAAATGTTTGCGTTTAGTTATCGTTTATTTATTTCGTGCGTATATATTTCTAATTTACCATATATATATATTAACGGAACGTATCGCTTGTAAGGATGGGCAAGACTAAAAAACTATCTAAGACTGTCTATATATAGTTAAACAAAACAATATTTGTGAGAAACAAACTATGAATAGATAGGAAGTTATTAACTATCTTCGATAACTATCGTAAATTTATAATGCCTATATATTGCGGGCTATTAATTTCTCCTATAGACTTCTAACATATATATCCATAAGTACATGAAACACATTATAACCCATCAATTGTCACAAAACTGTATCCGAATAAATTACGAAAAATACTAATCCCAGAAATATACCAGGTCGTACCAAATAACAATAAAATTTATTATAAATCCATCCCATACATTATTAATGTATCAATTAAACTAGGAAAACTTTTAGCTAATAATAAAAATATAAATAACATCACATGTGTCTATAGTACATGGGTAAAACCCTTATTAATAATAACGAAAAAATAGATGAATACAAAAGAGTGGTATCTATAAACTTAAATGTAACGATTGTAATAGCGTATACATAGATCAAACAGGAAGAGATTTTACTACCAGATAGAGAAACATATTGCCAGGTGGCGAAATAACAAACAAGACACATCGCACTTTGCAAGACACCTCTTTAAAAATAACCATCACCCTCATGCCGACAATGCTCCCTATATATTACAAACAAATACAAAAGGCAACAAACTCAACATCCTAGAAACATTTGGAATAAACAGACATAAAAAAGACACCAACGTTATAATATATTAAATGAACAACTAAAAACAATATCACCATCCATAATTAATATCTTCTAGACATAATATAATTAGAAAACATTGATAATGCAGTACAATTCAAATCGTTTCAGCCTGGCTACACATCTAAATAAAAAAAAATAATATGAAGTAAAATGGGAGATATGTATAATTAGTGGTATAACCTTGTTCCAACCATCGGAATATTTGCATTGTATTACCTCATATAATGACGTAAATATAATTTATTACCCTTACTAAAATACTTGTAGATTGTATAACTTTCGAAAATATAATAAAAACTACACCGATCCCCTACAATAAACTCACCACCGTAAGCAGTAGGAAAACCCGCACAAATTCGGCTTCCACTATTGTTTCGTGGAATATAAAAATGTTTTTGGAAGTTCCTAAAAGTTAATCTTTGCTGTTAACTGTTGTAATACAACGAAACCTAGGTCGTGGTAAAGAACTTAAAGAAAGTAGAAATAATACTACACTAGTTTCATTTAATTGTGTATATGAAATTTATTTCCATTATTTAACCTTATTATTAAATTGGCAGAAACAAAAAGGTGACATTCACAGAAAAAGACAGAAGGTCCAGAAAGCCAAATAAACTGACCGTTTTCTTGGCTTCTACATGTAACGGATAATACCCATCTGTCTGGAAGATATATGGCCGTATAATTTATTTGTCGTTAAAGTTGAAAAATTATACATTACTTGTTTTTTAAATAGAATTACACTTCTTTTAGCTGACTTGGTGCGACATTAATGTATAAAATTAAATTGTAACAAATTTGTATAATCCAATTAAATTACATGAATTTAATATGAATACAATATGATGAAAATGAAGTTGTGAAATCATATTGACTGTCTCAAATATGAGATGGAGGAAATATGACCGTATAGAGGATATATGGCCTATTATTTTAAATATTTATGACACCGAGTTGACATACAAAATTAAAAGTTTAAAAAAGTATATTATGCATGCAAAAATGTAAATAAAAAGAAAGAAATAACAATATTTTGATTTTATATAAAAACACTCATTTTCTTCTTGCTCAATTTAAATTTCAATGACTATATCATGATTATTGCTATATAAATCCTTCAGTAGGTAATAATGCAAATACCCTTTATTTTTATATAACTTATTCAAGATTTCACATTAAAATTTTCAATATTATTTAAACAACTTAAGAATAATATTTATTGAGGAAAATCCGATTTCTGTATGCTCAAGTGAAACTAATGTCATTTAATTGCAATTCATGTGTGTGATCTATTCCTACACAAGCAACGAAACCCCTCAAAAATTAAAAATATATGCAAGCATTGTTAACAACAATTAAATGCAGAAAACACTGCGCTCCACGTACGCAACTCCGAGAAGCTAGCCCAAACCTCACGTACCGGTACGTACGGAATGTTATTTGCCGCATGCATTTTTATATATTGACTTTACTAACAAAGTGACAAGATATAATTTCCATATAAAGTATATTTTTCCTCCATAAAATAACCTATTAGGACGAGATTTTTATCAACTTGGCTTTGAATATCCTGGAGAGGGAAACTTATTCGCATTAGCATTCATAAAGCGAGCGGGATACTTCTCCTTGCGCCCTGCGGGTGACTTTATTGTACCTATCTTAAAGAACAAAGTGTTAAAATGTAAACTATGAATATTCTTGTTATATTTTGGTTAGAGGTAATGAGCCGGTCGCGTAAAATTCAAAAGCGCGCTTAAAATTCGTAATTGCCAAATTTTTTGGAGTATCAACGGAGCTGATTACTATTTAGAAATAAGTGCTGTATTGCTTGTTGAAACTACTCGATTAAGTATAGATCAGTTAGATAAAGAAGCATCAATTCAAAGAAATTATTCTGGATATATAATGACAGAGTGTTTAAACAAGAACCGCAGATGCAATGCTAATTAAAATTATCATTACCAAAATTAAATTGGAAAAACAATTAAGAATAAATGATCTTCATAAAACGAATCCATCAAATTACAATCTGTATAAGCAATAGTAAGGTTTTTCTAAAAATAAGAAAAAATATTGTTTTAATGTCCAGTACACAATTATAAAATATTTACCGAAGAATAAGATAGTTTTAACAAAAGCTAAGGAATGACATTTAATGCAAACTTATGAAAAATATCCTAGCATAACATTACGAGAAAACTTAAATGGTGTTATTTCTGGAGATATCGAGAGCCCAGTGAAGAAAAGGAATCTTGAGCATTCTTTCGCCCTGCTGTTTCTGACACACGTTTTATTTTAAAAAAGTTGAAAATTCAGACGCCAATGTGAACACATGTGCCATCTTGTTGAAAAATTAAGTCATCATTATTAGATTTAATAGTAGGGAAAAGCCAGTATTGCAATATTTGAAGGTAGATATATTATTTGATTATGATTCCAAAGTCGAGAATACCAAAATTATTGTTGAAGTGTCACCGTCCTAAGTTTTAACAAGCTGCTAAGCGTTGAGAGACACGGCGCATCCCAGAATGCTCTGCAAGCAATCCTATAAAACTTGGAAACCGTTACTTTTTAGAACCATAAATATTTTTTCGTCGTTTCTTCGGTATTATTTTTAAATTACAAGAAATATTTTTTTCTTTACCTTTAATTTAACATGGCCATATTGAAAAAAAACACTCTTAATAAAATAGAGGGTTGTGAGATCGGTTAACCCTTTTTGAATTAACCCGGAGGTAAATGAGGGTCTTTTAATTGACTAACGTAATTTTAATTACTTACATATATTTTAATTAATACATAATTTTAACTTAAAGTCGAAATGTATAAATATTTGTTTTAGACAAGTCAATGCAATAAGGATTATAAACAGAAGACAAAGCCTGACAATGGTTTTCGATTCCCATAATCCTCTTACAAAAACGAAACTGGATTGACGAAAGAATGCAAAATACCGATAACAAAATATACTCGACAAAATGTACTTGTTCAATTTTTTCTGAAGAATTTGCCAGACACTAATGTTAATTATTGAGGTATTAAATAGCATTTTCCTTTACAAACAATCAAAAGATACTTTCGCACACATACAAACAATAAATATGTGTTTGTGTGTGCGTGCGTGAGTGTGTGCGCGTGTTCGTGTGCTTATGCATGTGTGTGTACGTGTATATGTGCGTAAGCGTGTACGTGTACATGTGCGTAAGCGTGTGCGAGTTATAGCATATTTATTTGTTCATTTTGAGATACGCTTATTTTTGGAGTTAGTCAAATTATTATAAAAGAATAGAGTTCTACTTTCTTTTTATTCACACAGGTGAGACGAAAATATCAGAAAATATCCTGAAAATTAGAAAAAACGCACCTAGTTAATAAAAATAATGAAAAAATTAGTTATTTCTTTATTTCACAATCTTTTAGATTATTTCAAGAGAAGCATGTTTTGAGCCACAAAAATACTAAAATTGTTCACGGTTTACTTCCGCTTAAAGGAATTTTAATAATAACCTCTGTTACTTTTTGATGGGAGTTGTCGAACAACACAACCTTAATTAAAAAATTGTGAAGAAGTGATTATTTTTGAAAACTTTAATACTCTACAGTAAAACTCTAATACTCTAACTAGAAACTAGTTTCTTCTAGGAGAGTTTTGCTATCAGCAAACGCAATCATTAGCACAAACATGGTTACTGAATGTTAATTTGGGACAACAGTACCCATGATTTAATAAAAATTGGCTTGTGTTCCTCACAGATATACGTACATGACGAAAGTAAGTTTAATTTTATTTTCCGCAATAAAATATATTTAAAGTTACTAATACTATTCTTCTTTTTTGAAAATCAATGAAATATATTATATATATATATATATATATATATATATATATATATATATATATATATATATATATACATTGATTTTCCAAATAAAATAAACGTGAAAAACAGAGGGACGATATTTAAAAGAATAAACATTTTGAAATAGTTTCTTATTTTTTCAGCGCTATTTTACTTAGGTAATCGACAAAGGAATTACAGATAATTAATCAAAAGGAATATTAATATTCCAATAATAACATAAAATGTATAATTTGTTACTTTGAATGCTGCCAGATAACATTAAATCAGAAGGTCAAACTGAAATTACCGAATAGTTTGTAATTATTATTGCGTTGCAAGAAAAATGTCAAATATAAATTGTATTCCTAAATTTAAGTCTGTCCCAAAGAAGATGTTAATGATATCATGTTAATTATATCCTCTACTCTTTGCTTAGATAAATCAAAACATATTCTACCAAAGTAAAATGATCGCAGCTAACTGCAACGACTCCTAATAAAATAGGATGTTCTTGATGATTTTATCTAAAGAAAGGCAAAGGATGGATATCTAAAATACCAGCGAAAACATTTTATTTTATTTGTATAAATCATATCGTCGTGGGGATAAACTGATTAGGAATTAGCTTGTATACCAACCAAATTCACTTAGAAATCCAGTCGCCGTTTATTTTGGATAAACTTCATCATAAATTCTAGGCCACTTTGTAAAGAAAGGAAAAAAACATCAAATACACTATGTTAAAGTTCCCTACTGTTAAATTGCCGTCCATAAATTACAACGAATATATGGTTATACTTGCGTCAGACTATTATGAACAGAAACTAACTAACGAATGATAAAAACGACGCACTATCAATAAGGCGTCAGTCAGCAGACGGGTACTTCACGCATGCAATGACAAATACAACGAAGAGAACAACCTCATATTTCCGCTCAAAATGTATGCCTTAAGGCGATATAATTTAACGGTGATACGCCGGGTGTATAATTTATGCAGCAATCTATATATGGGGGTAAACTTCCATAGTTTATCTTCCTATTCGTTTATTTCCCCTACTTGGGTATAAGTTTTGGACCGAAATAGGAACGATTTATTTATTTACTTTGGAGAAGTTATGGCTCTTTGGGCGGTGTGAATATAATTATCGACTTTTTTCTACATAATTTTGATGGGTTCATAACGATCGTTTTAATTTACGCTTAGGTTCCGTACGTAACAGTGAAATTTACCTCACTACAAGTTAAGTTTGAAGTTTAATTTTAGTATATATTCATCATACTATGTTTATCTTATTTTTCATTTCTTACTTTAACTTTATTGTTTATTAGAAATGGAAAAGTTACGTAATCGTACTTACATATATTTCATTCATATTTGAATGTGAATTTGATGGTTTGGTTCATTCTGTTGGCAAGTTTAACCGACGTTCTTAGTATAGGAATCGAAAGGAATTTTTCTAGAACCGCGTTCAAAAAATAATGCAGCAACATAAAATTGTGCGGAGCATTTGGATGTATAAAAATTAATTAAAAAAAAGTTATTATCAAGACGGATAAAAGGAAAAATAATTCATTTTATTTTTATTTCAACAACTGAAACATACAAATTCCCGAATAACATTAATTTAATTTTCCGATTGCGTCCTCTAGGTTCAGCGGTAAAAATCAAAGTGGAATATATTCAAATGATATTTTCTGGGAAATTAGTTTCTAGCTATGATTTCACGTTGACTAGAATAATATAGAATACGTGAATGACTCAAAATAAGTAACTCGTGAACAATATGTGAAAGGAAGAAAATTTTACACACCACCTCATGAGAAAGTTTTCAATTATCGAATATATGAGTATCGTCCCAGAAACACTGATTCACTAGTTGAACTAAACAACTAAATCAACTCATTGGGTCAACTAATAAAGCCGATTGATTGAGCCGACTGCTTGATCAGACTGCTTGATGCCCATTATACTGCCCGAGCGGACCCAGTCGTTTAGCCGGAAGACTGCCTGAGCTGACCGACTGCGGGTCGAACTACTACCTGAGTCGATTTATTACGAGAGTTGACCCATTGCCTGAAACGAACGACTGGCTGTGCCAACCAACTGCTCGAGTCAACCTGAGAAGACAAACTAATATTTTAACTTTTCAGAATCGGCTTATTTTTGCTTCATTTTAATTCGGAACTATAGTGTTAGATAATTCTTCAATTAGAACACAAGTAAACATTTTCTTGGTTTTCTGTGGTTTTGATTTATTTTTGAAGGAGTCGGTGTTTCTATATTTACATCTGGTAAGTACGTACTTAAATTTGGTGAGTAATCACTTTTATATTTGTCATCTAGATCAGATTTATTGCCTATGACGGTGATTGTAGAACTTCATGTATCGTTGAAACTCTCAGAAAATTTAGTTCCTTTGTGATATATATAAATATACATAAATATATATATATATATATATATATATATATATATATATATATATATTATAAAGATATATAAATAAAGATTCGTACTTGTATTTATAGCATCCACTGGAATACAATTCATTTTCATAATAGATTATAGGAAGACTGCATTTTGATTTTTATTACAGTTCTAGGTGTAGGTAATAAAAATATATTATCTTTAGATAATATATCAGTGTTAAAATTTTTTGCAGGTAACATAATCTTAAATGAACGAAACGCAGTTGCCGTAAGTAAATATTTTGCTCAACAGCATAAGATATGTATTGCGTGAACATTACAAATATTTAGCCGGTACATTAATGTGGCACAACTTAATATTTTAATTAATACATTGGTGCCAGAACTATAATTTTTTTTAGGTAAACCAACTTTTTTCCTGTGTATACTACAATTTTATTATACATAAGCCCCATATCCTATGACTTCTTTCGTTGTGAAAGGTATTGTTGTTTTTCGTGCAGTAGACTTTTGTGTTTTATAATATATATAAAAGGGGTGGACTTCCTAACATCACTTGTACTCATCGAAGCTGTAAATGCAGCAGCAAAGCCTGAGCTTTCTCAATTTTTAGTTGCTCTCATTTTGATTTAGACTTTGTAGTGTCGGTTAAACTTGCTATTTTAATTATTACATTGGTTCCGGAAGTAGGTAAATATCTTGCTCATCAACCTAATATATACTTGCAATAATATTACATACATTCACCCTATATTTGTTGTTTTAACTATTACGACAGTGCTCATCAACATCGGATATGTATTTATGGCTATTACACATATTCAACTGATCCATATGGTTGACTAAACTTGCTATTTTAATTACGCTCGCGCTTATCAACGTCGGATATGTATACAAGACCATTACACTTAATCATTTGTCACACAGTGTTGAAGCTCTCATTTAGGAGTTATGACTCTTACATTATTTCTTTTTGTATTTAAACAGCTTTGAAAATTAAATTAATAATTTCACAGACTATAAATTTGCTGTACGATGAAAAAAATTATTTTATAACACTAAAACATTAATACGTATCAGCCCCATTTTCTGTAAATTGATGCGATTGCAATTCGTTTCTTTTTGAAGGAATGTAATTTTTATACATAATAGATTCTAGAAATATTGAGTCCCGGTTTTAAACACGGTTCGAGATGTAGATAACATAAATCAATAACCTTTATTAATTTCTAAATTTCTCTGCAAATAGCAAAATTTAGATAACCAGAATGCTGGTGCCGTAAGGAAATAATTTGCTCATCAACATCAGGCATGTATGCATGAACATTACACATATTTTGCCGATACATTAACGTTGCATAACTTTACTAACAATTAAAACATGCTACTAACGTTGCATAATGTTTTAATTATTACATTGGTGCCACAACTATACATTTTTTGCATAATGTCAATCTTTTTTCTATGTCCACTGAAAATTTATTACATATAAGCCCCATGTACTATAACGTCTAGGGTATTGTTTTCTTTTTGTAGTAGACTTTTGTGTTTCATCATATACGGGGAAGAACTGGGGTCTAAATACCCAACATCACTCGTTCTCGTTGTTTGAGTCGTAAATCGTCATGAATCCACATTGATTTTATGAAATTGTGAATAAATCGCCGTTTATATTACGTCGTGGGTAGTTTAAACTGTGATTGATCTTACGACGCTTAGTATACTTCGTTATTTATACAATAATATATCTAGGATAATAAAAGTTTTAATCCAGCGTAGACATCTCTAGATAACACGAAGTAAGGAAGCAATTTATTCCACATTATTATC
Organism: Druceiella hillmani; assembly: GCA_039881145.1. Classification (NCBI taxonomy): domain Eukaryota; kingdom Metazoa; phylum Arthropoda; class Insecta; order Lepidoptera; family Hepialidae; genus Druceiella; species Druceiella hillmani. The sequence goes on along the minus strand of JAYKKI010000004.1, from coordinate 18,317,582 downwards.
GCCTATTTAACGAACTGAATAATTTGAAATAAACAAATTACACGTCATCGATAATGATATTTTCATCACTGTGTTATTTTTTTAATTTAGACTAAATAATAAAAAAATAAACAAAGTTTTCATAACATCACTTAATGTATAAAATTTTTGCAGACTAATTTTATATGCAAAACATAATGCGAAATTTAGCGACCTCATTAATATTTCAAATTAATTATTAAAATAATTATTTCCATATGCTAATAGCATTTAAATTCTAAACTATCCAATAAAAAACAACTAAGCGCTTAAATTGTAACATTATCTAAAATAATGAAAAATAATACTCGCATGCTTGAGCATTTTTCCCGCAGCAGGCAATAGAGTGCTCTTTGTAGTTAACTGATTTTCACCTTTGATGGATCCCTAATTTCGAAAATGGTGATTCCTCTAAGATACATTAAATCCAATTCAATCAAATAGCTGCGATTCAATTACTCAATTATGTTAATAAGCAAATATTTTTCTTCTTTACTACGTTGCTTTTGCTTTATGGTTGCGTATAATGTAGACATATATATCAAAAAGCAAACAATACGACATACTGATTTAACTTTTACATGATATTATATGCAAAGAAATTATCCAAAATTTAATCTATAATTACTTTTTAAAAAATGTTCACTTTAAAATAAATGCAAATACTGAATTTGGTCTTTCTCTATGAAAAAGCATAAATTTATATTATTTATGACTAAAAACATTGCATGTAGTGAACTTGAAAAATGATATTAGCACAATTAAACAATTTAAGCAAATGTTTTCGTAATATCAAAAAATAATTATATGTGTAAATTTGCGCAATAGTAGTGAGTGCGAAAAGTTTTCGGTGAACATATAGCAATGCGCTCAATAAAATAAATGTTTATTGCTCTATGCATAAATCCACAAAACCAGATTTTATTCCCAAAACAAAAGTAGGACGTGCGATTGTTTTGCTGACACACAAAAACGCAAACCAAATCAAGTGGGCGGTGAATGATGTAGTGAATCCACCCGCAAACCCTATATGTATGGCTGTGCATGCCTCCCTAAAGGATATCAATACATTTTGCCAAACTTCAATCTATATTAGTAAGCAAGATAAAATATTATTAAATTTAAATACTGATTGAACATGGAAAGTAACTTGTAAATATATAACAAAATAATAAGGTTGTGTGTGCGCCAACTAAAATACACTGGAATGGTGTTAAAAAAAATTTCAGTTTTATACTTCAGAGATTTGGTCAACGTTTGTTTTCATATGAGATTTGTATGTAATAAATTATCATATATGCGCATTTTAAAAAGGCCGTGCAGTTTTATTATGATATAAAAGTATATTACTCTAATAGAAACAACATGTTTATAAATATATTTTATAATAATTCATTACATACCATATGAAAGTTTCAAAACGCAATCCGATGAAATTTTGTGAATCGACAGTCTATTCAAATACAGTTAATATTTTAACGAAGAGTATTTCAATGTTTTCCAAAGCTATAAAATATTTATCAGGATTTGTGATCTTCCTTTAGCGAACGTAGGTAGTACCTGGCTATTTTGTCTCTGATTGATTCAGCGCGATATATTTGAATGAAGATCACTTTTTCAGTATGAAAAAAAATTTTCAAAATATGTTCAGTCACGTGAATTTTTTATTACGTGAATATATTATCTTCTTTCCTCACTACTCAATGTTTGAAATTAAAACCGTGACAATATATAATCATATGCCCTTGATATACAGATAATATAATGTCAGTCATTATTTTGTCAAATTTGGAATGTTTCTATTTACCGTTACAAAACCTCTTTTTTATAATAAACTGGCATTTCATAAGACCGATTATGTTTTTCGGTTGATTTATCAAATTTAACTAATTTGCTATTCTAAGTAATACCTAAATTTACAGTGTTTTCTGAATTTGTTGTAGATGTCAAGGTTGAAAGGAATAAAATATATAACTTCAAGTAAGAGGAGCAATATTTTGAAATCTTCTAAGTCTATGAGATTAACTCGGTCTGTCCAAATGGTGCCAAGTTATTCGTATATTATTAACAGCCATTGAGCGAATTATATTGGTACTGAGAAAAGTATTTTTAAGGCACAAATACCATCATCACTAAAAAAATGTAGACATTAATATTTTTTGACTCGTAATAACTAAAATATTAGAAAATAAATATTAAAGTCAATAAATTCAATTATACTTTTGTAATTGTGATACAGATTACAAAGATATTACCACATAGTTCACTTATTTTTAATTATGTATCCGTTATGAAATGTTTCGGGTTAATACCTAAATACTTCCTTATTGGCATGCAGTAATTTTTTTTAAATCACGTTAAACTTAATCGCCTCGGCTATAATTAACTATTACATATTGATATCTGGTTGTTTCGTTCTAGCAATTTACGGTGGTAGATACAGCGCGAGATCGCGGGAGGAAGAGTAATTTTATCTCTAAATTTCAACATCACAATTTTTGTGCGAGCGGGACTGGAATTAAAAGCTATTAAGGAATAAAAATGACAATTAAAACCTATTGATATAATCACACTATGGCTGTTGAGAAACAGTTATAAAAAGTAATCGACATCGACCGACTATAAATTTGTAGTTTCATCTAAATTAATCAAAAATAAACTGTCAACCGAAGTTGATGTTAGTCCTCTGTTTTTCATCAAATGAATGTTCTCTCGGCTTTTTCGAGTTTTCTAATTTTATTACCGTCGATCCTGTCGAAACTGTCAATTAAAGATATTGTATTATTATATTTGATAACAAAGAATACAGTCAGACAATGTCTGCCCTTTTCTTCGTTTGATTGATCACAGAGTTTTGTAAAGATACTATTTCCAAACATCGTAAAAAATATAGAATGTGTCAGTTGACTGACTGATAATTAATAAGCAAAATTTTATAGCTTTATTTTTTTTTATGTTCTCTATATAATGTAATATACTCTTAATATCAACTAAGAGTATATAATAAAATAACTATTATTACATTTGTAATGTTCGGGTCTAACTTTTTTGGGTATATGTTAATCTCTTTTAAACTGATAGCGGAAAGTTGTAAAAACGTGTTAAATACGATTATTCATGGTGAACAAAGGTTTAGGTTTCGAGAAATTTTAATAATAATCTCCGTCCACAGATTTAAATTATATTTATAAATCACTGAAATTAAAGCTATATTAAATGTTTACACAGATGAAACATTTACACAATCTGTATCGGTTTGCAACCTCTATGAGAAATAGATGTAAATATAATTTCAAGCGTTTTCATCATACTTTTCTGGAATCGTGTGACACGAAAAAGATGACAATTTAATATTATTCTGGTCAGATGACGAATTCCTTGTTTTATCAACATGATTAGAGATAGTGCTTCATAAAATTGTATATATGGCTTGAACTATAATATATTATGAAATTCAATACTGAGATTCTTTCGGTGCAAAAAAATCTATACGCGATACTATAAAAAAGACACAAAGCAACAGACGCGGCCTGACAAAAGCTGAAAGAAGATAAGGAAACGATTGAAGCGACAGACACGAACACGACCGCCGCCATCAGCACAAAGGGCCGCCTTGTGTAAAGGCCAGATTAAACGTGGAGCTAGGATATATATGTTTTTCTAATATTTGATCATATGTTTTTCTAATAATTGTCTGAGGTTTCTTGAATATCATTTAGATAATATATATAATAGTAATAGTTCTTATTATAGTTTCTATATAATAGTAATAGTTCTTATATAAATTTCGTTTTCAACAGGACTTATTTCGTCACTAATAAAAATTCACACAATTTTTGTACGATACATTAATACAAGAATATTCGAGAATTTCATATATACTAACTAAAGAAATGGAAAACGGAGTCTAATGCAATTTTTAAACTCTTTCCTCTTTTTCTACTGGTAATTTTACGGAAAATTAAACTAAACATTATTATTGATATACCTCCGTATCTAATTAGATATAACATTTCATAAATATCGTGTGTTCAAAATGTTCTAAATACTAAATAGTCACATGTTAAAATCTAGTTTTCATAGTTTTTTGGACACGCATAAGCACATTCACACATATAGACACTCTAACATTAAAAAAAATCGAATGAATATCTTTTTATAATCAACCACGGTAAAATTATCATCTTTTAGAGTTCCGTACATCAAAAGGAACAACGGAACCGTTATAAGATCATTCACGTGTCTGCCCGTCCATTCGTCCTAGCCCTTTTTTTCAGAAACTTTTGCTGTAGTAACTGGATCTAGCAATTTAGCACAGTAATAAAAAATATTTCAGTAGCTTAGGCTCGAAAAAACCTGTGGATTTTTTAGAGTGGGCAAATTATGTACTCAAAAAAAATATGTCCACAAATATATTGCGGAATATCATGTAAAAGAGCGAGTTATAAGGATATAAACAATATTCTATTCATAATTTTTGGGTATGTACATTCAAAGATATACTGAAAAATATGCAATGAAATTTTCCCCTCCCTACTTAATTCCGAATAAACTCGACCTATAACTATGGAAAATAAAATTTTCTAGAAGCCCATATAAAGGTTTTACAAAACTGTAGTGGTGATTCAGCTTTTTGCGCCAACAAAAGATAAAGTAGGCAATATATTTACGTTTTTCTTAATTTTCCGAACCATGCGAAGTGAAAACTTAATATTTAACAAAGCAACACATATTATTATTAATCGACACATTTTGCACTAGTTAACATTTAAAAAATATGCACATATAAATTGAAGAGAAGGTAAATAAAGGGCAAAAAAAATAATTTTGTGCACAATGTCGGAAATTATTTCAAACGGAGTGTTTTTGAAAATATAAAAATATTCTTTTACAACTTTTAATTACACAACGATAAAAATGTTAAATAAAATAAGGACATTACGAAAATACTGCATTCTTTTCTTATTTTCAAAATTTCTGAACCAAAAATTATAAAGGAAACAGCATTGAAAAAATTTATTTAAATATCACAGGAAAAAATAGCGATTATCCCAGATTTTATAGTTTTAGAAATATTGTTAAGATATTAATTTTGAATACTCATAAATAGTTAAAATAGAAATACTATGAACGCTTCATCTTCAACATGGTTTATTCTCAACAGATTTTTTTGCTAAAAGGACTTGACATAATTTTATTAGGGTCACCTCTAATAAATCTCAAGATAACTTGTAGAATTTGGTTGCCATCGAGCAATGGGATCATCATTGCGATATATTACTCATGAAGTACAATGTGATTCGTAGATAGTAGAAAATTAATGACCACTTCAACTTTCTTTTAACCATTGTATAATAGCAATTCCATAAGTTACTCTACATCTTCATTTTTTCTTTGAAATCCGAAGCTATATATATGTGTATATATATATATATATATATATATATATATATATGTACATATACATATATATATACATATATATATATATATATATATATATATATATATATATATATATATATATATATGTATATATATATGTGTGTGTGTATATGTATATATATTACTTGTTATGTCTTTCACAGGTGTAAAAACAATCTAATTATAAAAATGCATAATTTCACAAAGAATTAGATAACTTTGGTTTTTTAATTTTTCTCTTCAATCATGATATGTGACCTCCCATTATAGCGTCTATCAAGATTATATATCGACCTACCCTATAGGTTTTGATGATCAGTGAATATTCTTCAATGGGTCATACATTTGTATTGCGTGAAACAAAAAACTTGAATATAACGGCTGTGTGAGACTATAAGTTTAAGTATATGCAATATTAATTTCAAAATTGATATCTCAAACCGTTTATGAGAAACAGGGCTTTAATAGACATATAGACGGAAGGACTAACAAGTAATCATATAATGGTTCCTTTTTTTTCATTTTGAAGGAATTAATCTTAAAATGGATAAGAATGTCATCGTTCTTAAAACCAGTTTAAAAAGGATCGAACCATAATTTTTTTCTAATCCCGTATAATAATTGAACATGAACGTACGATAAGTTAAATGATAGCCAAAAGGAACAAAATTAATACGTCTGGGATAGAAACCAATAAATTTCAGGTTAGCTGTGATGTTATTGCTATACGCTTGTACTCTTCTATATTTTCTGTATTTTTTTATTATATTTAATATATCTCATATCATAGGATAACTCATATTGTATAAAATTTACACCAATTACATGAAAGCCAGCTGTACAAAAACGCCGCTAAGTATTAAGAAATCTTACAAATTAAAAAGGGAAAATTAAAATAAAAAAAAAAACGAATAAAACATTTGAATAAACTCATCAATAAAATTACTCTATTTTTTATTTCCTGTCATGTTATCGTATTAACACTAGTAGTAGTATTAGTAGTATTTCGAAATACTTAACATAAACCCACAAAACATAATGTCGTATTGAGATCACTTCACGCATTGATTACGTTTCTTCAAATTATACATTTGAAAAATAATAATTTAATGAACTCGGATTCCAAAGGTTTTAGCGCTAAAGTGATTAACGAATTATCATCTTAGATTCAGTACAATGGTTATATAAAATTTAACATATGAAATTATCATTGCGCAGTATGTTTGTGCTGTGAAATTACGCATAAATATAGGTGTGAACATTTAAAGTATGATATTTTATGATCTGATATGTAAAGTATATCGAAAATAAAATCTTATTGTAAATCATTACTGGTAAATGCACGTTTTTTATGAATAAATAAATTAACAGTGCATACCAGTAATGGCTAATTTATTAAAATATTTCTTGTATCGAAAAAGTGTTTGCTGTATTATAGATAAACTAAAAGATCGTATAGTTTTAAAGTATATTTAGAGTATTTTATACTGTATCGTTCGAACTGGCTATCCAAATATTTTCTCGTAATATGTATAATATGCCTAATTATATTTATATTTATTAAATTTATTTAACAATTTTTTAAACACGTTGAGCAACTTATCAGAAATGACCTGATCAGAAAGTTTAAGCCTTCCACTCGTGTTTCAGTTATGTATCTATAAAAATGGCTTTAACGCTTATTTATGCATCAACAAATTATTTTTATTAAAATAAACCTTTATAAAATTATTTTAATATTTTGTTGTTAGCCAATGATCTCATGTAGAATTTTCATCCTATCTATTAATTTGGAGATAATAAGCTATATAAAATCGAAGGTAACAAAATTTTGCAGGAAAATATTTATTTTCGATATAAACTGTATTTCAACCGACGAGTGTTGAAGAGAGAATAAAATTAATACAATTCTGCGGCATTGCAAATATTTCTCATCAAGGAACCCTTTGAAATCATATTACATTGAATAAATTTGTCAAGGAACAACCGTTTGTAGAAGTTGTATCATTAAGTACTTGGTATTCGGAGACATGCCGAAGATAATGTTCACAGTATTACCATTAAAACTGGTTACAGCTATTCGCCTACTTGGGAAAAGGAATACTGGTCTCGAACCTCTCAGAGTAGCTCTCAAATACGTCTTCGAATTAGTGACAGTGAACGTATTTGAGTTCAATGCCTTGAAGGCTTGAGTATATTTTTAGTTGGAATGAAACGTGACTGTCATTTTAAATCGCAATTTCACAAACATTGTATACCAAGCAAAATCTTTACTTAATATGTACGCTATAACTTGGAGCTTGTTTCAACCCATCTTCTAGAAAACACATCGAATATAGAAATATACTGCAGCTTAAATATAGAAAACTAAATTTAACCTTTTGTGAAACTAAAATATGGTTATTATTGCGCGGGTTAACTTAAATTCCTATAAAAATAACGTCAACCAATAGAGAAAAAAATCATAAAAACGACGAAATTTGAAATTAAGTTTGAAGTTTGGATCATGTTTCTAATTAACACAATAAGTTAGAAGCTTGGATAATATCTAAAAACTTTAATACCTTGAGTCTATGGTCTAATTGGTGTAGTTGCTAATATTCTATCACTTACATTGTAGAAGTGAGCAAAATAAACAAAAGCAGAATATGAACGAGATAAACAAAAGCTGTGGTATGAACGAAATAAACAAAAGCTGAGATATTTTGGTACTAAGTGCTATATGTCGACAGATTAAAAATTAATGAAGATAAAGAAATGAAAAAATGAGAGATAAAAAAATGCAAATAATTCCATTATTCGCCAATAAATAAAAAAAAATATTTAGTAAAAAAAATCAATTTTAAATTTAAATTTCCGGCATTAACCGATATATTGCTACATGTTTCATAATCCAGTTATGGCGTAATAAGATAAGTATTAAAATTTATGTACATTTTTCCACGAAATATCATTAAAGTAAGAAATAAAGTAAATAAAGATGACAAAAGGGTCAGCATAAAATTAATTAATAATTAAAAGTATTTTTATATTCATTTGAACTTACTAGATATTATAAAATTTCTTTTATTATGCACAGAGAAAAAAAATCGTATTTAAAATATCATCGTTTCTTTGTTTGCTCGATTTTGTATTCGTATTTTTTTGTATGAGTGTGTAAATATATATGCTCTACTTGTTGCACTGTAGAGACCACTATTGTTGAAAAATATGTCATAACGAAACAATTTTGGTAGGATTTTGTGTTAGAGGTGACATTTTGAAGACTACATAATATGACCAATAGAATAGGTGGATTTTCGTAGTAAATTTAGAATGACAAATCGTATACATACTGTTAGAAAAGTAAGGGAACGATATCTCACGTAATTTGATATAGTTTTACGTTTGCCGTTATAATAAGTGTATAAAATGGGATACCCATTCTTCCAAATTAGTTACCTCTCGTGAGGAAGACATATTGGTCTAGTCTTATAGGGGCATAAATATAAATGGAAGATGCCTTAATCGTCTCCACTTCACTTATGAATAATATCACCTTAATAGAAAATATTCCCGACCTCAAAACCGTAGTTAAGCAGCTCAACAGAATAACACAGATAAACGAGAATCATGTTGAGAGATCATACCTTAGACCACTTTTAATCAGTGGTTGAAGTATGTTTACTTTGGCCAGCATATTACTCTTTAAAAAAATTTACTAGGGGGTAAAATAGCATCACTTTTGATTAAAACGTAGTAGACTGTTCGGAATTTTTAAAAGGAAAATTAATACCTGCAAACAATGCACCATAATGAGACATGTAAACCTACCTGCTAGTTTATTAGTCAACTGCAAGTCCTTTGAAAGTGCCATGCAAAACTACCTCGCATATGAGAATACTAAATAAGACTATTGAAACTCAAAGATGTACTAAACTACACTAGGCAATGAGCATCATGCAAAGAAAATTGCATTGACCTGGTCACGTGAGCAATCAAAATGATGGAAGATTGAACAGGAATGGTCCGAGTTTGAAGAAAATCACATAGCGGAAGTCACATAGCATAGTTTTACAACATTTCGAAAACGGGAAAGAGCTGATTGCAGCAAGCGCAACATTAGGAAATATGATGTACTGGAGAGGAAATTCATGTTCATTTGTGGGTGAATAATTATTAAAAAAGAAGAAAGTAATTGAAAAAAGTTTTATAAATTAAACAGACCTGACATACAGCGGAACAGTCGATTTAAGTATTTTGTCAATATTTCCCTTTCAGTACTTACGGCTAGCAGTAATTCTCTTCTTATCTTCACACCTGCAACTACGACAAAAAATTAAACGAGACCTTCGGTATTCTTTTCTCAGTACGCGTCTCTGCGGTCATAATCTCGTTCTTTTTCTCTATGTTAGGGCTTTTTACTTAATTAGTCTTCTTTTGCAGTGATGTAATTTATATCGGTACGCAGACTCTAACCAAAGTATGTGTTAGCTAACAGGGTTGAATTGCAAAGCTTGGGCTAAGTCATAAAAAAAAAGATATTTAAATAAATAAAAAATACTTAAAAAAATAAAAAATAAATAAAATAGGTAAAAGATATTTAAATAATTAAGCGTGCCCTAAGAACAAATAATCGAATTTATTTTTCAATACACATTTTGATAAATTGGGAGAAATATATACCAAAACCTGTAGATATTGCTAAACAAATTTAAGGTGACTTTAAATTACTGTGAAAGTAATTTCTATTGGCACTGAAATTCGATGGTACAGGAAAGGAATTTTACAAATAGCTTGATTAGGATCATTTAATGTAATTTTACTAAATAAAGAAAGCAATGTTTAAGTATTTTCTCTATTCATTAGAAGAACTGAGTAAAGTCATACACATTTAATTACATAGTGTCATAATATGGATTTTCATTCGCATGGAAATAAAATAAGCTAATTTTAGGTTTTGACTAGCTGCCTTTTATTCGTATAACCTCATTTCAATTCACCTATTTAATAAAGTTCGTGCTTGAAGCCATTACATAAAGTATGGAATCGATTAAAGTAGTGCGGCTATTGGTATCGTGCACCAAATTTAGGTATCTGTATACTAGATTCATGCGTAAAGCAAAAGATATTTCTGCGGACCCTCAAGTATCGTATTAATACATTTTTTTATCTGTTTTTATAAAAGCGCGTGCGTAGTTCAGTTTTAATTTCGGCGATTTCTCATTTTTGCCTTACAAATTTTATAAATTACATCACCAATTCCAAGATGAATTTTTACGTTTTAGAAATATCTGAAGAGTAATATTATTTATGTTATAAAGTATAAAATATTTTTTTTTACCTGGATTTCTTTCATTATATCCGATAAATAAATACAGACGAAATCTGAAAATAATCGACCTTAGTTTGAATTGTATTTGAAAGCAATACTGTATCTTAGCTTACCACATCTTGTTAAGTGAATTTATACGTTATCATTTCAACGTATAGGAAGAGAGGTACTTAAATAAGTAGTTATCTTGCTTTTATTTAAAAAAAAACATCTTTTAATAAATCTATTCAAATACATAATTTCTTAGGTAGAATTAATATTATCATAAGTATATGAAAAATAAGAATTATTTGTAAATACAAAATTAATTTTAAATTGAGTTGGCCTAACAACTTGTTATAATTACCCACGTGCGGTGGTGCACATAATTTACTAATACGTCGCTCTATCTAGTTTTTTATATAACAATTACGTTTTACTGTGCAAGACAAATTTAGTTAATAAATAATTCGAAACAAATAATCAATTTTTCTAATGAATTTATTGCCCAAACAAAGACAAATCAAATGGGTGACCTATGAATACAAAAAGATATTTCTTTAAAGTGAAGTTTTAACTTCAAAAATTATAAACGGTACTAAATTTATATGAAACAGTAAAATACAAGTAAAAGACAAGGGCCAAAACATATCTTTATACTTTATACATTTCCCCAAGTTAGGCAATAAATTTCAAGGTAAATAGCGACTAGTTATTTCGGGGACCAAGGCAAAATAAGTCTATATGGCCGTCCTGGAACAAATCAGATGAACGGATATTATTAACTGAATTTGGTCAGCAAAAGACAATATATCGGTCAGCGTAAGATAAAAAAAAGTTGAATTGGTTCTACGCTAAATAGTCCTCATTAAGTATTAATAAATTTTTAATTTTTTTGCCTTATTTTATTATTGAATTTGATTTCTAAATTTTTTGCTGTTTATTTTAGTCTTGTTTCAACTTTTTTGATTTATCTTTGTGGTCACATTTTATAAAACAATTTAATTTATACCTTCATAAGTTTTTTTCTTGGTAATCAAATCAACATTTAAAGAAAGATTGAAACTTATCATTTATCCATCAATAACATAAAACTGTGCTTTCCCATATATTTACTGAAATAATTCAAAATTAGTTTAAACCTTTATACTTTTTATAAGTTTTTCCTACAAATTAAATGAGAGAAATTTTGAAACTTGTTACAAAAAGTAAAGTATGGAAAACTGTCTGAAAAAGTATAACACATGATTATAATAACTATTACTATACAAAATATGAAAGTAATTATTTCGATAAGGTCACCTTCCTCGTGCACTATTAAATGTGAAAATATTAGATTTAAAAAATAGACTGAAGAGAGTACAAGTGATAGTTCGACTCATTTAATTTTTTAAAATTTTTTTCCCCTGAAATAAGATATGAATGTTCTATTAATTTATTACAAAAGAGTAGAATCTTCCCATTAAACTTGGCTGAAGAACGTAAAGTTTAAGTTACGAGATGAACTGAAAAGGTTATGATTAATGTAATTGAAGCGACCACAGTTTTAAATACAAAAATCTATGTACATAATAAAACTTAGTAAAAAAAATAATTTTATGAGAAATATACATATTATGGGAAAAAAACAGTGCTACTGTAGCTTACATTTATTAATAAAGTTTTTAATTATTATCTTTTTTCGTCTAAAATATATGTTGCTTCATATAACCATTCATATGTGGGATTTGTAAAATTATTAAAAATTCGAAAATCAAGTGAAAAAAGAAAAATGTTTATTGTAGTTAAATAGATTTTAGACTGAAAGTCTAAAATCTATTTGACTTTTTATTTCAGTTAAAAAAAATAGTTTTTATTATTGCAATATTTACTTTTCATAACAATAAAAAAGGATATTTTTTAAATATGAATGTTTTGGTTTAATCAAAATTAAATAGATAATGGAAATAACTTCTCCTTTCTAAGGTGATGATTATTTATTTTCCAGCATCGCTTTTCTAGTTCCGTTCAAGCCCTGCTAACATTTCCTGAATGACGTCAGCTATTTTGTTTTCATTTAGCTAATTTTTATGTGAGACAGAGCTGATACATGCATATTAATAGTTACATGAATATCAATTTATTCGTTATTTGTGTAACTAAAACGTGCATGTACATAAAAGCGAGCTTTTCCACCATTGTTGCATACTTTTCGATATTATAGTTAAATTTAAATAATGATATAGATCTAAAAGAAACCTGAATGCAAAGAAATGTATCAGTAATACTTTTTTATTCTTTCAATAATTGTTGGAAAAATGTCAAGGATTCTTTTTATATAGCGTTAAAGTTTCCCCAAACCCAATGAAACCAACCCAAGAAAATGTTAACTCAAAAATTTAACTCATATAATAAATTTACTAACTATGTACTAAGAGAAAAATATTGCAAATAACTCTTCTCTTTTGATTAAACTACAAATTAAAAAAAAACACTTATTTTATTTGATGGCAAATTATAATATTAGTACGTGTGTTACTTTGAAAATAATACTTTTAATTTAATTATTCCTATGGTCATAAAATCATTCTCTAAACAAATTATGTGTATTTTAAATTAACATTAACATTTATGAATCTTTAAATGATATGTCTTTAGAATAATGTTTTTCTCCTTTTATTGTCGACTAACGTAAACCTTTTTTTTTCAGGATAGGCCGGTTGCTTATGTTATCTATTTTGATGAAACAAATGAAGGGTATTATGATTGAGAATAATTAATTTAATATTTCCAGACATTTTATGGCCGACCTGATAATGCATACAAGAAATTCTAACCTAAGTTCTTCATACTAAAATTAAGGCAGTTTTTGGAGCAACGACAATCTTACTGTTATACTTTTACGATTAAAAGCAGCACGCGAGCTTTAAGTGGCGTTACAAAAAAAAATTGCCGCTCGTTGTTCTCCTGCATTTTTAGGAGTTGTTAATGACTATGTTCTCGCGTAATGGTATGATTTCATACGTTTAGAATATTTATTGTTAATACTTTTTAAAATTACATACACAGGTTCATATTCATAAAGGTTACATGTATTAATAAGTTACAGATTTTTTTTGTCATAAATATTATTTCTTTTACTATATCGCTGCATATACGCTAATGCATTGTCAAGTTCCATTATGCATTGTTATACTAAAAGTGCTTCGTAACTATTTCGATACATTAAAAATCAGTTTCATGAAAATGATTTTTAGCGCATCGGAGAGAAATGTCAAATTATTGTGTATCAAAAATTCTGTGTTTGTAATAGTTTTCCAGATATTTGCCATGAAAATTGTTACTTTCAGGGACGATAGAAACTTCAAAGTTACATAAATATTATTTAGGTTTCCGATAAGTGAAAAATTGAGAAAGCGTAACGTAAAGTGGTATATTGTGGTTGCTATAATATTCGACGTATCTAGTTGTATAAGCTCTAACTTACGTTACACTTTTCCGGTCTGTAATAGCTTGGTTGCATTTATTACACTATTATTTATGACTATTTCTTTATGGAGAAACTTGGCTCTTTTTACAGTAAATGTTTTGTTTGGGTCAAATATTACTTGATCAACTTAAGAGTCCTTTAAAATTCTAAAATAATTCCTCCCGTCAATTTTATTTTACTGTGATATTAGAAATTTCACCTCCACTGAAACAAACATTGTCTTAATATTTTTAACCATTATGATGTGTCTCTTACTGAGCGTTACATTTATTGACATATTTTTTCCAGTACCATCAACATATTCATAGAAATAATTAGTATTGATAATATAATTTAATTTTTATCCCAATCGATGTAATCTGAGTGAAATTATGAATTTTTCTGTAAAATTGTTTCGTTTAGACGACATTTATTTGAGAAAACAATTAATAAAAATTAATTAAAATTTTGCTTATATTACCTTGCTTATATTATTTGCTTACATTATAACGCAGAAATAATGAAATATTTTTCCAAAAAAATGTACAAAAGTATAAATTTAAATCATTTCAGCTTTAAAAAGCTATTAATAAACAACCTGGCTAAAATGAATGTACAATCAATTAAGTTCATTTGACTGAGAGCTTCCTTCTATGGTGAATGTGCTTTATAAAATAACAGTTTAAGTCAATTTAAATATTAATTAAACTACCTAACTAAATACATTTACTTATATGCCGTACTTAAATTTATTTTAACTTAAATTATATTGAAATTAGTAAAAAGCACTCCGAGTACATATCGATAAAGTGAGCAAGTTAACCTTTGCCGTTAAACCCATTACGAATTTAAATTTCACCCGCTCAAACATATTCAAATTAACCATATTTATAACTTCATTAACAAATGATACCTGGGATCGTAAATTATAGTATCGGAACTAATTAACTACACGCATATTATAAAGCGGATATGGATAACGACTATCAACACAAGCGGCGTAGCAGTCCCCAGCACGGGTCAAATTTGTGCTACGCGACATTGTTCAATTTGTTACTTTCTTCCGAATAATTCACGTGAATTCGATGTAACTACTTTGTCTGCTTGACATGGGTCGTACAATTGTTTATTGTCATTATGTTAATGGCGCCAGTAATTATTGATTTTTGTTCAGGGTTTTTATTTTGAACTTGTAGGAATAAAAATAATAATTTTTTAATAATTTATTAACAAGTTAGAATTTATCATATAGATTACATTCGATCCATGGTTTTTAATAGCGTTTTTATTTTCAGACGCCATAAAGAGTAATAATATTTTTTAAAGATTCGCTCTCAATGTTTAATGAAAATTTAATACATTGCAAACTATGAAATTACATTTTAATTGTAATACAGTACGTCATAATGCAATGAATTGTGTGAATAAGTTTTTTAAGAGATCACAGAATTACCAGAGGAACAAATAAAATTGCATACAAGTATTTTGAATTAATAAAGCTTAATTCAAACAAAATTCATTCAATAAAACACTCACTCGCGAAGAAATGCAATCTGAAGAAAAGAACTCAAATTTTGATTTTTCCTCAAAAGTGCAATTTTTATTATATACATTTTTTACATGTTTTGTTTGTGTTTCGTGGCAAAACTGCTAAAATAAGACACTAATGGCGTCACTTTGATGTCCGTCCGTCCGGCTTTCACAGCGATTTTGTCGGAAATTATTCTACTTAAAAATTCAAATTTAGCACAGAATCAGAGTATTGTGACTCAATTATAGGAGTAAAGTGATTTAGACAAGAAGTGTACGCATGCAGAAAAACAAACAATCATAGCGTTCACTACTGGCTCATGAGGCAGAAGTCTCATGTCATTTAGATAGACCTGGTGCGCCAAAAACCTAACATTTCAATGATCAGAGATGAACTAAATTTTATGTAATGTTTATGGTAACGATTTGGTACAGAACTCGCGGATAACCTCAGCATTCAACCAAGTCAGTACAATACTGCTAATTCGCACTAAAATCACCTTTTAATATGAAAGAGTCCATAAAAATAATGTTACACAAAACATTAGTAGCTTTAATAGGATTATTAATCATATTAAGATGCTTAAATTTTATAAATAGATTTAAAGTGACCCATACGAAATTTTACTCATACTTGTAGTCGCTTGATGTTCCATTTACGCTTTGCAACACGATAAATTATCACGACGAACTAGTAAAAGATTCAGACAGTACTTGACTATTTTTCGTTCATTGCACGTTTTATTAATTTTTTATAAATATTTTTCTAATTTATATCTAATTTTTTTGGTTCGAACATATCATACAATCGACTTCTTTTCTCAATTATTGTTGCTAAATATCACTCATATGCCAATAAATTCTGCATATTTGACTTAATTGATTGAAAAAATTGAAAAAGTAATAAATTTTCCATAAAGAAAAAAGTTTTTTTTCTTAGTGGATTAACAAAATAACGTAATTTAAATTACGAGCCTGACTAGTGTCATCTTTACATTGTATTAAAATAAAAATTAAACAATGTACGTTGTCTATGGCTCACTCACTCTGCTCTCTGTGCTCCGTAACATTTCCGAAACTATACGTAGTTTTATATCAATTTAATTAAAATCAATGGTAATCCCCGAAATCCCACACTTGTTTACATTAAATCTATCAGGTTATAGGATCAGAAGCCCTAATAAAATTGAAAAGTGCAAATAAGTTCGATAAACACAACAAAACTTAAAAAAACTTAACCCCACCGACGCATCGTGGTCTTGATTGAGCATATATAAATTCCAGAAACAAACGCAAAAATGGCCTCGAACAATCCAATTCTATTAAATATTATTGAAAAATTAACAGACCGCAAATATTATTCTACGCAGAGATTCGCTGTGAAAATTTATCTCTAGCACGAATAAACATGGGAATCTGTGCTAGTAGCTCACCTGAAGATGTCGTAATACAACCATACCTAGGTCGTGATAAAGAATTGAAAGAAAGTAGAAATAATACTACATCTCGTAGTTTCATTTAATTGTGAAATGTGGGATTGTATTGAAAGTGAAGCACCTGTAGATCCGAAGAAAAAATAAAAGCGAATTAAAAATCATACGAAACGAAAAATCTACTTAAGGATTCAACAAATTACATCCACATTTAAAAGACCAAGTCTGCCAAAGAAATATGGAATAACTTGGCGCACCCTTTTGACGATTCCGTGCTAACACGCCGCGTGAGCTTATTCCATGACTTATGTACAACAGTCCTTGTTGGTTGTCAAAACGTAGAAGAATACCTAAGCAAAATAATGACAACGGTTTATAAACTGAGAAACGTAGGGTGTAAATTAGACGATGAGTGGCTGAGCACATTACTGCTCTCCGGTCTACCAGACTCATATAAATCCATGATTCTAGCCAAGTTCCGACATTAAGATCAATACAAACGCAGTGAAGGCTAAACTCTTACAAGATGTTAATTTATATTAAGTTGATGCAATAGCTTCTTCCACTTACAATAAAAAATTAAGTGACATTAAGAATGACAGCAGCAAAGACACATCAAGCACCACAAATATTACAGCCAACGAGTATTACTCTGATCAAGACACTTCTGGAAGTGAGTATGTACCAAATATAGTAGTTAAAACACCACCTCAATCAAACACAACCCTGAAGCCTAGAAGGGAAATATAATAAAAAATGACTCCTATGCACTGGAGAAAGTTTAGCGACCTCCATCCCTCTGAACTATAATGAAGCAGTCTCATCAGCTGACTCTGAAAAAGTTTAAGTTTAATAAAAAATGACTCATATGTACTGGAGAAAGTTTAACGACCTCTATCCCTCTGAACTATAATGAAGCAGGCTCATCAGCTGACTTTGAAAAAGGAAAATTTCAATCAAAAGTGAACTAGAAGCACACCATCACAATGGAACGTGGACATAGACAGAAAAGCTTCTAGGTGCGAAGGTGATTAGCTGCAAGTAGGCCTTTTGCATCAAGAATAAACCAACGGGTCTCCGTTACAAGTCTCAACTTTGAGCATAAGGACGTATAAAAACAGAAATTATTGTGATGAAATATTTGAGCCGACAGTCAGCGTTCCTGCAGACCCGCAAGCAATATTGCAAAAGTCTAATTGACCACTCAAAAACACCTATTCATATAAAGAAACGATTGTATCACTCATTCATGCAGCAACCGTAACCAGACCATATATTATATTTGCAATAAATCGGGTGAGTAGATTCTTAACTTCTTATGACCACACTCTGCTGTGAAGAAACTATTTAAATATTTAAAGGAAACTAAAGATTATGTTCTGTGTTATACATCAAACTCTGACACTATATAATTAATTGGATACAGTGATGCTGATTATGCAAATGACATTGAGTCAAGATGGTCAATTACTGAATATGTATTTCTTATAAGTGGAGCAGCCATTACCTGGGCTACTCAACACTAATCAACAGCAAACTTGTCTACGACTAAGGCAGAATTTATGGCTGTGTGTGAAGCTATATGGTTAAAAAAACTACTGATTGACGTTTGTGGGTTCAATAAAAATTCTGTGTGCATTAATATTGACAATCAAAGTGCAATTAAAATAATAAAAAACAGTGATTTTGACAAGGTTTGCTAACATATAGATATTAAATACAATTTTGGCAAAGAAAAATAATGTGCCAAAATTATTAGTTTAAAATATGTTCATGAAAATTATCAGTATACTAATATTTTTACAAAAGCTTTACAGAAGAAAAATTTTAATTTTTAAAATACAATATTAGACTGTTAAAATTTGTAAGAAAAATTATACTTAATGTTGTCTTGTTATATATCTGAAATGTAAAATATAAATACGAGTTGTTTAATTTAATGAAAAGATTATTGTTATAAGTTGCCTTATTCAATAAAGTAATTTCCGTTCATAATTTAACTTCGTTTAAACATAATTAGTAGGTAGGCTAAAATTTAATAAGAGTATTAGAATATTAACATAATTTTAATTACGGGCCTCACTAGAGTCATCTATATACTGATTTAAAATAAAAACTAAGCAACATACGTTGTCTATGACTCACTCTGCTCTCTCTGTTCCGTGATAGATCTTAAACTGTACTAAAAACAGTGTTAATCTATCGGATTGCCAGACATTTTTACTTTTAACCTTTTAAAAATATTCAATTCGTAGTATTTTCATAGTAGTTAGGTAGGTTTTGCGTTAAAATATTAACTTTGTTATTCCCATCCTTTTCAATTACTTTATCCTTGTCCAAAAACAGAGTATTAGAAATCATGTCTGTTACTCAACGCAGTTACTTTTTACAAGTATTTTGACAAACTCCTCTCAAAAACATGGCACTCCTAAACGGAACACATTTTCCTTGTCCCAGTTATTCATAAAAATGAGGTCGGAATTAGAATAGACAAAGGTATATCAGCAAACTGTCACACCGAATGTACGTGACTCAAATAAGTTTTGTACTATTTGATGAACAACTGCGTAAGGAATTTTATTTCATTTCTCTTTTGTGACTTAATTTAATTTTTGTAAACGTCCTTGGTACTTATAAAATATGTACGTAACTCCTTGAGAAAATATATTATTTTTGTGACGTATATTCTGGGATACAGAGTTATTTTCTTTTTAGGAGTCACCCTTTTATATGCACTTGAGATTAGACGCAAAATAAAAAAAAATATTGAAAATTATGATTATGTTTAATAAAAAATATGAGTATTGTTTTCATATTATTTCATATTTAAAGTTTCTAAAACAATGCGAACGCCCTATTTTAAAATTGTATTAAACCGAGTAGGGTTATTGTGATTTGTAGGGTCATTAGCCATAATATAAATGAAACTGAATAATCTCTCAGACAAAACCGTAATATTATTTCTTGTTTATTAAGTGGTGAAATTAGAATAATTTTGGTTTGTAGTAAATTTACTCTAATTGAATACTAATAATGTGTATTTACCTAATTCCAATAATTTATATATAATTTCACATTACTTCTGATTTGAGAATATTTTTTATGAAGAACCAATTTTTTTACCATAATAATAATAATAATGAAAATTATATTTTTGTTAAATAAATAACTTTGTATAGTGCACAAGTTCCGCAGTATGTGTAGCCTTCCCCTATAAACGTATGCACGCTTCCCACTCTCCGCGCTATATCTAAAAAATGGTTAGTCATACAAAATTAATCATACATGCCTTGAACAAAACTTATCGAGAATATTATGTATAGAATTTCCCTAACAATTGCAGACAATACGCAAGGTACCGAAAGCGCTATATTTGCAAAAATATAATTTTAGTAACTTTTAATCTCGTATAAAACTCGTATAACAATATCGTATAAAATTATCTAAAATATCGTATAAAACTGTGCATCTAGTCTTTATTTCGCCTTATATGTATTGTCTGTAAATTTGAAAGAACAGTGAACCTCTACCCAATTTTAAAAATTAAGTTAGATGTAGACCTCAATTAACTACAGGTTTATAAAATGTTGATGCAAGTTACTTGAAACAATTTAAAATGAAAATTTTGTATCTACAATTTTTTTAGACTGTTCTAAGTTATGGTTAGAAAATTATAAGAGGTCAGAGTAAAGTAAGCAAGTAGTAAGAGTTGCACTATACGTCAATGAAGTATTGATTGCCAACTAGGTTTTAAATAGGAGAAATGGTAAATGAGTCTGAATTTCAGTTTCTATGACATGTTAAGAATATTTTAATTTATGAAAAAAATACTTCACATCAATTTACATGTATAAGAATGTAGATAATGTAGATGAGATTTTTAATAATTTATTAAGTATTATTATTATTATCTCAATATATTCGTAACTAACGAAATGTCCTACACGCAAGTATAAAACAGTACAAATTATAAAATTGTCACAGATGAACAGACGGACGGTTAAAAAGCCTAAAAACACACAAACACAAATAGTAAGTACGCAAACACGTACACAAATATGCACGTGTATACATCGCATACATACTTGTATAATATGAGCATATGGATGCTGTCACCATACATTTTCGACTCCTTTTTTTAAAATTAATTTATAAAGTGAATTATTCAGTTCTTAACGTAAGAAATTCAACTATTTAAAAGTGTAAAACTGCTACTCTTCACAAAATTAAGATAAATTCCGTGTCTCTTGACTACAAAAATACAAAAACCAAACACACATCGAAATACCGTACCTACAGTTCGGGTCCTTGACACTGAGGAATACTGAAACATGCGCCAAGCTTCGGTACCCGCATCTCTTTGCTTAACTTATTTACTCTTCCGCACTTCATAGAAAATTTTGGTTTGGTATCGTAAACTTGCTACTAGTCGTTCGCACTGTCGGGTTTAGTGTAGGTCAGGAAGTTCCCATGGGCTTTATGCAAATATATAGTTATTCTGTTAAGCATACACATGCATACATAGACACGCTTCTGTTTCATTTCACACAAATCCTTATATATATATATATATATATATATATATATATATATATATATAAAAATATGAGCATAACCGCTTAACGATAAAAATTATCGAACGCATAGTAGCTCTATACATACGTTCTGTTTTTTACAAGGTCCAGTAAAGTAAAGTTTTGCTGAAAACTCCCATACTTATAGTATAAAGATGTTATTCAAATTTGTTTTCTTGCAGTTATATTAAAAATAACTCATTAGAGTATTTTTTCGAATGTGAAGATATAGTTAATACATACCTGTATCTAAAATAATAATTTACGAATATAATCAGAATATTTCCACCTAAACATTTATGTAAACATACATGTCGAATGAAAACATATTGTCTTCAAAGAATTTACAAACTTTTTAAAAGCTGTTAATGGAGTGGTCCATAGGTATGCTTACGCTCATATGCATGACCCACGATCAGGACTCTCAGTTGGAATTACTGACAGTTAAAAACCTATTTTGTATGGATTCTTTAGCGACTAAACCGTGCAATAGGGCACGGTCGATAAAGTAAAGTATTGTTCCGACTCAACTTATAGTTAATGAGAAATAGCAATACATTTTTACTGTTAGTAAGTCCGACTGACAGTCCTGACTGTGTGTAGTGCATATGGGCGTTAATGTGTTAACGCTCAAACAGTCAGAACCGAATCGAAGTTCGAAGGAAAATCGAAGTAATTATGTACTTCGAACGAATCGTAGTACATATTTTCTATTTTACAAAAAATGTACCTGGCGTTAAATTTCATGTCATCAGACTCTAGCACAGTACAAATACATGTTATTGAAATATAATGTAAATATATATATATATATATATATATATGTAAAAGTTAATAAAAAAGTTCTACTGATGGCAGATAAATATAATATTAGCATTGAATGCTCTAACTTTGTCGAACGTAAAGTGAAGATACATTTAGGTTAATCTTCAATTTACATTTACGTATTTTGGAAACGAATTGAATGGAAAATATACATTTTCGTCAAAGAAAGTTTTCAAAGTATACCTTTTTATAATGGTTTATACGTTGCGACATCAAATTATGAAGTAAATTAAAAGGAACGATATAATTAAAAAGTATTAAATATGAAAGTACAAGAGTCTACCATGCACTGATTCCACTTCTTATTAAAAATAATAAAAACTATTCTTTTCATAGGTTGTAAAAATGAGAAAATTATATATCTTTATGAAACAAAAAAACCTAGGCGACCACAAATGCTTTTCAGCGAGAAGTTACATTGATATATCAAATTCATAAAGTAGTATTTCAAGTTAAATTTTTACAGAAGTTACCTTACAATGTTAGGTTAAAATGACGTTCACTCTTCATCTGATTCAATATAAATTATGATAAAACTTGTTAGGTCGGTCGCACCAACAGCTTATGAAAACCAATCTAGAGTTTAGATATCTAGTAGCGTTAACCTAAAATCACCGTAAATACCTGCTAATATAAGTGGATGAATTTTTATACTGTCAGTCCTAATTATAAACTTGCAAGAAAAAAATTGATTTAAAGTATACGCAATAAAAAATATAAACACAAAATGAGACTACCAAGGAAGCAGTGACGAAATAGTGTATATTTTGTATTGAATGTGAACAAATAATTCAATTATTAATAATTAATATTCGAAACTATTCTTAATTGATATGCTAATTAGGTTTCCATAGACGATGTTCGATGGATGATATGGAACATCTTCTATGGAAACCTAATCACTTTATAAATTTTGAATAATATCGTATATTAATTGTTCAAGATATTTATGTCTTATTAAATATGAATAGGATTCTCGCTGTAAGAAATTCGTAAATATTTCAATACACTAAAAGTTTAACAAATAAGGATATACAGTACCTATTTCCTTTAAATTATTTATAAATATTGATAATATTGGTGCTGTATGAATATATTGCCTATCATATTTTTACGACCTTAAGTCAATTAACTTGATTGCCAGTATCTTTTTAATTTACAAATATAATATTTTACTTCGAAGTATTGACTCTCGTTAATTTAATTCTATTCAGATAATTGACATACAACTTAAACAAATTACAGGGCAGGAAAGTACATAAGGTTCTGCAAAATATTTGAGGAATCACATCACACGAAGAATATGCCATACAAAAAAATATCGCCGTACATTTTGGATTGTACTTTCAAAGAGCTGTTTCACGAGAGCACTTCTGGCAAAAATAATTGCAATGCAGTAAAGCATTTCTGAATAAATTTAAAAATAGTTGTTTTATTTCTGTGATTTGCTGCAAAATTACACATAATCGGTATTAGATGAAGACTATGAACAAAGACAGAAAAGTTGACGCAGAAACATAATGAAATTATTTAGATTCCGCTTTTAGGATTAGACTACGGAAACTTGAAAACTCACTTAAAGATATTCTTCGTAACAAGTGATTTTATTTTTAAGGCATAAATAATTATAACGCGTTTAAAAAAAATAACCAAATACCGAAAATGAAATTTAGCCGTTACGGTACAATTCTGTTGGTGGTCTTAATTCCGTGTCACATTTGATAAAACGCGGAGTTTGTTAATAGAGATATTTCTCTCATTTGGTTAACATCAGATACTACGCAACAAAAATACAAATGTACCTGGGTTCTATCATATCTATCGAATTATTATAAATTAAATACAATTACGTATACGTTTTCAGAGATAATTGTCTCGTGGTGAACTTACAAACGACTTACGTCTAAAGTAAATTAATTTACATTACCTTTAAATGCGTCTATATTAAACCAATAAATTGTAGTAAAGGTGACTTAAACAAGCAAGAGTGTTTGAGAAATAAGTAGGGTTTAAATTTTCTGTACAAACCTGTTTATTTTCACATACTTTTAATATTTCATATTTTAGTTCCACTAAAACCTTTCCAAGGTTAAGAATAAAAACATGTTTCCAGCGTTTAGGTGAGTTATTTTTATATCTTTCTTCCGATTAATTTTTTTCACAAACGAGTAGTAAATTGTGTTCATTTTTATCTTCCTTCCATTTATCTCCAACATTTTTTTAAAACATGCTTTAAGTGAAACTCAGTCAAAAAATTTTGGGACCTATAATTTCCATTAATCTGCATAAGGTTTATCTACCTTGCGTACAATTGCCTGCCATGGTGGAGTGGATAGATAGAGTGTACTTATATTTGCCTACAAATGGTTTCACTTTACATGACAAAGCGGTTGAAAATAAATACTTCTACAGATTTAAAGGAAATTGGCAATGGAAGTGAAAAACTTCTATTGCTTCTACTCAACACCAGCAAACATACAAATTTATTTGCGCGTGTAATGAGAAATTTCCCTATTTTTAGACAGTTCTCTAATTACTTGGCTTTTTACATTCGATTTATGTCACTGCTTCAAAAAAAAATATGAATGAATGTTGCTTCAAACCAAAGAATTTGAAGTGAAAGTACAATGTATCGTTGAAAGTTATCAACCATATCATTTATTGTAGATATTTAAAAACGGTTTTACAATAATGGCCATTCCAAAACTTTATAAAATGACAAAGTGATGATGTAAATATGTGGTTTCAGTGTATCGTTTTGATATTGTCACAAACGTTGATTTTAATGCTACAGACAAACATAAATTTAAACAGTGATGGAAAGCAAATATAATGAAACGCGATGTACAATGACCGTCAGTATGAGAAATCTGCAAATAATAAATATATTAAGGTGTTAACTTACATATGTATCCTCTCATTCTGATAGTTAAAGAAATAAATTGATTGATTTAAAGCAAATCGAATAACGGAATTAAATTTTTTTCAATTTCTGAAAGCTTATGTATTATTAGAAAATAATGTTTTGTTGGTAAGTTATTAGTATTTATTTCGGACTTATGACCAAAATGGATTAGCTAATTAGTATTCATAAAGTATGAGAACCTAAATAATATGTAAATATTTTCGGAATCTATCGAAGTAGTGAATACTGTGTCCTAAATTTTCAGGGAAACTAATTATGTCACTACCTATATTGTCACGTTAATTTTCTTTTACTTAACCCAATCGCCATGCATTTACCAGGTATTTTCACACTATAATCTCGTTTATTTTGATCCACACTATTCTTTTATCATCTGTGTACCAGAATAACAGAGCTTACAAATTTAAAATAACAGTTTTTGCGTAAAATATCGGAAAAAACTATAGTTTTGTTGAACGTTATTTTGTCCTGAAGAAAGATGTGGACAATTTTTTAAACTATAATAATAGTTAGGTATGGTAATAAATAACTATTTACTATAAAAAGCGTTCTGCATTTTGTCGGGAAAGAAACCGCGTTCTTAGATATTGATGGTCGGCTGTTTGCCCCCAGGGTTATTCACATGGCAAGCAACGGGTCAACTCTGTACGAAACAATCGAGTACTTTTCCGGAGTCAGATCAAACACTGTGCAATTGTGTTAGACCGTTGAGAAGACGTGTAGCGCATTAACATTAATAACAAGCGCGTTCAAATACCTGTACTTACTCTAAGTTTTTGGTTTAGTTGTCTCAACCGTTACAATTGTAACTTGGATATCACAAGCCACACATTTTTCTTCTTCAATCGATGAACACGTAAGTATTACACTTACATGTTAAAAAGACAAGATAAATATGTAACGAGACATCATATGTGACTAAGGTAACTCTTTCATATTTCATATAAATATGAAAAGTATTTTCAATTCTTTCTATTATAAATTTGAATCTACTTGAAAACTAGAACAGAATTTCTGCCGTCTTTTGAAGCTGGTTGTTTTTTGTTTAAAAGACAATTTTTCCCCCCCAACCGTTATCTGATGAATTTAAAATTTAATTAACTAAAATTTGTCATTGAAATCACATGGTATAGAGTATATAGACACTCAAATCATAGTAAAACTCTCGCGGCGATGGCTTTATACCTAGTTATGTTAATGTCATGAAATTTGAAATAAAACTAAATTTAGATATTTATATCTTTTCCATCGTATTTATTTATTGTGTAGTATATTTTTGATAGGTTTAAACTATAATAAATTTCTCAAAAACTATATAACAGAGAAAAATCTAGCTATAGATTTCTCATAAGATTTCAGTAGTTACGGAAATTACCGGTGTGTACATTTCTTAATTCTTTAATAAGCACTTGCAAATTAAGTTTTTTCGTATAGGTTTCGTGTATATTCATACATATAAAAAAAAAAATATATATATGTATATATACATACGTATATATATATACATATATATATGTGTGTATATATGCACATATATATGTATGTGTATATATATATATATATATACATATATATATATATATATATATATATAAATATCATAGTTGATGAAATCTATATCTACAATACGGGAATCTTAAACGAGAGTATCATTGTTGGAATTTGAATAAAATTTATGCAGGGAAAATTTGTAAAACCAGTTATAGCTGTAGAATACAACAATTGAGCCTCATTTGAGAACCCATTTTTGGTTTTTGTTTCTTTACAGACATCAATATATTTTTCTGATCTGAGTGGCAGTTACGGCAATTAGTTTAATTACGTACTCAACTTTAATATGTTTCACGTAAGGATTATCATAGGAATCGTATAATAGTATAATTTAAATGAAATTTTAAAACTATTTTTCTAAAACCTACCAATTACTGAAAAAATTATCTAATTTATGGAAATTAAAAAAGTGGATATGTATACAGGTTTATTCGTTACTATTGTGATTATAAATTATTATAAAGAAATTATCTTATTCAAATATTTTTATGAACTTATATATAAATATGAAATATATTTTCCAAATATTTTCTTTTTTCTCTGGCAACCGGTAATTTAATAAATGAACTTGACTTTAATATGGTTTTTAAAAATATGGTCCTCTCATATTTTCTAAGATTTTGGAAGTCGATGTTTTGTTTTTTTTTATTTATTACAATTTGTATTAGAGGAGTTTTCACTTCAATCTAAACAAAATTTTCTTTTCAAGATTCAAACCCAACAAATTCCCACTTGAGAGTCCAGAGCGCACCGCATCGACAATTCATTTGGAGAAGCGATGAAATATAAATATACTTAATAGTTTCAGTTGTTCTATTTCAATACAATTAGGTAAACAAGGTAAATGTTTTTCAGGTAAAACTAATATTAATTTACTATTCGAATTGTTATTAAATTTTTTACTTTAATTCAAATTCCTTTTTAATTTTTTACTTTTTATTAAACGATTTACTATAGAATTATCCAATTCAATATTTTAGAGTAAATTGAAATGCTCAAATAATATGACTAACAAATCGCGGAACCCTCCTAAAACTCTTTTTTATAAACTATAAAAAAATATAAAATAACACTTTTCAAAAACAAAGTAAAATTAAATCGTTCTAATATAATTTAAGGTAAATGTTTCTTCAAAAAATGCAATCTCTACTTCAAGAAAAATAGTATATAACGGGTTTTCAAAAGGACGTTGTGAAATTTCTCCATGTAGCGTCATAATTAAAAATGATATTTATTGTATTCTGGATAAAAAAAAAATAATATTTAAGATAATCATTTTATTGATGTAATAAAACATTCAAATTTGATTCAGTTTTAAAGCCAAATTAAATCATAAAGCATTTGTGCTCAGCCATAAAAAATGTAACATTAAACTATTAACAAATAGTTTAGTGTCACATTTTTTTAGAAAAACTATTAACTATATAAAATGGTAACAAATCATAAACAACTGATGCAATGTGTAACTAATTTAAATGTGACGAACTAAGAACAAAAATAATCATTTAGCACGTATTTATAAGCAGCACGATATTTTCGCTTATTTTTTTCTCAACGCATTCAAAGAAGACATATTATGAGCCATTTTGTTTGAATAAAAAATAAAAAGTGTTAAAAACCATTAAATTAAAGATACTAGAGAACATAGAAGTAATTTAATTATGTTAGAATGTGTTATGAAGGTATAAATATCACAATACACATTTCCCTTTCAAATCTAGGATAATAAGAAAATTGTACAACTTTCAAATTTAAACCTTGAAAGGAAATCAATTTGAGCTCGAATCGACGTTTTCGTAATATTTTGTACGCTCACTATTCTAAATTTAATTACTTTACTCGTTCAAAGAACTCAAATTGTTGTTATATTTGGCATAATTCTGCATTAATTGAATGGAAATTAATCAACGACCTGACAAAGGAACATAAAGTTTTGACAAGAACGAAACATTATAAGACGTTGAGGAATGAATTTGGAAACCGGTCAGCATTATTTACATTTCACTAAATTTCTATTTATAGCAGACTTATGAAAATTTAAATTGTATAACCCTCAAAATCATCATTAAATTGGAGTTTTTTCCGTCTACAATTTGTATAATGTTGTCATAACGAAAAGCACGGAATGTACTTCTATATTATTGTACTTTCCTATCAAAGTTGTTTGTTAAATTGTAAGCTACAATAAAGAAATGAGAAATTACTTTGTGATCCCATATGCTTTATACTCAGTTTCAAGGAAGTAACTTATGTATATGTAACATTGAAATCATAAACAAAAGAAAACAAAATTTTGGGAGAGTCATTTAAATTCTTAATATTTCAGTCTGTTTTCTCTAATTTTAACTTCAAACAAAAAAATATTCTCGAATCCTCAGCATTCGAGAATAATTTTTTTCGACCCTTCAAACTTATTTTCAATTTATCCTACCTTTGTATTTATTTACATTTGCCTTGAAATTCACATTAATTATAAATTTATAAATTTTACATAAACGCGGAATATAGATTAATATTAATGAATTATTGCAGTATTAAACAATGATGGAAGGTTTTTTCAAAGAAGTGTTCCATTCATATTATATATTTGAATATGAAAGAACCTTGCATGTGAAAATGTTTATTAATCAAACATTAAATAAGAGAAGTTGTATACATGTTATCAATTAAAAATGTTATTTGATATCAAAATGTTATGCATCTTTAAAACCATTTATCTAAATATTTTGTAAGTATTAATTAAATCAGATCAACGGAAATTTAAAAAGGTTATAAATGGATTGATTTACTTCAATAAATTACTTTTGAAAGCAAAATTCAGTCACATATTGTGTAATACTTTTCACGTTTTATTATCACCATCGATATATACATTTAGAACAATTTATTTTGTATAAATAAAAGTGTGTTGGAGAATATGTCTCTGAGGAAATTGCACAGGTCGCCATTCTCTTATAACGTAAACTTATAACTAATGTTTGCATAGAAACGTTCAAATAGTTTCTCAAATTGCTTACGACTTGTAAACAGCTTTCTCACGATTTTTGCCTTGTTTCGCTAGAATGAATTAATTACATAACTTGAAATAATTAAATTCGAGGTACACACATGGAAAAGTTTCATGTATAACATGGTATGTTAGTAATAAAGAAATATGATTCATTCCGTTAACTAAATTATTCTCAAATAAATCCATTATAGCTATATATTTTAATTTTTTTTTTGCAATTTTTATTATAACTACTGCGCGCTTTACTGAACAGGTAAGATCTCGTAGGCGCTTTTACGCAGTTTTTACCTTCATATCTAGAGATTTATTTAATTTATAAAGTAAAAAACATAGACCTATAGGCAAAAGGTAATGAATAAAAACACAGTGGAGTTTCATAATTTTATTATAATAGCTTTTAAATTTTCCTTTGATATATCCACACCCCCAAAAATGGCTAATTTTGACACTAACTGATTCAACGATCATTAGAATTTACCGACCAATTTTATTTACCTTCAGTAAAGTTGATTGATAGTGTAAAACTAAGTTTTTAGGATGCTAATTTACCGTCATTTGGTTGTCACTTAGAAGAAAGTGTCTTCTAAGTCTTGACCTTTTCACCCAATCACCCGAATATTGCATCTTATTCTTCCCAGCAGTTTGATTAAAAATTAATGGAAAACATTTTTGATAACATGTTTACAATTAATTTTTAGAAGAAAGACAGCCTATTTTGTTCGATTTATTCTTGTGTATTTAATTTAGTATTTTAATTCCTTTCTGAATATATATTTATCAATGATTAATAAAAATTAATAGCAATAAAGTTAATAAAACACCACAGTAACGGAGTCGTTCTAGACTTATCTTTACTTTTTAGAATCTTTGTTTAATTTATTTAGTACGTTGAATATAGGTAGCTCTCCTCAGGTGAAAACAATTTCGTGAGTGAAATGTACCTTTTTTGGAAGATCTATTGTACTGTTTTTGGACGGCTAGACTTTAAGGCTATTTTACGGCGTAAGATGTTTACTTTTTCGTGGATGTCTGCTTAATTTCCTATGTTATATTTTTGGTTTATATTTTTATATTTTCGTTTTGTTTCTTTTTTCGTCATTGTATATAATTATGTATAAAAACTAAATACGTATAAAAATTGAAAACATATAGCAAGCCGATGTTGGCTCTACTTGTTAGGCTCTAAGTTTTGCGTTTTATAATTTAATAAATAAATAATTAGCTTTGATTAAACAGAAATAAAATATAGTCTTTTTAACAGCATGTGAATGATTATACTCCGATTTATATAATACTTCAGTTGTATCAAGTCATAAGCAATGACGAATATTCATTTAAAATTTCTACATTCCGTTCGTTATTACGTCTGCATACGTTGCCCACTTTAGTTATAGAGAACCATTCTGAAACTTTCGTAGATATGACTTTTGCTTTCGAAGGCTAATTATAATATCTCTTTAGACAAGAAAAATTTTAACGACGTTTTATTTTCTATTATCGACATATTTGCTTCGTTTCGACGTCTTTTCTACAACCTTTTGCTCCCCAAATTGTTGTTTAGCTGGCGGAATTAGTACTTGGAGGAATTAATTAGGACTTTGAATAACAAAAACATTGTCCTTACGTTATATTAAGAGTTATGTATATTATTTCATGGTACTTGAGCCCTTACTTTAATGTAAGAATAAATTTATTTTTGCATTCTCTTAAAATGCATAGGAAAATATTTGAGAGATCGCCTTAACTACGTGGCTGAGAAAGATTTAAAATATTGAATTCTTTTTTATCTTTATCTAGTTTTAAGGAGGAAATGTGTAAATATCATTTGTTTTACTAATTCAATAATTATACGACCAAAAATATTTCTGAAATGGTCCTATTTCCTTGTTAAAAGTTAAACATAAAAAAAATGAAACGGAAATATCCAAAATGTTGTAAGGATTTGCTAGAGTAGTGCTGAAATGTGACATAGCTTTGAGTTTAGGTTTATTGAATATTCATCGTAATATTTAGTACGTACTTGAAAGGATGTCGCCTCTTTTCGTCAAGTTTCTTTAACATATAATGACTGCCGCGGCTATGATAATGTTAACCTATTATCTACATTTTAACTGTTTTCTTTATTTACTATTTTGTTTCGCGCAGGTGTTTCAACATTAGATTTTAGCAATAATTGACCGCTATACATTTTCACGGTGTCCTACTTCTTTGAGATGACAGTTTTTAAATTTTATTGGGGGCATAATTTGCCGCTAGGTGCTTCTTAATTTGTTGTATGCAAAGACAAATTATTTTAGCGCTTAATAGTATTAGGTTCGAAATAGTTTAAATGACGCTATCAAGTAGTGCATCCTAGACAACAAGACCTAAGCTTGACCAAGGGAGAAAACAGCGGTTTCGATGTAATTAAAGGAATATTAAAGTCTCTGGTCATCATAAATAACTATATATCTGCCACTCATATGAAGTATTATATTTAGTAGATGTATGCTCTATGAGTCATGTCTCAATTGGTTCCTATTTACGTACCGAACCACAAGATTTTCACAGTAACATTTCTAGTAATTTTCCTTTTGAATAAATAATTTATTTTAATGTCACAAAAATAGCAAAATATCGTAACACCCAAGTAAATAAACTTTGATAATGCCTTTTAACCTAAATTATCTAGAAACACATATATCCCCCAGTACTATTATTATCACAATCAAATGGGTACTTCGGTACAGTTTAAGTTTTGGATTCTAATATATTCTGAACACATAAAATCAATTCAAATGCTTTGACTATATTTAGGATGACAGTTTTTATATTGCAACAGACTTATTTCAATCGAAATTATTGCCATAATCGCAATTTTATTTTTTCTTAGTAAAAAATCCGTGATTCTTGATTATATTAGCTCCATTTTAGCACTTAACACATAACAGAATTTTTATATTTACATCAAATATATTAGTGATAACATTCATTTAAATATTAAATTTAAATCTTGCTTCTTGTTTTCTATTTTGCTTTAAAATATAACCTCTTGAATATGAGGTAAACTCGCAATGTCATGTTAAAGTCGGGTACGTATTTAAGCAAATATAAATATTTACTATATGTATCATTCCTAATTTTAAGTTTAAATTATAAGTATTCATTTCTAAGTATATATAAGTCCTAATATTATTATAAGCATATAAATATATTGCCTTTTATATGTTTCACCTGCGTAAACATATAGTTAATATTTAAAAACTATGAAATTTAGAATAATGGCTTTAGTCTTCTGGTAAACTGAAGACTAAACTTTGTTAATGGTGTTTCTTTATAAACTTCATGTTGTCAATAATATCTTTGAAACTACTTATATAAAATAAATAAGGAAATAATTGTGGAATTATTATATCTAGTTCATTCATCGAAATCAACTTGTAATATTATGACACATGATCCTAGAAAATCGTAAATTTAAAATAAATGTTATATTTTATTTACCAAATTTAAACTTTCAATTGGAATACATTTGAGTTTTTATTCTTAGGATATATGATGAATATTATTAATTATAATCATATTAATTTTATTTTTCTTAAATTTTCTTATTATAAAATTCACTTTAGTAACTACCTTGTATCTGTTTCATTAAATATTTCAATGGAAATTGAAGACTGTGTGTACTTTCTGACTGAAAATTAAAGATTGGTGTTATATACCATTGGTAAGCGAATCTTATTCATACGTATATTATGTAAATAAAAGCCAAACTTTAGGTGCAATCACTCAAATGAAATTCTTTTATTCACGTCAACTACATGTTACAGATATTATTATTAGATTATCTAGATTTGAAATATTTATGTTTATTGGTTGACAAAATGATCAATATAGGAAGAGAAAATATTTTCGAAAAGAAGAAACAAGAAACTTGTAGTTTAATCTTCGTAAACATACATAAAATTGCATATTTCCAAAGTGTATCCATATCGTTTTATTAGAAC
The DNA here is from genome assembly GCA_039881145.1 of Druceiella hillmani. Classification (NCBI taxonomy): domain Eukaryota; kingdom Metazoa; phylum Arthropoda; class Insecta; order Lepidoptera; family Hepialidae; genus Druceiella; species Druceiella hillmani. The sequence goes on along the minus strand of JAYKKI010000004.1, from coordinate 18,283,564 downwards.
ATCTTTCCTTAACGATCCCAGTTTTATCTCTCAACCAATTTGAAACATAATCGACAGAGTAACAGGAATTTCCTTTATCCCTTCTACGTTATCCGGGATAAAATAAATTTTAAACCTTGCTTTTCCTCGAATTCGATCCATTACGTTGTTTTTCCAAAACTGTGTCTTGAAATACGAGCACCAGGTGGGCGCAGTCGTTGGCAAAGCGTCCGCTCCACTTATTTGTGCCGCTGCGCGTATTTCATCGGGAATATACAATGTGGTTATGAGCTGGATATTCCATTAATATTTCGGCTAAATTGTAGGTTCCTCTCAGACTCGTGAGTCAAATGGATTTTGTATGATTTGTGGGTAATTTTAAGTCGTATTTTAAACATGTATAGTAGACTTTATTAGCACGCTTCAGCTGTTTGATAAATATCACGTTTAATTGGATCCATAAACAATAGTTATTTTCTCAAAGGTATAATAAACAATTATGAGAGTGTGAAATCAATTTGACAATGTCATAATCAAACATCAGTCCGTGTATATTTTCAAAATCGTCTTACAATTATTTTATTAACCTAATTTTTTTGGTTTTTATTTCAGATTTCAGCCTTATATTTCTTTCATAATTTTTCTTACTTTATGTTTAAATAGAATTGAATTAGTGGAAACTCCATCCGAATTCTTTTATCTATTTCTCTGTGTTGAACGAACAAGTAAACATACTCACAGGAAAATGGATAAAAATTCCAAAAACGGTAATTTTGTTTGCCCTTATTTTTGCTATCTTCTTATAAAAATAAAAATGTTTTTCTTAAATACTTTCAAGGAATAAATACGCCAATCTTTTAATTTTATGATATATATAAATAAATAAATATATATATATATATATATATATATATATATATATATATATATAGACAATAAAATAAGGAAAACGAAATTTATGTTATCTTATAATAAAAAAAAGTAATTAAATTATGAACATTCGGAACAGATTAAAATTTTAAACAAATTGAGCAAAATCTTATATTTATTTCTTAGTTCAAATAATTTTTAAAATTTCCTAAATGTAATATTTACATTTTCAAAATATACTAAATGAACGCTTCCATGAATTCAAAATAATATCGGTGTCTGAAGGTCACGTATATTATCAGCAATTTATCCTGTCAATCTGTGAATAAATCTTATAATCATTTCCGAACTATGATGATCAAAATGGACATAACTAATTAATAATTTGTGTAATATAAGAAGAATTTAAATATGTAAATCCGTAAAAATATCCGTTTAAATATTTTATACATAAAAATAGACACACTAAATAAATATTGAATATATTTGGCGTTGATTTTGTAGAAATTCATTATTCACAAATAAATTAAACTACGTGATATAGTATTATTTCTACTTTCTGTAAGTTCTTTACCACGACCTAGGTTTCGTTGTATTACAACATCTTCAGGTGGGCTGTTAGCAAAGATATCTTTGCTAATAGCCCACCTGAAGATGTAATACAACGAAACCTACGTCCTCGTAAAGAACTTAAAGAAAGTAGAAATAATACTACATCACATAGTTTCATTTAATTATCAATAATGAATTTCTACAAAATTAACGCCAAATATATTCAATAGTAGAATAGTGGTTAAAATACTGAACCGAAAAGGACTACTATGAATAGTATTTCAACCATTAATTATGTTTACGAAACTTATTTTAATATCTAAACACATAATTATTATATTGAAATGAGGAAATTGAGAAAAAAGGTAAAATATTTTTTTCTTAAATAACTCTTGTATATAAGCGTGGGAGATCATCATGGTATGATTATTTACAAAATTCTGTGGTCGTGTAGCACATATTGAAAACTATTTAATTTTTATAGTTTCAAATTATTATCTTTGTGTAAGAATTGGATTACATGACACTGTTATAAATTAAATAAAACTTCTTTAACAAAAAAAAATAAAACATCTTTAAAAACTGACTTCAAATAACTACCGAATGAGAAACGCTATAAAAAGGTATTATTTAATATTATTTTAACGGAAAAATATTGATTATAAAGAATCATCTCACCCCGGTACCTGTCTTCGCTCTCCAGCAGTCCGTAAAAATGCACCATAGGTCTTCAAAATAAGGCCCAATTTAAATAAAGAAAATAGGCATTCCTTTCGAATGATTTAGTCAGAACAAGTAACACAGTTTCAACGTATTGAACAAATAAAAATGATCCCCGAAACAAAAATATTTGAGTTCTCCAGAAAAACTATAGTCACTTGATCGACTCTTATGACATCAGTCTGTTTATGTTAGGTTTCCCCATTTATTTTGCTGTCTGAATTTCCAGCACTAATAAATATAATTAAACATAGAAATATTACATAAAATTTGTGTTTTTACGTACACTTTTAATCCATCTACAGATAATGAAAACGAGCAGATTCTCTAAAAACACTTATTAAATATACTTCGCATTACAAGTTCTACCATCAGCCAACGAACGGGAGAACTTGAAATACCGTATGGTTAGCAACCGCCTTATTATTTTTTTTACTTCATATACTCATATGCATTCCCAAGATACTCCGGAGATCAAGACGTTCAATCAAAAGAATCAAGAGGTATTGATGTATTAGGCGATTGAAGGAGAAAGTCTGACATAAGAGCAAAAATATAACACAGCGTTCTTTCCCACATTTAGTTGAAAATAAGGTGGGGCATTTCGTTACGATGCTGTAAAGCTTACTCAAAAAGACAGTGAATAAAAAAAATCACCTCAGATTTAAGTTATGGTTTATTTTGAATCGTACAATGTAAGGTTATAAATGGCCCCACAAAACATGGAACATCAAAGATAAAATCATAATTTATTTAGCATTAAAACCATAAAAAAATAACCGAAATACTCCTATTACTCAACATTTGGTTAGTCATTTGCTTGGTCATTTACTTAAAATTTTATACTCAAAATGGTTACTAAATTCGTGAGATTAGTAGTTGCCTAGCGTCCAGCTTAGAGCCCGTGTTTTAGGTCTAAATCTTATTTTCATTGTCTTTCATTCATTTTTAAATGCACTAGGCATTTAAAAATGAATGAAAGGAAAAGAACCTATAATTTATAACTTCCAATACACTTTCTGTTTTCAAAGACGGAGTAGTATGCATTACATTATTTTTACTTGGGTAGTAGGTTGGTTTGGATCTTTTATCACCGATTGGTATAATTCGTAATCATGACTTACTAAAATTAAAGTTGTCATACAAGAGTAACATAATAAAATAGATCGTCAGGATGGATTAAACATTTAAATTTCTTAAAGAATATTGTAATTTTTACCAAAGTAGCGTAATTTTCATACCAGCTAGTTAGAGATATATAACGTGTCGTTGTCTCCATCAATAAACAAATTCAAAATATGTTAATTTTACTATATAACATTCAAATACATTTAAATTTTCCAAGCTATTTCCGTTATCCAAATCTCCTTTTTTGATATAATACAACCTCTACTTAAAAATTCGAAATATTTGAATTACGTCTAATCGTACATATTTAAAATGTTTCCGTTTAGTTGTCATTTATTTATTTCGTGCGTATATATTTCTAATATCCAATTTGCCATATATATTAAGGGCACATGTCGCTTGTGAGAAAAGGCACCGGTAGTATATATATAGTTATATACGACTCGACTCGATGGGCAGTTAAGGCGATAGAAAATTATTTACTATCTTAAAAAACTATCATAAAGTTATAATGATTAAGTATTGTAAATATATAATGCCTATGTATTGCGAGCTACGACATTTTAAAAGGAATCGCTAGAAATTATTTGCTGAAGGATATTTATTGAAGGATCTTTAAGATCTTTCAATAAATATAATTATTCAGCAAATAATTTCTAGCGAAGCGTATTTAAAATGTCTATCATCCATATATTTATTCCATAGACTTCTAATGTATGTAACCATAAGTATATAAAATGTAATTCAATTATTTAACTTTCTCATTATATTGCCAGAAATTAAAGGTGGCAATAACAGAAAAAGTGGGAAGATCCGATATGCCAAATAAACGGACCGTCTTCTGATCTTCTATATCCATCTGGAAGATATATTCCCGTATAATTTTCATTAGTCGTTAAAGTTAAACATTTATATATTTCTTGTCTTTTAAATTGAATTACACTTACTATTAAAGCTTATTAAATTTGATGCGATATTAACATATTAAATTGAATTGCGATAATTTTTATGATCCAGTTAAATTACACATATGACATTTTATTTTGACTGCTTCTGATACCAAGTTGACATACAAAATAACAAGTTTAAAAATATATTGCATATGCTTTATACGGAAAAAATATTATGTAAATAATAAGAAAGAAATAAAAATATTTAAATTTTATACGGCAACATTAATTTTCTTCGTTACTAAATTTTGGTTTCCATGTGTATAAGCCTTGATTATAGCAATATAGATCCCTGAATAGGTAATAACAGACCCTTAATTTTTTTCAAACTTTTCCAAGATAAAAATTATTTAGGAAAAAAACAGGTTGCTGATGCGGAAGCGAAACAATTGATATTAAAAATAGCAATTTACTTGTGTGATGTATTCCTATATTAGCAACGAAATCTTTAAAAAATAAAAAGTTTATGCAAACATTGTTAACGAGAATTTCAATGCAGAAAACACTTTGCGCTCCATGTAAGCAACCTTGAGAAGCCAGCCCAACGCTCACGTGCCGGTACCACATTAAATGTTGTAAACCGCACGCATTTTTATGTACTAAGGGATTATTAACTTTACTAACAAAGTGAACAAACATAATCTCCATGTAATATACATTTTTCCTTCATAAAAGGATCTATTGATGCGATTTTTTTCAACTCGTTTCTGAATTTCCTGGAGAGGGAAACTTATTCTCATTAGCATTCATAAGGCGGGCGCGACGCCCCGCCTTGCACCCTGCGAGTAAATTTATTGCACCTATCTTTCAGGAAAAAGTGTTAAAATGTAAACCATTAATATCTTTATGAAATTCGTGCTAGAAGTAATGTGCTGGTCATGTAAAATTTAAAAGCACGCTTTGATATTTTAGCTTGAAATTCGCAGATGGTAATAAATTTGAAGCATTAACTCAGCTGATTGCTGTTTAGAATTGAGTATTGTACTGCTTCTTGAAATTACCCGATCGTGTAACCAATTGTTACACAAATAATCTCTAGTTCAAGAGAATTATTCTGGTGATTAAAATACAGATGTTTAAACAAGAGCCGTGAATACAATACTAACTAAATTTATGATTATTAAAATAAATTGGATAAAAACAAGAATGGAAAATATTCTTGAAGCATATCCATCAAAATACAAGTTGTAAAAAAATGTTAAGATTTTTATTCAAATGAGAAAAAATATAATTTGAAAGTTCAATACATAATTATAGAATATTTACGAAAAATGTGTGATAGTTTCAATAAAATATAAGGTAGGAGATTGAATGTCAACTTGGGGAAAACACATGAGAAAAACCTTACAGGAAAATTTACGCGGTGTTTTTGCGGAGAAATCGAGAATTAAGTAATGAGAGAAAATATTGATCCCTTTCATCTTGTTCCGTTTTTTCGTTTCTGAAAAAATGGCTCAGACATATAGTTGATTATTATAGTATGAAATAGTATTTCCTTTTACAGAGATTCAAAAGAAACCTTCGCATGTGCACACACATTGGTAAAATATAGAAGTGTGTACGTGCGGGCGTGTGTGTGTGTGTGTGTGCGTGCGTGCGTGTATGCGCGAGTGCATGCGTGGGTGAGTGCGTGAGTACATGCGTGCGTGCGTGTCTGAGTACGTGCATGCGTACGTGCCCGTGTGTGTATGCGTCTGTGCGTGCGTGCTTGCATGCATGCGTGCAGCGCGTGTTTGCATGCGTGCGTGCGTGGGTGCGAGTGCGCGTGAATGCGTGCGTGCGTGCGAGCGTGCGTGTGTACGTGCGTACACATGCGTAGTAGTTCAGCGTTTTTTCCGAACTCTTGAGACGAGAAAATGTAAAAATATTCTGAAATTTAGAAGAAAACTTCGAAATGAAAAAAAATGAATAGTAGAAAAATGTTATTATTTACTTCACAGTTCGCAGGTTATTGCAAAATAAGCATATTTTAAGTCATAATAATAGGTAGAGAGAGGATAGAGTTTATTGATCTTGATATTACACATTATATATAATGGACAGGGAATTTCCAATCAATAATATAAATCATCTTTAATCAGCGCTTGGTGAACATTGATTGAATCACCTCTCATTCTTTCAATGCTTACTTCCAATTAAAAGAAATTTTGTAATAACGTCTTTTACTTTGAGATACGTCACCGTAGAACACAAACTTGATTTAAGAACAGCGAAGAAGTGGTTATTTTTGAATACTCTATAATGACAATGAAAATGAGAAACTGGCTTCTTCACTCAGAGTTTTAGTATGACCATACGTAATCATTAGCACAAACATGACTACGAAGTATTAATTATGGAAAAGTAATATCTATGTTTTAATATAAAATGGACTGCCCTTCTCACAGATAGAATTTCATGATGAAAGTAGGTTTAACTGTATTTTTATCATCAAAAATGTATTTGAAGCTATTCATTTTATCCTTCTTTTTTGATATGAACTATGTGTTATATATCTACATATTTAATTTTGCACATGAAGTATTGTATGCCAACTATACTTGAGGAAGATTTAGTCGAAGACTAGAACCAACAATTAAAGCAAAATAATTCTCCGAATTAGAACATTCTTGCTATATTTTAGTCTTTTACAGCAGAAAATATTAAGGATTCCCTGTGAATTATGTACTCTATTTGCTGAGAAACATTGAACCGTATTCTATCAAAGCAAAATAATCGAAGTTAACATTTACTATAGCGATTCGTAATGTTTTTGATATTTTTGCTGATTTTATCCAAAGGAAGAAAAATGGTATATATTTAAAAATTTAAAAGCAAATTTACTGCTGGTATTTTTTTATATTCGAAGATATCATATCATCATTCGGGTACACTGATTAAGTTTTAGCTTGAACGTCAACTTATTTCCTATCAAATCAACCTAACAATAAAATTTATCTCATTAAAAGTTAAGTTTAAAATCCTTCTCTATGATGTATAGAATAATATAATTCAACATACCATTTATATTTTTTTTATAAAAGCCTTAAAATTTATTTTTTATTTGAAATAAAAAGTCACGTAGTTTTATTTGTAAGTTTTCCATTCAGTATATTAACTGATAATCTCTGTGTATTAATTAGGAGGAATTTTTCTAGTATCACGTTCAAAAAATAGTGAAAAATTTAGAGAATGCTTTGTATAAAAATCAATTTAAAATTTAATTATTATCAAAACCGATAAAAAGGAAAACAGTTCATTTCATTGTGATTTCAACAACTACAACATGGAAAATACAATGATATCGGATAACATTATTTTAATTTTGAACCGCTTCTTTAGGTTACACGGTAAAAATTAAAGTGGAATATATCCAAATTATATTTTCTAGGAAACTAGTTTTTAGCTATAATTTTACGTTGACTACAATAACATTAGTCTACGTAAATGATTCGAAATAATTAGTAAAATCGTGATAAAGTTGTAAAAGGAAGAACATTTTTTACGTTACCTCATGAGAAGGTTCGTATTTTCATTTCAAATGCGGAACATACGGTATGGGTTAATATATGCTAAACTCTGGCATTTTCCTAACGGACAATACTATTTGATAAAGTAAAAACCTAATGAATTTTATAAAATATTGCACCTCAATAATTGCTCCACATTGCAAGTTGGTTACCAAGATCCATCAATACCAAAAAAGTACCGAGTTATAATATAAAAAATGTCATTTCGTTCAGTCGACACACATATAAGTTAGAATTAGATATATGTATAAACTATATATATTTTAATATGAACTGTTGCTAATACCTACGACAGACACATTCAAAATATAGTGAGGAAAACATTTGTGACACCACATAAAGGAACGAAAAGTTGTAGGAGAAAATAGAAATATATTGTTTAATTTTAGTGATGTTGGTATTTAGATATTTTTCTGTTTAAGAAGGGGAGTAATATATAAACAAAGAAAAATGAATGATTATGTTAGACAAAATATTGAATTCAATAAGTCATGAGTGTATGGTCAATTAGATAATATAAGATCGTACTTAAAGGAATGGGTCATGTCAAAACTTACAAATAAAACTAGTAATGACTATTTTTACATGTAGGAAATTGTTTCGAAAGCGCGCTTATTAAGGCAAAGTCCATATTTTAAAAAAGGTTTTTTATATTGGTTCGAGTATTATAAGGTGTTCTCAGAATGGAAACTATTTTTAAGCACTCACCTCTTTTGTTCCCACACAGAAATGTGGAAACAAAAAAAAATATTTTTCTTGAAATAGACGGAAGAAACCACTTTTATTTTACATGCATAGTTTCATATACACTTAGGTATTTACAGACATTTAAGAGTAATAGATTAATAATATATTATTGTATTTTCCACCGTGTACCCTCACCAGGCATAATCGTAAAATATCCAAAATATCTTAAAAATTATTTTTGAAACCACCACAATAGACCTGACGTTAACTTCTGATAAACATGCCTTTTTATTTTCACTTTGACAGTTTTGAATAATCGAGAAAATATGTAACTTGGAGACATTTTCAAATATCAAATTAAAGTATCTCGCTCTCTCCACAATTTTTTTACACTAAAAACTAAACAAAAAGTTTGAATATTTTCTTTGGCTCCTCCCAAATTCTCATATAAATATTTGTGATAATATATACGGTTAAAAATTCTTATTATTATACAAAATTTAGGTATACAATTTTTGTTTCAAAGGGTTCTGAGAAAAACGCCTGTGACGAAGAAAGAAACATATGGACGCGTGAGTGATCTCGAGTGAGCGTGAGTGAAAAACCACCTCTTAATTTGTTTTTTTTTCAAACAAGGAACCCTATAAGTCTAATACTTTTATATACACACCGTATTAGAATAATTTTAAAGATAAAAATTCTAAAGACGTAATATGAGAAAGCAGTCGTACAGAGACTTAAATAGAACAATTAAACAAACTTGAACATATAACATTTCAACGTTAGAGAGTACAGATAAAAGACAACGTAAGGCAGTTTTATCGAATTACAAAGTCAGGGATTAAAGAAAGAATACAAGATAGGCATTTGTATCAGATCTTAACATTCTAACTTTAAATCTTATAGATTTTAATGTAAGGCGAGGAAATCTCTGGACGACCTTGAAGAATTGGATTTCCAAACTCCGCCCTTTTTTCTTTCCGATGAGCACCATGCTAGGCGCTCGCTAAATTGAAACCAAAAATAATAATAAAAAAATTAAATTAAAACGAAAACCTTATAAGTCCATCCAACTGTCACACTCGTTTTCGCAAAGTATAACATATTGCAAATATAATGTATCTCAGTTAAATATTGAAAAAAGCTTTGGATATTTTAAAAGGGGCATATTAATTACTCTGAAAAAAATTATTGCCATATATAGAGGGATGTCGTTTGAAATAGTATCAAAATTTATGATTTTTTGTTATGTTCCATCAGATATATACTGAAAAACATTCAAAGAAATATGTCCCTCCCCCTTATTTCTAAAACTGCTCAAACAATATCCAGGAAAAAACATTTTTAGAATCCTATGTAAAGGTTTTAGGAAAATTATAGTAGTGTTTCATGTTTTTATACTTACAAAATGTAAAGTAGGCAATATATTGATATTTTCCTTCATTCACTACCGATTTTCTCAGAACCATGAAAAGTGGAAATTTAAAGTTTAACATAATAGTACATATTATTAGCCCACACATTCCGCACTGGTTACTTTTTTAAAAATATGGAAATGGATGCACTGAATAGAGGAGGTGGTAAACAATGGGCCAAATAAAATAATTGTGCAAACAATGTGAGAAATTATTCAAAAGTGTGTTTTGAGAAACAGAAAAATATTTCTTTATGATTTGAAATTACATAACGAAAAATATGTTAAATAAAAGAAAAACGTTAGAAAAATACTGCATTCCCCTCTTATTTCCGGAACTACTGACCCAAAAACCATGAAGAAAATGGCATTGGTAAAATTTATCTGGGATTATTACAGGAAAAGCATCGTAATTTTTCTAGATTTTAACATATTTCCAATATTTTAACAGAAGTAAATATTTAATATTTATTAATAGTTAAGTATGAATACTATGAACTCTTAAACGATCACGGAACCCTCGTAGTGCGAGTTCTGCCCGTAGTTGGCAGATTTCATATTTGGTACGGTCATTGAGGAAAATAAGTTAAGCCGTGACAGAAATGCTTAAAGTTTTCTTCGTGATCTCCTCGTCATATAATTTAAATATCAAGTAACACTGCCGAACGTTATTAAAATAAGTCCTTTATAATAATATTCCAAAATAGAGTTCACAAACTCTTATTAAAAACGATGAATTTTTAAATACGTTTTACTTAATAGAAAGTATACTTTAAAATTAAAAAAAAAAATTAAATGTCTTTGTTTCCCACATCCAAATTTTATTTCGAGGAATTTAAGTTTTTGGTTCGTTTTCAACAGATGGTTTCTTAATATTACTTCAAAATATGATATAATTTTATCATAGGCGACATCTCATATAATTTGTAGATTATTATTGCCACCAAACAAAGGGATCATGATTTTTATAGATTACTGGTGAAGTACAATATACATCTAACTCGTAGATAGCAGAAAATTATATTCAACCTTCTTTGAGACATGTCATAGTAATTTCATAAATTACTGTACGTCGTAATTTTTTTTACATGCAAAATTTCTTTGCACCCTTATATGTTTAATTTCGAAATAGACGGTAAAGCCGACTATTCACCCTATGTTGAAATCTAAAAAAATCGCTAACTACTAAGATCAATAAAATTAAACGTGCGAGTGGAATATTATTAGTAGTCAGATTATTGTCATAGAAACCTTCACGTAAAAACTTGTCAAGCATGAGTATAACTCACACTATAAAGATCCCGTACATATTAAGGTGCCTGTAAATATTTAAGGGTACATGGTATTTCTAATTATTCAATTTAAAAGTTTCAATTTCTCACAACGTGTATATATTGCTTGCTACATCTTTCATAGGCATAAAAACAATCTAGTTAAAAAAATTTATAATTTCAATAAATAGAATTAGAATCTCAATTTATGCCGAATGTCAAGATTACATATCAAGTTGAAGTGCTCTATAAAGGTTTTGATGATCAGTAAGTAAGATAAAAAAATACGCTTAAAAGTGTTATACTTTTGTTTCGTGAACCAAAAATTTGAATTACAGAAATGTAAGACTGTAGGTATAAATACACGACATATTAATTACAGCTTGATTTTATTTTAATTTTACATAATATGTCTCATATCATATGAATTCTGTTTAAATTTATTTAATATTTACACGTTTTCATAAAGACATCACACTAATCACCTGAACGTCATTTGTACAAAGACGTAGCTGCATTAAGAATATATGCACGAGTATATTGATTAGAAATTTGCAACAAACGAATAAAAACTTTTAAGAAACTTATATACTATATTTCATGTGATGTCATCGTGTCAAGGCCAATTAGTATTTCGAAAACATTAACACAAACCAAAAAAAACGTAATATTGTATTGAGATCGCATCACGCATTAATCACGTTTCTTCGAATTACACATTTATAAAATAGTAGTGTAATTAACTTGGATTCCAAAAAATTCAGCGCCAAAGTAGTGATTATCAAATAATGATTAGATTTTGTAAAATAGTTATATAAAACTTAACACAATGCAATTATCATTTCACTGCATTTGTGTGTATTAACAAAAAAGTAAAAATTTAGAGTAGGATATTTTCCGATCTGATACGAATAGTATCTCGAAAACCAAATCTTCGTCTGTGTAATCATAAGAAAAATGTGTTTTTTCTATAGTTCATTGACCACCAACAAAATTGTTTCAATTTCATAAGATAATCTGGAGAATTTATTTTAAAGGTACATCCAGATTTTAACTGTATTCGCTAAACTAATATAGAATAACCTGTGATTCTGTGGATCATATTGTAATGATCCTGTGGATCATATTGTAATTTCAATAAATAAATTTGAAAAGAATCACCTGGCCGAGAAGGCAGGGTCTCGACTTATGTTTCAGTTATGTATCTATAAAGAAGGCTGTAATACTTATTTATTCATAAAAACACATATTATAAATATAAACCTTTGTGAACCTTTTTTATTATTTTATATAAAAGAGGCCATAATCAGATAGCCAATAATCTTATATAGAATTTATATCAGATTTATGAATTTAGAAAAAAAACAAAGTATCAAAATCAAATGAAACAGAATTCTGGAGGAAAAATTTAATTTTTAATATAAACAGTACTTCAATTGAAGAGTGTTGAAGAAATAATATAATTAAAATATGTCGCGGCAATATAAATATTCTGCTCCAAGTAACCCTTTGAAATCACATTACATGGAATAAATTTGGCAAGGAACAAACGATTGTAGAAGTTGTGTAATTAAGTACATGATATTCAAAGATTCGTCGGAGATAACGTTTACACAGTCATCATACAGACTTGGTTTGAACTGATCTCGAACTTTTCAGAGTAGCGCTCAAGCACGCACAGAAGTGAATGTATTTGAGTTCAATGCTTTGAAAGCTTGAGTAGATTTTCAGTTGGAATGAAACGTGACTCTAATTTTCATTCGCAATCTCACGAAGATCGCATGCCAAGCAGAATATTCGGTTAATAATCACACTATAACTTGAAGCTTGGGTCAACTTATGTCCTAGAAAACACATCGAATATATAAATATACAATAGCTTAAATTTCAAAAGCTAAACTTTACCTTTCGTGAAACTAAAATATGATTAATATTACGCGGGTTTTCATAAATTTCTACAAGAATGTCGTCAAATAATTTAGACAAATGGTGAAATTTGAAATATAGTTAGAAATTTGAATAATATTTCTGAGTAATTTAATAAGGTGCATATTTGGAAACTTTAATACCTTGAGGCCGTTATATTAATCTGTATAGTATTTATTATTTTTTTTTTATCTGAAGTTATTAGTTATTTTAAAATTATCTTCAACTTTATATTTCTTTTTTATTTTCAATGAGAAAAAAATTACACCCAAAATCTGATTGTTTCTCTGTTTTCTTGATTTTGTATTCGTATGCCTTTTCATGGACGTGTGAAAATTATGTCCTGCTCGTACGCGCGTTCCTAATTCTTTCTTGAACTGAATATTTGTTTGCACCGTAGAAACCACTATTATTGAAAAAAAAAACGGCATAACGAAATATTTCCTGACATCATAATTATATCAATCCGTAATCCTTTTAAATGAAACAATGGGAAACGCTTAGATGTTTTCACTATTTACATCATGAGTATATATCTATGAGCATATATCTTCATCTTCTCTTAATTCATCAGAGTAGACAACGAAAATGAAAAACCCTTCCACCTTTACATAATTTTCAAGCTTAATTAAGATAATCTCTTCTGTTAATGCCTTCTGACACTTTTTTGACAAGTAAATTTACCTGAAATTTTTCATCGTATGCATTTTCTCTCACAATACTTTTCATTCAGTTGGTAAAATCTATTTTGATTTTACAATATTTTTTTACAATTACTCTATCCGGTTCGAACTGACATTAATATTGTAATGAAATAAAATATATTTTATCCAAATTTATTTTTAGTACCTTTCCATATTGGAAATATTGGTTCGTGCCTTATTACAAGCAGCGAACAATAAAACGTTTGCCTATCGTAATATAAATAAGGAACATAACAAAATATTAAATTTGGTCAATACGGATTCCAGCATCCATTATTTAACCTTTATCCTATATCTGTGTAGTCTCTTTCAGTAAAAGGACTGAAATAATGCAATTATTTTGCTCCTTTTGTACAAACTCACTTCTATTCAAATTGTTGGGCCTGGTACACCATTCTGTACAAAAAAATCTACCCTTTTTCAAAATAATGAAAAAAAATATTGAGAGGATACATTTTAAATGCATATTTTTATAAATTATAATATTATTAACTACTCATTCAAACTGAATATGGAGTAATAACCCTTAACTTAATTTGTCTTTTCGGATTGGTGCAACACACGTAAAATAAATTATAATTAATATATGTTTTATTAGGATGGAAAACATGTATTAACAATTCACTAAAATTATCACTTCCTACCTTGTCACAAAACTATATAGTACATCCAATGGAATTATAGTATGAAATAAAGGTAGGTTTTTGTAACAAATTTAGCACTATAAACTTATTATATACTCTAAAAAAAGTAATGGAAAAATATCTCGAATAATTTTATATAGTTTCGATACCCACTTTTCAAAGTTATTTCCTTTTGTCGGGAAGACATATCGGTCTATTCTCAAGGGTATAAATATAAATGGAGGGTGCCTTAATCGTCACTCTTGCGCTTATGAATGTTATCACCTTAACAGAGAATATATCCGATAACAAATTAACACAGCGAAACCAAAATCATGTCAAAACATCAGACCGTAGACCGCATTCAATCTATAGTGTAAGCGAATATGTTTAACTTGGCCAGTATACTGCCCTTGAGAAGAATATACTAAGACGTTAAATAGATATAGCATCAATTTGGTTTGATGTGCCCATAGTAAAACTGTCCGGAATGTTCAAAAGGAAAGATTACCTGCGAACAGTATTTCCTAGAGATACATGCAAACCTACCAGTCAATCAACTGTAAGACCGTCGAAAGGAAAATGGAACGTGCCATGTAGGAATGATCCCATAAGAGAAAAGGAATGCAAAAATTCGAAGAGTTGCTAAGCTATCCTAGAGAGCATGAATCATTACGAAAAAAGAATGGCATTGACCTTGTTGCTTACCTAATAACATTGACGGAAGATTAAATAGAACCGTTTTGAGTGTAAAGAAAGTTGCAGATCAGAAGTAGGGCATTTGAGTTTCAGCCAAGGAGATGGTTTGATGACATTTCTAAAACGAGAAAGAATTGGATGCAGTATGTGCAATATCAGCAAACGTGATGTACTAAAGATGAGACTTATATTGAATTGTAGGTGGGTTACAATTAAAGAAGGAGAAATTTAACAGGAAATAATTTTATAAATTAAATAGACCTAACCTACAACAGAACAGTCGATTTAAACATTTAGTCGATTTTTCCCTTTCAGTACTAACGGCTATCAGCAATTGTCTTCTTCCCTTCACATCTGGAACTACAATAACCAATTAAATAGAACCTTCGGTAATATTTTCTCGGTACGCGTCCCTGGGACCACATCATCTCGTCCTTGTTCCTTACGTTAGGACTTCTTCTACTTATTTAGTAATCTATTGCCTTAATTACGTTTAATATTCTTTTGCCGTCTTGTCGGCAGTTAAAATTTAGGGCAAAGTGTGTGTTAGCTAACGATGTTATCTTGGAAAGCTTGGCCCAAATCATAGTTTATATTTTTTTGTGTATATGAAAGGAAGGAAAGGCTATTTCAATCGTTCAGCCGGTTCCAAGAAAATATATTCAATTTCTATATATATTTTAATAAATTGATACAAATGCGGACTAAAACTTATTGTAAATATTCCTAAAAATTTTAGGGATTTTTTTGATTTCAGAGATGTATTTATTATGACGTTAGAATAATATAAAGCAGTTTTTATGGGCATCGAATTTTTATGAACATTTTTTTCAAATAAGTTCATTAGGTTCATTTAGAGCAATTTTACTAAAAAAACAATTTTTAAGCGTTCGTTAATCATAACGAATACAAATTCGTTATAATAATTAAATAAATTTTTCAAATATAATTACAAAGGCACGCGGCTTTAACAAATGTTTCGTATCAATTATATAACATACTTTATGTAATTGATGCGTTTAAAATAGGCAGGCTATTTGTATCGTGCATCCAATTTCGTTTCCAGCATATTAGATTCAAGCGCAAAGCAAAAGATAAGTCTGCGTTTGCTGAAGTATCGTGCTTATTTAATAAGTTATCCGCCTGTGTACAGGGGAACGCGTAGTTCAGTTATCGTTTCATCGATTTCCCATTTTTGCCCTAGGAATTTTATAAATTACTTTGCCAATTCCAAGATAACTTTTTACGATTCAGAAATATCTAGAGAGTAATACTATTGATATCATAAAATAACTGAATTGCGCTATGCATACAAATAAATATTTTATACGAAAAGATTGTTCGTATTTTAGACGTGCATTTTGCTAAAGTTTTTTCATATCTCTTGCTATCTTTTCCCATCGCAGAAGATCATGCCCGTTTTGAAATGCCTTTGTAAAACTATTCAATATTTTAACTATACTTTGTTCTTGCTTTAACGAATGTTGTTAGTAATTTGTAACTTTACAATTTTTAATAATATCATTGTTGACGAAAAGATCTAATATGCTTTTCTTTAATATTGCGTTGATACTTTTTTGCACCTTAAACCTTATACATTTCAAGATCTAGTACGGGAAATCTAAGTCTATCTTATTAAATGAATGCTATTACATATAACCATTACTTTACTTATTAACTTTTATATACAACCACATTGCGTGTTAAATATTGTTGGAAAATTTAAAATCAAATGTATGCTTAAGATCAAGAAGAAGCAAACGTACCGATTTGTTTGTTTATCTGTTATGTTAGATCATCTTATACAATTGCCTCAATATAGTTTTCACTGAGATAATACTTGATATTTAATATAAATTATAGTAACTTTCCTGTCAACTATTACCTTAAGATAATTTTATTTCAATCATCTGTATTTCACAGTAAGAATAGGGTTCAGAATTTTAAGAACTTAAGACAAATACTGTCAATAACATTAATAGAGCAGTTGTGAAAAAAAATTACTTATTAGTTAAGTTCTTAATTTAAGTGGAATAATTATTTGAAATGGTTTAATGTTATTTGCAAAAAGATATTACGAGTTTTATAACTATCATATGGTTTCTCGAAGTATATCTAATTAAGTGTAGTATGAAACAATCATACTAAGCTATATTAAACATGATTTACATGTTGGCTAGCTTTCTTTTGTTCTTCGATTTTTAAATATTTTCTGTAAAAAAGCAACGTTAGAAAATTTTTGACGTAGGAAATTTTCTAAGCAACTCATGATAAGTATATAATATATACTAGTGGTCGCCTAGAGTATGCCTCTATAATTATTGCATACATATATTTATACATATATATATATATATATATATATATATGTGTATATATATAAATATATATATATATATGTATATATATATATATATATACATATATATATTTTTTTTTTTAATTTTGTTCTGTTACGTTAGCTGAGACCATGTACAAATACGTCATTTGCGTGTGTTCTTTACCTGGATTCTTGGCAATATCTTTCCAATTTTAAATTTAATGGTGGTGACAGTTCGAAAACCAAAAATATAGCTGGCATTCGCGGTTATTTTTTGGAACAATATATTGTTAATTTTAATTATTTCATGTCATTATTGAATCAAATAAATGCTGATAAAAATAAGACTTGACATTCATAAGGACACAGGATCTAATTTAAATAATAAAATATACTTACCTGCATTGTTGAAAATACTAAAAGGTAGACGAGATTAAGTTTACGGTTCTGCTGTGATATAGATCTAGCAAGTTGATACATTTTACTTTTGAGAACAGGTTTATATTAAGCAAACTATATTTCACTAGTTTACAAAGCGCAACTATCTATAACACAAAATATAAAATAAACGCTTCTCTACCTTGACATACACTCCATAGGCTATTGAAAAAGCAGCATTTGAAATCACACAAAATTCACTTTTGAAACTCATCCACTCAATCTGACTTTTAAAATTATTTAGAAAAAATCTCTACAATGTGCGATTGTTTAAGTACAGAGTGCAGATATATGATGGTATCCTTGAAGAAACTTATCCTCGCTTTACATTCACTCTAAAAAGTCACACTAAACTGCACTGTACCTACGATCGGTTCGTAAAAATATTCTTTTACCTTTTAAAAATACTAAAATAAAATATTATGTATTAAAATTCTCTTCCGTACTGCAACGTGTTGTAACATAATATAACCTAAGGATTTACCTGAAGATAACCTAGAACTTGATAGAAAATAGGAAAAGAAAGTAACCATAATCTCTTATAAAAATATCAAATACAATATCGAGATTCGTTCGTGGCACGAACAAATATAGCTAATATATCTTTCTATCTTTGATAAATAATTTCTACTGGTATATTGACATATAAATATAATATTCTTTCATCATAAGCTGCTATAACTTAGTTGATCACAAAGTAAAAATTTAACTAAGTTAATGTGGAAAACAATGCTTTATAATAATATTCATTATTGGGTATTTCCTAAATTTGAAGGGATTAGTAAATTTTCAAACCACGTGTCTTTAAAACAATTTTTACCTTTTAACGTCATCAAATGAGAAAGAAAATTAAAAAAAGCAATATAATTTAAAGTGTTCATTTCGTTCTTTTACATTTCCTAATATAGAAAACGAAAATGGACCATGCATTGATTCCATTTGTATGTTGCTTTTTGAATAAAAGGTGTGGAAACTTGTTGAAAAAAAATCACAATTTTATAAAATTCATAAAATTAAAGTTACAAAAATAAGAAAAAGCAACTATTGTACTTATATGCTGTTAAAAATTGGAAAATCGCATATTTATAAGAAACAAAAAAAAACTTAGGAACCACAAATGCTCTTAAGCTAGGAACCACATTGATATTACAAATTTATAAAATAGTCTTTCAACTTATATTTTTTAAAAAGAAGTTATTTTGCCAAAAATTCGATTAAAATGATGGTCACTTTTCATCAGACTCCGTATGAATTATAATAAAGCTGGTTGTGTCGACCTCATCAACAGATTATGAAAAATAATGTAGCATTTAAATATTGGATATATAATATACTCGACCTATGCCAATACTACTCGTAAATACTTGCTAATGAAAACGAATGAATTTTTATACCATTAGCCCCAGTTATAAAGTTTCAAGAGGAAAATTAATATAGTGTACGCAATAATAAGTATACACAAAATAGGAACCAAAAATGAAGCAGTCACGAAGGACTGCTTATTTCCTATTAGATTCGGGAAAGTAGTTCAATTTATTTTATGGTCTATCAAACCCAAGACCGTTTATAAATTGCGAATGTTATCAAATAGATATTATTCAAAATATTTGTATCATATTGAATGCGAATAGAATTCGCACTGTGAGAGATTCGTTAGTACTTGAATATAATAAAGTTTAACAACTAATCATATACAGAACCAATTTTTATTAAAGTATTTATAATATAGATATTATTATTACTATATTAAGTATTATATCTTTTCCGAACGTAATACATTAACTTTATCGCCTATATCTATTTAATTTAAAATACAACATTTTATTAGGAGTAATGAATACCGTTAACTTGATTTTATCTAGATTATTGACATAGAAGTTCAAAAATTACGGGGAAGAATATATGGAAGGTCTGTCAAATATTTGAGAAATCACGTCAAATGAAGAAGACACCATACCAAAAAATATCACTACACGTTTTGGATTGCATTTTAAAAGTCTCCTTTTGATGAGATCATTCCTAATAAAAACAATTATCACCGCCAATGTCGATGTGCAATAAAGTATTTTTAAAAAGATTTGAAGTATTAAAAATATTTGTTACATTCCTGTAAGTACCTGTAAAATTTCATAAAATCTGTGAAAGATGAAGGCGATGTACAACAACAGAAAAATTGACCCACAGACATAATGAAATTATAAAGTTTCCGCTTTAAAATTTGACTAGGGAAACTTGAAAAGTAACATGTTTGGTATAGGACTCACTTGAAGATTTTCTTCATAGCGAGTAAGTCTTTTTATTAAAGCATAAATAATTAATTGCACGGTTACAATTAACGTCAAAAATTAAATTACACAGTTACGGTACAATTCTATTTGTGGGCTTCATTCCGCGTCAGATTTGATACAGTGCAGAATTTGTGAACAGAGACATTTCCCGCATTTAGTTAATATCAGATACTCCGCAATAAAATTATATGTACCTGGTTTCTATCATATCAAACGAATTATTATACGTTAAATACAATAAGTATACTTTTTCAGGAAGAAAACTTAAAAAGAATTGTCTTGTGGTGAACGTAACTAACACGGTAAGTCTAAGATAAAAATAAATTACATTACCTTTAAATGCGTCTACAGTAAATAAATAAATTTTAGTAAAGGTGACTCAAACAAGCAAAAGTGTTTGAAAACTAAGTGCTTTTTCAAGTTCTATACAATCCTGTTTATTTTCATAGACTTTTTATACACCATATTTAATTTAACTAAAAGTTTTGCAAGGTTGAGAGTAAAAATGTGTTTTCCATATTGATGATAGTTATTCTTTATGTATTTTTTGCGTTTTTTTCTCAAAAAAATACTAATGTATGTTCATTTATATCTTCTTTTCATTTTTATATTTTTTTTATAAAACATGGTTTAAGCAAAACTTCGCCAAAAAATTGTGTAAAGGGAGTATACCTACTATTTCAATTTATCTTCGTATACGGTTTACCTAGATCATGTACGACTGTCTGCCATGGTGGTGTTTATAAAATTAAGTAACACTACTTCATGGGATAAGAAAAGTAATTTTGTTTAATTTTCTAAAATAGAATGTAAAACTCAAAAGGAAAAATTATTTTGAAATATTTTTCTTCCTGACATAATAATTGGAATTTAATGTTCCATTTTCAGCCTTGTAGCTTACCTATCATTAAATAAAAATAATTCCCTTTTCCTGAAAAGAACGGTTAAGACTACGTAGTTCTAGAGCTACTCGCATACATATAATGTTATTTGGGCATGTAATGAAAAATTTCACTACTTATAGACCATCCACTGATTACTTGAGTTTTTACATTCGACTTTTGTCACTGCGAAAAAACAATGCAAGGAATGTCGTTTCGAAAGCAATAATTTCAAACGAAAACACAAATTAAAAGATTTCAACTACATCATTTATCGTAGATATTTAAAAACGGCTTTACAGTCCTGGCCATTTCAAAACAAGTGTATACATTTAGTATTGTCACAAACGTTGATTTGAACTCTATAGACATGGGTAAGTGTATACAATGTATACTTTATAGAAAGCAAATATATCGAAATGCGATGTATAATTACCATTAGTATGAGAAATATGCAAATAAATGAAGTTATTAAGGTGTTAACTTACATATATTCTTTCTCATTCAAATATTCATTATATTAAGGTAATTTGAAATTCAAGTTTGTTGCCAAAGAAAAGAGAATCTTCATGAAATAAACGATTTATTAGTGATAAGAAATAAATAAAAAGGAAAGTATCAAAAATCTGGGGTTACATATAGTTAGATAAAAATAAAGAGAAGACGGAAAAATCGAGCAAAAGTGGAATGGTGATGATGAAAAAAGGATGAAGGATGATGGTCGAGCAAAATAATATAGTGGTTACTAAATTATATTTATCACGTTATGTTTTAATTACGAATTAGGCTTTACTTACGAATTAGGTTTACTTGATATTTTATTTATTAATTCAAACAAAAACTTATTGTCAAGAATTTTTTTGACATTTATGTAGGTATACGTTTATGAAAAAAATTTATACATTTACTTACAGCGTCGCTAACTGAGTTTTCTTTTCGAGTTTGTAAGTTCTATTTTTCTTGGAGTAATAGGATTTGATGTTTGGAAGGCATTTATATAAATATTTATTTGTTACTAATTTCAACACACAAACAGGAATTTCAGAATTTGTACAGTTCAACTAAACAAAAAACACAATATTTCTTGAGATAACACCAAAATAGTTGACTTAGCTCTAGAAAATAAATGTGTCCACCTTTGTAAATAAATATTTAAGTGTTTTCATGATCAAAAATATTTGTGAAATGTTTTTAAATTTCTTTTCGCAGCTTTAGTATGACATGACCAATATAGGTTTGTCATACCGGTAAGGCTAGTAACTCAGTTGAGATGTTTTAAGAAAGCTTACATGTTTTCTGATTTAAATGATTAACAAGACATGTGAAGGTTGCCAATAGATTGAAAAATATCGATGTTTTTCCGTATATCGTCTTTTGGGAGTATACCAGAACGGAATTCAAAAATATTTTTATTGAAATTGAAAATGTTCATACTTTTTCAGTTTTCTATTGGGATAGTCTGTTCTATCATCCTTCATTTTAAAAAATTGAAATAATTGACCAAAATAGGTTTATGTGATTGCTTATGATCAAAACAGAATTAATAAAAATTAATAATATTCAGAAAAACCTTTATTTCAATCTACAGTATTCCAAGACAATATTATCTGTAGTATTTTCAATAATTTTAAAATAATTAGGTGTCAAATATATACAGTTATCATCTGTTTAAAAATTGCTTTTATGGTGACATTATTAAAAAATATAATAATTTTATTCCAATTTTCAATAGAGTATACGGCTGACTCGCTTCATTCGATTTTTACTCAAGACAGAATAATTATGAAAGCCATATATTAAGTCAAAATCATTCTGGTGTTCCAATATTAATACTCAAAAAGTATCCTCTGTCTGTAAAGAAGTCGGATTCAAGTCAACTACTTTCTAAATTTTACTCTTTCTCTACTTCTAACAAAATGAAATTCGATTGGAGTCAACTACTCTATAACTCTTACTCTTCTTCTTCCTAGACTTAAATTTTTTAAAATAATTATTATTTTGAAAACATTTCTGAATACATTCTACGTTATTATTTTTACGTTTTTTATTGATGGACTATTACGTAAACTGATGTAATAATAATTATTTGTCCGGAGCACTCACATATTTGGATATTTTTATTGCGAAGCAAGAAGATCGATGCGTGCGTAAATATTTCGTTAGCTTGACTAGCTTAAAAAATAATTATGCGTGCAATATCCAGTTCTACAAATGAATTAAGCGTTCAAAAATAGAAAATGTTTATGCTATGAAAGAAGCCACTTATCTAAGCTCACGGTAATGCGCGGAAATAGTTCTTGAACATCGTCAGCACGCACAACAGGCGCTGTTTACGGGAACCGTTATCAGCCACTTATAACTGCCTATATTTAATTTCTTATTTGACATAAATTTGTAAAATACCAAATTGTAATATCGAAGCCTAAATATATTCTGGCATGTGAACCTAAGAAAGCACTTTAATTTTGTGACTCACTAAACAAAACTGTTAGGTTATTTATAACAATTTTATGGCATGTAGAGTGTATTGATAAATGAAGATTATGAAATAAGTCAAGTTTGAAATGTTTACCATATTCCAACAGTATTAAGAATTTTATTTTATATTTTATTAACTTTGTTTTATATTTATACTTGTAAAGGACAATAAATATGCAGAACATATTTTTACTTAAGTTTAAAATCAATAAGCTATTGGTTTGCACAGAAAATTGTCACATCTTAAAATAATTTTTCCAACTTAACTAAACTTACACAGCAAACGTAGCTCTTACTGCCTTGGCGTTGACATAAGGATGTGGAGATTTGAGAATTCTTCTTTGCAATTTGATATTTTTCTTTTGTCTACATTTTTTTTACTTTGTTTTCATTTCTACTTAGATTAATTTTCCACTGCAAAGGAAATTGTACACATATTGGGGAAATGCGAAGCCACACCAAGTTTTTCATGCCAAGCCATGTCAAGATTTTTATGCCACCCGGTGGCACTTGTACTTTCCATGCCATAGTTTATGCGTTATACGATTAGAGTGATATATTGCACACAGAAAATGATGCGGACAAATGTCCTCAAGTACGTTGCCTAAAATTTCACAGATGGTCGATTATCTAATCTTACGCCTGGGGTGTAAGATTAGATATTATATAACTTATTTTGCGATCATTCCTTTTGTTGCTTTATTATTGAATACTATTTATATATTTTTAATAAATATCTTCAAAATATATAAGAGGTATACCGTTGGCTCTGTTATCTGCTATGAATGTGGTTTCAAAGTGATGGAGCTCTTTTTCACTATGATATTTATGCTTATAAAATAAAATAAATATGTGAAACATATTTTTTATTTAGCTTTACAGTCAACAGGCTATTAGTTTTTACAGAAAATCATCAAATATTAAAATGCACTAAGGGAATTTTTCCAGTTTAAATATATTAATGCAGCAAACGCAGCTTTTACAACCTTTGGCGTTAAAACAAGGACATGGATATTGGAGAGTTCGTCTTTGCAATTTTACATTTTTTTCTATTTGTATTTTTTAGTTTTTCTTTTTTTTTCATTACTGCTTAGTTTTATTTTCCACTACAATGAAAAGTGTATACCTTTTGGAGAAGTACGAAGTTTTTCGTGCCCAGTTTCGTGAAAAATATCGTCAAGTACGTTGTGTAAAATTGCACAGATAGTCGATTTTTTCACTTTATTTATTGAAAACAATTTATATTTTTATTAAATATATCCAAAATATATTAGAAGTGTACCATTGGCTCGGTTATGTACTATGTATGTAGTTCCAACTTGATGGGGCTCTTGTTCACTCTATATAAGTGCGTGCACAACATGGTTCCAATAGGATCGGTAAATATAAATAAAGGTTTATTCGGCAATAAATCTTGGTTTGACCCCGTAGACCCATTTTGGTCCAGTTACAAGAAAAATGATGCTATGAATAGAAGGCAATGATGACGAACAGATATATGATCGTATGAAAACTACATTTGCCAAGTAAACGTAAAAAAGTAGTACGATCATGCGGATCGACACAAATAAAATCGTTCAGTATTTATCAGACAGTATGAACAATTCTTACCAGACTTTTTCTTTAAGCAGCTTTCTTCATAATACGAACTGACTCTGATTCCAAAAACCCATGAAAGTTTGAATTTTATCCAAATTTATGATATTTGCTTTGATACTACGCAGTGTAAGTTATATATTTAAACCAAAAATTAAATTTAACTGTAACCAATTTTAAGGTGTACCAATAATACACACCATCTGACCTACAAACGACGATTACGTAAAGGTTGCGCAAATATACAGTCCTTGCATCACCAAAAGGCGATGCCGTTTTGGATAAAAGTTTAGTATTTCATTTAGTGTATTTTATATGAAAACATAAAACATTTCCTTAAAAATTTCCCATTTTAGGTCGCGCTTAAATCCACAACTGGCCGCACTCCGATCGCCACATCTGTCGACATATTGGCTCCTTTCCAATTGACACATTTAACTGTTAATCGAAACGAAATAAAGTACATTCAAATTTCTTAATAACCGCATAAACTAGAATCAAAAGAAAAAAAATACCTTAGGTTCTTTATGCACTAGTTACGAGTATATCAGGAAATTGACAGGTCAGGCAGTTATTAATTGTAGTTTCATTAAATATAAGGTGAAATTATTCAAAACAACGTTCGATATTTTGTTGCGCGCTGAGTCAAATTTCGTATTTCTTAAACCACTAAAAGTTTTGCAACAAACAAAAGGTAACCAAAGAATTATTCAACAACGTGGTAACTAATTTGGACAGGGCGTTATTTTCTTCTTTTCTGTAACTCTCATACTAAAATTTTTTTTGAAAATTATCGAACATTTATTTTATTTCTGTATTAATACCGTGCCTTGTAAATCTCGACAGAGTGTATTATTGCAAACGGTTAACTAGTTTTTATAGTCTCTTTCACTGATGTAAAATTCTTTAAATAAATTCAGTTGTTGTTAGAATCCGTAAGGTAGTCGGTTTGCAATAAGTCTAATTTGGAATTTATGGTTTAACATTCGTATTATTCTCAATTTTATTGTCGTCGCAGTTAATAATTTTAAGTTTGGCCTCTTTTAAAATTCATAGCATATGTACATTCAACAAGTAGTAAATACTTGTTAATTAATATTCATTGTGGTCTTGAAAATATATGTAAATATTTCTTTAAAATTTAAAACCAAAGTAGACCTTGCTTATCACTCATATTACAATAATAGATGTCCAGCAGATACAAGAAAATAAATGTTTAAATTGCGTATAACAGTTAATCGCGCGAGCATTTTTCAATCCTGCTAATTTTTATTGAATCTATAACCAATTCTCAATGTTCATGATATTTTTCAGATTTATCTGTGTGATAAAGGTGGATAACGGAAACATTTCGATAAATTTATCTGAACAATATTAAAGCCAAACAAAAATTTAAAAGTTATTTCATGTGAAATAAATTTTAGTAAAATCTTTTAAGTTGCAAAAGTTTTAAATTTAATATAAATTACAACTGATTTTCAATAACCTACTACGTAACGGTAGGTAAGGTAGGAAAATCAGTTGGAAAAACTATCGCAGATTATTTTTTTATTGACAATTATTTTCGAATATGATTTATTAGTTTTCCACAGAGTCAAAAATATATGTAATCAATTGACAAGAACATTTAATAACAAGTAATAGTTCCAGCGTGTGTTTTCGAGAACGATTAAATGAAATGAAGTTAGTAAACATTATTATAAGTATATATACTTCAATATGGGTATATAACCCATTAAGAAGTTTTAAATTTCTACTGACTGGCAGTCAGTCTTTCAGTTCCTGTGGCTTTTATATTTAGAAATTACCACAACAAAATGAATGAAAGATTATAACGGTATGAAAGTGAATTCTCACGTTTTTTTTCCGAAAAACAAAATTTTTTTAAAATTGTTTAAATAAAATGGAAAAAATATAATATATATTGGTTAATTCGAACTTCGCTAAGTTTGTATTTGATAAACTTTGTCCTTGGAATTGTTTTTTCCAACTTAGCTCCTGGAAATGATTTCTATATTATTATTTTATATCTTATCTTATACCTTCTCAATCGAAATAGAACTTTTACACATTTCAACAATTAAGTTACCGTACTCTATTATTCTACTATATTTAAAATTTTTACATCTCGAAATATCTGAGAAAATTGCTTGTGACAGAGGACAAACATCAAAGTCTCCATTTTAGCAAGTATGCCACATAACACAAAAGAAATCTATCCGGTTAAATGCAGTATTTATTCACGATTAATCCTGTTACAGAAAATATTTTAGTAACTATAGATATCGATTGAGGTAAACTTTATTTCCATCAACACAGTATATCGACATAAAATCGATTAGTTTCATAAAATAATAAAATGAAAATTGCTTTAATAATCAAATTTCAAACTATGGCGCAACCAATTCACTTTAATTATCTGTCTGCATTCTTTCATCGTCAGCTCAGTACGAAATCTTTCCTCCGTTGCCAATATTGTCTCTTATGTAAGTCGGAATGGAGGGTAGTGCGCGGAGTTATGCCGTTTTGTGAGTGCGTGTTTAGAATTTATAGCTTTGTTCTTAAGCTTTAGTTTTAAAAAAACTTTCTACGATTTGGCAAAAATGTGGCTGTTTAAATGTATTGCGATCTTATTATGATTCTGCAGCGTAAGAAAAGGGCATCTAACGAAAGAACTTGAACCTTTTGCAAAAACGACGCTTCTAACCAAGACACTAAAGTGAGTTGGTTATATTTTGTGTTCCCAAGTAACCTGGTTTATAAATATTATTCCCATGAAACATATTTTTTCAAGTTTTTTGTCCCTTAAGTCCTTTAGAGAACATTATATCGGTAAAGGTTTTCTTAAATTGCCTTTTGAAATATGTTGAATTCACTATTATTTGCTTCTTCTAAATATTTTTTTATAAAAAAAATGCATAACTCTAATGAAATTTGTGACTTGTTTAAAAATACATAATCTACAAAATTTATTTTAAAAATATTCACATAATATAAATTTCATGATTAAAATTACGATAGATAGCCAAATTTCTGTAAAACTTTCATAGCTTTTAATTTATTATAATGGTGTGCGTAGTATGTTTTGATACATTACGCAATATCATATCTGTGTTATAAAATATTTGCCTATTATTAAATAATAACATACTTGGGATATTTTCATCGCAAAGTTAAATTATAGGATCTCTCCGGGCAGAATAGAAGTTTATTTTGTTTCTTATTTCTTTATTGTCTAAATTGGAATAGCGTGTGTTATCAGCGGTTTATTAACATCAAACATTTTGTTGCAAGACATTTATTTTTTGATCCTAAGTAAGAGTAAGGAAAAAATTTTCTTAGCCCTGTTTTTTGAGACACTTGTTTATCCTTCATAAATGTACTCCTAAATTAATGATAATTTCACGTTTTATCTTTGTATTTATGTTGCCTCCCAAAATGACTGTGTACTTCAGCTTCGCCATGGTTCATATTTGAAGAAATTTAATTTGATGAAAATAAATTGAGGATCAACTTTTATGTTGTGCAACAATTTAAAAGATTTGTTGAGTTGATTTTGACAAAGCTCGAACTTCAATTCGCAAACTTTTCTTCTTTAATATACTAGAATCGATTATGCAATTAATATAATTGTTTGATCATCCTCATACAATTGTTTGATCATTCATGAAACATCCTCGTTTCATTTTGTTTACTTAACTTATTTTAAAAGAAGTAAGTGTTTAAATCGGCATGCAGTGATTGTTTGCTTATATAAAAGAACTCACCTATATTCACTTTCAGTTCCAATTGAGGCGAAATCATCACCCATAATATACACAGACGTTTTGGGTTAATCAATATTTTATATCACTAAAACGAATAAAACAACTGGATAATAAAACATGAAAGTAAACGAAAACAATATAGAAAGCGGAAATCGAGTTCTGGTTGTACGTGTCCAACATAAACTAAATTTATTCCGCGCTGAACATAACTTTCACCTCGTGAATTGAACAAAAAAGTATCAATTTAATTAATGTTATATTACGACCTATTAAAGACTAGGTTAATATTGCTATAAGTATATAGTGTAAGAAATATTATGTACAACCAATAATATTAACCTACAGCCAATAAAACAACTTAATGTGCGTATATGCTTTTATTCCTTTTTAATTGTCCGGTTTCTTTAAATGCTGTTAGAAATATATGTTTCAATTGTAATATTTGTTTACTATTAAAATAGTTGTAGTACATTTTAAAGGCAAATAAAACAAGTTTGAAATATTTCTCAAAATGGAAAGAGTTCATTCAAAACCAGTCATGCTTAATAAGCTCATTCAATTGAAACGACTAAGACTGTTTAAATTAAGACTGTTTAAATTGAAAATCCTAATAGTGTTTTGCTAACAACTTCCGACATTAAAACAAAAATGTCTTGTAAATTTTACACAAACTTACAAACCCGGCCAACTGCTAGTTGGACTCCTATACACAAACTTTCAAGGTCGTAATTGTCGCAATTATAAACAAACTTTCAAGGCGAAGTTGGATTTTTTTCAATTTGGTATTTAAGGACCATAATCGATGAAGATATATATAAATATATATATATATATATATATATATATATATATGTATATATATATGTATATATGTGTATATGCGTGTGTGCATGTGTATATATTTAAATATGTTAGTGCCAAAATTAATATAACTAAGAAGTATTTACTACTGTTAGTGAATGTACAGATAAGTTTATAACTGTGGTGAATACTAAAAGAGGCCAAAACTTATGAATAAATATTTTGTGTTCGATTCAACTTTACAATTTTATATATTTTGATCTAGTCACTTATTCATTATTAGTTACGGCAACAATAAAACTTACAATAGTATGACTATTAAGTAAAAATGACTATTGGGAACTTGTAGATGGATGATTACTTAAAAATTATTACGACATATGTTCATTATATCGTTTACATATTTTCAATATATCTTTATTTTACTTTGAGAATTAAAAAAAAATTAAAATTGGGTTAAATATTGTTACATTAGCGCTAATTTTGCAAATTCACGATAATATTGGTAGAGAGTATCGTGAATTTATGAATAACTTTTACGAACGAGTGTATGTGAGTAGATAATTTATTGAAGCAGATTTTAACGTAAATCTGTAACAGTGTTTCCCATTAGAGAGATGGGATGACGATGCCACGCAAATTTTGCTGCGACATTTTAAAGGGCATAAAGTATTTACATACGCGATAAAAATTATTAGTTATCCTAATCAAATATTTTAATAGAATTAACACAAGACATTAATTTTTTGCTCTCTATAGTCTCATGGGCAAGAAAATAGATTGAGTGGCGTAAGTCAAATCGAATATGTAGTAGAGTCGTCCTTTGTACTTACGTCCTGTAGTAAATATGGCATTCAAATTGATTTGTTGCCAAATTTAACTACAGCGTTGAGTATTTCAGTCAACTTTTTAAACACTTTTTTGAATTGTTAATACCCTACTGACACTTGTTGTTTCCGTAGGACTCTTTTTCACAATGTAGCAACCCGTTTCTCTTAAAAATATTGACCTATTTCGTCAAATTTCAAATTATATATATATATATATATATATATATATATTTTTTTTTTTCGTATTCTAATTCGTTAAATGCGCTTGTTTGTAAACCTGAATCTAATCCATTCTATTTCGAATAACAAATTGTATTGGTAGAAGTTATCCACTCAGATGTGCCGACTGAAGTACAGGCAATATCTTCGTACATAATGTTTCTTTAAGTGCGACTAATTTTTAAACATGCATTACTCCCTCGCCTCGAGTAAATACATTTTTCTTTCTCTCACTTTTTATTTTGTTCTTGTTTGTATTTCAATTAAACTAAACTATAGTGACGAAACAGCATTGCTTTTCGCTAATGTAGGGATTATTCTATTTACTCGATCGTTAAATAATTATCGATTGCAGGTTGGGATGGTGTGTACTTTTGGTATGCCGTAAAAGTGGTTTTAGTTAAATTTAGTTTGTGGTTTCAATATGCAACTTGTAATGCCTAGAGTTAAGATAAATATCGTAAAGCCGGATTAATTTCAAACTTACATTTATTTTCAACATCAGCTAGCATTATAAAAGAACCTCCTTGAAATCTTCTTGGTTATTCTTAAAACCTCCTTGGTTATTCTTCGTATCGACCCGTCTGTTCGAGGCATGATTTCGACGTCAACTTGGCAAACGCAGTTATTATATAATCTATTCTTCATCATTTAGAGCATCAATTTTTTACGCAGTTGGCCAAAAGTCACATGAAGATTAAACTAGATTATTTTTTTAAAAAAGAACCCGCTCTCGATCTTTCCAAGTGGCATAAGTCGCTAATAAGACCACGTATCTCTTTCTTTTATTAGAAAGGTAGAATGTATCAAAGTCGATGTCGCATAAAAACGGCTCCAGTCAAAATGAACCATCGGTCCTGACAATAAGCCATCAAAATCTGTTTCGACATTTCCATTATATCTGTTAAATTCATAATAAATATTTTCCTAATTTTCAAAGTTTATTCATAATTATGGATGATTTTTCAGGTAAACTCTAGGCCTCAAACCTGGCTCTAATCACATAAAGCATTTAAAATCATTGTAGTGTCGTAACTCGTGAAGGTATTGGAAATTGTTATGTCTTACATTTTATTGAAATTTCGCTATTTATTTTGGGCTCGAAAATAAAACATTCAGTTTGAAAATTTAAAATCACGGTCTTACGTTGTTCAATCTGAACTCAGCCAATTTAGTCATTTATACCATATTATCTCATTACGATAAATTTCTTGCCTTCAGTTGACAGAGAACTGTTCCTTTGTTTGTTTTTGTTGAAGATCTAAACTATTCTTAGGTTCCTATATACCCATCTAATTGTGAGTTCTTTCAAAATCATTTGGACTCAGTATTTCAAAATAATTTATGTAATTTTAATATAAGCAAATGAGCAATGATAACGTATTCCGCCTTGTGTATACCCTTGGTGCACACTTATAAATTAAACGGAATAGCGTTAAAAAGGGTATCATCCATACATAATTTTTGTGTATATTTGGAAGACGTCGAAACTTCTCAGAAGACTCATGACTTTCTAACGATTTCCACTATGGTGAATACATAGACTTTATTCTCTTCTTTTTTCTGAACTATCTTTGAAACAAATACAGTAATCTGGTTTGAATGTGATGTAATTTGTTTACTGGCAGGAGAGAAAATATTAAAACAGTATTATCTATTTTCATAAAAAAATAATACGGTTCTAATTTTATTAGTTTGCTTCATGTTTTATAATGGCCATTTTAAAATGTTCGTATAATTAACTTCAATTCCGATGAAAATCGCATTTGATTATACATTTGTCTTAATTATTAAATGATTTTATATCATATATATAATCATTTAATTATATATATATATATATATATATATATATATATATATATATATATATATATATATCTATATATATATATATATATATATATATATATATAATCTCGGTATTGGGTAAAATAAATTGACCAACGCAGTATTATGACGGAGCCCAGTCTTAATTGTTTCCTGCTCTACTAGCCATTTTTATCATTGTATCGCTCCATTGTTCGTGTATAAACTAAAAATTAAGTTCATGTTTAATTTTAATTAATTTTTATTTTTTATGTTTCAATAATTACTGACTTTTAGTCCAGTTTGATCCAAAGGGTCAACTTGAAATTTGGATCTGTTTTTTTTAATAAAATAATTAGTATGTAAAAAAATCGCATACAACTTAGCACACGTGAAAGAAATGCAATTTTTTTGGAAATATATACCTTGATTTTACAAGAATATAGTAAGGGGTAAAACGGTAGAAAGAAAAAGGTAATAGTAAGTGTTATTTCGTAGATTTTATTAAATTTATGTACGAAGATTTTAATTCTGTACGCCCAGAAAAATTAATAAAATATACTTTTAAATCGACTAAATGTGGATGAAAAAGTCCGAATTTATGGCTATTGTTATAAAGTGCATTCACGAAACTATATGTGCAGGTTCATTGCGGATTTATATATAAAATAAGTGCACATGTTTTTATTCTTGTAACAGATGAACATAAAATTAGTAATAAATTAATAAACAAATCGTAAAAATGTTGACAGTTTCCTTTTTGACACATGTAACATAAAAAAGAGCTGATAACCAGTAATGAGATTAATTTTTATTTGTTTTGCGCATGTTTATGCTTCTTGCTTCATTCTATAGTATTCATCTAATACTTTCAGTTGTTATCTGAGTACCTATTTTCAACTTTTCTCGCGATGTATTTGTTAGAATGTGATGTTAAAAATGTATATCAATATGCTTACTTTTCTTATGAAGTACTGGAATTTGTATCAATTTAATTGCACTCTGATTATCTAGATTCAATATTACAGGATTTTGTGGTTCACCTACATTTAGTAATAATTGTTTAAGCCACAATATCTCTTTCGCAGCATAACTAATTGCTATATACTCAGATTCTGCCGTTGACAATGCTACTATATTTTGTTTCCGATTTGCCCAAGTGACAGACCCACCATTAGTTAAGAATATGTATCCAGTCAGTTCTGAAGGTGACGAGGCGAGCTAGTCTTCCCTGTTCATTAATTTATATATCAATAAAACTTTGTCTTGTATTTGTATACTGCTAAGTCAACCAAACCTTACCTCTCTTGACATATCTGTCTTCTTTCGTACATACTATAGTTTTCCTGATCATATCCCACTAATATAATTTTAGAACTTTCCTTATCTAATTTCTTCCTTTTTTATTTTGGAACATGTATATATTCCACAGAATCAAATATTCGAATATATTTCAAGTTTGATTTTTGATTGAACCAGAGCTCATAAGGTGTCAAATCAATGTATGGTAAGGTATGACTATATGAGCTTCTATTTAAAAGATAGCACAATTGAAAGCTTCAACCCATAAATGTTTGGGTGTCTTACGCATAAAGCATTGACCTTGTACTTTCCATTATTGTACGAAGTTCCGTTTTGTTGAACACGCGAACATCTAGTACACGCTTGTCTTATATCTTTACTTTCAAGGAAATTCTTAAATTCATTGCTTGCATATTCACCACCATTATTAGTGTATAGAATGCGCACATCATGCAGGAATTAGTTATTCACTATGACATTATATTTCATGCAACACCTCATCTATGTGTTTCAGGAAATAAATATGGCAGTAACACTATTCTTAAATAAAACAAAATATCTGGTGATTTTTCCACGGGACCACAAACAACACTGAAGACTTTATCACCTGCCTGAGTTGCACCCCTCGTTGATTTCTTAAATGGTAATCTAGTCTGCTTACTATGCTAACATGCTTCGTATATAAAATTGTCATTACCATTCAATTTGATAGGTATTGCTCAAATTTTACTCATGCTTCGGAGTTCTTTATCATATAAATGCCCCAAACGCTGATGCACACTTTGATATCTGTGTGCACAACATTACAGCTTTCTTGTATAACAGTTTCTATTTCCAACTCATTAAGATTATTTTCTTGCAGACGTGCACACATGACCACTGTATTTATTGTCTATTATTATTTGAGAAATATCATTATTTTTCATTATTATGTAACATCTTCTAGTTGCTGTTCCTTCGGAGAATAAATTTCTATGTAACTCAGGGACATAAATTACATCTTACCCGCTGACCTTTTACCTTTCTTCTAATTAATATTTATCCGTCACCAAGCCCTTCCATGTTTTGCTTGTTTCCCAATTTGGCAGTTCTGTTATTATCATATCCAATATGTTCTTTCCGTGTTGTTGTGGCTTATAAGGGGATGGACTTTACAGAAGAATTTACGCTTGTGTGTCATGTGTACTGACGCTCCACTGTCCAATATCCAAGTATTATCTTTATTCAAACATGATAAAGTACTTTCTGCATTGAACACCAACATATTTTGCTCTTCTCGGTTTCTACGAATAGATTTCTTGGGTGCTCTTCAGTCCCTTGCGAAATGACCCATTTTGTTGCAATTATAGCATACAAATCGATGTCTTGACTTACTTTTATCGCTTATGTAAGTACTATTTGGCTTCCTACTGTGTATATATTTTTTGAATTTTTCTTAGTGATTACTAATATGCTTTTATTGTTTGTATAATTCATTAGGCTCGCCCTTTCGTTGATTAAATGTGCGGTTAAACTTTGGATAGTTTAGTTATCTGGGTCAAGTGATAATCATGTTTGTCGGAGAGAACGGTATGTGAGGAGCAATGAGCTTAATATTTTGGTAATCACTACCGTATCACCGTATCACTCAACTTTTCACCACATTCTCTGACCTGTTTCGCCAAATCTTCTATTTTAGAAACATGCTGTGCCATTGCGTCACTTATACAGTATGTATACTGGTAGATTTTTCCATGCACAATTATCTTATTGAATTCGGATGTATGTTCATATATAGCTTCTAATTTAACCATCACATTTTTTGCAGTGTCGCATTTTTCTACCAGAGACGTCTAGTTGTGATCCACTGACGACGTCAAAATGAACATAGCCATTTCGTCGTTTTATTCCATTGTACTTGTGCGGCATTTTTGAAATTCCAACTGCTTAAAATTTCTGCCATCAAACTTTTCAATCTTCATCGAATTTGTGACTTCCATATTAAAGTAAGATTAAGTTCTTTATGGCACGTGCTACGAACGTTTCCAACTTTAATATATTTGCCTTTTAACTCAATTTTGCTAGACATTAAATATTTCTTGCATTCTGGGCCCGTAACCAATTATATTTTAAGCAGTGAAGTAATAAAATTGAATAAGAATTTATTATAAACTTAGTTTTATTCAGTCACACACGTCAACAACTTTTACATCAGAGTCACAACATATTTTTTTTATTTGTGGTAACACCTTCAAATTTAAGAAATTTCATTTCAAAAATTATATTTGGAATCCCCAATGAGATAAATTAGACTCTGTGTATTAAACGAAGTATTTGAAAAAAAATTGGTCGAGTTCCAGCTACACTTGCACAATTAATGTGTCATGCCGTCAGCCCTCTCCCCCCTCTTATATGTTAATAGTAATACATTGCGACTCTGTACTTGAAATCCGCCAACACTCTTCGTTCAACACAGCCGACAATGCCGTTTCACATCACGTATGCGCGAAGCAATCAAAAACGATTAAAATCGTGTGAAAAATATAATTCTGATCCATAAAATACTAAATCTGCTACATAAGTTTAAGTTTATATACCATAAATTGCACTTTCGAAGAAGAATCAAAGCTTGCATTCTAGTCTTCAGATTGAATTCCTTTGCGAGAAAGTTTTTAAGGAATGAATTATATTTGGTTGAAATTACTTTTATGCTATTTTTTAGTGTTTCTCTTGTAACTTCTCTAAAATCTTCTAAAAATTATTTACCTAATTTTGTGTATTTTAACGTACCGTATCGAACTTAGCGGTTACGTCAAGTTCATATATTGAAATTATATTTCAAATTTGCATTAAAATTGAGATCGAATATTTAAAAGATATTAACATTCTTCTTGTTACTCGAAAGTAAAAAGGTTCTTACAAACAATGGATTGATTATTAATTAGTTACCATTTTTAATCGTACAAGTTCAAAATATAAACCCCAAAAACAAATCAATAATTACCGGTGCCAATAATATACAGACAATAAACATTCGTACGACCCATGCCAAGCAGACGAAATAGTTACATGGGAGTCACGTGATTTATTCGGCAAGACGTAACAAATTAAAGCAGGGTAGCGTAGTACAAATTTGACCCGTCGAGGAGGGGACCGCTACGCCGACCGATGTGTTGATTGTCGCTATCTACTTCCGCTTTATAATATACGTGTAGTTTATTAGTTCCGATACCATAATTTAAGACCCGATAGGTAATTTGTTGATGAAGTTCTGTTTATGGTTTATTGAAATAAGTTTGAGCTGGTGCAATTACAGTTCGTAATAGGTTTAATGGCAAAGTTTAACTTGCTCACAATATCGGTATTAACCGGAATGACTTCTGCTCTTTCCAATATGATTTACGTTGAAATAATTTTTATTACGACATGTAAGTATATATATTTATATTTCACTTATGCAGTAGAAATGACATCTGTTTACTTACACTGTTATTTTATAAACTACATTCACAATAGGGGGAAGTTCTTAGTCGAAGGCTCTTAATTCGTTACGTACGTAATTTTGTCAAAATGCATATCAATAACACGATAAAAGCTGGAATAATTTATATATAGCTTTTTTACATTTTTTCACAAATACATTTCGTTACTTTTACATCATTAAATAGAAATTTATATTATTACATTATTTTTTTAACTTAATTTCCAGCTTTCTTGGAGCTTATGTATTTGAGTATCGAAGTAGCTGTGAAGAGTTCCGGATAAAGAGTCAATTGTTCTACTTAATGGTTTAACTAAGTTAGTAACTAACTTAATGGTGCATTACGATGTATCCTGTATAAACAAGACACGAATTATTAAAGAAAACCCTTGTTATTCATTAATACATGAAATATTTATAAATAAAATCTGCATATATAATATTAAAAAAATATTAACAATAAGTATTCAAAGCCCATGAAATCATATCGTTACAAGAGAACAAAAGAGAAAAAGCACCGCCAAGGGTTTGCGTGTTTTTTAATTGTAAAAGCATAACGTTAATATAGGTATTGCTCATTAAAGATTGCAGTGGGCTCTAAAAGGCGGATCGAATGTCTTTTAAGTATTATTATATTAGCCACAAAATGTCTTGAAATATTAAAATTAATTTTTTCGATCATTATACCGTTGCCTTTTTTCAATAAATAGATAACATAAACTAGCGGCTTAAAATGCAAGCACATAGGTTCGAAACAGTTGAAAATAAAAGAAGAAAAACACTATTTTTAAGATATATCTTTCAAAGACTGACGAATGTCAAATTTAATTTTAAAATGACATTATTTATTAATGAATGATTCAAAGGATTAAATAATTTTAATCTATAACATATATTTGTTATACCAATCTTGCGTTAGTATATATTATGTAGTTTATATGTTTATTATAGTTATATTTATGAGTTAACATTTTCTTGGGTCGGTTTCATTAGGGTTGGTGTAACTGTAATTAATAAAAGAACCCTTAAAGTTTGTTCACAACTATCAATAATTTTCCTGCGGCTTAAATTTAGATCTTTCTCTTACCGACAATTTTTTTTGACGTGTATTTTACAAAACACTTATTTTAAGTAGAAAAAAATATTATTAATATTTTATTTATATTCATGTTAGTTTTAGATTCACATCACTGTTTAAATTGTTATTTATTAAACTGCTAAACACTATACAGTGATCTTAGAAAAACTGACTTTCATATAAATGTGAACCTTAATTACGTAAATGGCGAGTAAATTGATACTAGTGTAACTGTTAACAGGCATGCCCTATCTCCAGTTCACGGAATGAAAATAGTTGATGTCGCGACATCGGACGTTTGAGCCATAATACGATTCAAGATTTTTTTTTGCCATCGCTTGGACGGAACGAATTCCTTCACGCCAAGTGACATTATATTGAGTCTGTAGTTTTTAATTCGCTATTTTTAAATAGATAAGAAAACGGATGTTTTTCTTTAAGGGTATGCTAGGAAAAGGAATTATAACCTTAAGAAAGAAGTCATTTCCATTATTTATTTTATTATACCGACACCGAAATACTCGTATGTAAAAAAAACACCCTTTTTGGTGTTATGTGAATAAACAAATATAACATTAAGAAAAACTATAATTTTAATATTTTTTTCTTAATGTAGACTGATAATCTAAAATGTATGAAACAATAAGAGATAAATTTCTTTTACTATTTAATATATGGTCTTTTTAAAAATATTGTATAGTTTATTTGAAAATGTGTTTCATGCACAACTTATATCTTAGATGAAAAAAAGGTATTTAAAAACTCTATTACAAAATTTAAGCTTACTGCACTTTTTCCTTCCCTAAATACGTATAATTCCCGTAAAAGTTAACTGTTTTTAAATAAGCGCTATAATTTCTTTAATTAATATAATTATTGTGTAATTACATTAATCACAAACACTCGTAATTCATAGCTTACATTCTTGAGCCAAGTTAAGCGGGAAGGGATTCTGTGGTATGAGTAAATCGACAATATATTCATGTTGCACTTCAAATAAAAGAATTTAAATTGGATGAAATGTGATTTGTAAATTTTCAAGCTGATTTTATAAATCAAATATTTTTATATTTAGGTGTGTACGATGAAGGTGGCACTATCGAACAATTTCTTTTTGTTTATGTAAACTAAGTTATTACAAACGGCCTTCATATTTTTCAGAAAGTTTTCTTATTAGAAAATATCTCTTATTCAAAAAATTTTCTCTTCTCAATTCTAGGGAAGCTAGAAAAAAAAATAAATGTTTTCCCAGATTTTTTTACGGACATAAATGACGTTATATTTCGTCTAACTTTTGAAATTGTCCTTCCCTGTTTAAATAAATAATCATATCAGCAAATGTGATAAAGCTCAGTGGAAAATAAATGATATCTTATTTGTAGACAAATTATGGTTTCAAAATTAAAAAAAAAGCAAAACGAAGTTAAATTAAATCTTTCTCTAAATGTTGATTTATTACCAAATAAAAAATTTACAAGGGAGTTAATTTACGATTTTATAAATTAAGACCCCATAGATCTAAGGTAATAAAAATACGTAAAGCAAGACTTGAATAAAAAGCAAAAATTTCGAAATCAAATTTAATTACAAAATAAGGCAGTACGCATACCGAAGTAACCCAATAAAAATATAATAACACATGATGGGGCCTATGCAGCGTAAAAGCAATTCATCTTGTATATGTGTTACGTCGACCGATACATTGGCATTTGCTGACCAAATCCGGTTAATAATATCGGTTCATGTGATTTGTTGTCCAGGACAGCGTTGTTGAGTTATTGTGCGTTGGTTCCCGAACTAACTGGCGTCTATTTACTGTGAAATTTATTGCATGAGCTGTAAAAAGAAAGTTTAGGTCTTTGTCTTTCACTTGTGTTTTAATATTTTATATAAATATTTTATGTAGAGACTTAGAACCTAGGAAATTTTCTTTTTGTGTATATAAGTCACTCATTACATCTGTCTCTATTTCAGTAAATTCACTCAATGAAAAGGTGGTTTTATATATATGTATATTTATATATATACACACATGTATAAATATATATATATATATATATATATATATACACACACACACACATATATATATATATATATATATATATATATATATATATATATATATATATACACTAACACAAACACACACATATGTGTGTGTATTTGTGTGTAATTCGAATACTTGTTTCTTGCAAACTATTTACCGTTATTGAGTTTAGGTGTAATGAAAAAAATCTTTTGAATATTGGATATAATATTACACATTCTAGTTTTTACTTTCTCTTATCAGTAAGATGCAGTTGTCGTGATAGTTTTGTTAACAAAATTTGGTTTGGAAATTCGTGTTATGCTATTTAAAATTCTAGATGTCTTCTTCAGCACAGTATTTCGGCCGTTACATTTTCTGCAACCATTTTTTTCTACTACTCTCGAAATAAAAGAAAACACTTTTAATTTACTCAAAATATTAAAAAAATTTCAACTATTGTTCACCTTAAAATTAAGAAGTAGGAATATATTCATGCATATTATATACATAAAAAGTTTTTGGAAAATAAATTGAAATGATACGGCAAATAATATTGTAACCATATGATGAAATTCTATCATTTTTTAATTTATTTGTTATTCAGCGAACATTTACCAATAGAAGAAATATTAATAAATTAAGACATTAACAGTGAATATCTCATAAACATATTTACAGTAAATGCATTGTTAACTGTGGAACCGCTTACAATATGGTCATATGATAATTCTGTATTGATTTAACGAATACAGTTGAAAATTTAGACGTAATTGGAGTTACTATAGACTTTCTAAATTACACTATGTAATTGAAACAATTTTATGGGTCTTCAATTTACTATAGAAAAAACACTATTTTCTTACGATCAGACATAATACAATTTTATTTTCGATATACATTCATACCAGATCGGAAAATATCGAACTGTATATTTCCATATTTACATAAATACACACACATGCAGTGCAATGCTAATTTCAATGTGTTAACTTTTGTATAACCCTTTTAAGGAATCTAAGATAGTTATTTGGTGACGCTTGCTTTATACGAGCTCTGAAATCTTTGGAATAGAAGTTAATTACATTAATATTTTTCAAATGTATAATTTAAAGAAACGGGGCCAACGCGTGATACGATCTCAATATAACATCAGGTTTTGTTGGTTGATATTATTTTACGAAACGCTACAATTTAATTAATAACATGATATGAAATACAAAATCCATGTTAATGATGACTTTGTTAATAGGTTTTATTCGTTTTTTACTAACTGTCAAACCAATATACTTATGTAAACATTCGTAATGTTTAGCTGCGTTTTTGTACAAGTGAGTTTCAGGTAATTAATGACAATTTTAGTAAGGAAACGAGTAAATATTAAATAAGTTTACACATTACTCATATGATATAAGGCATATCATGTAAATTAAAAATAAATATAATTCATAAATTAAAAAATAATACATATATATATATATATATATATATATATATATATATATATATATATGTATATATATATATATATTTAAAATGTAAATAGATTTCTATCGTATAATACATCACAGCTAAATAATACCAAGATATTTATCGTTTTCTTTCACAGACGCAATAATCCACGTAATATTTTTTTTCTTTTAGCTTATTGTACATTCGTCTTTCACAAGATTAAAAAGAAATGAACTTCTCATCCTATACCAAATGGTTTTAGGTACAGTGACATTTTGTCCACTTTAAATTTTCCGTCCCTCAAAATAAAAAAAATGGAACACTTATAGGATCACTTGATTGTCCGTCCGTCCGTCAGCCTGTCTGTTAAAGGACCTTTTCTCAGAAATAGTTTGAGATATAAATTTGAAATCGCTATCTCGTATATTAAGACCTGAAGTTTTAGGTTGCTGTAAGCTTCAAGTTTTTTTACTTCAATCAACAAAAGTTATGGCCTTTTGAAACATATTTTTTATTTATAAAATAATCTTACTCACTAATCATCAAAACTTATAGGGCACTTCAGGTTGACTTATAATCTTAACAATCAGCATAATGGGAGGTTTTATAGAACAATTTAAGGAAAACTAGAAAAATTAATGATTTCCATTTCTATATGGAATGATATACTTTTAAAATTAGAACATTTTTACGCATGGGAAAGATATACCAAACAATACATACAATTTTGAGAAATTAATATTTATAAAGAGATTAAATACAAAATTTAATTAACGTTTAAATATTTTTAAGCACTAAAATATGTACGAAATCCTCATAGTGTAAGTAACCGTGATTAATATTCGTAACGAATTCTTTAATGTTTGTTTACTGAAACAGTATTTATACTTCAACATAGGGGTGACTACTCGGCTTTACCGTCTATTTCGAATCTGGTCACAAGGGTGTATAAAGAAGAGCAAAAAAGCTTCACATATCAAAGGAATGATGTAAGCCATTCAGTAAAGGAATTTCTGTCTCATATTTGTTTCAAGAAGGTTGAATATCCTCATTAATTTTTTTACTTACGAATTGGAAAAATATTGTACTTCACCAGTAATATATCGTAATGATGATCCCTTTGCTTGGTAGTGACAAAATTATACAACTTACCCTGAGATGTCACCTATGATAAAATGATGTCACTTTAAAATCCTGTTAGCAGAACATCTGTTGAAAACGAACGAAAAATGTGATTTCCACCCAATAAAATTTGGATCTGGGAAACAAATACATTTCATTTTATTTCGAAATATTTTGCAGCATATTTTCTATTACTTAATACATATTTAAAATTGGACCCATTTTCAATAATACTTTATTGGTGTACTCTATTATAGAAAAATGTTATAAAATATTTATATCAATAACATTCTGCAGTATTACTAAATCTTTTAATTGTATGAAGAGAAGGCTAAAGAATTCACTTTATGCACCTCTACCATTATTTAATTCTTTTCCCAACGATTTTCCCAAATAAAATAAAACCGGCCGAGTACTAGCAGAACTCTCAATACGAGAGTTCTGCACATTTAGGCACTTCTAAATATTTAAAGGTTCATAATTTTTCCGTCAAATTATTTTACAAATATTATAAATATATATCTTTCACACGTGTAAATCAAGGTGCATATTTCAATATTTTAAGATGTAGGATAATCACTATGGTTCTCCTATATCCAGTTAGTTGAATTTTTCCAATGCTACTTACTTCAATATTTTTGATTGCGTAGGTTTGAAAATAAGGGGGGAATGCTCTATTAGTGTAATTTCTTTTTTTATTTAACTTATCTGTTTAGTTATGTAATTTTAAATTATGAAAGAATTAACGTTTTTATTCCTTATAACAAATACTATAAAATAATTTCCCACATGGCATGCAAAATCAATTCTTTTTGACCTTACCCCCTATTCAATTCATATTTGCATATTTTTTAAAAGTTTACTAGAACAAAATTTGTTAGTTAATAATAAGTATTACTATGCCTAATTTCCAGTTTCCACTTTGCGGTTAAGTTTCTTCCAACTTCCAGTTTCTTCTTTACGGTTTTGAGAGCTATGAAGAAAAAAAAAGGTAATTACATTGCTTACTTAGTCTTTTGTAGGGATAAAGAAATGAATCACCAATATTGTTTCCTAAAAATTTTACGCGGGCTTATAAACATTTTTTTTTCCATAATTATAAATTGAGTACTTTTGAAAATTAGGGGGAAAGAATAATTTCATT
The DNA here is from genome assembly GCA_039881145.1 of Druceiella hillmani. Classification (NCBI taxonomy): domain Eukaryota; kingdom Metazoa; phylum Arthropoda; class Insecta; order Lepidoptera; family Hepialidae; genus Druceiella; species Druceiella hillmani. The sequence continues at coordinate 18,239,518 of JAYKKI010000004.1, read as the reverse complement.
GCATATTTTTCAGTATATCTCTGAAGATAAATATCCAAAAATGTTGAATAAAATATTTTAGATAACCTTACAACTAGCCTTCCCATATTATATGCCACAATATATAGAAAATATTTTTTTTCGAGCATTTAATATACTCACCCCAAAGATATTTTCCAAGAATATTTTCTAATTTTAGCAATACGTGCGGGTTAATACGTTCTATTATTGGGCCAAATTTCAATATCAAAGGGTTTCTGGGACAAATGGCTGTGACGAATGGACCGACATACATATAAGTAATCATATAAACATTCCGTTTTTTATCTTAAAGTACACCACAAATAAACCAATAAACTTAGCTTTAACTGGACTAGTTAAAGCTAGCGTTATTGGTTGAAGTTACATATCTTTTCTCCATGTTTTTATGCTCGCACTTATATTCTATACTGAAAACTGATAGAATATTTTTGCTACACAATTCTATCGGTTTTCAAAATAAGGAATATTTTGAAAGCAGATAGAACTGTTCAGCAATCTGATAATGTAAAATCCTATTGTTCCATCAATTATTTACACATTACCAGTATATACTTCATAATTTTTTCTACAGTTTTAAAAGCAAGTGGCATTTTTAGTCAATTAATTTGTTTATTAGTACGAGTATCTTTATACGGATCGTTCATTGAGGTTTTTTATGTTCGTGAGAGTAGTGAAAACATTAAATTGAATTAAAAAAAAAATTATGGAGTAAATAATACCTAAAGCCGTAGTCATACTATATACGTTATTTCTAAAATTAGTATTTTCGATGTCTAAGCAGTAGATGTTGTTGTTGTAAACGGGAAATATATTATTTATTATCAGTTAACTAAAACTTTCAGGTAATTAGTTATTCAGCCATAAAATATTATTCATCTCAACGCCTTGGTGCTTATTCAATAAGATCATATTAACTATCTCCAAACCTAAAATACATTGGTCCAATGTTAGCTTGATAAATAATACAAAATGGATATGTAGAAATAATAAAATTATGGGAGTAAAAATATATTTACCAGCTTCATGTTTAGTCTGGCCTTTACACTCGGCTGCACTTTGTACTGCTGGCGGTGGCCGTGTTCGTGGCGGTGGCGGTGGTCGCTTCAATCGTTTCCTTATATTGTTGCGGCTTTTGTCCAGCCGCGTTTGTTGCTTTGTGCATTTCGTGTTGTATCACGTATCGATTACTTTGTGCCGATGGAATTTCAATATCGAAGGTCTTGACAGGGTAGCCTAATAATTATAAATTAAACTATCTTAATAATTTTATACAGCATTGTCTGTATTGACGTTGGTAAGACAAGGAATTCTTGTTTTAGTTGCAACAATGCACAAAAAAGAATAATAAATATGTATAATTCACTATAGTCAACGGTCTAATTCGACATGCTTTAAATAATCTGAGTAGAATACAATTTTATCTTACAGTTATTTTTTGTGTTGTAAGATATTTCCATGTTTTCTTGAATAATTTTTTATACGGTGCAGATTATGTGAAGACTTAATTGGTGCAAATGTTTAATATAGCTATAATATTAGTTATTCATAAATAACATTTAAAGCAATGGGCGGAGATTATTGATAACATTTCCATAATTCCAAACCTTTGTCTACCATTTGCTACCGTAATTAATCATTTTTTACAACTTTTCACAAACAATATATAGAGACTGGTGGATATCCGTAAGAAGTCAGACCTGGGTGTTAAAAGTAAAATAATATACTCTTAAAGAGAAGAAATGAAAAATTAAACAGTACAATTTTGTTTATAAATTGCCAGTCAGACAAATATATATTTTGTACGAAGTTTGTAAACAGTATTTTAAAAGAATATTAGATCCATCAAAACGAAACAAAGAGTATTCAGTGTGTTATTGTATCCTTTGTTATCAAATATAATAAACGAACATCAAAAGTTTGATGGTATCGACGGATGGTAAAACTCGAAAAAAGAGAAAATATTCATTTGAACAAAAACAAAGAACCAATGTCAACTTCAGTTGATAATTTATTTTGATTGATTTAGGTACCATTTAAATGCCATCGATGTTAACAACTTTTTGTGATTATTTCTCGAAGGTTATTGCGGGAGTATGTCAATGGATTTTTATTGGTATTTTTGTTCCTTACTAATTTTTACTCCCAGTGCCGCTCGTATGAAAATGTTATAGTTAAACTTTAGTGATGAAATGAGTTCCTCTCCCGCTATCTTGTGCCTATCTCTGTCAATTCTGAAGATTCCTGCTTCTCAGCGCCTTAAAACACGACTTATAAATAATAATGCAGTTATAAAACGTCTGAGCTAGCGTTTTGTGTACAAAAATCTTTCACAATATTCAATTTTCAAGATGGCGAAAACGGCATCGAAATCAATCCAACAGAACCCGAATAATTTGATAAGCGAAGAGACGAAAAGACTGACAGACAGTTGCGTTTTATACTTAATAGTAACGATTCTATATAAAAATACAAATATGTGCATTTATCAACATCTATTTTGCATTGTGTTACGGGCAATAACTGTATTTTTTCCCACTTTTCCAACTGCAAATCGCTAGACTAAAACAAGTAGACATCGAAATGCATTAATTTTTTTATAACCGGGTTTTTCAAGTTTTCCGTGACATAAATAATTATTTTGTATGTAAATGAGAACGGAATTAAGTGATAGCTCGAAATGATTCAGAATGGGTGCATAGTTATATATGTTTTATATTATATCTGCGTTAAAATCAGTACAGTATGTGCCATGGATACAGTAATATCATTAAATTTATTAACTTACATGCTTATTTTGTATTATCAGCAGACTATAATGTCAGTTATCACAGATAATTATTGAAATGGTATTATCTACTTGTGTTATAACAGTACTTTACACGTGCATAATATTTTAAAAATTGACATTAATATTACTTGTAATTTAGGATATAAATATATCAAACATAAAAGTCAAAATATGTGCCTTGAAATATTGTTCTCAATATAGATATAATTAAATCCACAACTCCTAAGAATATGCGATTAACCTTTGATATTCCAGTATCCATAATATAAATTAGAAAACTCTATAAGTATTACGCAAATTGTTTACATTTGATAACTCATTCAAATGTCAATAACCATACAAATATCGGGCTTTATCTTTATGAATCGCCGGTTAGGAAAATTATTTCGTAGTTGAGAATGAAAATGTAAAATTTTACATTAATATGCTTTTATTGGTATATTATATTTCTATTTCTATATATTGAGCTCAATATTCAGACGCTGTTTTTTTGTTTTGGAAGAATCACAAACGTGTCGTGTTGAAAAGTAAGTCATCTAACGGTAAAAAAGAACATTACAAATTTGATAAAATATTGACCAACATATTATCTGTACCTCTAGATCATGTGATTATATTTTGTCATAATTTTTCTTTCGAACACTGGGCGATGAGAAAAGAAGATAATATATTCACATAAATGGAATTACTGAACAGATTTAAAAAAAATGTGAACTATGCGTAAATTGTGGTAGGAGGTCATTTTTTTGTTCCAAAATTTCCTCTTGGGAAAAAAAGAGATTAAGTTTTCAAAATAGTTTTTATTATGATCACTTGTTTGAATTCTTTAACCAGCACTAGAAAAATTTTACAAAAACCTTGAATTTTTCTCGAAAAGCGCGCATTTGCAATAATTTCCATGTTAAAATAATGGTTACGACGGCATATGCTGGCACGCACTTGTTTTAAGTACGATTTTATATTATCTAATGAAACATGCACTCGTTATTTCTTAAACTCAATATTTTGTCTAAGATAGCTACTCGTTGTCTTGTTTATATTTCACTCTCCTTCTTAAGTTGGAAAATATCTAAATACGAATATCACTAAAATTTTACAATACATTTTTGTCTATCTTTTTTCTCTAGAAACTTTTCGTGTCTTTATATGGGGTCACACATATTTCCCTTACTGTATTTTAAATACTTCCAGCGTAAGTATCAGCAATCGAACATATTAGATTATGTGTAGTTTATACATATATCTAACAATAACTTATATTATAAACGCGAAGTATTTTTTGTTATAGATGGGCCTTAGTAACCAATCTATATGAGATTTTGCAAACGAATAGATTATAGCTTATCTGAATATTTCTATCCCAAAACGTGAAGTAATTCCTAAAGTGTAATATTTTATGAAGTTTATTAAGTTTCTACTTAACCGTGTAGTAATTTTCCATTACGAATTCGTAAATGCGAGCCTTGATGAGAATTTATTTGTAGATTAATTTGATAGAATTATAAATAAATATAATTTGATAGAATTATAATAAATTATAGATAAAGACCGCTTGAGAAAATATAACACCATTTTCAATCTGTAATATAACTAAAATCGTTCCTTTACAATAACATTTAAAGAATTGCAATAATATTTTTGAAGCGCGTTTTAGAATTTGAAAATTACCATTTTACTTTTCAGTAAAATCTGAAGGGAGATCTTGAACTAAATCCCCCTAAGTAAATTTGGTATGTTATCCTTCATATTTTAAATGATTTCTTAAAGTGGTAAAATCTTTCAGTACCAATATTGTTTTGTGTGGGTTTATATAGATTTTGATCTTTTCCATAATTATTTTTTAACTTGTTTTCTTTTTTCATTTATTTTGTTTTGAAAATCAACGTCAATATAATTTATACATTTTGCCGATTTAAAAAAAAGTAAGAATAATATTAATAGTTTCATGTTAGATACAAGTGAAAAGCGTTGTCAATTTTATTTTAAAATATGAGTATTACTTTTCCAAAACTAATATTTCGTAGTCATGTTTATGCTAATGTTTAGGTTTAATGAGAGCTAAATTTCTCTAATATACTTAAATTAAGGTATCGTTTTACGATGAATTATATTGATTACGACGTTATTACTGATTTTGAAACAGTGGTAAAATACAGATTACATTACTCTTGTCAACGTGAAATCACAACCAGAAGTTATTTCTAAGAATAGGTCACTTGAACATACCACACTTTAATTTTTACCACGAAATCTATAAGGACGCACTTCAAAAATTATAAAAAATGTAATTTGAAACTTTCTTTCTAACATCTGTTCAATACACAATAAAATAACTATTTTCCATCTATCCGCTTTGATATTAATTTACCTTTCCTTTTAATTGATTTTCATACTAACATTTGCAAATTTTAAGTATGCTGTCTTGTTTTTTTCAAAGCTGTACAAGAAAAAATCGTTGATTAAACATGCGAACAGAGTGAACAAAACAATAAATTACATATAAATATGAAAAGTACTAAATGAAATATCCATATATTTCATAGTAAGATTACGTGACTTTTTCATTTCAGGTAAACAATGAATTTAAAGGATATAAAAATAAAATAAACATAATGCGATGAATTATTTTTATTGTCTCTATAATAAATTTGGGTTTTAGACTTAACTTGTTGTTAGCTAAATTACACTATTACGTATGAAACGTAAGCATAAATCACAAAGGTCATTATGAATCCATCAAAATTAGGTTGAAAAAGTCGACATTGGTAATCGAACTTCCGGAACAGCCAATACTTCTCTAAACTAAATAAATCAACCGTTCCTATTTCCGTCCAAAACTTACCCCCAAGTAGGGGAAATAAATGAATGGCAACATAAACTATGGAAGTTTACCCCTACGTATAGATTGCCGCATAAATCATACACCCAGCGTATCACTGGTAAATTATATTGCCTCGATAAACTTTCCTTCCTACGATTTTTTTTTAAGAAGCACATAAATTTTAAGCGGAAATATAAGGTTTTTCTCTTCGTTATATTTGTCATAGCACGCGTGTAGTACGCGTCGGCTGACGATCGACTTATTTATAGTGCGTCGTTTTTATCATTCGTTAGTTAGTTTTTGTTCATAACAGTCGGTTGCAAATATAACTATATATTGATTGCAATGTATGAAAGGCAGGTTTAGAGTAAACTTTTAAAATTTAATGTTTTCGTTCCTTTCCTTACGCAGTGACCTAGAAGTTAAGATTATTTATATCTAAAATGACCATTAAATAGATTTCTTGGTAAATTTGGTTGATAGTCAAGCTAAAATTTAATCACTGTACCCAATTGACGATTTCTCCAAATAAAAGTAAATTTGTTGCTGACATCTCAGGTATCCACACTTTGCCTTCATTTGCATAAAATCATGTGGCAAATCATACTTCTTTACGTTTCGCTACAGTTACATGTTAGCTTTGATTGTTTTTCTATAGTGGAATACGTCTCGATGTCTCTTAGCAAACAGTAAAAAAATTAATTTACATGAATTCATTAATAACAAATTAAATTTAGCAATGGTTTAGCAATACAGTTTAAATTTCACATACAATACTATTCGGTAAATACAGTTTGTGGTCCTAACTAGGGCTTGAGAAAAAGTACAATATTTTATAATTTTTAATGTTATTAATATCATCCTTTTATAATAATGTTTATAGAAGTACAATTATTTCTTAAAGCGTATTTTCGAATTTAAGAATTAACTATTTATTTAACAATTAAAATCTCACATCAAGATCTTGAATAAAGTCTAACTGAGAGAATTATTTTGATTTAATTGTTGGTGCAAGTTTTTGACTTAACCCTTAAGTGAAGTTGGTATATGATGCTTTCAGTTTAGAATTATTTTTTAAAGCTATCTCAACATCAATTTTTGTCGATTGGATTTTAAATATACTTCGATTTTTTTCATAACTATTTTTGCACATTTTTTCTTTCTTCATTTATTTTATTTAAAAAATCAGTGCAAATATATTTTATGTATTTTACTGATTTAAAATAAAACAATAAGAATTATATTAGTAACTCCAAATACTTTTATGATGAGGAAAATACAATTGAACTTATTTTTATCATGTAGCTATATTTGTGAGAAGGACGTACCATTTTATATTAAAACATGGGTATTACTTTTACAAAATTAAATTTCGTAGTCATGTTTGTGTAATAATTAAATTACCTTTAATTACAGTCAAACTTCTTCAATATCCTTAAATAAAGGTTGTATATGGTAAAATATTTATTAATAATATAATTAATAATGCTCTATGCATTACTAAAATGGTTTAAGCGGAAGTAAATAGCGAATTACTGACATGTGATTTAGTTAATATTGACTAAACGCTCATCAAAGATGGGTCATGTCATTCATTTGAAATTCCATGTGGATTATATTACATTTTTAGGACTCAAAATATGTTTCTTTGAGAATAACGTGGAAAAATTTTAAATATAAAAATAACAAAATTTCATTACTTTTTTTTATTTCATCAATATTTAAATCTGATATAGGGGTTACAGCCCTCTACCCTATATCGTAATGAAACGGGAACATTTCTGAAGTTGCCATAATGATAGCTTAACTTTTGTCCAGTGTTAAAGATATTTTATTCCCCAACAGTTCAGAAGGTAAAAATATATTTACTATGTATTACCATATGAGGATAAGTGTTTACATATACTTATGTGGTACTATGTTTAAAATTGTGTTTATTAGTTTGTCTTTTTGTTTTGTTTATTTCCTTTACTAATGTACGTACTTATTATATTCATGTATTTATTAAAGAAAATTAAGTATGTTGTTACGTACATAACAAACATGGTTATCAGTGTGATTATTAGATCTATGCCATTAAAGGACACACTGATGGACTTGTGTGTATATGTGTGGGTATGCGCAAATGTGCATATATTTGTGCAATGGTCATACACACGCACCCTCACTTGCACTTGCACGTGCACACCACATGAACCCGTACGCGCACGTGCACACGCGCACGCTTTTGGGAGTGCACACATACACGCACCTTTATTTGTCTACAAATGTATGTCTTTATGTGAATGTATCTTTTGAAAGTCAGTGTTTATATGGAATGACATACTATTTAGTACCACAATAATTAAAGTTAGTGTCTGGCAATAATTATCTTAAGAACAAAATAAATTGAACACGTATATCGTGTCAAGTATATTTTGGTATCGGTATTCTGCATTCATTTGTCAACAAAAAGTTACGTTTCGATAAGAAGTTCATGGATATCCAAAAGTCATTCGCAGGCCATATGTTCTCTCTTTACAGACCTTGTAACATTAACTTGTCTAAAATCAATATTTATATTTTGACTTTAACTTGTGAAATTCCTCTATTAATTTCGCTAGTCACTTTTGATAGATTAGAAAAACCGCAATACGGGGTAATTTAAAAAGTATCAATCGAATTCGAAAAGGTATATTTTATTAAGATTCTTATAAATATTCAATGTTGCAAAATCCATTCATTTTGGCCAATGATAATTTCAGTTAGTTATGCATCTACGGCTATTATTGCAATTCTATGGATCATTCCTCTTAACTAGAGATTCTTTATCCACCAAGTCTTTAACTAATCGCATAATTTCAACAAGCAATACAGCACTGAATGTTAAACAGCAAAAATTAAGCTAAAAATGTCAAAGGGCACTTTTGAATTTTACACGACTGGCGCGTTACTTTTAGCGCAAACATAATAGGGATATTCATGGTTTACATTCAGACACTTTGTCCTGAAAGATACTTGCAATAAATTCACCGGCAGGGTGCAAGGCGTAGTGTGCCCCGCCTGCTTTATGAATGCTAATGCCAATAAGTTTCCCTTTCCAGGAAATTCAGAACCGAGTTGAAAAAAATTCCGTCGTAATAGATACTTTTACATAGGAAAAATGTACTTTATATGGAAATTATATCTTTTCACTTTGTTAGTAAAGTTGATAATGATTTAGTATGTAAAAATGAGAGCGGTTTACAACATTTAATATGGTACCGATACGTGAGGGTTAGGCTGGCTTTTTGGCGTTGCATGTGTGGAGCGCAGCGTTTTTTGAATTGAAATTCTCGTTAACGATGCTTGTATAAACTTTTTAATTTTTGAGGTGTTTCATTGCTTGTGCAGAAATACATCACACACATTAATTGCAATTTTGTGTACATATAAAGTATAATAAGTTATAAAATAAAATTCTGGTCTTTGCATCATTACCTGGTAAAGGATAACTTTATTTTCTATAGGAATCCCCATAGCTTAATGAACTATTTAAATTAAAATTGTGTAACGAAGAAAACGAGTGTTGTCCCATAGAATTTAAATATATGTCTTTCTTTTTATTCGCACATAATTATTTCTGCAAAATTATTTTAGATTTTTAAATTTATATTTTAGTTTTCAACATAATATAAATAATCAAATAAAATAAAATGCCAATATTTTTCATTCCGGACATATTTCTTCCGTCTTATGTTTGAGACAGTCAATTAGATTTCACAATCTTATTATCGTTTTCATTATGTTTACCTATTAAAATTCCGTAATTTAACATAATTTTTGTATTTTATTTTATATTTTAATGTCACACTAAAGTTAACTAGCCTCAATAATAAGTGTAATTTGATTTAAAAAACGAGAAAAAATTTAAAATGTTTCCATTTCAATGACTTATAAATTATACATGTCTATATATCAATTCATTGCCTTTATATATATATAAACAGATATATTTATGAAATAATTCGTAACGTAAAACAATATCACCTTTATGTATTAAGTACAATAAATATATTTTTGTTCAGATACTTAGCATCTTATTCATAAATTGAGGAACTGATAACAAAAACTACCTTCAGTAAAAACAGTTCTTTTTTCACTAGAAATAATAATACTGGCTATATTTTCACTGGAATTGTGTTTGTTTTAACTGGTGAGATTTTACTTTTTGCAACTCAATTAAAATCACTTGAACTACCATAATTAACATAACATTGTTAGTTTCTTTCCTCATGTACAAGAGTGAGCAGTTATAGAAAAATGTTTGAAATATTCCAAAAAGACTTGGTTTTTGTCCGTATGTTAATATTTAACTCAAAATGAGTTGTGCATAATGTTAATATTAAAAATACACGTTAATATAAAATGAAGCATTATTCCAAAATATCATTAAGAGATTTGCAATATTTATAAATTTTCAAAATCATTATTACGCTTCAAAAGTCTGTTTTGCAAGGGCTGTAATCAGTATGCTAACTTTAATTATTTATTAATTTATCTAAGTGTGTATACTTTAGGGTTTCGCCCCTAAAAGACAAAAACGGAACTTTTAAAGGATTACTTGGTTGTCCGTCCGTCCTTCTGCCAGTTAAGATCCTTTTTCTTAGGAACGGTGCGATATATGAAGTTGAAATTAAAATCGTAAATTGAAGTGTATAGTCTTAGGTTGCTGTAAAATTTTTAAGGAATTTAATTTGCGCACCAAAAAGATATGGCCTTTTATATCATTGTTTTTTTTAATAACACAATAGTATTATTTACAGATTATCTAACTCTGAAGGCTATTTCTAATTAACTTACCGTCTTGAAAGTTATCCCAATGGGAGGACTTATATCACAAATATATGGAAAATCGTTGACTTCTAATTCAATACCTAAATATATATTTTTATAATTATTTATTTTACACCTGTGAAAGTTATGGCAGGTAATTATAAATACCATGTCCACTTCAATATACGAAACCTTCTTAGTGCAAATTCTACTCGTGCCAGGTTTTATATTGTACATTATTCTCTAGATAGGAAAGTGAAACAATAATAAAACTTTACGGATGGTTCTTTAAATGTAAATAAAATAATACGTGGTAATGTACCTTTATATTTTGAACAGTTAAAATATTTTATTGTACGATTATATTATTTTAAAAAACTCAATTTATTTTGTTCAGATTTTTATTTTGGATTTGTAAAAAAAACTTAGATAAAAATTTGTTAAATACGAGCAATGGCATTTTTTATATTTTTAATAGTTTTTACCACACAGGTTCTCTTTTTTGACTCAACTTTTTTGCCGGTCGAAATGATACGAGAAACGAAACTCGACACAAGTGAGGTGGCCAAAAATCTATGACACATGATTCGTTTTAACTTTTCTAGTTATTTCTATACTTTCTATATTTTCGTCGATTTTGAAAATAAGAATTTTTATATATTCGCAACACCTTTGACTAATTTTAAATTGACAATTCGATAATGCTTGCACAGAAATGCTATAATCATAAGGCCGCAGTTAAGCGACGCGAAAATATTCTAATTCGTTATGAGTGTGAACTCTATGTACTATGTAGATAATCATATTTAAATATCTCGGAATCACCAAATCTCGCGGTTGCCGCGCGTTAACTACGCGGTCGCCGTCGTGCCGAAAACCATACCGCGTTCATGCCGAAAACCATACCGCTGCCGCGCCCGCCGGCTTCAGCGCGTTCGTTTCCCTTCCGGCCCTCTTCACACGCTCCAGTTAGCGGTTGTTGGAACATGAGCTAAATGTTGTATCAATTTTTATTGTATCCTAGTTAAGAATGATTGATAATAATCCTGAAACATTAATCATTTTGGTATAAGAAAGTCCTGTGAAATATAAGAAGGGAATCCTATAAAGATAAACGTGATATATATAAAGTTTTAAAGAAAATTTTGGAGGCCTATTAGATGCCGAAAAAAAAACGAATATGATAAGACTGTAAACATAATATATTCTGTAAAATTTTGGCGAATAATATTTAATGTTAAATTTTCGGGTATAAAATGTGATCGTGGAAGTATCTGTAGTTCAAATCCAAAACAAAATACCATTAAAATACTCATGCATGTTTTTATTTATGACGTTTTGTAATAAAGAATATATTTTTACTATATTGACTATCAAATTAAGAGACATATTTGAAGGCCAATGAAGGATTCTCCATTTATTTGTCATTATATCAAAAGCTCATTCGACATAATGTCAGGCTCTGGTAAGACCATAATTAATTAAATAAACATTGCTTTCGTTTCATCAACTTTTCGGCTACTGAATGGGCGAAGTAAGTTGTTATATAAATAGAACGCCTAATCCGCAACAAATACGCGAGGGAAAAAATAATTTGTCCCTAGCATTATAGCGGCTGTTGTAAATAAAGTGCAATATTTGACAGGTTCATCCAAAATAGTGATACTTTAAAAACGTTAGAGTCACATTCCTTTGTCATAAGCAGCAAAGTTAATGAATACAAATTATAATTAGTGTCAGCGACAGCCATTGATATAATTTAAAAGAATGCATATAACTTAAAAGCATTGATCCATTTCCCGTACAATATTTAATACATCATATTTGATGATTGCTTCTTTTGGAATCAATTATTAAGGAGAGTTAAATTTCGAAATTTCAGGTAAAAAGGTGTCAGCAAAATGCAAAAATTTACGAAATACTTGAATGAAATGTGAAAACAAGATAACAGAAAGAAAGTCAGGAGCTACTACAATAATTATATAGCAGATCTAGATTGAGAAATTACCCTACTGCGACAATATGCAGTTCTTAAAAAAATATCTGACCACCGCAAAACTGCTTCAAGGAGTGATCAGAATTCATAGCTAGCAAAAATTAAATCAAATAGAAATAAAGAAACAAGTAGCGTAGATTCAGATTCATGAAGTTTTTGAATTTTGTTTAAAAAGAAGACGAGAGTAGTATAATGTCTTTTTGTATGCTTTACTTACGAAGATACACTTGAATTCCAATATGAAGAGATGACTATTGTAAGAAATATTAAAAACAAAAACCAATATCTCCATATTGCTGGTTTGCAAGGACCTTATACTGCATTGTCCGTTTATGTGCTTAGTGCAACCCATCACAACTCATCCTACATAATGATTCTAGAGGATCCAAGCATCTTGAATATCACTAATCGTCTTAAGAAAATGAAGAGTCAAACATTTAATCCCAAAACAATATAATGAGTCCTACAAATTCAAGCATCGATAATTTTCATTTTACAATATTAAACTAGACTATAGTAAGGTATTGATCGATAAATACTAAACACTAAATAAAACAAATTGTTTCATTTACTTGCCTCAAAATTACAACTAATTAGTTAGCAGTAGTAATTCTGTCTGGCATAACAGTCTTCTGGTCCTTTAATTTGTTGTGTAACGTGGTTAGTAGTTTACACAATATTTTAATATTCAGTAGCAAATAATTTGCCAAATGAGCAACAACTTTTCTTGTATACAGCGTATGAAATTCACCAAACTTTTCTTTCCAAAATAGGATGAACCAAAAATCTTTCATGTTTCTCTTTTTTCTCCTTCTTTGTATTATTTATACAATTATAACTCTTTCCTTTTCAATCAAATTGCACATTTTCTGTAGCGCGCATACATTTGAATTTCAAGACAGAATTTGAGTAATTGGATGAACCGATATCGACTCTCAGTAGCAGTGTAAAGTTGTTGTTTCTTGGCATATTTAATTTGAAATGTAGATTCTAAATAAATAGAGAGTATTTAGCTATAACAACGTGCTCACTAGGCATTTCCATGCGGTCGCTGCACGCTGGTCACTTACACACCGCGCGACGGCCGCGAGGCAGTTTTGCTGACCGCGTTGTTAGCGCGAAACAAAATGTGTCAAATAATATTCGTCTTATAATCGGCGGATCATTGAAATTAATAAAGAATGAAGAAAAAATCTCATAGGCTCATAAATTAATTACGACAGATGATCATTCATTTCATATTATGTATAATTTTGAGGAGTTAAGTAAAATCATACGCTCGAGATATCTCGAAACCTTTTTTGTAGAAGATATGACGAAAGAAATCTTTTTTCTACTTTGTCTAAGCGTACGGCATTATATGGGCTAAGTCCATGCATAACCCATCTTACACGATTTACACAGTACCATTTCGTGCCACTTTTGCTCATTTGTAAATCTAAGTAAAAAATTAAATCCAAAGTTGATTGTCATATTTTTTTGGCACAAAAATGTTCAGAAAATCCCAAAAAAAGAAATTCAGATATCTGGTTTTACTGTGTTCAAAATATAGACCTCCAAAAATCATAAATTTTGAAATTTACTGATTGCAGACTGAATTATTTATTACTTTCAATTTACCTATAAACTTAAAATTTGGATCATAGAAAGTGTTATATTTAAATATAAGAAAATACATAAAAGGTTATGAAACATTTTGAAAATTGAAAAAAAAATGTTTTATAATTTTCTCACATAATTTATTTGGAAGTGCATAACATTGATAATATTGTTCTAAATTTACTAGAAATAAGAATATACAATATCTCATAATTGAGCAAAGTCCAAAACATACAACGATATAATTAAATACATACATTATTTACCGGCTAGATCAGTAATTTCTTTCATTTAAAAAGTTAGAAATTTTTTATATGTGTAAAAAGATCTACGTTTACATAATATTACAATACAGATGTTAAAACATTAACAGATATTCACATTAAAAAAAATAATAAACGTTTTAAAATATGAAAGGAAAATTGACATTGAAAAAAAAAGAAATAAAATCCTATCACGAGCAAAGAATCGCTATAAAGAAAGTTCCAAATTTTAGTCTAGGCATAAATTAGTTTGCTGTCGGTATAGTGAAATTAGTTTTCTTGGAGTGCCCATATATTTAGGTTTCGAGGATCATAAACAAGTGTAACTTATCTTACCTAAATCGCTTGAATAAAATACATAATGTCTATATTAAAATGGGCCATTTTCTTGAAAATATACAAAGCCTTTTTAAGGACAAAGTGACAACGAAGATATGTATCGAGGTGAGATATTTCTTTATTCGTAGATGTGTATTTAATTTTTTAGATTGCGTTTTCTCATAAGCTATTTTTCCCTCTTCACATAAAGCAACTATATATGAAGTTTTTTTCTGTATTTATATGTGTCCACAATTAGTTATAGTTATATAGGCAAAAATACTGTTCACTTGTTCGTCTATTAGATTATTTGGTATTGCGTTCTGATCTTTGAATCAAAAACATTATATTTTTAAATAAGTTATAAAATTTCCAGTTCATGTAATAAATAGAAAGGTAAACAAAATTAAATGAATTTCAAGTTATTTTTACAATGCCCATGTCGAAATGGTTTAATATTCAAAATCAAGTGAGCTATTAAAAATATTATCACCAAAAAAGTGCAAAATATGGAACTATTTTCAACAAGAATGACGTAAAATACATTTAAATAATAAATTTAACATTGACTGAAAAATTAACGTGTCTCGATAACTGTTCCACTTGAAAGTTTTCGGTAAAATCCAATATGAAGATTCGAGTAATTGTATCGAAAGTAGTAAAACAGTTAAAAGACCATTTGAGGGCGAGATCAAAATTATTTTGTTAGTTGCAACATTTTAGCAACAAAATTGTTACACATCGCTGTAATAAACACACAACATAAAACGACTTTTAAAAACTACGTTAGTTTTTGCGCTTCATTTTTTGTTCAAGAAGCTTAGTGTGCGAAAGAAATCTGGCAAGTGCTTTCGACGATACCAGGCTATCAAGCCGCTTATAGATCTATGTACCACAATTCTTATACAATTTCATAATATAGAAAGCAAGTAACAGTATAATAATCTAATAACTAATAAGAATAGAATACAAGATAACAAAATAATAACCACCACATGTAAAGTTCAAAATATCAAAACTTGAAAAGACGACGCATGGCTTTTAATCATATTACTTTCTAGAATACCAGAATAATAAAAGTTAATGATCAGAGATCGAGAGCTTAAGTATAAAATAATCAGTCAAAGCAAAAATTATACAAGATGTTAGAACAACTGAGAGCGATGGCGAGGTATTCGTGACAAAGAGAAATATTAAGGAGAAAAGATACTGAAACAGTTCTCCGAAAGATGACAGATGCTTCAATTGTTAGAAATGTTATCACATAAGAACCGAATGTAGATTCAAGTAAAAGATAAGGACTTAAATAATGAGAATGCAATCACACTACTGCTAGAGACGACCGACATAGCTATAAACCGCGAGTCTGGCAGAAAGGACAAATGACGAATAAGACTTCGTTATGATGTAGCTCATATTCGCCAGATGGGAGAATGAAAATACTACATCTCAACATGATGCTGAGACCAAGAAACAAACTGACGGGCTCCAAACTAGCTATAGGAAACAAATATTGCGTGACCTAAGTAAGTTTGATTTAAAGACTTTGTATTTAAATATCGGCAACAAAAGTTCTAAAGGTGCGATAAAGAACGACAAGTTTCACAAAAGATGTGAACGTATAAACAGTGAATATAAATGTGTAACGGAAAGGCTTCATGAAAACACAGAGTTGAATTATTTGTGAACAGACAATCAATGTGCTTATATATCTACAAAAGCCTTACCCAGAACAAAATATCTGAGTCAAATATAATTTGTTGAAGAATAGTTTAAATAAAATCCAGTGTAAAATTTAAATCCGATATAAATATATTTTCAGGTTTGAATTTTTTCTGTAAATATTGAAATAAGGAAAAAAACTCTTGATTGAGGAATGAATTCAGAAACAGTTGGAGAAATATATATCTGTATATATATATATATATATATATATATATATATATATATATATTTATATATCTGTATTCGTTTAGATGTTAAATTAAGAGCTATTGTATAACTCTATTGCAATGTAAATCGATGAGAAATATATCGCGTAAGTGTAAAGTAAGAGTGATTGTGTAACTTCAATATAAGTTTTAAAGCAAACATTTTATTGTGAAGAAATGGAAAAAGCGAAATGAAAAATATATTATAAAATGTTAAATCTACTTGTAAAGAGTAAACACAGGTAAAATTAGATGTGTATCTATATAAAATTTTAAATAGAAGTTACTGCACAATTGTAATTGAGGATATGTACATGCTTCATAAGCTCAATATCTCATATTGGGAACATATGCCTGTCAAAATTACTTTAATTGAAAGAACATATTGACGTAAGGTAATTGTATCAATAAAAGTTCAGTGACATTGAATATATGCTTTGTGTAAATCGTTAATTAAGGAAAAATTAAAACAAATATATACTTATATTAAAATATGGCTCACTATGTAAAATATAGCAATTTTCTTCTGTAAGCAAGCGTTTAATTAAGAGGAAAATTTAACTATATTTTGGTTTAGTGTAATATCGCCCCTTGCTATATAATCTATTTAGTGTAATATGAAGGTTATATAAACCGTAACTCCTTCACAACGCTTCTTTTTTTATATATTCTCTTTGGTGACATCAAAAAGTTATTATATTTCATCAATCTCATCATCTCGTCAATGACCTCCGCGGATCAGAGCAAAAATTATTCAGCATGTACATTGTGTGTAAATTTCTTACATCGCAGAGTGAGAAAATTGTTGTGCGTTCTTTTCAGTAAGAATAAAATCATCAAAAAGTGACGCTGAATCAACTCATATATATTGATAATTATTATGGCCCCAAGTAGAGCTACCCGTAAACCTTTATATATAATATAAAAGGTAAAAAACACGTAGAAAAAGATAATAGATACATAAACAGTTATATAATCTTTTAAGGACCATTTTTAGAGCGCTATTGACATTTTTATTCAATATAACGTCAATGATTAAAGCTATTCGCATGCTGCAAAGTTTATGAACTAAAAGCGAGGTCCGTGCTTGTCAATGTGTAATACAAATTTTTTAAGATAGATAAAACTTAGTCCTAACAACTCCACTTCTTTCATTTATGGGTATTTCCGTAAAAAAACCATATCAACTTCAATCACTTTTTTTTTCAGCCCCCTATCATAGACAATAATCTTTTGTGTACGCACATAGAAATAATAATACCATACCAATAATCGTTTATTTGCGGATAAAATGTGCAAATAACAAGGTATAGGCAAATTTTATAGAAAATAATGAAAGAAGCAAAAATAAATTCACAAGGCTTGTGCAGTGATGTTGTTTGCGTTACTGACACAGCCGGTATATATCTGTGGCTATGTGTGTGTGTGTGTGCGCGTGTGTGATACTCATATGCTATGAGCATCACTCATACGTATATATATATATATATATATATATATATATATATATATATATGTATATATATATATATATATATATAAATATATATATATATATATATATATATGTATATATATAATACCAAGGCAATGAAGACTTTCCCACGAAATTGAAGGTATTGAAGGTATTGTCGGTAAAATTAAGCATTTAGACATAATGGTGAATAAAAAGCGGCAAGATGATAAATGAGCCCTCCTCTGTTTATTAGTTGTAATCCAGCAACTAATTTTATCCTACAGCACAACGCAACTTTATATATTAGCCAGATGATCACCCTACCACGATACACATAGAAAAATTGCAATCAGTAGAAATTAGGAATGTAAGAAAGAAAAATTTACTTGTGTGCTGAAATTATTTGTAAAAGCATAGTCCGTCACCCACATTCAAAGTGACGAGTTCGAGTATCAATAAATATCAAATGTTTAAGTTATTTAATCACGAATCCTGCGATTCATTAATTTAAATTGCCAACAGTATTCAGATCTAGTAACAACTGGATTTTAATTTCGTATGTATATCTGAAAACTACTTCCATATACTAAAATAAGTCCCAACCACTTTTATGTCAATATTATATTTTTTTTAAACACCAAAGCTAAGACAGATTACAATGTAAGACTCAATAGGAAGATATTAAAAATTAATTTGAAATAGATCCCAATTATGCAAGAAATATTTAAAATAAAAGTCGATACGATTTTTCAGGTTCAAATTTAATATAAGAGGGGGTCAGACAAATTTATTATTATTCAATTAGAAATAAAACTTGGTTTTATGAAATATAACGTAGAGAAGTATAAAAGACTACTAATAAAATTCACAAATAAACGTGAGGAATTTTCCAATATGCTCTTTTTACTAAATAATTCAACATAATTTTATAAACTAACTAATTATGATCTTCGGCCGTAAAGGACTTAGTGAGCAACATAGTCAATACAATACAATGCAACACAAGTGAAAATTTATTGAAATGTTTATTATCCATCAACATATTACAATTTTCCTGTGAAATAAGACATCCTAAAGAAACTTGTTTGGAAATGAAATGTTTCTTTGCCTACCACTTTTAACTAGGATGTACGACTAAGAAAATGTTTCCACAACATACGTTTGTTAGACGTAATAGAGAGGATAAAATTCTGAAAGGAAATGACAACAATTAGTACTTGACTAAAAACAATTTCTATTATTACCGATTTATCTCGCAAACCATTAATATTATATTTCTTCTATATTTTGTTAATATTTATATTAGTCTGTGAAACTTTCAATTTAATACCATGTAAACGTATAAATACCCTCTGGCATTTACCTTTTCTTCTCTTGCCCCCTGATCCCTGTATGACACACACAAAGAACGTAAGATACATTACATCATGCTATATTAAAGCGAATTAAGTGTTAACAGTAGAATAATGATCAAAACATTGAAATAAATGGAACAACTATAAATAGTTTTTCAACCATTAGTTATGTTTACAAATGAAACCTGAAAGAAACACATGCTTTGAAATCTAAAGTAAATAATTAAATATGGTCATTTAGTTAGAGAAAATGATAGGACCAAAAATAACAACATTGCCTACTTAGTGTAGTCGTAACTATAGCTTGTGAATTTTTAATCTATCCTACTGCTACTGACAGGCTCAATCTGATTGCGGGGCGTATTAGTAAAATAATCCTCTGTGAGTATAATTTATGTTAAATATTAAAAATTGTTAGTGATGGCTGACAAATTAAATTTGGAGTTTGTTTTCATTATAATTCTCAACAGTTTCAGAATTATTTATATTAGATTATACTGGAGGCCATTTTTTTGTTTTTCATGTGTTATTATTTGTATGTTTGAATGAAAATTATTTATCCTGCAGAATATGTGCAAAATGAATTAAGATAATAAAATAAATAAAGTTAGGTCTTTTTTGCTAAATGTGTGTTTAATAAAGCAAAATGTAAACTTGCGTAATTTCACCAAATAAAAAAATTGAACTAAGAAAAAAGAAAGTTACGGAAAACCTTTGTTAAAATTATTTCAATATTTCATAAAAGTTTTCCTCAAATCTATATAAGTAATAATTATACTGACATGAGAAAATGTGAGAAAAAAAGTAAATTACTATTTCCTTAAATAACTCTCTTAAACATAGGTACGTGGAAGATATCATATGATATACAGATTCGGCAAATATTGTGGTACACAAAATATATCGAAAGTTATGCATTTCTCATAGTTTAAAAATATTATCTTCGCGAAAGGATCGGTGGACTATATGAGAGAATAAATAAAATAAAACCTCTTTGCAAAAAAAATGGAACTGACTTCATACAGCCACTGAAAAAAAACGAATTGATGGTTTAAAAATGCGGAAAATTTGCGATACAATACCGTTTTCGAACATAAAGAATTTGGAAAATACTCCTATTGCTAGACATTTTTGAAGTCGATGCTAAATCGATTCTTTTCTTTCTCCTTCATGTAAAGACTCACCCATCAAAATAGATGAGTGCTACATTTTACTTGGCACCGACTCCAACAGTTTTTGTGGCTAGCAGTATTTTGCAGATTATTTAGGTTCAGAAATAATTTTTTATTGCAACAGTTCCAATTAAGTATTTGTATTTATATTATTTTACACTTTCTACTGTGCATTACCTTATTTAGTGGTTACTTGAGGTAGGTTAATTTTTTTGTAAAACAATTTTTCTTTCATTTTTAGGATATATTATGTGCTACATTATACAGAAGGTCATGAATTTACAATTAATTTAATATTGAATATATTTGGGGTTAATTTTGTAGAAATTCATTATTCACAATTAAATGAAACTACGTGATGTAGTATTATTTCTACTTTCTTTAATTTCTTTAACCACGACCTAGGTTTCGTTGTATTACAACATCTTCAGGTGGGATATTAGCAAAGATTGAATTAATGAATTTAATGTCAACAATATCTCGTTTATTAATATCGGTACGGACGTTTGCGGTCTTTAATGAATCTTAATATTTTCATATATATCTACATACAAACATTTCTGCATGTATGCTCGCACGCACGCACGCATGAATATACGTATACATATGAAGATATATACATTGCAGTCATATATATATTATCGCAATTATATATATATTAATATAAATATATATACGTACATTCCTACGCACATAAATAGGTGACATTTTTATTGAAAGATACAAATTATAACACATAAAAAACAGAAAATATCCTTCAGTACATAATACATTTTTCTACCATTCAAAATTACAAAATGTGCATCAAAGTTTGCAGTTTAACTCTTCCCTACTATTAAAAAAACTTAATAAAATCCCTAATATAAAGACATTTAAATATAATTTCATAGAATACGAAAATATCAGTGAAATTTCATTGAACGTGTACATATCGCCGTGCCGACTTGCATATATTAAAAATAATAATTCACAAAATTTTAAATGTAATGATTTATATCCTGAGATATTACATTTACGCTGCCTTTTCTATGAAAGTGTTGGAAACTATAAAATAAACTAGATCAAAATTTCATTTCTAAGCAATTGTTAAGAATCTTTAAATCGTGAGACCCAGAGAAGATTATTTTAACTTTTTCTGAAATTCGCTCCGCAATCAGATTGAGCCTATCTGTACCAGTAGGATAAGTCAAAAATTCACAAGCTATAGTTAAGACTACACAAAGTAGACATTGTTATAATCTTTCGTTCTAACGTTGTCATTACAATATCTAACTAAATGACAATATTTAGTGACTTACTATATTCTTAAATGCCTGTATTTATTCCAGGTTTTTTTGTGCATGTAATTGATGGTTGAAACACGGTTTATAGTTGTTCTGTTTCATTTAGTGTTTTAATTATTATTCTGTTGTTAACACTTGATTTATTTTTGTAGTCGGATGTTTCATATCTTATGTTCTTTGCATGCATATCATAGGGATAAATCACAAGGGGAAAAAGGAAATTCAATTAGTTTTTGTTATGTTAAGTGTACATAAATAGTTTCCGAGGCAAATCAATATTCATAGAATTGGCTTCTTGTTACAGACTTGTTATTTTTTCAAGAATTTTATCCTCTCTATTATGTCTGATAAAAACATTATATAAAAATTCTATTATTCTCTCGAATTTCCTACGTAGGTCTACTTATTAATTAAAAGCGGTAGTCATAGAAAAATTTCCTTTACGAACAAGTTTCCTCTGCGTATCTTATTTTGCAGGAAAATTATGATATTTTGATGGATAATCAACATTTCAGTAAATTTTATTGCAGTGTATTATATTGACTGTGTTGTTCACTGTTTCACCGAGTCCTTGATCGTAAATATTTAATAAAATTATGTTCAGTTATTCAATTATTGGAATATATTCAAAGATTTATCATGTATATATGTAAATTTTATTAGTAGTTTTTTACTTCTCTAGCCGTAATTTCAAAAAACTAGATTTCGTTTCCCAAAGACTAAAAAATGACAAAAATTTAATTTAAATAAATTTTTCTTACCCTCTAATATTAAATTTTAACCAAAAATTTTTTTTTCAACTTTGTATTTTTGATATTCCTTGGGTATTTAGGGACTTTTTAAAATTATTTTTTATTGTCTTCGTAATAAGAAGACAGATTAGATGTTACAAAAATTATAAAATTTACGTAAAAGAGTTTTCGGATTATTTTGATCCAGGGAAGTTTTTATATTTATACAGAAACTTAAAATCTAGTTAATATTAGACCTGAATACTGCTTGTAACTTAAATTAATGGGTAGCAGGATTCGTGATTAAATGATTTAATTGAATTTAAGTAAAATTTGTTATTTATTGACACTCTAATTTGTCACCTGGAGTGTTGGTGATAGACTATATTTCTCTAAAATATTTTAGCTAACTGGTAAGCTTTGTTTCCTTAAATTCTAAATTTCTATAGGCTGCATATTTAGTAATATATTGCAACCACTGTAATATTAATTGCTATGTTATTCGTAGTGAGGTGATCTTGCTAACATGTGAAGCGTGTTGTGCTACAGGGTACAATTAATCGCTTGATTGTAACTAGTACACAGGCGCTGATTCTTCTGTCGTCTCGCCGTTGTTTATTCACCATTATGTCTAAACGCTGTATTTGTGAAACATAATTTTACAGATAATATACTTTTAAGGATTTAAATATTTAATTTCAACTATAAATTCTGGGAATAAATGTTATAATAATTCTGATATGAAAATATCTTCTATAAAAAAGGTAGTTAGTAGTAAAAGTTTATTTCAGAATAATCGTGTTTTTATAAATAATGCCTCGCCTAGAGTTTTCCCGAAATATGAACAAGTTCAGAGCATTTATTCCGGTCAATTAAATTTTAATTTGAAATAACAATGAAAGAAGCAAATTGCCTGTACTTACTTCCCAAATTTGCACGTAAAAACAATTTATATTGATCGAATGGCAAACGAGAAAAAGAAAAATATTTATTCAAAACAATTTGTCCCATACATTTTAATACCGGCTTGTCATTCTGTGCTGCGATGCGCCCTGATTTAGTTATGTTGCAGCCAACCTGAATAAAAATATTTCCGATGTCTTTTCACACTGTTGATTTAATTAGAGCCAGATTGACCATCCTTAGCCATGATAAATGATAAATAAATTATTTTACCATGAAATTTTGAATTATTTGATTTCATGGTGCTACTAATGCTACTTTAAGATTTATTTTTAACAGATGAATTATGCTCAGGTTAATAAACTTTACAGGATCATTCATACGTGTGTACGGTTACAGCCGTATTTTTTTAGAAACAGATTGATGTGAAAACCTGAAGTTTAGTCAATAATTTTAATGCGCACAACAACTTACACTCAAAAATGTCGCATCAAAACTATAGCGGAATAAGAAATCGAATTTATCGTTTGAGAGAACTAATGGCAAGGTAAATTTTGTTTTAAATATTTTTGGGCATCATATCCTCAGCTATTTTGAAAAATATGAAAAAAATATACGGACAGTAACACATCCTAATTCCAATTAAATCCGTAAATTATGAGAAAATATAGTGGTTTAGAAGCCCACGTAAACGCTATAAAGAAATGGAAAATTATAGCATTGATTCTAGAAAACAATTTTTGAAATATTCTCCGTGCTTTTACGCCCATGTACATGTAGTAGGAAATATATTTATGTTTTTCTATATCCTCAATAAATTTTCTCAGAACCCATGCGACGTAAAAGCTTCAAATTAGCTTTCTCGAGCAGCGGGACATTTGTAAAGACGTCCTTCAATCGTTATGACATTTTCACTTGTTCTACTCTTCCAATAGTCACTCATATACTAAAGGACGAAAATCTTCGAGTATATGGATGCATATTCATTAATTCTATTTAAAATTAATATTTTTTTATTGTTTTCGTTTATTGTGTCTGTTTTTACGGAGGTAGATTATATAACACAATATTTAAACGGATATTCTATTTACAAATTTAAATCTACCTCCGTTTACACAAATCATAAAATAGTTATGTTCATTACGGCTGTCAGCTATCCGAAAGGAACATTGTAATATCACTTATCTTCAGACAATGATAATATTCTGAATTCATAAAAGCGTGTTTACAAAGTATATTATATAAATGTAATTATTTCGTTAAGAACTTTTAAAAATTGTTAAACTAAGAAAGAAAAAATAATCTAATTATTCATTACTTAATTATTTTACTGTATTTTTTCACTGCGTTTAAAATTTTATAGTTATTCAAAATTTGTTCCATGTTCTACAATTACAATCTACACGTAATATAAAGTCTACACATATCGTATATTCATACTTATTATCCACATGTTTATAAAATTTTAGAATTGGTAGTTACGAAAGTAAAATTAGTGGAAGATAGCCAAAATATTAAAAAAATATGTAGTTTTTGAATGTCTATCTGTTTTACTGTGAGGATGTTTATTTCTTCGCGTATCACATGAGAGCAGCTAAAAGTACTTTTATTGAGTTTTCACTAATGAAATTATATTTGATATAAAAATTATTAAAAATGATGTCAAAAATAAAAGGCTGAAATTTAACGCTAAGACAAAAAAATATTAAAGTCAAATATATAATCGTAGGGCGCTTTTGTAAATAAGCAAGGACGGATATTTGCTTATAACAATCTCAAACTTATTTCACACTCTCGTAACTGTATATTACACCAGTCACAAAGTAGTTGTTATCATTGGATCCAACTGAATGGGAATTTATAATTATTAAACAGTAGAAGCAAGCTAACAATGTCAACTATACATGTTCTAAAAGATTTCTTTTTAAATTGCCCACAAATCGCACAAAATCAATTTGACCCTCAAGTCTAAAAGGAAGCTGCAATTTAACTGAAATAATACCCGAGTATCCGGCTCGTAGTTACGTTGAGTCTTCCAGATGAAGTACGCGTAGCGGCACAGGTGAGTGGAGCTGGCACTCTGCCAGCGACTGCGCCCACCTGGTGCTCGTATTTCAAGACGCAATTGTGTGAAAACAACGACAGCACACTAAATGGATTGAATTTCAGGTAATTCGAGGTTTAAAATTTATTTTATTCCGGATAACGTATAACGGATAAAGGAATTTCCTGTTACTCGGTTAGCTATGTTTTAAATTGGTTGGGATATAAAGCTGTTGCTGTTAGGGAAAAATGCGCCAGCAAATACGATTTAGAGAGACTTTGCAAAAATACTATGGATCTTTTGGATTCCTACGGAGATTAAATTGCAATATTCTCACTTCTTCTTTTCAAAACCATCGTTCTTTGCACATTGATAATTTTGCCAACGAATAAACATAGATATTTCAAAAATATAATTCTTTTAACGTGTAATGGAGGTAAATAAATGAATTTAATTTGTATAATTCATTTGCATATGAATAAAATTGACTTTTTTGTGCAGATGTACACAATATCTTCAATTTTCGATCATATAGTTAATGGAATAGATAACTGATAATTTCTAAAGCGGGCTTTGTATTTTGATTGATGATAAACAATTTGAAGAAACAAAAACATAATCATAGGATGAAAAATTATATTACTCATCGTGTATTCTAATATTTAAACCTCAAAAATATTCAAATAAAAAGTTTACAGACGGTGTATACAGTTTTACATTTATTGTAGATTCATGATTTTGTTATTTATTATAAATTCGTGATCATGTATTGTAAAATATCTAGTTATTTTTATTGAGCAAAGAATGAACAAATATAGAATTTCCGTAACTATTTCCTTTCTCTTAGATAATCATAGAAACATTGTTGAAAGTGTGAAGACTATAA
This sequence comes from Druceiella hillmani, assembly GCA_039881145.1. Lineage (NCBI taxonomy): Eukaryota > Metazoa > Arthropoda > Insecta > Lepidoptera > Hepialidae > Druceiella > Druceiella hillmani. Next base: position 18,213,157 of record JAYKKI010000004.1, on the reverse strand, counting down.
AGACACTGCATAAGCAAAAATTGGTTTTATTTTACCAAAAGGTTAAATCGATGATTTCAAATTTCATAATTTTTAAACCTTCCCTATATTTTACATAGTTCAAATAATATACAAGGCTATATATTTACGCGGTGATAATAATATAGTTCAACTACCACCACCTATCCCAATTATTTGCAAAATTTCAAGTTTCTCTTTTCATTATTTGTCATCAATAAGGTCATATTGATTGGTGAATCAGTGAGTGCCAAAATTAGTTTGTTTTAGGGGCGTATGTCACATGAAATAGAAAAGATATTACCGTAAACTTATCAAACGCAGTGTTTTATTTATGACCTTTTTGCCTATTTGTCTGTTTTAACAAATCATCACAACATCAAATCATCAAAACATCAAACAAATTTTGGGAAGGGGGGGGATGGATGCGAGACCTTATACATTAAGTATTTTAAGGAAATGAAAATAAAGGCAATTATTGAATATATTTGGCCTTAAGTCTGTAGAAATTTATTAGCAGATTTTCGATATGATCTCTATAAACGATTATTAAAATTAAATGTCATAAGGTGGTGAACTGTCGTTGTAATATATTATGTATTTTAGTTATATAAAGAAAAAAAAATATTTATTAAAGAACAGAACAATCTTTATTTCTTTTATTTATACCAAAAAATTAAAAAGTGCAGAGGAAATATTGATTTTTATATTTGATTTTCATTAATTTTTCTATCGATGTCCACAAGTCCAGTGACAAATAGTAATTTTTCACTTGATTTTTTTTTATTTAGAAAGAAATATTTCCAAACATTTTTTACAATTTAAAGATTTGCTTGGTTTTCCAATAGGCTTAACATTTTAGTGTGAAGACGTATTCTTTAAGATTTCAAAACGTGAAAAATGCAAAGAAGTATGTCTATATATTTTTCAAACTGGGTAAGTTCTTACAACTTTTTCAAGAATAATCTGCAGTAGGAGCAAAAACTTGACACTTTTCTAATTACTCATAAAGAAACTACTTACAAATCCACGTATTGTTTTCATTTTAATCCATATTTCCTGAACATATCGAATTAAAAGGTTTGCTCCTTTTTTTAAATTTATAATTTTGTCGGTTTTAACGACGTCTTACTAATAACTAAAAAAGTCAGTAATTAATATCAAAACGTAGCAAGTACTAGACATGGAAACGCTATCAAAACTGGAAAAATAAAATAAGTGAAAGGCGTGGATATTGATAGACGTATGAACTCAATATCGAAAGTCATGGAACCAGAGAATGACAAAATGTGATGTGTCTTCCATATACTCGTAAAATTAATGAAAATATATTTTTACATAGGCATAAAATTCTTGAGTTTCTACGTTTTGTGACAAAGGATAATGCTGTGCCTATTATGATAACTGCGCCACAATTTACATTTAGTGAATTTAAATTCAAGTAAAGTTTAAGGTCGGTCTTATGAAAACACCTCTAGTGCAAGTCAATTAATTGCGCGTATGAATTTAGATACCAAAAAAATGAAAATTATACAATAAAACAATTAAAATATATTTATTCGTCACAGAATTTTATTAACCTTTTAGTTGTTCGTAAATTAGAATAACTTAGTAATGGAAAATGACTAGATTATTAATTTTATATAAAAAAATTGTGCGAAATTAAAATACTCATTCCTAATTTCTCATAACACTTCATTATCACCATGAGGAAACTCGTCACATGGGTACATTGAAATTATCGATTAAATGGATATTATTTTGGCACGTGCTTTAATAAACTATTTTTCATAAAATACCTTTATTATTTTAAATAGATGTAAGTCAAATACATAAATATTTGATTAGAGGATATTACCAAATTATTGCAGTAAAAAAGTTTTGTTGTTACTTTATTTAGCTGTCATAAATTATTAATCTATTCGTTTGTTTAAAAGTAATTTAAAAAAGTAGAAAAAGAAAAAGGAAATACTGCAATAATTAAATACAACAAAATAGTGATAATAAACAAAAACACCACAAACAATAACAAAAGAATGGTCTCTTCGACACCTGAAAGCAACCCCCCTCCCCCATCCAAGATGAAAAAGATATTCAATAAACAAGAAAAATAAGACACAAACATCAATGCAATGATCATCAAGCATATCTGACGGTGTTTTGAAGGCTGGCTTGCTTAATTTGCTCACAACGAAAAACTCTAACAATTTGCCGAATAAACAGAGCACTCAAAACAAGAAAATTTAGCAATTACTGCTCCCCTCTCACAACGAAATCAAGGAAAAGATACCAGCAATACATAAACAACATCTTCTAAGACAGCTGGCTCCCGTGGAAGATTACGATCAAAACACTCCAAAGATTCAAGTTTCCCTAGAGATATTTATAGCTACACTAGAATCCATAATCAACTCGCTGGAATGGAAAAAATATGGAATATAGGTTAAAAATGAATATTTAAACTACCTGCAATTTGCAGACGACATTATATTAGTTTCGGAAACTAGATCTTAGTTACAAATAATAATAGATCTTTAAACGAGGCCAGCAAAAATATGTTTAGAAATAAACCTCTCTAAAACCATACTCATGACTAACAGCACTAAGATACCAATATTAGTTTTGAATGAACCTCTAAAATATACAGAAACATACATATCTTGGCAAACAAATATGATTCAATCAAAATTGCAACTACCTGGACGTAACTCGGAGAATACAACTTACTTGCAACAAGTACTGGAGTTTAAAAGACATATTCAAGAGCAACATACGTACTAAGCCAAAACTAAAGTATTAAACTCCAGTCTACTACCTTGTCTAACATATGTGTGTCAAACATGGAAATTAAACAACCATATAAAAAGTAGGATAATCACATGCCAGAGAGGAATAGAGCGCAGATAAGGAGTATGCTACAGATAAGGAAATTCCAAAAAATTAGACACTCTATAATTGGACAAACTACCAAAGCAATTGACGCACTAATAGAAGCTTGTGAAGCAAAATGAAATGGAAAAATGGGCTGGACATATAGCACGCCTTCAAGACCAGAGATGGACGAAAAAAGTAACAACATGGAAGGGCCCTCAAGATAGAAGGAAGTGGGGAAGACCTCATACTAGATGGAACGAAGACATTACAAGAATAGCAGGCTCAAACTGGATTAGTTTAGCCCAATCTGGAGACGATATACATAACGCATACTTAAATTACATTATATGTAAGAATTAATTTACTATGTACATAATATCTACATTTGTGTAAAAATCGATTTTATAAACTTAGCTATTTGCGAGAAATTAAAAGGCTTTTTTATTTTTTTTAATTTTAATCCTTAAGAAATATAATTAATATCGTATTTATAACATACTCAATCATAAGTCCAACTGTCACAGCGTTAGACAGAATTATGATTTTGTTGATTGTCTTTTAAAGTAACGTCGTCCCTTCCTGCAGTAGAAAATATATAAAACACCACTCCTTTATTTTACTTTCCCTTTTTTCTACATGGTGATATTAACAGTAGCGGTGACTGTTTCTTCCGATTCCTAATCAAAGAGTATCTCTTTGACTCCACAATTTTACTAAATCAAGAATAATTTAGTAGTTTACGGGCCTAGTGGCCTTCGCACTGAAATTTTGCAACGCTTAAACAGAAAAGTAAAGTGCCAGAATATTATAACCCGTAAACGTATTAATTGTTAAATCATCAACAAGGTGCAGTATCTTCAAACAATCCATTAATATTAATGGAAAAATTAACGGATTGCGATAATTAGTTCACATAGGGGTTTACCTTAAAAACTTGTCTTCATCACGAAGAATTATAGGATTGTATCGAATACAGTGCTGCAGTTAATTCAAAAGGTAATTTGAAGGCGAGAACGAGAATTATTTCCTTGGTTTACTCATCGCATTATGATTATATTCAAGACGCCAAACTTCAAATGAAGCATGGAACAATCTAGCAGGTGTTTCGACGACACCGGTTTTTACGTCGCGTTGTATTGCGTTGAAATTTCTTGTGAAATGTCAAAATTGAGAACATTACATTTAACACAATAATGATTACGAGCAAAAACTTCGAAATATTCATTTTCCGGTCTATGAAGAATGACTTGAAACACAAATACTCTCAAACTCTTCGTGATCGTAAAAATCATTGATTACAGTGCTTTAGATTCGGGCATGTAAAAAAGGATTCCGTCAAGGCGAACATTTTCAGTGGAGGATTCCAGTCAAGAGAGCCTTGACATTCGTGATGATAAAGGCCAGTACAATAAAATTATAATAAACGATGTTGCTATATCAGGTACATAAAAGATTATGTGCCTAATATAGCAACAAATCTATCGTTGGTCAGCCAATTAACTAAAAACGGTATTCAAGTAAAATACAACAGTATGGTTGCTTCATAATAAATAAAAATAATGAAAATGTAGTTACTGTTAGTCTAGTGAACAACATGTTTCTCTGTGACACCGGCCTCTGGTTCACCTAAATTGTAATGACCTTGGAAACTCTAAAAAAACAGACGGATGCAATTAATCAAGAAATATAACGGATCTATCGATGTAACGTATAGAAAAGGCAAACAAACGCGACATCCTCTTAGATGTAAAGGTTCTAAGAATATAAAGACAATGGTAGACAAGGTGTATTCGGACATTTGTGTTTCAATGCAATCCACATCGCTCGGCGGAGCCATATACTCATTGATATTTACTATATATTTCTATAGTTTGCTTATAGATATTTACTATAGTTTGCTTATAGAAGCTTTTGTTTACTTCTTGCAGAGGTAGTCGGAAGTATTAAAAAAAATCAAAGAATTGCCAAAACAAGCTGAAAATTAAATAATATGATCAAATTTCTACTTATAGAAAGCGAGTTTGAATATATAAATAAAGCCTCATTGCTAGAATTATACATTAGACCACCACACCTCACACACCTGAACAAAACGTTGTAGTGAAAAAATGAATAGGCACTAATAAAAAATTCAAGGCGCCTATTGGATAAAGCAAAATTTCCCAAAACAGTATTAGACTTAAACAGTAAATAAGGATATGACAATAAATCAGAGATATGGTCAGGAAAGAAGCTAAACCTTGGTCACCTTAGAGTATTTGGATATGAAGTAATCAAGTAAGTCAAAAAGAAGACAAGAAATCTTAGAAAAAGAGAGGCGATCCTTGTCGGATAGTCAACTCCAGGGGAATTATAGAGTGGAAGAGACATATACAGACTGCGAATCTGGCAGAGAGGACACGCTTACAACACTACCAAACAAAAGAACTGAGAACTCTATACAGTTCAACATGACATTAAGACTAAGAAATAAACCAATACAATCAGAAAAGAGATAGTTGTGTTATGATGAAATTTTGGTTACCCACGCTCCTCGTCCAGTCATTGACAACAAACTGGTATCGTTTACAACAGTCATTGACAACAAACTGGTATCGTTAACATTTTCAAATTCAAAGTTAAGCAATTTTTAAATTATATTGTGAATTATTTCTAATTTTATATCACCGAAAAGTAGGGAGATAAATAGAATACACGAAAAAACAAGTAAGTGTAGAATATTTTATTGTACGCCTTTTTTATAAGCTCTCTAAAACTGTTTTTAATATCTTAGTAATTTTGTACTTAGAATTAGTGCATTATAATACCAATATAGTTATGAGTGAACATGAAAGAATACAAATAATTTCTGTTAAATATTAAAAATTTGTGTAAAAATTATTATTAGTATTTTTTAAATGTATTGTCAAAGATTTTTATTCGTAAATTTCGAGTGACGCTGCTTTTTCGTAATTTTGAATTCAGTTATTTCGATGGCGATGGAGCATATTTCTTATGGATGTTTTTAACAATTTCTCTGGAGCTATTTACAAACAATGCTGAAATAAAATCTCATTACTTTCTCTTTCAGTTGACAATCTTTCAGCTTTTTCCACTCAAAAATTTATGTATTAATATTGTTGAATATTTACCATTGAAATATCGGCCGGCCGGATACGCCTTATTATTGTGTAAAATTGGAAATTCCTAGTTTTGGTGGTTTCTGAAAAAAAGTTGTGTTGATATTTTCAGTTAAATCTCATGAATTATTTAACATTGTGACCTAAAATAATAATTTTGTAACCCTTATAAATTCTTATAAAAACAAGTGAAACTAGAATTAAATAAAAATAATACATATTTTTTCCCAATAAAATTTTAACAACATTATTTAGAAACATCTATTGAGGTATATGCGAATTAGTATCTGTTATTATGCTAAGTTTAAGATTTCTACGTCCAGTGACATTCCAAAAAAATAGCTGCACTAGACAGACAAATGAAAAGATACGTCAATAACATTATAAAGGCTTGTATTTTTTTTTTGAATAGGGAGTCCTTAAAATTAATCAGATAAAAGCGTAAGAGGTGTTACATCTGGTTTGTCAGCAGACTTGCTTTGTAAAATTAATGCATAATTACGAGTTTAAAAAAATTCACGTTAAATTAAGTACCCATATAAAATAGTTATGAAACTTTATTTATTTATTTATTTCCTGAAAACCGTTCAGCTTACAGACTTACCCATAATTTGTAGGAAAAGATTTGAGAGGCGATGTCACAGAAGGTCATGCATTTCTGTTTGTCTGTGCGTCCGTTTAATTGACCGCTTGTTAAATAAAATTCAATACCCAGATTAAGAAGGTTGTTTTACTATTACGTATTTTAAAGCCTAATAAAGGATAAGAGGAAGAATATATAAATATTAACACACCGTAAGAAATCGTGAAATGGTAAATACAGTAAACCTGGACATACTCCGTAGGTTTAATCTCTCTTTTCGGTAGATGCATTTTCGGTCTCTATTATTTAAATTATTCTTAGATCAGAATTATATTGAATTAATTTAGGACAAATTTCTCAATATTGTTATAAAAAAATTATTATGAAATGAAACTAGACCCATTTACACCAAATAGCTCGATACTTACTCGCACAGATCTCACCATCCTCCGGTGCTAATGTTAATGTTTAGAATAAGCTGATAATTTATTTCTAGCACTTATCCCTAAATAGCTTGAAATATTAATAAACACATTTTTAATTTTTTTTTTAAATAAACGTTTAAATATTTATTAAGTATTTGAATTTTAGGAAACTCATATATTTGTAATATTTTATTTTATTTTATGAAATATTTTCTAACTCTAGCTTATACTAACTGATTTGAAAAATATATTTGTGTAATATTCAGGTTCTAGAAAGAAAGTAGGCTATGCGTTTTGTTACTTCCCAGCACCTAATTGTGTCAAGAAACCAACAATTTATAAATTATTTATTTTCATGAAAAAGAGATTAAAGATTTATTAAATGAAACGACGCACTTACTATTAACAAACATTATCAAAACTATTATCGTAACTTCCACACCTCATTACATGAAATTGCACTATCAAATGGCTTCAGCGATAGTTTTTTTTACTCAGTTTATATTTTCACTTACTTAACCCAATTGTATAGGTAACAGTTTATATTTTCATTATACTTAACCCAATATACTGTAATACGATATACGTACACACAGCATTTTCCTTCATGATATTAATAGTATACATGTTGCCTACACTGCAAAACTCCTACTGTCGAATTGTTACTAAAAAAATTTAATCCATCTTTGCTGTCACCAATAGAACATATTGTACGAATCTTGTCATCATATGTAGATATAGTGTATGCATTAATGAAGACGGTTTTATTTCTCTTCAGTTTATTATCGCCATGATTACAATTCGTTTTAAATATTTAAAAAAAAGTTCATGTTCAATCTGACAGACATCAAGAGAAGTATCATATCTTTAAACAGAAATTTAAAAATGAGTAATTCAAAGAGACGAATGGTACTAAAAATGTATTCTAACTAAAGATTTTATTACTACATTAAATTTTATCCTGACAAATCTAACGACACTAAGAATAAAAGCAAAGTTTCTTCGCAAATCCAGTCACTTCAATTTCATGCAAAAATACCAAAACTTCTTTAAAAAATGTCAGAATATTTTTGTCTCCATAAAATGTTAACACCCACACACTAAGTTTTCCTTCTTTACAGTTTCTATAGCTAAGTTTTCTATATTTTATTTTTTTTGTTGCTTAGTATTTGCCTCTTTCTCTTACGAAAAAGAAATTAAAAACCGTTAAAGCTATAATTAAATTTTAACATTTAAAAAATTATATATATATACATATATATATATATATATATATATATATATATATATAAATATATATATATATATATATATATATAAATATATATATATATATATATATATATATATATAATATATATATATATATATATATATATATATATATATATATATATATATATATATATATATATATATATATATTTATATATGTGTGTGTATATTTGAGAGGCAAAAAAATGACGTTAAACCGAATAACAACATTATAATTTTCTGTTATCTAAAATTTCCTGCGGTTTATTGAGATGGATTCGACGAATTGTTGCAAGTTCGATAAAAAGCAATAAAGATAAATGATTATCGTTTCTGAAAATAAATGATTATCATTTCTGAAAATTAACATAACCTTGTTTTCTAGGAATATTTTTTTTAACTTCCTAATAATTGATACTATAACCATGTCCTCTCGTACTGTTTTCGATAAGAGTTTTTAAAAACAAGTATAGCCAACAAATCAGTTAGGTTTATAATAGTGAAATAGTAGTAAAACGTAAAAATAATTCCGAAACCACTGATAGAATCATACATTGGAAATTTTAAATTTTTGTTATACTTTTAAGCCCACGCTTTTAAGCCAAAGTTTCCAAAATAATATTTGTACGAAGGATTTTAAAAATTTGATAACACGATATGAAAATTTTATATTTTAAGAAATAGTAAATTAAATTTTGTCTGGTAATATAAAAATTTTATGGATGACGTAGAAATGCAACAAAAAGTTCCTGGAAATGGAAACTGAGTGCCACGTAGTATCAATCCAGTAAAAACCTGTCATGAACTAAATTATTGGACTTCACACAATCTCTTCACTATTGGAGCTGTAATATTTATTTCTTAATTAACCCTACGCCCTGAATTCAAATCGAAAATAAATTGTCCTTTCTTTCTCAAAATTAAACTCATAATCGGACTAAACCCATAGACTTTTTCTATGCTTTTGCTTTTTTTGGCAATTTTTGAGATGTTCTGTGGAATCTTATTCCAATTAATTTTGGTAATGTCAAAGGTCTTAAAATTCTTAATAAAAGATAATTGACGCTAGACGTACACGTCATAAAGTTAATCGTAGACCTAAAATTTACTTGCTATAAAATCTTTGATTCGCGCACACCTTTAAGGAATATATTTTTAGTCTTCATTTGTCGGGTCATACGTACTGAATCAGTACTTTGTTTATCTCATACAACGATCTTTCAGTAACCATGTGTAAGATAAGTTTTCGATCTAGTGCTAGTTTACTTGTACATTTTGTAATTGTTATTGTTTCTTTCTCTTGCTATAAAGTAAAGCTAGATTAACTTTAAATTTTTGTGTTCTAAAATTATAACGAAAATAAGTTATCGATTTATTCAAATTCCGAACAATAATTTACCCCATAGAGTTTTCAAATATTTTTCAAACCTATTGAACAATGTGTAGGTTTGAAATATACTTGAAAACTAGAAAATCGATTCAAATTATTACATGCCAAATTTCGTTGTGATACGTTATCCATAACTCGTGGACCAATATTTATTACACGGGATAATCTCGGCAGTTATTTATAGAAATAAATATTTAAAAGTATTGCAAGTATTATTTATTATTCTAATTGTTTACATATTTTATTTTCTTAATTGTTTTTCAGAGCTGTTAAGCATTATTACACTAAAAAAACTAGTTCTGTGTGCATTAAATTTACTTCTTATTTTTATAATTCCTTTTATTCAAATCCTTAAATTTAATTAAAAAATTACCCAATTATTAAAATATAATAGAAAAAAGAAATCCTTAAATTAGTTTAAATATTAGAAATATAAATTAGTTAAAATATCCTTAAAGAGTTCCTTAAATATTCAATTACATATATTGCATTTTTTATTTGAAATTCGACCAATTTAGTCAATTTAAAGGGCGACTTGAACAGTACAAGTTTGTGTTTATTTTTTCTTGAAATTTGGTTATTTATAATATCGTTTATATTGTCCCTAAAGTATTTTTTTATAATTTTTTGTTCATTCTAAATTTAGGCATTAATTTTCTTTTCTCAAATTATATATGTGAAAAGATGTAAGCTTGTTATGACATTTTAAATATAATAACAATCATTTTCTATTTCAATGACTCGAAAATAACATAAAAGAGCTACATCGACGAGAAATAATTATATCTTAGAGAGAATGTTTTTAGGCACATTTATCAATGTATTTGGCGTTAAAGCAAGGTAAAAAATATATATTTTAGTTTCTTCAAATTGTATATAGTTTTCTGTAGAATTCCTATACTATAAATAGAAGAAAAAATGACGAATAGTTTTAAATGTGATTTTAACTATAGGCAGAAAATAACCCATACCTTAATTTAAAAATGATTTTATTTCATTTACCTACAGCTTTATTATTAAGATTTTTATAACTATTTTTGTTTAATTATAAACAACAATTAAAACAATTTCATTGAATAAATACATGTTTTTATCTAATATAAATTATTTTGATAAATTTTATTCCCAAAATACGGAATTATAACATTCTCTTTTTTATGCCTCTAAATTGTATTCCTTAGTTTTTTACCCATAATGTTTTTATTTATCCCCATGTGGTATGTTTGAAACCATAAAAATATCAGTCGTGTTTCGGCCTTAACCCAACTGTTGCTAGTACGTTCTAGAATGGAAAGCACAAAGTGCCCGCTCTTATGAAAAACTGAATACGCTCTATATCGAAGACCATCTTAACAAAAAACCGATAAATCGATAAATCAATTAACGGTAGACAGATGAACAGATAGATAACCTGGTAGAAGAATTGATGGACAAATGAATAGAAGAAAACATCAACAGATAAGCTGGTATAGGGTACAACTACTATTACCATGAATAACTTTACCCAATTTAGTTTCGTATGTCAAAACACAATCATCGCAAACGATTTTATTTGAAAATTTCCTACATTATAATATTCCGCATTTACTGTTGCGGAATCGCATGTGGCTAACGCGGTATATTTAGCGCTTACCGCCGCCAATATTGCATTTTATACGGCAGGCGCTACAAGCAACAGCAAATGTTTAGTTCTTCCATTTAACTGAGGTATTCTTTGTTCTTTATCGTCGTATTTATTTTCATTTAAGTAAAAACTAGAATGTGTAACATCATATCCAATATTCAAAAGATTTTTTTCATTACACCTAAACTCAATAACTGTAAATAGTTTGCAAGAAACAAGTATTCGAATTACACACAAATACACACACATATGTGTGTGTTTGTGTTAGTGTGTGTATATATATATATATATTTATTATATAATTCATATATATATATATATATATATATATATATATATATATATATATATATACGTTAAATAGAACATTCATTACTTTATAAACAACAATAGGATCTATAAAACCTGGAAACATATTTTTATTCAAAAGTTAACGCATTCCGGCTTCTTATCATAACGATTAATTACAAGAAATTGGAATGCGCTCCCTTGACTCGAATTTCGAGTAATTGTGGAGGGGGCCCAGTAGTGGTAGTGGTAGTAGTAGTAGGGGGCCCAGTGTGGGTGGGTTAAGTAGACGCGCTCGAGGTAAATAAACGTATTGCTTAGAAAATAGCGAAGTAAACCTCCTTTTATTGCAACGATTTTAAGAATAAATTGTTAATTAAAACAAAACGTGAAAACCCTTTTATTTTATTTAAAGTTAATCTTTTACGCTTATAACTTGATATAATCAAAACTTATCATAAACTGTATTAACAGGTTTCCTTAAATCAAGTATACATTAAGTATGTTGGAATCAAGTTAAATTAAGTTTGTTTCAAAAATTTGTGCATTGAACTAGTAACGTGAGATCAGTAAAATTTCTCATTATAGAATCATTTTATTACTTGTCAATTCAGTTATCATGCACAAATAATTCTCTCTTCTCACGAGAAGTGCGTTATTCGTTCCATTGTTCCTCGCAAACACTTCTTTTGATCCAATTTTCTATGGTTAATTTTATATATTTTTCACAACAAAAGAGACAACAGCATTTCCTTTCTTTCGCTTTTGAATTAGATAGTTTTTGTTTATTTTTTGACAAAATTGCTTTTTATTTCTCTTTTAAAAAAAGAATCTTCTTTTTAGCAAGAACAGCTGATGGTAATGTCAGATATTTCTTTTTGGGCTTAATCTTTTCTTCCGCTTCTCGCTTCTTTTCTTCAGTTGCTTTTTATAAGGACTCAAGATATAGCTTGTAATTTTGTAGAAACTTTGCCTCCAAGTTTTTCCTGTTTCATTTGAGGTAAATTGATAGCGGTGTAATCGACAAATGATGAGTATATATCTGTTAATTATCATTTTGGCTAATGCATATGGTGTCATTTTCAGAACAGAACTTTTTACCTAATTGGAATGTCGATATAGCTTCTATCAATGGCTCTTTTGACTTAGATATTTCGGGCATGCAATTGCATTGATCACTGATTCTCTGATTTGCTCCTGGTTTGTTATTAGCACACAATTTTTTGTCATTAGGATATCGATGGAGCTGCTAAAATAGAATCAACTAAATTAGAAATTTTAAGCCCACTGTTGCATTGCCTTTTATCTTTTTGATCTGGACGATATCTGTTTTATGTGTAAATTGTTGATAAGTAGAGATTTGAGTTGAAATTTTAAAATCAAAATTGAATACTGAATAGCTTGAGGTAGCATCTACTTTAAGTCGATTATTGTTACAGATACAAGATAGAAATCTTTGGCTAAGTTACTGCTAATAGCTGGCACCAATCATCATTCGCAAGCTCATCTCCTACAGTATGGATATTTTAAATTTCATTACGGGAAGGCTCGTTCACTACCGGTTTAGTTCAGGGTTAGGACATCATTTTGGGAAACCTGATTTGTTATGCATGATGGCGCAAAATCCGCTCAACGAATTAGGTCTTCATAGTATAAACATATTCCTCTGACTTTAAGACCAGATTCTGTATGTCTTAATGTGGCAATTTTTTGTAAGCTTCGCTGAATAAACAAGCCAACTAATTATGAACAAAACTTCTTCTAGATTGTCATGACATAAATTGGTCACATTAAATCGAATATTTTTCCGATAAAGGGTTGTAAAGACACTATCCTAAGCTTATTATTTGTGATTTCCATGCGCTGAAAGAGGCAGCATTAAGACATTATTCACTATGATGCTTCTTTCTGCTGACAAGACTTTAGATGCAACTTTTTTCATTGTGTTGTAATCACCCTGAGAGTTTTTTGGGTACAGTATTTATATTTCTATAATCAACAATGTATATGCAACTTGATTGGAATTTATGGTTTTCAAATAATTCCTATACATTTTGCTAAAATTTATCAACTTGAAATTTATTAGATTCCATAGCACGAGCCAAAATACTTGCTGTTGTTCGACGGAGGACTGTGTGAGGATTACGTTTTAACTCACTCAGTCAATGGAAGCCATTTTCAACGGCTTATCAAAATGCTTGTCAATGTTGCTGGCTGTCGCATATTCGTATGCTAAGCCCCCCAAATCATTCATAATTTGACCAAAATATCTTTTGTCTATTTTCGTGCGATATGTGGCAAACTCTCATTAAAATTTGACTTAAAGTAACCCATTAACAATGCAAGAAATTTAGTTTTAGCACAGAAAAGACTCGCTTATTCCAATGGAACTTTTAACTGTTTTTTTTTTGCTTTTTCAGTTAGTTATTTAGTCTTAGCTATTTGTTCCTCTGTCACTGGAGCAATTTCATGTTTTTTTTTTACATACGTGTGTGTGATTAGAGCTTAAAGTATAAAAAAGTTTAAATATCAATGAAAAAAGATTAAATAGAAAGTACGCAAACAAGCACTTCATATAAGTAAATAGTCTTCTGCTCACTCTTTAACCACTTACCACTTGTAAACGAACGTAAAGGGATAGTCTTTAGTATAATGAATATAGGTTTAGTTTAAAAAAATTCTTGAATTATAAATAAAATGTTCGATTTTTTTCTGACCGTCATAGAAACATATTTTTATTCGGCTATTTTCTGGTTAGATACATTTTTTTCTCAAATCCGTCTTTACTTTACAATATTATGAACTATATATGTAATAGGACACATGTCAGAAATAAAGTTAAAATTACTACAAGTTGAACAAGATCAGACTAAAGACATTAATAAACAAAGCATACGTAAAATATCATTACAAAAGTTTTATTCTTCATTTACTATCTCCTTCCACTATAATAAAATAATATAGTTTACTTTAGGGTTTACTCTAAAAGTTTGCTAAAAAATAATAGACAAATAGGTATAATGGAGGTTCGAATGCATTGAACGACAGTGCCTCATAATTTATTTTAATCGCTTATGCGTCATGTAGGATGTATGCCGTCTGAAAGACATTATCTATGACAGGGGTCTTGTATACTGTATCGATAACGCAAGATATACACAAGTTGTTGTAAGGAATTATGTTGAAGGTGACTATCGAAAAAATATTTCTATAGCATTATTACAAGCACTTTTGGAGGTTGTTTTTATAATAGCTTAATACTGTTCAATTAAGTAAATTTTCCTAATCATTAAATAATATTCGGTTAGAATTTTACAATATTTCTAATTGTGTTAATAATACGTGTTATTCGGTTGCAGTATACGTTGAGCAAGTTACAGCAATTGTGAGAAAGTAATATACGATCTGTTGCAAATTTTTCCTGATTACCACATTTAAAATTTAGGTCGATATTTTGATGTATATTTAGTTTGTTAAAAATTTGTATATTCGTTGTATCGATTTACAAAAAAGATACCAATTTGTGAGTAATTTTATTGCTAACATTTTTCATGTGCCTCATTAGTACCCAGTAAAGCTAATATGTATAGCAGGTGGATTAAAACTATAATCCCGATGGAAACAAAATTTATTAAATACGAATGAAACTCGCCTTATATCGTTTCGTCAAAATTTATCTACGTAAAAGTATTCTTACATGTTTATTTACAAATATTATTGCAACTTTTTTACATATATATTTCCTAGTAAATCTTTCATGAACGTAAAAATATGATAGGTTTTGCAAAAGCTAGGAGATTTAGAAACAACTCAATTCCTTTTTGGTTGATGGCTTCAAATAAACTTTTACTGTAGCAATTTTTTTTGTAAACTTGGTTAGCAGTTTTGAAAATATTTAATTTTTTTAACTCCAGAAATTGCTTACAGAATTATTATTATTTTGTAAAGTTATATATTTAGAAGTGTGCAGATCAACTCGTTTTATTTTATATTATACATTTGAAGTCCCTAATTATAAGGGTTTTTGACAAATTGTTTGTATTTATTTTTAATAATATTTCTTTACAAAGCACGGAAAAATAACTTCGGAATCCTATTCAATTGACACAAAAATAAAAGTCCATTACTTTGCGGCCTCTAAATTTTCCGTGTACATATTTTTGAGTCTAAGCTATTGAATTATATCGTCATTATGATTTACCACTATGTAAAATCAAGATATATTCATATTTTTATCTCGGAGTCATTTTCGACATTTTTAAATGGAAGAGTATTTTGCTTAATCTGTTTTACAAAATGTAATGTATGTTTTTAAATTTCTTATATCATTTTTTCATACTTTAGAAAGTAAATTAATAGCATTTTTTTAATGAGAGCTTTCAATGTAAAAAATAAAAGAAATTTTAGAAAAATTTATTTTTTCCATTACGGTTTTATTACAGCTGGAACATTTCTTCTTTACCAACGTTTTTTTCCTGACATTATAAATATTAATATATTATGCCACAGAGGTTTCAAATAAAGGGAAATCAAAAATGGGCCAAAAAATTTCATTTTCAGTCTTGACGGAAGATTAAAGCTTATGTATATATATGTATATATATATATATATATATATATATATATATATATTTATATATATATATATATGTATATATATATATATATATATATATATATATATGTATATATATATTATAAGCTTATATACAATGGAATAAACAAATATATTAACTATATAAGTTGACGTTTCATTTTTTAGGTTTGTTGATAGTTTTAAATGGAAATACCGTTTTTAAAGTTCTAACTTTTCTATTATATATCTTACGCTATAAATGGAACTGGCAAATTCACTTTATGTAGACGCAGAAGCTGATCTGAATAGAATTCCAAAATATTTTAATATTTTAAACTAATATTAGGAAATAATCTAATAAAATGCACACTTTATTAGGTACCATACTTAATCTCTCATAAAATAATCATGGAGAAACATTCAGTGCCTTTCACATTTATTATTTTTAACCACAATATATACTATACATAGAGTGGCAATATAGGTTGTCACCTTCATGCGCAATATTCAATTTTGGCCCCTTCAATTTTTAGCCTTTTATTTTTTAGTATTTTCATTTTATTTGTAAGTAATGTTTGCCAAACTGTATATTCTTGTATTTTTTAAAAGCATGTGTCTAAATTAAACTTTTCAACTAACTTAAGTACATTTGTATATTTGGTTGCTAAAAAACGAATCGACCTCTGAGTAAATAAGATTTGAACACTATTGCACTCACGACTTCAACACATTCATCAAAATCAAGCTATATATCTTAAATTGACGCATTAAACTTACTGGCGACTTTAAATATTACTTATTCATATTAACAATACGCACCTAAATAGCTAAAGTTCAGAGAGGAAAGACAAACTTCCTTTTTGTATAACTATATCTAAAATCTCGTAAGTTTTTCTATGTTAGGCAAATGGTGCGCGTTCGAATAAAACGAGACCGAATAACTGAATTTCAAGAAAAAGTCGCAGGGATTATTTAAATGTCTACAAACATTCAGGAAAACACAAAGTTTAAAAAAGGATACATTGAAATAATATAAGCAGAATTATTTTCACAACACGTAATTCAAATGCTTTAAAAGCGTATGTATCTACTTACAGCTGTCTTAACTTATTTGTTGTTCTTCTTTTATAGTTTTATAGGTCTTCATTTTATAGTTTGTGTGTCTTTAGCACTGAAGACTAACTTATATCTTAACACTTTTTCGTAATCCTTTTTTTCTAACTCGCGGCCACTTCTTGGAAATTCTTCGCTGCTTTTTGTATTTCTACTCCCGTGTAAAATTAAGTCATGTGTTGTGCAATTTTGTTGGATAATTAACTAGCCTTAAGTTGCTTGCAAGTTCTGTAGTTGTCCTTATTAATTAAAGTTATAAGTAAAAATATAACAATTAATAAATATAATGATTTTATCACTTTCTTTATACATTTACATCATCGTAGGCATAAAATATACATCAATTTGATTATTATGTTTGATAATATATAAAATTTCTATTTGATACTTCGCTGCGTTGCTTGATATTCTTCATTGAATTAAATCATCAGCCTAAATATCGAATATGGTGACCAGTAATAATTTGCAATTATTCAATATAGCACTCTTCTAGGATAAATTTTGGTTGCTTGACATATACTACATCCAAAAAACCCGCCTTTTTAACACATTTTTTAAATTACAACAATATAAAGATTTTATGGTTATTTATTGATTAGGACAATTAATTAATGGTGAAAAATTAAGGTAACGTAAAATTCCAAAGTGCTTTGTAAAAGTGCTACAAAAGACTGGTGTGACAGTTGTCTTCAACATAATTCCATATAACCCTTGCGTTACCAATGCAGTGCAACGTATTCTTGCCGCAGCAGCTAATGTGTATCTAACGGTGTACATTCTAGAAGACGCTTAAGCAAATAAAGGACGTTATGAGGCACTGTTATCCTATGCACTCAATGTTCCGTTATCGCTATTCGTTTGCTTGTTATTTTTCAGCGGCCTTTTATAATAAAACCTAACGTAAGCTCTATTATTCGATAACTACAGTGAAAGAGGATAACAAATGAAGAATGAAGCTTTTGCAATCGTATATTCACGTTAACTTTGCTTATTATTAGTGCCTTTAATCTGATTTTGTTTAATTTGTAGTAATTTTTTGCTTTATATCTGACATATGTTATCACATAACATTAAATTAAAACCTAGGGTTAATGGCGATTTAAGAAATAAACGATTACATTAAAAAAACTAACTAAAAAGCATTTCAATGTGTTGGTCAGGAAAACAATTGTAAATTCCCATTTAAATTTGTAGGGGATGAAGCTTTGGCTTTAATACATTTTTGTTAAGATCTTATCCACGACAAGTTTGATACTACAAAAATAATACCTATTTATAGCCTAAGCAGGGGACGAAAAACTGTTGACTGTGCTTTTGTGAATATCATGGTGATGAGAAAATTAATAATATTGTGAAGCCTGTATGCATATTGCACAACTATGTTCATTCATGCATTCCATATTGTACTTATGAAGAAAATTCCACTAATGCTCATGATGTAATTGTATAACCTCGAAAAAATATAAACATTAACGGTCAATTTTCACCAAATACCACAAGAAACTATGTAGCTAATTACTTTCTGAAACTTCGTGCAGAATTTTCCTTGCAAAATAATAATATCATATAAGTCATGTATTGCTTGCCTGACTGATTTTTCATTGTAGTATCAAATGGTTTACTGAGTGACAATAAAAAATAACGTAGCTTGATTAAAAAAAATTAATAATCTAACAAAAACTTAAAAAGAAAAATATACTTTATCTGATAGATTAGTGGTATTTTTTATTTCTGATCACGATTTTCTGTGACGTCCTTTTTAGAATACTCCCTTGGCGTATAATTTTGTAAACAAGGATATTTCTTTACTTCGGAAACAAATTTAATATTTATTCATCCATCTTTAAAATCAACTATTAAAATCCAATTCACAAGTTACGTGGCAACGATTTCGTATCTGATATCGCCGAGTCTACAAATTGTCGGCAACACCTGAGTGTGTATGGAGCTCCGCGAAGCGTACTGCGATAGTCGCGACGATACTCAAGTCGTTGAGCATTCAATACTTGAGTTGCGTTGTTTACGAAGGGCGTAAGTTTCACATAACTTACTTGCTTCAAAAGTATCGTTTATCACGGATATTTAAATGTAATATGATTTATTTTCCTTAAGTAAAGTTGTACTAACATGTGTAAAAACCTAGTTAGATTTTTACATATATAATATAAAAGCAGTATTATGTCCAATCGAAATAACTTGCTACCTAATGAGTTGTATGAAAATATAAATAAAACAATCCTTACGCGAATAATGTTTGCCTCGAATTTAGAAAACTTTTGAAATAAAATTTGGGAAATTATTAAGTATGTCGTTTGTTCCCAATAAAAGTACCTTTAGAATGAACGCTTTTATCACGAAGTTATGAAGTTCTATCGACGAATCTATTTTATAAAAAAAAATGTATTAAACCATTGTAAAAAAATTTGGTATACTTGTATATGTTAATGTTAGGAATAGAATTAAATCTCTTCATGCGACAATTTTGTTTTGTTTCCTTTTTGTAGATATTCTACTTTGCTTCGCTGAATATGAAGCAGTCATATTATTTAATCAATTATGGGAATGACGATGAATATATATTTCACTATTAACTGCCGTTTTCCTTTTAATCTACCAACGAATAAGATAAAAGGTATGGTAATGCATCTATGGTATGGTAATACTTTCGCTTATCTTTTTTGGAATGAAGTTATGATGAACAAGTCCTTCACAATTTGATAAGGGTATTCCTATGCAGCGCTTGATCCTAACAAATGTTCTTTGAACTATTGATTTTATTTACGTATACTTTCCCGAATTCTGGTATTATGTATTTTCATACAAACTACTCGTAAATATTTATCTAGGTCAAACAACACAGAAGTGGGCTAAGCCAATTGCAATTCCGTTTCAGAATTGTATTTGCCCGTGTGCTTTAAATGACTATTGAAACAAATGGCGGAAATGCAATCCAAAATAACTGTTGGCTTACTTATGTTACCGGCGTGATACGATTTGTGTTTCTCGTTGCTTGTACATTGTCTCTGCAACAATTTGGAAACTACACATAAAGAAAAATGTCATTGTGTAGAGGAATACTTTAACCACTGTTTGTACTTTGTCAATTATTTGAATTCCTGTTCACGCGTATTGATATGCCCCATATGCAGGGAATTTTTAGATCGTCTTATAATTCAGCTTAAATAGTTTTACTTGAAAATAAAGGAGATAATGTTAACAAACGATTGCTCAAATTATTCTCAAGACAATCGTCATTAACAACAGCTGTAGGTAAAGGAAAATTTATGTGATGTTTACCAAGTGACTCATTTTTCTACTGTTTTGCTGACTCTGCTTGAAAATTTCTGAAGTTTTTATACTAAAATGATGTATGTGAATATCCATGAAATGAATGCATACAATATGCATTTATTTCATTAATTTGTATAGAAGCTCTTAAATCAATAACAAAGGCGAATCAGTTGGATCAATTAATGCTTTCCGTAAAGAATAAAGTTTAATAAAAAACTCTCATGTATTATATTACTTATAAATAAGCTGAAAATATTATTCATAGACAGCTCTTAAATATTTTACTTATGAAATCTTATCGCTATGAAAGCTATAGTGGCATGTAATAGAATCTTTCAATATCTGCATTAGTGGGCGATTTCATTATTTCTCGTAGTTAAACACTGAATATCTTTTAATGCAAGACGGCTTCTTCAACTCAACATTTTCTTCAATTGAATATTACCTTGTATGTATAGATTTAAAGAAAAAGAAAAAAATATTTTTGGGAAGTAATGGATAAAAAGTAACGATGCTTATTACTCGCTAACTGATCTTGTCTGTTATGCAATTTTTTATTTAACAATTTTACAACTTCAATATCAACGTTTTTTCTTAATGCTCTTTGACCTCGTCCAAAACGATATGAATTTCTACCATACTCCTTGTATTGAAATATTATTTTTGTTTTGGGTATACAAAGAGAAATATGTATTAATAAGCGCAGAAATTGTGGCAAAATCTGTGTTATCGTCGTTGGAAAACCGGTTTATGGCAATGTTATGTTCCGTTTGGTATTTTTAATGTTTAATATTATACATATATTATATATTATATTGAGTTGAATAGTAATACACTTATAAGTAGTCCCCTAAATATTACTAAGCTCTGACTTCGTGTAATTATATTATTCGTGTAAAAATTAGATTTTTCTAACTCCATAAATAAATACAATTTATTCCAAAATATAATATTACATTATTTGCCATAGCACATAGTCTTTAGTGTTAAGTTCTTATGTATCATCCAATATAAAATTAATTATTTATGTTACTTTAAATACAAACATTTCATTGACTAATTTCAAAATTTGTTGCTTTGCATTTTACATTTTTTTTTTCAAATTTCACTATAATTAAAAAAATAAAGTTTGCTGAACTTCTCGTAAATTATAATTAAGATCTCCAATAGAGCTAGAAAAATATTTTTTTAACTTACTCTTCTTTAATTCAATAACTTTATTACTCTCAATACGTATTATCTTATCGTTTGCGAAATATAAGCTGGGAAGATGTTTCTTCAGGGATATTTTCATAATTTTAAGACCGAAAATATAATGCACACTTAGGTGTAAAAAGCTTTGAAATATTTTAAAACACTCCTTAATAAAATTTGAATTACACACATAATCAAACTTATGGAAAAATATTTTAAAAGTATATCAATCAAAGATTAACAAAAGGTTTTCAAAATAGTTTTCAGTTAGTGGTAAGGCAGACAACATGAGGTTTTCAGTAATGGTTTTTATATATCATTAGACCTAGAGTTTAAATGGTTAACTTAGATACGGGCTATGTGTAATTTAACTTAGAATGCAGTAAATAAGTTACACCAATTTGGAAAGTAGAGACGCGTGATCAGCGATGATAGGTTAGAAATTAATCGGATTGACTGACTAACGCATTTTATTAGACCACTAGCCGATTAAACCGATATCTTGACTAAGATTCGTGATAGCGATTATTCAGTATAATAGTTGCCAGTCATCCGTACAAAGAAAAAATACTTATCTTCCCCATTAATTACCGGCGTACAAAGGAATATAGGAACACCATCCTTTAGAACACATGACTTGAAGGATATTTGACCGATTTTCTATAGCAAGTACAATGAAAGTGAATAAAAGAAATCAGGAAATTAAATTGTGATGTCCAAACGTGAATTAGGAATTTATAATCTTTAACCAATTGGCCACAAATAATTTTAGTCAAAACAGCGTACGAAGAAAAAATTACAAGTTCCAGGAACGTATATAAGTAATGAATATTGTAAAACAGGGCTCTTATAACTAAATAATTTGTTGACCTTGTTCGCATATACATAGTCAAATGTGTATATTTTTGTTTGCAAAACGACTATCACGTGCAATGCGATCGCCGTCTGATTCTA
Organism: Druceiella hillmani; assembly: GCA_039881145.1. Taxonomy (NCBI): domain Eukaryota; kingdom Metazoa; phylum Arthropoda; class Insecta; order Lepidoptera; family Hepialidae; genus Druceiella; species Druceiella hillmani. Next base: position 18,190,475 of record JAYKKI010000004.1, on the reverse strand, counting down.
AAATTTATAGTCTACAGTAGCCGGTTCAGCAAGCTCTTCTCTTTCTATTTTATGAAAATTAAGATATACTCAATTGCGTATTTTTGAAACGTTTAAAGGTTTAACTTTTTTTTATTACGTTTTTTATATCTGAACATAATAGTATGCTTTTAATTATGTGTAATTTGTTGAAGAATATGATCAAAATGGTTTTAATAATAGTGTCAACCAATTCTAAATAGGAGAAACTTAGTAAATTGTTATTTCTTTTTTAAATTATGCGGAATAAAGAAAGTTATAATTTAATAAATAAAATACTGCCACTACCACTACCATACAAGTATTAATGTTTATGAAATAATTAGTTACTTGAAGAAGTAGAAAAAACGTTATTGAACCAAAATGAGATAATAAAATTTGGCAGATGTGTATTATATTATTATTAAAATAGAGCTTTTCCCGAGGAAATATTTAAATAAATTTAATTCATGCTAAAAAGACATTTAAGATTTTTAAAATGTTTTTGATTTTAAATTATAAATGCAATATGGTTACTGATTAATTGATTTTTATTTGTTTTTTGTTTATAATCACTTACCAAGTTGCCTTCCTCATAATGTTGCATATGATAGTAAATTATTAACTGATATCAAAATATCTTCACAGCAGTGAAATATAAGAGTATGTGAAAGTGTTTGCATCATCTCTTTATCACTCTGTAACACTTTTGTCTCAATATTTTTTTTGACATACGAAAGAAAGATTTACTTCCAAAATGTACTTGCCTTGTATGAAAATTTGGAACAAAGGCAAAGTTTTAATGACATCATTTATTTGAGTTCATAATTAATAATCTCAAAGAAATAGTTTGAAAAGACAAATTAGAAAGTATCTACTAACAATATACAAAAGGATATTATTGAATTTTTACATGGTAAAAAAATTATTTCTAATTTGTTTCCAAATATTTGTATTATCGCAATCAGTTTTTTCCTGCTAAGGGGCGTCACTTTATTTAAGAACAAAAATTATACCATCGAAAACGATTTAGAAAATATGAAAAAAGTTCCAAAAATTGACGTTTAAGGGCGCTTTAAGTAATTTTAATATTTTTCTTCGGTAGAATGCATCATAACTACCTGTAAAGGTACTCATGTCGCCATTGCACTGAATACTGCAGTTTCTATAACCAATATTGTCTTTTAGAAGGCGAGCGTTGTAGGTGTCCTGAAGCACTATACGGCTCCGCATTGAATGCTTTGAAGTTTCCATTGTTCTTTGTACTTGAATTCAGTCTATTGTTTTTCAACAACTTTGTGGCAGATGCTCTGCGGCCACAACATATTATAAACTAGCAACCATGAGATAACAGAATAAAACCGTTAAGCCATTGGTTCCCGATCTTTTTTTGACTACGACCAATTTGATTTCATTATTATTAGCAGGAACCATAAGGTTAAAAAATTAACTGTATCAGTACTCTTTTGTCGAAACTTTCTACATGAATTGCAAAATTACAAGTAATATTAATTAACACTATTATATTGAAAAACATGTCATTTTTAGCACATGATTCAGTATGCATTAACGATATTTTAGAGTCTGCATCTTCTTTTCAAGTTCTTGAATTCTTAGCGTGATATTTTTGCTCAAACCTAGATAAGAGGAGAAAAGCATAAGACAGCGTAAACCAATTTCTCGAATTTTAGTAAACGATATTGCTTTTTTATCACAAAACTGCTTCAAAGAATCAGATTCAAATGCATCTTTATAGTTTCCATCGTTTTGCAATTCAAGAAGTTCTTCCTGGATTTCCTCTGCAACTTATCTAATATTAGTGCCAAAAGGTTATCAGTTTTTAGTCATTTATGGCTTCTATATTGCTACATTCTGGGAAATAACAATTGAATTCATTAGCTAACATTTGCAGATGAGATTGGATGTTTTCTTGCATGCTTTCCTTAAACGTATCTTACTTTTTTTTGTGAAGAAGTGCTTTTAACGTTACATTAAATATAATTGTTCTCGCAACTTGACTAATCCATAATTGAAGTTTACAAATAAAAGCACAGAGTTTATCTTCAAAGATAAATATATTTACAACGCATTCTAAATGTTTTCTGAAACTTTCAATTGTAAATTCAACTGATTTAAGTGTGTGAAAATATCCACAAGATAAGCCAACTAAGCCAACAGAAAACTGATACAACGCGATGTGAGTGCTGACCTATTCTTCAGTTTGATTAATGTCGCTAGACCAGAACGTGATCCTTTCATCGTTGTGTGTGTGCCATACGTAAAGGAATTGGCTAGCTTTTCCTACATAATGTCATATTTCTAAAAGCATTCAGTTATTATAGTCATAGCGTCGTTAATTATTATTATTTGTTGCCAATTCCTGAGAAATTATTAGTTCTTCTTTGATTATGTTGTGTTTGTCTAAAAAGTGGACAAAAACGAGAAACTGAGAACAACTAGAAATGTCACTGGACTCGTCACACTGCAAAGCAAAGAATAGCGCTATATAAATCCTTTAAAAATTGGTCTCCGATACCATTTGCCATGAGTTCAACTGAAGCTTTCATATTATTGATCGATAAAGGTTTATCTTGTACTGTTTTCTTTTTGACTTCTAACCCTAGAACTTCTTCGACAGTTTTAATCAAAGTTTTTGAAGAGTTGCTCCTATTGTGTGAAGCTTTTTTGATTGCGCTATTCATGTTGATATCTCAAATAAAGCTACTAATGTTTTCAGGAGACGCAAATCTTGCACCACTAGGCTCAAGTTTCATTTCTTTTAAATTTTCTAATTCATCTTGAAAAAAATCTGGTGGACGATCAGAAAAAAATCGATGGATCGTTTCAAGGTGACGTTTTGATTTCACCGGATTTTCTCTTGGGCAGAATTTTCTGAAAATAAAAAAGAAATGCACTTGAATATAATATACGATATAATATACGAAAGCATAACGAATGAAAGTCAAAAAATGATATAGTTAAATATCTTCATAATTCATAAACAAATAATTTAATAAATAAATAAATATACACGGGCCTCCAACAAATTCGAACCAAGCTATCATTTAGTTTGCAAACTTATATATTTACAAAATGTTTTCTGTTCATTAAAAACAGTGGTCTTAGTCCTTTTAGTCTCCCTTGACAGCGTTTTTATTCCGTAATGAAAATTTTAAAACAGCATTAAATAAAAAAAGGAAAAGCCGTCATGGGACACCCACCTGATAAAAAACATCGAGATTTTATATTGCGTATGTATACGGTATATGGCGCCGCGCGTCGAATGGAACGCAGTAACCGTCACGACCCATGCTTTAGATGTTTCACATCAAAAACAACTCAACAATTTGACAACATATTTTAAAGCATTTTTGTGAGTGACTCGATTTATTTTGGAGGCCAGTGTACTTTTACTTTCTTCATTTTTAATTATTGTATATCCCGCCAATTAAGTATTCAACGAAATGCACCTATCTTTCGTGAATTTTTGTAGTATATAAGCACGCATAGACATAAGTAAACAAACGTCTATATTCTCTTGTGTAACAGAAAGTTTTCATTAAAAGAGTTTATCATAGCTAAATACGTACTCACCCGTTTATATTATATCAAAACACTCATAAGAATATGGAGGACCGACGGTTGGTTATTGTACCATTTGTTACCAAATAGCTCAGTTATGTTATGTTTTACTTCCTATATTCTGCTTTAAATATAATAAATCGAATTGATTTAAACCAACTTAACATTCAAAGCTCTATTTTTACCCTTTCTGATATAATTGTATGCTCATTTATATATATATATATATATATATATATATATATATATATATATATATATAAATATTTGTGTGTGTGTGTGTGTATAGAGCTGACCACGGTTAATATGGCTTTAAAGTTTTAAATAAATTCAGAAAAATCCATGTACACGATTTAGCTCGGAAGGTAAGTTTGTATAATTCCTGCATGTTTCATCTTAATTTACAATAATGATATTATTAGATTCGTTTAGTAAATTACATTTATACTGAACATAAGCAGTTTTTTAATGACGTGTCAATATTTTTTTTGTTTTTTTATTACCATACATCCCATAATTCATCAAATAAATTATGTACGTCACTTCATATTGTATAAAGCATATATTCTCCGGAAGTAATGAATTCGTGATAAATAAAAGTATTTAACTTAACAGTTAAATAATTTTAGTTTAGTTATTAATTGTAGTTTAGTTATTAATACAATACCGATTGCCATTTATTACATAACAAATCCACTAAACTGAAAGGCCAATAATGGCTCAAAAACAGGTTTGAAATACGGTTGCAGGTGGTAAAACTTGCTTGAATATGAAAATGTAATTTCAACATGACTTCTATATTTCTATGAATAACTCTAACTTTGACTATTGGTAGAAGGAAATTCCAATTGTATTATATAATGGATATAAGAATACATACAGGATGGAAGTAATTCCTGATTATTGCAATGCAGGCGGTTATATTAACAAAGTCGCTTATACGCTTGCGCATCCAACTTCGATAATCAAAAGTTTTTAGGAAACAATAACAATAAATGCAGTAATGGCAATGGAAAAGTACCATAGTTGTGTGTGTGTATATATATATATATATATATATATATATATATATGTATATATATATATATATATATATATATATATATATATATATATATATATACATAACACATGTTTATGCTATTGTGTGTTTACATTAGTAGTTGTGCGGTGAATGGTTTGTCGTCGGTTTGAGGTCGTGATTTCCATATAAAGGCTTGATTCATAACAGACCCAAAGAGTATAATAAAAGCCACACTTCTACCAAGTTCTTTCTAAATAAATAATACGTTATAGGTACGGCATAACAAGATGTGATTAAAGCGAGATGTCGAAATCAGGCGAATGACTCACCCGCATCAAATATGCAATTATCACGTCCTACACACTTGCTTGGCTTTTGCTCTTGACTAAATGTTCCGGATTTAATTTCATTACGACGCATGACTTAAATTAATTTTCCTTCTGCAACATTACAAGTGGAACCGCTAGCGAAACAGTTATTCATGCCAATCGTTCTTTAATTTTCGTTAACCCTCAAAGAAAATTTGCGTTCATCATAGAGATAGAACAATTATACAAATGGTTATAGGAAAATATGTGTTTGAGGTTCTTTAACGTTGGTCTCCTTTGTTTCAGAATATTAATAAACAATATATTTTAGCTATAAATTCAAATAAAAACAGTTTATTTAAAATTTTAAGTAATAACTTATTTCATAGTAATATCGTCATTCACTTTCAGAATATCACTTTCAAACATCTTGTGTTATTTTTATAGCATTATCATTAGTAGTATATATTATTAATTACTACCTGCTGTATATACTCAAAAAGGCATATATATATACATATATATTTATATATATAAATATATATATATATATTAATATCACACTGTTCTAGAAATGAAAATGAAATTTCTAGCCTACGTTTAGAAGTGAATGGTTTCAAGTGACGATACCACTATGTTTGAAGAAAGTATAAAGTGTATAAACAGCGCTGCTTTGTAGTCAAGGGTCAACGCAAAATTGTGTTTAATTCTGTCACCAGAATACTAGAGCCACTTTATAATCCTTTACGCCGAATCCGTGCAAGGATATTTATTGCATACAATATTGAATATATCATTATGAAAAGTAATAGATGTATATCACATACTATTAAAAAGTCACGATGCGGTCTTTCTTCAAAAAAATATGTTAAGTCAATTGTCAGCACTTGACATCATATACTTTTCAGAGAGAGTCAATATGTAAAGTTCTTGATAGTTTTGATAGTTGCATAGCCAATTTTAGAGGCAGTTAAAAAGTCAGCAACTTGACTAAGTATTTCCATCGAAGGATTTTTTTTAAATTGTATTATATTTATGAAAACTTGGTAATAAATAAGATGTGTGATAATAGAAGGAATAAAATACCTATTTCGTAGTGTGAAATTTTCTTCAATTGGGTATTTTTGCAGGAATATTCGTCATTAACTTTATATTTTAAATTATACTACTTATAAAGATGTACAAAAAAAATGTTTTGTAAAAATTAATTAAAACCGTCGTTTTATATATTGCCCTCGTTCACCCCTAAGCACAACCGTTCTAGATTCTAGTTGGCCGTTCTAAATTTCACTCCTTCTGTTATTTAGTAAGAGAAGTCTGAATGATTCTTTATATATATATATACATACATACATATACATATATATATATACACACACACACACACATATATATATATATATATATATATATATATATATATATATATATATATATATATATGTATATATATATATACGAGCGTATTCGTGCGCGTATGTGCGTGTACGTGTTCGTGTGCGTTTGCGTGTACGTGTACGTGTGCGTGTGCATGTAGGTATGCGTGTGCATGTGTGTATAGGTACGCTATACTAAACATAATCGTTATACTTTTGAAAGAATATTTTTGATGATATACTATATCGTATCTATTCTTTAGACTATACTGTTAAGTTAGTCGCTCGAGTCCGTATAATAACTGCTGTAATATTTAGCAAGAAATTTTAAAAATAATTTATGCAATTAAATTTAAACGATATTCTAAAACAATTGCAGCGATATTCTAAAACAGTATTGGCTACGTGAAACTTCAAAACATATTTCTATAGCAACAAAAACGATTCTGGAGCGATCATGTGTCCCATAGCATATTTATCGCATAATTTTCTTCATTCGTTTTGCGATTTTTTTCTGTTAATATATTCTTCACGTGGTTTAATCTACACAATGTTGGCTAAGTTATGTTATATAATAATATATTTTTCTTTTATTACTAAATACATCGCATCGTGTTCCTAGAAAATTATTAAAAATAATTTATTGAACAAAGCGTAACATAATTCTTAAATAACAAAATTAATTATAAGAACAATATATGCAACGCACGCAGTCAACGTTTATATCTCCCTAGAAACAAAAACGGCATCAGTGCCATCTTTTGTTTCACGAGTTATCTATGACGCAACTTTCTTTATCTAAGTGGCGTTTTTTTTCTTTTATTAATATGTGTCCACGGAGGAAATTTCAATAATAATTTTTTCTATTATGAATTATTTTCAGGAAGTTTCAGCAACATAAGTTGGTGTTTACTATAATAATTAAAAAATATTTTTGGTATTTATCTGATAGTTGCACAAAATAAAAATAGTGATACCACGGGTTCGCATTACCTTTATTCTAACTGTAAAGCAATTTTACCCACATATTTCTATTTTAAATAAAGTGTCGGGTGTTAGTTGAAAGAGAATGTTATATGAGTTCCAAACTATCTTTTACAGAATGTTGTGTAAGACATCGCTAAAAAAGTCGTGTAATTTTTTCCTCAGACACCTTATAACAAAGAATATTTTAAATTCGGTATACGATGAAACATGTTTTTCGGCATATATTTAAAACTTAACTCTCAAAAATATTTACATGGCAATTTTATATGACGTAAATGACATATTATGCAGAATTTTTCTCGTCTGTTGTGCGAGATATTAATTGATTGAAAAGTTATAGGATTACTTAGAGAGAGTGAATCATATATACAATTCAGTTATATCACCTAACGATATAGACAGTTTAGAATTATTCATTGAATTATGTTCCAGGCAGTAGAATTAAGTAACTACTCTTTTCCATAGAAAATTATTACTGACTAAATAAGTTTTAATGGAATATTCGTATTATATAGTATAAATATTACAAAGAGACGTAATGAAAAAATAAGCGTAATGAATCTATGACGCACTTTCACCTGTTCCTAATTGTATCAGTTATGTACGGAATGCACAATTATACTACTGTAGTCGGATTTTAATTAAAATGTGATCTCAAAAATTGGGGTATTAAAAACACAAGTTAGAATATTTTCCACTAAAAGGTTTTTAATATAATTAGAGTGTAATTATTTCTTTGAAAGTGTTCGTCGTTTTGGGTAATAGAATAATGCAAGTTTTTTTTCCGTTAAGAGAAAAGTACAACAATTATCGTAAATATCCTTGACAGAAGGTACGTAGGTAGGAAGTCTATCAATATTTATGTCTAGACGGTTTCTATGACCGACAGCGAGATTTTGGAAATGACTAATACATTCCTTTGATTCCCTAATTTGTGAAGGTTCTAATTATGAAAATATGTAAATTATAAATAAAAAACATATCGCCGTTGTGTGTTACCTTGATTATAAGTTATACCATGGGGATCCAGGTTCGATTCACGGTCGTTCGTCGAGCTGGGCTAGACTGGGGTTCTGGTCGGCCGTGAGATATTGACCTCGTTACAATAAGTCCGCTACATATATCGTATACATATATGTATATATATATATATATATATATATATATATATATATATATATATACATATATATACATTAAAGTACATAAATAAATACATTCGATGTCTTTAAATGAGGACTAGTTTTCAAATTCAACAGTATTTTTATTCAAAACTTCTTTAAAATTTGTAGCATAGGGAAAATTTAATGAAATTGAAATATTTTCTATAAAGCATGGGTCAGATTTACTGATACAAGAATTTTTTCCCTTATATTTTACTTACTTTAATGATTAACATATTGTTAATCGCGGAATTCAAAACTGCTAATTTGAATAAGTTTCGGTCATAAGGTGAACATAAACGATAACGAGTAAAAAATAATTTGCCAGTAATACATCTAACGATACTCTCTGAAAGATGAATGAATATAATTTCACCTAAAATAATATATTTAATGATATAAATTACGTATCTTCCACAGAATTTCCTAACACATTCCTATCTTCCTAAAAAAAGAATATTTGCATGGGCAAAAATATTTTCGATTTCCTCGCGAAATAAATGTAACTCCATGTCAGTTTAGAGCAATGTCTACGTCAATCAGGAACATTTATATTCCAAATTTAAATAAATCACAATCTTCATTTTTGATAACGTGGACGAAATTCATTGCAGATATGTAAGTCAACTTAACAACTCTTACGCTCTAAATATTCAAAAAACACATCCGGCACGCCAGTTACCCTTTTACTTTCTGATTGTGTTTTCCGGGTGTAATTTCATTACCTCACATGTCTTAAATTAATTTTCTTACTGCAATATTACAATTAAAGCAACCGACGTTAACAGTCATTTGCGCCGCTCGCTCACCCGTGTTCATTAGCGCCGAAGAGGATTCGTGCGCGTGATTAATGATGGAGCAAGCGTTCAAATATTGTGGCTGAGACATCTATAGACGGTGCTTAAATTGCAATATATTTAATACTTTTACTATGAATTAAACATTTTTCGATATTTGCATGTAAAATATATTAATTTTGTATTTTATTTTAAATTATAACTTAATATTACCAAAATTGTCCATAGAGACATGTGCTTTTGCGATATTCGGACTTGCTTGTTATTTATGCCACTCGTTCATTAATTTTCATATTATACAAATATTTACAGGAAAACATGTATCAGAGGCCCTCAAATGTTAGTTTGTTTTGTTTTAGAATGTTAAGAAATATTATATTTTAGCCGTTAATTAAATTGAGAGCAGTTTATTTAAATTTTATTGATAGGTTTTTATATAATATTTAACATTTTCTTTTACTTTCACAATATGACACTCTGGTGTCCTGTTTTATTTTAGGTAGCACAATCATTTGTATGATGTAGCCATTATCAATTTTAATTTGCTGTATACGTCTATAAAACCTGTACATTATGCGCCGAATATATTTATAGAGAAATTCCGTACTCAAAAAACGGAAACTTTAAAAATAGTTTTTTTTATACATCCTTTATTGGATATACATGATACAATTTTAATAATAAATTACGATTGATGAAATGTACTTGATTTTATTTTCAAGTAAGTCGTGTGCGGGTTTACTGTACCAATTTTCAGCTCCCAAATAAATTAAGTTTATTCATGAAGTTAATTCATGACGTTTAATACGTTTTAGCCTTCTCAGTTCATGGGTAATATCCAAAAGTCGAATAACTTCTACGTTGGTATAGTTGAGGAGTCATTTTTCGTATTAAATAACATATTCTTGGATAACTTCGTACATCTATTTTATGTACAAGTGGTTGTGAATTTTTGGATTGGTTACATATACATTGGTAATTATACGCAAGAACTTGTTTTGGCTTCGTTATATTACATTACGATTTGACAGCATTTACCTAAAGATACCATACATTGAAATGGGTTTGGCGATCGGAAGATAAATTAGTCATTTATAGTAGAGGTTAAGCTTAGAATGATGTCCGACCAACCACGTTGTCGTAGTTTCTACCTGATTTGCTCAGCTCTTACTTTAACGTGGTGTTTCCAATTAAACCTACTATCCAGATGGAGTCCAAGATATTTTGTTGTATCTGGTTGCGGTACTTGAATTCCGTTAAGACAAGTGTGTTGTTTGTTCATTGCAATGCAAATATGACATGGATAGCTTTAGACTCGTTGAGTTTGATTTTCCATTCTACGATCTATCGATTTTTTCAAGTACTTCTTATAAATTTTTAGTGGCTTGACTTTGCGCGTCTGCAGTTGCCATTGCTACCGTATCATCAACTATGGTGCCTATGGAGGATTTTTCTATAGTGGGAATATCATCGGTATACAGTAGATAGATACGAGGTCCTAAGACACTTCCTTGCTATACACCTGACCGGGCAGGATAAAAACCTGAATACGCTTCCTTATGCAATACTCTAAACCTTCTATCAGATAGTTAGGACTTAAGTAATTGACAACAGTTTGCCCGCAGCAATTTGCTCATTTTATGAAGGAGACCATCGTGCCACGCCCTGTCAAAAGCCTGTGATACTTCCAGGAACACTGCAGAGAATATATTTTTTTCCTTGACTGCCTTTTCGATTATGGTTATTAGTCTGTGAACTTAGTTGATGGTTGAATATTTTGTTTCTAAATCCAAACTGGAAATCCGGATTATGCACAATCGGTTTAAGTGGTTTCAGCTACAATTTCTCAAACAATTTGCATATTGAGGTACCCTCAAGTGATAAAACATGATTATTTGCACTCTTTTGAAACATTTTGGAAATTTTTTTAAGCGAGAAACAAGCATTATGTAAGTATGTTAGTGTGATAGTAGCTTTACGGGATAATTTCTTAACTACCAGGAGATACGTCATCAATGCCAGGTCCTCGGGTTTTGATTTCTTGTGCTACCTCTATTGGAGTTAATGTTTTGAGTGCTATTATAGACTGATACGTTTCTATTCCTTATTTTTGAAACTCTTTGGCTTAAAGTTATGGTATGAATTTATGTTAAGGTGTTTTGGAAATTTAAAAATCATATTTCCAAAACACCTCAACAGATCTGAGTTTCTATAAGCTCACGCAAAGGAAAACTTCCCTGATAATAAAAGATTTGAAAATTTGTGAAATTTGCAGTACATTATTATATTTACGTTTAGTATGTTATCAATTTTCTTAGACACCATGCGACGTAAAATACAAATTTGGCATATTTATATTAACCCATATATTTTGCACTATGTAACTTTTTAAAAATATCTTCATATCAATTAAAGAGGGATTAAATAAATCTCTCCTTTATATTTATACCATGTGGTTTATTATTCCAATGGTATGTCAGGCGAAATACAATATACTTATGATATTTCAAAAATGCGAAAATAGAGCATTCTCCGTTATTCCCCAGACTATTGAGACAAAATCATAAAGAAAACGGCGCCCGTAAAATTTGACGGAAGATTGCAAGCAAACTATATCAGCACCTGAGTGATTAACGCCGTTGTAATATATTGTATTGGAATTTATAATGAAAAGATTCTTAGAATTTGTTCTCCTATAGAACTAAAGATTTGTGATATATAAAAGCTTATATAATACTTGCTCGATTACATATATCCCTAAAGTATTTCATATCATCGAGCAAGTTTTACATAGCAAGGTTACCAAAACGTAATTTTAAATTGTATATCTTTGATTTAAAATTCTTATTTTAGATATTTATAGCTATTTTCAAAACAAAATAAAAATAATTGAACTGAGAATTAAGAGCTGTCCTGAAGCAGTTCAATATAAAAATTTTGCTATTTCTAAGTATCGAAATACATGACATCTATTTGAAGCTGAATGTGAACTTAGCAAGGAATATGGACGGTAAGATACAGATTATACTATGCCTATTATCAGACGCGCTTGTTACAAAATTTACACCATAGATAAAAATAACATTATAATGGAAAACAACTCGGAATAATTACGTCAGAACGTAATGGAATCGCAGACGTTGAACATGAATAATCTAATCAAATTTATCCCAAATATTTTCCATCAAAACAGTTTAAATAAAGATAATAGTTAGCTAATTCCGGCAACATATTTTCTGAGCCGCATTAGCAGATATTGCACACTTGATGCATTAGTGTGCGCTTGAAAGTAGTTAATTCTTGTGCATGTCAAGTGCGAGTAGAAATCACAGTACCAGCATTAAGTGCACTTTTGGGCACTTACGAACATTTAAGTGTAATAACAAATATAAATTTTAAATCAAATAATTCCACGTTAAAGTATTCATTAAATGTCAGTATGTAGATACATGGTTAAAAAGTTCTCTTGTCTGCCGTCCTGGCACATTGCAAAAGGGACTCATGTCTGGCGAAAGATAAGTACATAAAAATATTTTCTTAGAAGAAATAAAAAGAAAAAAAAATTGAGTATGAAACGAAAAATTGGGAATATAGATAAGTGAAATAAAAATGATAGCAAAATTAACCTTTAACGAGTTCAATTATTTAAATTTGTGTGACATAATATTTTCTTAAACATTTACTTCATGTTTATACGAAAATCCATATACAACAAACAACGATTAGTTTAAATTATTCCACACCTAACTGCCATAAATTTAAACATGATATCTTCATCTATTCGCCATAATGTTCATGAAATATTGTTAGTGTCATTTCATAGCTTGTAATGCATTGCACAAACAAAACTAGATACGATGCCTAAATTCAAGAGGTCAAATATCTCAACACTGAACCATCGAATATGGACACGGTTTGTTGAGATGTCTGAATCTTAATTCGTATTTCACTTATCGAAAAGATTATAATAAAAATACTCAGCCCGACTTCATTAAAACAATCGTTAATTGCGCGCTAATTTGGGCACATTGTTTAATCTCAATTGGCCTTTAAAGTGCATAAACCTAACGAATAAGAAACAGTAATAACTGATAACATTTAGAGACCAAAGGCTAAAACTGGGACGCAATACAGAATACTTTTATATTATTGTAAATAGAGCGTCAATCCGTTAAGTTTAAAGGACCCCTTTCTAATGCGGATATGCTCAGCGTTTCTAATCCATTAGCGCAAGCGTTTATATCTATTACCACCAATCCATTGTTTGAAGGCAATATTTCATATCGGATCGAATAAAGATCTGCATCGGGCGGCGCGCGCACTCACTGAGTGTTGCCAGCTCGTAAAATAGTATTTTCTATGGACTAAGCAACGTAATTCAATGTCGAAAGTCTATACCGGTGGTGCTATGAGAAGTGTTCTCGTATTTCTGAATATTACTCCCGTTGGCGCGTGCTCAGATATCGGTCTATGACAAATTAGGAAAAATTAATATTACAATTGCAGCCGTGTACAAGTCAATGGTTAAATCCAGAAATACTGGTTTAGATGGGGAATATATTAACAACAATTAACCTTGTTTAATTATTACTAGAAAATATCAGAAAAAAATACAAGAAACTAATGATTTTATGAATTACCTCGTCGATACGGTTAAACTTAACCATGTTCACAAAATAAAAATTTGTGAAGATTTTGAAAATGAATTATAATCGCCATCATTTTCCAGTAATATTCTCGTCAGATTTTACCATCCCAGTGTATTTTCAAGCTTCCTGGCTTAGTAGTTTCAAAAATAGGGAGCAGGGAATTTTTTTTTGCACTTTTTAAATATACTATATATTTTTACTATACTACATCTGGATATTCCTATTTATTATTTAAATGTAACTATATCGTCATATTCATGATTATTTATTGAGTTAAGTAGAAAAAGAAAATTAAATAGAATAAGAAATATAAGTTTCAAACTAATTGAGTTACATTTTAAAATTAATAAATTTTTTTAGCTCCTGTCAGCATTAATATAGAATAGCAAAAAAATAATCATAATATGCATAAAAGAACCGGTCTTTAACTTGGATGGATTCTACTAAAATTTAAGTATCGTATTTCGAATTAGCCTACAGTGACGCAAGGTTTAAAAAAAATTAGAAATATGGTTTTAAGAAAAATTAAAATATAACCAAAAATATATGATTACGGAAAAGATTAACAGAAACAGACGAATACCAAACATATTTGCAGGACGTAAGCATTAACCATTGGTAATAATTGTATAAAATTTATATTACAAAAAATCTATGAAAAATAACATTCTAAGTCGCTTGTAAAGTACAAATGAGTTATATATAATTGGCGTATTAAGGGCTGCAAAAATTTATAATTAGAAGTCTTTCGCTAACTATAATTTTAATAGTTTTTGCGTAGAAGGCGGAAATAAAAAAAAAAGAACGTTGTTTTAGGAAACTTGTGATTCTGTATTCAACATTTTTTTAGAATTTAATAGTTCAATGACGCTAATTTTGTTTCCTTTAAATAAGATTTGGCCTAAATCGTTTTGTGATTTTTAATCAATTCCAAAGATATTATGAAAACATAAAAAGGACATTAAAACATACATTACAATTTATTATTTTTAATTTAATTTTGTTTTCAGTAATTGCATGAATTAATAAGAATATTTGAACTCAAACTGGAGTGTTAAAAAATTAATAAATTTGCTGTCAAGCGAAAAGCAAGAAACGTCAAAATATTGTTGTTGATTATTATATATTAAAATCTTAAAAATATATATTATTTATCCCAGAAGTGACGGGAAAATTTCAATAAAGTCCTAAAAATATAAAAAAATATCACTATACGTTGTCCGAAAGATCTAGTCTTTGTAAATTTTTATTTAATATCGAATTATTTTTCTTTCCTTAGTACTTATTTAGTTATATCGCTGCTTATCTTATTTAATTTTAACCTGATGCACCCTCCGCTAATATATTTGCAACATTAAGAAATATTCCCATCACTTGCAGGAAAAATATCTTAATTTTCCTACTTTTCACATGCGGATCAAATTTAATAACTTTTAATACTCTTTTTTACAAAATTTTCACGTGATTCTTATAAATGTATCTTTAATGTACTAAGTATGAATAGTAATCATTTTAAATTCGTACAAAACCATTATTATTCAAATAGGGAAATTCTTAACCGAAAAAGGACGCACAACAAATATCAACCAATACGTTGTAGTCTTATTCCCGGGTGTACCATCAATAACACTTCACTGATATTCTACGAAGAATAAACCGCCGCGTTGAACAATAAAAATTTTTCATTCGCACAATATATATGAATCGTGTATTAACGTCCATATTTAGGTATTGAATCCTTTGAATCAGTAACATAACGATCCTTAAAAATAAGTCGTCCATAATGGGCAAAAATGACATAAACAGGAAAATTTTATTGGGAACGAATTTGATTTCAATCTTGCTTACATTGACTTATTTTAAAAAGTGCCATTTTTTTTATATAAATTTAATATCAATATGGAAGAGTTATCAGTAAAATTTTAAACTTCGTTTTGAGCCGAAGTTATTCTATCTGTCCATAATTCTGACATTAGTGCGATATATAGCTTGTTGCTCTATTAACTGTATAAAAGATGAAGGGATACACAGATAAATATTTTTTGCCTAATTTACGAGAGGAATAAAAACAAATAATGAACAAATTAATAAAAAGGAATTATTTACATAGCCTGTTTTAAAGCATTTTATTGAAATCCATAATGTGTATGATGCCGATTATATCCTGCCTGCTTCTCCGCAACTTCAGGTAGCCGTTGATTCTGCAGTCATATATATAACATTTCATCAGTATATTATTTTCATAACATATTTATAAATTATTTTGAGCCTGCCTGTAATTCAAAAGTTTAGTGAATACATACATCTGTCACATCCATGTTAAAATCGTTTTATAACTTCCCATCATGGAAGTCATAATTTTTGACGTTTTATTTTATATGGAATCTAACAAGGCAAAATCTTCTGTACGTTAGAGTAAATCCTAAGGTTACATTTAAATAGAATGCAATTTATTACCTGTATTTCATCTCAACAGTTGCTGCCTATTCTATTCACAGCTCCATCCTCCTTCCTCTAATATAGAACCAATCGTGAAGTAATAAAACGTTGTTAAAAGTTCAAAAAAAATTAATTAAAATGGATTAAATTCATTTATAAGCTAAAACTTCTTCAGATAGAATTTATTAAAGTATTGAAAGTTCTTCCAATTAACGTTTTCGTATTTAATACGTGCCGTATTATTATACACCTACACTGGGTGATAAAATCGTACATCATTTTTCTATACACACAATACGAAGAAAATTTAGTCAACATGTGACTTTTAAGAGTTCACAAACAACAATATATATATATATATATATATATATATATATATATATATATATATATATATATAGAAATATATTAAAGTTCTTATTGAATACGCCAATGCCTAAATAAGCCTTTCATTTTTGAAAATGTTAATTACAACTTGTTAATCATCCTCGCTGTCGTGTTTGCTTCACGGTGCTGTGAAAGTTATGACAAATTACATAACAGGAAGTCGGTACTAAAAACTTCATCTCTTTATTAATTAGTTCTAACATGCCTATGTGACGAAGTTACCTGTGATATTGATTGTTTGTTTTCAAACTAATTTGACGCTATTCAAGTAAAATGTCAAATAGCTTTTAAACACAAATTTAGGCATAAACCGATTATAAACTTTTCTTCGCATAGATGCTCCTTAACAAGCCTCAGTTATTAGTCCTCAGAAATAAGTACTTTTTCCAGAGATAGTAATACTAAGATTTTTTGTTTCATCTTAGAATAATTTTCTATCAGTATTTTATTTTTGTCGAAATAACTTTTAGTGCAAATTTAATTTTCAACACTACAAGAAATCCCAAGTACATTTTTTTAATTTCAACCCAGATAAAACCTCTGCGTATGAGAACATTCCCGAAATGTTTTTATATTGCATAGTTTACCAAGAAATTATGAAAAGATACGAAATCTAAATTTTTTTAACTCACAGTATTTTACGCCCACGAAAACGACATGCAAAGGTTTCAAAATGTGAATATGAAAAAAAAAATTATTATCCAAATTTTGATAGGATATTTGAAATGAACTGCTTCCGAGTAATCAAGTTTGTGGTCATTTTCAACATAGAGAACAATGCATCAGTTAATAAAATTAAACACCAGGTTGATATATGTTGACAAAGTCTTATATATTTAATCACACGAGCTGATTTATTCTGAATGTAATTTATGAATTAGGCTAAAATGTGACAAGCAAAGCATCATCTAGTTAAACTCTCTAATTGTTCAACCATGTGATTAAATTTTGGATACGAGCTATGGATTAAGATTTAAAATTAAAATTATTTCAGTTAATTTGAATAAACAAATTCGTGAGATATATACCACTATTAAATTCTGTTTTATGCAAAATACTATACGGATAATACAGAAAATATTAAAAAAGTTAGTTGTCTTTTTATTCCTTCTAATATTTTATCGATAATAAATGCAACTATCGATAAGGTATCGATGACAAAAATACAGAAACAATGCTTTTCTTTTCTCAAAATTTTAAATAACTATGTTATATAAATATTTTTACTAAAACATCCGTAAAGAGAATATCTTCCTGCACCTTCTCGTAGTCAAATTGTAGAATACATGTTAATGTTTATAAAATATAATAGCTCTTAATAGAAATACAAAAATGTAGAATAAGGAAATTAAACCTTTTTCAGCGTCTATAACAATTTTGTCATTACGCAATTATTAATTTTGTTATTATTAATTAAATGAATTATCAAGAAAACTATCTCTCTCTCTATCTTTATCTCCCTTCTCCCTTTTTAGACAGTAAGTATTACTTTTTTCTAAAGATAATTAGGGAGGTTAAGTGCCTAAATTAAAGTAAATTTTAACAACTCTTAGATTTTATCTGAAATTAGTGTACGTAGACTCTTGGAATACTTATACGTTAGTTTTATATTAATGAATGCATACATTAGTATAAAACTAACGTATTAGTGTTCCACTTCCTTTCCTTCTAATGAATGCATTAACTATAGTCATTAGAAATGACATGTAGCTGAAGGATTGGATTATTCTAATTTACTTCACCCGGGGGTAGTGACTAAGATAAATAATATTTCATTCTCGCTTATATTATTTTTGAGCAAAACAATTTAAACGAAAAAGATATAACATACCTCAAAATAACAAAGTGAATTATAATTTTAAACTGGAAACCAGGACGAATACCTAACAAGAATAATGAATTTAAACTCTATGTGATCGGGAAAAACTGAAATCATCTTCACCGGGCAAAAGTTATGGCGAAAACCTTCATTCTACCTGTACACGTAACGTACCGATGTAGACGAAGATAGAAAATAGGAAAAAGCCTTCTTTTTCGGTAGCTTTTAAGATATAGAGCAATATTAAGATAAACAGATTACAATTATTTTATAATTGCAAGAATTAAATTTTACAAAATTTAATTCACTAGAATTTTAAAAAATAATATAAAAATATTTAGCGTTATATAATATCAAATATTATATTCTAATTTTAACATTGCTGACGTAAAAAAACACTTTTAAAATTCATTGCATTGTCAAAATAATTTGAGAGGAGCTATGTTACCAAAGTTTCGGTACACAAAAAACAGTATTTAATGGAATAACTACGTGATATATCAACTTATTCTGTCGATATAAATATTTGTTTTAATCATTTATAACCCATAATAAATGCATAGTTTTGTTTTTTTAAATTCTAGTGAATAATTTCACTCAGTACGAAAAAAAACTTAGGTTAGGGTGTTGAGAATTTTTAGTAAAATAATAAAAGTGAAAAGTGGTGTTTAGTTATTTCTTTGCCCCTCTTTCACTTTTATTCCGGACGACGTATTTAAATAAACTGTTTCGCATATAGACAAAATGAAATGTAAACCTAAAAAGGGGCTGAATATTTGTAACGACGCTATCATGTTCCATTTCATATGACAAATTCAAGGACTATTTATTGCACATCATTTTAGTCCAAACTACCATCGCATAAGTAACGTGATGCACCGCACTACACCAAAACAAATATTAAAGGTCAGGTCGGCAAATTATGTTCAAAATAACCTCACCTCGTAATAAAATTTCTGATCCCATTGAAATGTTCACCTACTCCTTTAATTTTTTAAAATTTTCCTATTAACAAGCGGGCAAAAGTCAGCCTAAACAAAAGTATTTCAAAATCAATTCCTAAAACTAGACAGGAAATCCCCAATGTTAGGTTTTCCCTTTCTGCAAGTAACTTTTCCAAATAACTTTTCACTAAAGTTTGTTGTGGAATTTTCTGAAACGCCTTATATTTATACCAAATTAAAATGACAGTAAAGCTGTTAAGTATACATTTAGTTAATTGCCTTTAAGTCTGATGTTATGGTAAAATGTAGATTTAATTGAAATTAGAGATTATTTGGAAAGCAGTAGAGAAGGAATTATCAAAAATTATTCAAAAATTATAAAACAAATTTGAATTTAAATATAAGGGTAGAGTATAGATATCTGCCCATTTTATTTACTCTCACAGTTTAGATATCTGCCCATTTTATTTACTCTCACAGTTTAGATATCTGCCCATTTTATTTACTCTCACAGTTTAGATATCTGCCCATTTTATTTACCCTCACAGTTTAGATATCTGCCCATTTTATTTACTCTCACAGTTTAGATATCTGCCCATTTGATTTACTCTCACAGTTTAGATATCTGCCTATTTTATTTACTCTCACAGTTTAGATATCTGCTTATTTTATTTACTCTCACAGTTTAGATATCTGCCTATTTTATTTACTCTCACAGTTTAGATATCTGCCCATTTTATTTACTCTCACAGTTTAGATATCTGCCCATTTTATTTACTCTCACAGTTTAGATATCTGCCCATTTTATTTACTCTCACAGTTTAGATATCTGCCTATTTTATTTACTCTCACAGTTTAGATATCTGCCTATTTTATTTACTCTCACAGTTTAGATATCTGCCCATTTTATTTACTCTCACAGTTTAGATATCTGACCATTTTATTTACTCTCATAGTTTAGATATCTGCCCATTTTATTTACTCTCACAGTTTAGATATCTGCCCATTTTATTTATCACCCTTGTCTAAACGTGAAGTTAATCTTCTTCTTTATTTTTCTAAAACTATGTTAATTTTTATGCATTGTAAAAAATGTTTCAGTCCACAAAAGTTAGTTGACGTAAAATTTTGATTTAACAAATAAGAAGTATTAGTCAAATATCCTATTGCATCGAATATGAAAAGTAAATTTACTCCTGTAAAAATAAAAGATGAAAATTTTTTTAAGATTTACATGTTTGGTAGCATCGCATTTTTATTTGTGAAAATGTAGTGGGCAATATTTTTTCATAGTTGGAAATAATATTAATAGGAATTTAAAAATAATTAAATTATACGAAGCATATAAAAGATATTATTATCAAAATTGCATTTTTTTAACTAAATTAGGACATAATTTTTAAAAATTTCTATTACCTCCTCCTATCTGTAATATAGCTGTAAATCATATATGCTGTTTTTTTAATCAATAATGGCTGTTTTTTTCATAATTCTAGAAAATTTTATAAGGAGTAAATAAAAATGAGGAAACCATCTGCTTGCTCGAGATGGATGTTTTCCAAGGTTTATCTATTTCTTTGAAGACTTTACTGCGCAGCTAACTTAACTAAAATACCTGAAGCGTCACCTTGCAATCATTCCCTCGCACTACCAGTTTTCAAATGCAAACATAGAGAATCTCGAATGTTAATATTTTCAATTACTGATTTTATAAAATGAAAATATTATACGATTTTTTATTAGAAACTCTATCTTTTATTAGAACTCTAGCAGTTTTTAAATGGAGACATAGCGAATGTCTAGTGTTAATATTTCCAATTACTGATTTTATAAAATGAAAATATGATACGATTTGTTATTATAAACTCTAAATAAATTTATCATTTATATGTAATAGATTGTAAATCTACGAAAACAATAAAAATATCGAGGAAAAGCCATCTAAAATATTGCCACATAAAATTAATTCAAATATTGGATAAAATTTATAGTCTAAATAGAAAGGAGAGAATAAAATTAATTTTTTACTGTATCTGTTCTAACGTTTTCTTTTAAATCTCTTCATTATTTCATTCTTCATCATTTTTATATATTGGATTGCAAGTTTAATCGTTCTTTTTGTTTATATGTAAGAAATCATTTCGAAAACTGTAAGACCAATTCAGGAATTATTTTACTTTTAAAAAGGTACAATATTTTAAATAAACATGCATTTTCATGTTTATTGCTTCCAAAAAATTAAGATTCTGTAAGGCAAAACTAATTTGAGTCACAGAAAGTAACTACCAAATTGACGGTTTTTTCGTATGTTTAATAAACCGATATGTATTAAAAAAAAAATTAAATCAAATCGTGTATTTTAAGGAGATTTACAATAAAGTATGCGATATCACATATCTATAACTTATTAAGAGTTCCTATTTTCCATTTATAATTAAAAATTACTTATAAAAAATTAATTCAAAATTTCAGGGTTCCATTTCGGCATTTTAAAATTAACTATCAAAATATACTAAATACATAGTACCCTTTTTTTAGGTACCTAAATAAATAGTCTTAATTGTGTGCTATTTTTTATGTACGTAAATAAATAGTCTCAATAGTGTGCGATTTGAATAATTATTTTGAAATACCTCGACATATTGCACTGGTATTTCGAATTATGCAAAAATAAATCGTTGCGTTGCCAGCTCGACTGTGATATAGGCATCCAGGGCGGTAGAGTGAGGGGCGGATATAACTGCAGAAAACAATATCATATAAAATATAAAACTCATATACTATGTCTTCCCCTTGGTATACAACGTAACGCCGTAGTGAGTTGATCAGAATTTATTCCTACAAAATAATATAAATGATCACAGAATTTTTAAGCTTTAATAACAAAAAAATTTGGAAATATAAACAACTACACTTATCTATGTTCAGTTTATGACTTCTTACTACACTCCTGTGAAATTTTCTAATAGACACATTTATATCGACAGTTGTTTCGTGTTACTGATATCGTAACTAAATAAATTGGCAGTAATGATAAAATATACACGTAGGGCTCTTCTCCGTTATGAAATAGAAAATTAATTACAAATATTCCTGTACATAAAAAAATAACAGCTATTTATAATAAAATGCGTAAAATGTATTGCTATTCGTTTTATAGTAATGATAGTTTTGTGCCCTTTTGCTAACTAAAACATAAGTGTTATATTGGATTATATAATTATGCTCCGAAGTTATATTAGAGGTATAAATAAGTCACTATTGCACAAAACTTTGCGATAAATTTAGTTTAAAGAAATGAAATTACTCTACCGTAACCTTTCTCCTTAACAAGAAAGAAGTAAATTTGAAGTTTGTAGCCATAGATTATGATTCGTAAATGGGTTTATAATCAGAAACTTCAACATCCGCGTACCCGTATTGTGCTTAACGCAGATTCTTTTAATTTCGAGTAGAACTTGCACTATAAAGTTTCTCTAAATACTTAAATAAATTAGAAACATTTTAGTTTTTTTGTTAAACTGTTTACAAATATTAGGATTCAATTGCACTACTTAACCATATATGTAAGTATATAGCTTACATAGGCGTAACGATATCGTAAATATCTAAATGAAAATAATTTTCCATCCTTATCTAATTTTATTAAACTATTTAACCTACATTAGGTTTGAAAAAATAAAAATAATTTAGACAAAACTTATTTTGGACGACAACACATTTTTAATATAATCCAGTAATCAGCCATCATCAGCGCTAATCAAATTGAACAACCTAAAAAATTACGAAATGTTAAAAGTTAGGTTGATTGGTTCAGAACTCACGTATGAGTATTTAAAAATGAGTTTACAGTTAGTGATAACGCCTCAGTTTTGATACTGAGAGTAGAATTTTGTTAAATAAAACTTTTCTAAGTTAATAGTTACAATGCAATAAATTCAACAAAATATATCTCATGTGGGAATTAGAATAAGCTCAAGCTAAGGCGGTGACTGAATGTAAATCAAGTTGGGACGAATTGTAAGGTGTATTAATTGTCGATAAAACACTCCTCGAGAGGAAATTCCACTTATTAGGTTCGATTTATCAAATAGATGTGACTAAAAATTTGTGATATCTCCATAAATTACAAAAAAAATGTGTTACATTTATTTGATAAATCGAACCTAGTAAGTGGAAAGACATGTCATATCAATAAATGTGCGAAAACTAAAAAAAAAAAAGGGGAAAAGTAAAATATTTGGTTTAGTCAAAAAATACTTGGTAGAATATAAATATCTGCCTAGGAATTATTTTTCTCACCGTGGTGTGTTGGATTGATCACAAGGCAT
This sequence comes from Druceiella hillmani, assembly GCA_039881145.1. Lineage (NCBI taxonomy): Eukaryota > Metazoa > Arthropoda > Insecta > Lepidoptera > Hepialidae > Druceiella > Druceiella hillmani. The sequence continues at coordinate 18,166,672 of JAYKKI010000004.1, read as the reverse complement.
ATGGTCTTTGACGATGGAGCCCATTGCGGGGACCCGGGTTCGATTCACGGCCGTTCGTCGAACGGAGCTCGGTCGAACTGGTGTTGTGGTTAGCTGTAAGAGATTGATCTCGTAGCAATGAGTCCGCTATATGTATCGATTAGAGACATTAAAGTAGGTAAATAAATGAATTAGGTAATGAAACGCTAAATTTTGTAATGAAAATTATGAATTGCATAATTACGAAAAAGAAATGTAAAACCTTTCTAAGCATTAAATGATAGGTAGCAATCAAAATATTTAGGATGAATATAAATAGAATAATATATCACTATTCCGGAACTACTGGTATCAGGATTTAACTGTATTTTATAAGTTTACTTCTACATTTTTCTTCATATCTGAATGTCATGTCTTCATGGTTAATGTCTTCAATTCGAGCCATTTTTTGTATCTATTTAATAGTTTTGAACTTCTTTGATCTAGGAGTTGTTTGTTCTTCTTAAAAACTTACTTCAACTTAATACAGGATTTATTTAAAATTAAAGTTTTTAAACAAGACTATATTGTTGCATAAAAATATTTTATAACAAATAATAATTCTTAACAATAAAAACATTGTGAATGTGTGCCTTTTATTTGGAAAAAATTTAAATTTCTTAAAAGGTGTGACGTAAATCTACATAATTTAAATTGTGAGCTATATATTTTAACCAAAATTAACCCCAAAAATTATACAGCGTTTTCTTCTAAATAGATCTAGTTCTAGCCCAATCGCATCGATATCGATTGTAAAATAGTATTAGAATAGAAATAATCTGTGCCTAAGTAAGCACAGATTACTTCCATGATATTATCCGTTATATATAAGGATTATTAAATAGTACGAATCGGATTATTCGAATAGTTTTAGGCCGTCTACATATGTCAAATTTAGTCAGTTCTTTTATATAAAATTTCATTTTCATCTTCTTTTACCGTATTATACACATGAATAAATAGTCATAATCTGGCACATAGTACTAAGAAAACCCTTTATATAAAAATAAAGTTGTGACCATTCAGTCAAGGTAAAAATTTGTTGTTACAATAATTGACACGTAATTTTTATGTTAGTATTAGAAGGTCACGTATTTATACACACAAATGTAATTTTGAATTGATGGTTAACATTTCTAAATCGGTTCAAAACTTCTAATATATTATTTCTCAGTTTATATCAAAATGAAAAAAGATGGAATTAATTTTTGCAAAAAGCCTGAGTCGAGCGAATTCATTTTAGATTAAATTGATGTTGAAAAGGGAATATTTTTTTAACACGGTTAGATAACTGCTACAAAAATCATTATCATCTGTATTCATCAAATTTAATTAATGAGCAGTTGAAATATTTTGCATTCGCTTAATATTCTGTGTATAATTTATCACAACTTACATAGTACGCAAAACAACGTAAATAAATGTGAAAAAGAAGAAATTGAAGAAGGTATTTCGGAAAGTTAAAAATTTTATTCATATATCGAAATATTCAGACAAACTCTCCTATTCTTGTTTATATTATTATCTATGCGGGGGCATAAAGCTATAATCAGCGATCTAAGAGATTTAATCATGGAACCAACTTTTGATTTTACGAGATATATTGATATAACAACATGTATTGCTAGAAAATACGGAGAATAAAATTATAACATAAATAACTTTTGTAAAAAAATTGAACTATCTTCAAATAAACACCAAATAACTGACGCATTGATAAGAGTAAAACAATAAAAAGACGAGTAATTATTTGGAATATTTGCGATACAATATCTTTTCCGAACATAAATAAATCTGCTATTACTAAAGTATAGATAAATGCCACATTTCACTTAGTACAAACTCCGGAAATCTCAGCTTTAACAGTAATTTGTAAGCTTAGCTATGAAAATTATATCGTAGTGTAGAAGTTCTAGCTAAGCGCTTATTTTTTTTTATTTTGCCTTTTCAGTGCCCTTCTTATTTGTAATTTTATTGTTAGTGCAGACACTAACAATAAATATATGACAGATCATATCCTATGCTACATTTGACACTTTCTTATTTAATTACTATTAGACGTATATCATCCAAATTAAATCACGGCACCTATGAATTTCATTGTCGGGGAATTCTATGTATTGCCATCAATTTCCTTAGTCAAATTATAACTACATTGTTATAATGTAATGGAAAAATACTCTGAGGTAATACTCTTCCAAATAAGAAACTAATTATCAAAGTTATTTTATAAACGAGTTATATAGTTCCAATATCCGTGAACTCCACTTTAAGAAAAAAGCGAGTTGTCTATGGTTTTACATAGTCGATGAAGTTTCGAATCGTTTATTCGAATAAATTCTATACTAAATACTGCCAGATCCTGCATAAATATGACATACATTTTTTGGTTGTTTACAAAATCCGCCAGCTCCATATACAATTTGTTCCAATGGCAGCCAAGCCCGTTTTCGATCAATCACAATGCGTTATCCCATGACGTCGTAGATGGCGATTCAGCGAAAAAGATGTGATTATAGTCTTGCCAAAAATTTCGTATTTTAATAGAATTATGGAAAAAATAGGAAACAACTGGAAATAGCACCTCCTAATAAAGGAAGAAACGAAGAAGTCAGCCAGATTTATGGCAAAAAAATAAAGTGAAGGAATAAAGTTACATCAAAAATATTGTCAGTTACTATGGCTAGTGTCGGCTACACGGAGGGTTTCTTTTGTGTTGACATTGTATAAGAAGTACATAATTTCTTATAATTTATTATTATTTACTTTTACATGGATAATAAAAATAAATAGTTAATAATAATTGATATTATTTACGTACTAACGTCCAATAAAAAGTAATAAAATACTTTTATTTTTTTGCTTGGCTCGGTGGTACCATGTGGCTTGTGTGAGTCTAGTTTCTTTGTCAGAGGTCGCGGGTTCAATTAACGACTGGGAAACATATTACCATTGTTAACATAGTACCTACTCATCTTCAGGCTTTGTTTAGTTTGAAAATAGATAGTCTTTTGTGTGGTGACTTCCAAATTTATAAAGGTTTTATTTTTCCAGTGTAAACACAATGCAAAAAGTATGAAGTATGTCTCTTTCTTAATGGGTAACTTGTTGAAAATACATAAGCATTATTATTCTAAAAAAAAATAAAATACACCAAAGTAACTTTATTTTGAAGAACGGCGTGACACAAATTTTTCAAAGGCATCGACTTAAAAATGATACCCGGAGCTTGAAAAATAAAAGTATAATATACTATTTTTAAAAAAATTCTGAGTCTAAAAATGTGCGTGTCTGTAAAGAAGCATTTATGTCTATTCTAAATATTAAAAGTATAGAAGCCTAGAGGCGGAGATCACCGATCTTAAAAAAATTAATGGAATCATGTAATCTTTTCTCAGAAAAGAATTAAATTTCAACTAGAACACTAGTTTAGGGAATTCTCGAGCTTACGTGTATTCTCGTCACACTGAACCATTAGAGAATATAAAGGTGACTAGACTAATGAAGAAAAACAATCTTTAATGGTCACTAAACCAGTGCAAAATTTGAAAGCTAAAGCTTTTTATGCCTTATTGTAGGATATTGTAGCGTTTGGCAACTCTAAAAGTAAGTTGACAACCAAAAACGTTTGGAGCTACTACTGATACAAGACAGAGAGACCAAAAGTCATTTACCATACTTTGAAAAACCTGAATATCCCTGAAAATGATGAAAAGTTGAGACTATTGACAGATGGCTGTGGTGACCAAAATAAAATTTCAATTTTAATCAGCATGTGTTCCAAGTGGTTATATTCGCGTGCACCAACACAATTTAAAAAAATGGAAATATTATTTCAGGTAGTGATATTTCAGGTGAATATTCTTTTCTCCTGGCCGGTAGAGTTTTCGCTGAAATGTAAAAAAACATTCGGAGAAAAGAAGTCATTATGAAACTACAGGAAAATGTAGAAATATTAAACCCATATGCAAAAACATTTCATTTGTCGGAAGAAGTACCAGGTTTAGATTGGAAAACCGAAACAAGTGCTATTCTTATACCTACCGGTAGTTGGCATTTCGGCTTTAACGTAACAAAGAGATTTTTGTTATTTAAGGATCAAGCTAATGTTGCTATTCAAAGATAGGAAAATTACAGAAGTGAAAAAAAGGAGAAAATCAATGATGTTTGTAAATTACTGCAAAAGCATTATATAAAAATTTGGAGGGACTTGCTGGATTCAAGTTTTTATTATACTGCTGAGCAGGCCTTTTTTAATAACATCAATGACCATCAAAATAATAACAATCACTGTGCGTGCGAAAGACTTTTTTCCTCCTTTTGCATTTTTGTGTTTTTTTTTTATTATAGTAACAATAATTACCTAAATTTTAAAAAATAAATAAAAACAAACACTTATTATTTTTTAACAGTCTGTATCTAAATATAATGTTAGTTAGGTACAAATCCCGCTATATCCGTTAGTAGTTAGAATCAAAATCCGTTAACTCCAAAAAATATTTACCAATTTCGCCAACTCTATTCTAGAAACACAAAAATTTCTCTTTACTTAGGATTATGTAAGAAAAAGTTTAAAAAAAAAGTAAAACTATTGAATAAAATAATTAATGTTCTTTAAGAAAAAAATTAAATAGCCTATGAAATTTTTGTCTGTATTGAAAACAAGTTTTGCATGGATATTGGAACTATATGACTCAAATACCCGAAATCTGATACCCAACTTGGTTTTGGAAATTGGATAAAAATTGAATAGATTTCTTCTGTCATACGTAACGAAAAATGATTTTGGCAGTTTGCTCTAAAAGTGCATGAGATTGTAATAAAATCTGTATATCATATATAATTTTACTTTTTTTACGTATGAAATTAAATATTACAATGTGTATTTAATGTTCTTTTAAACAGATTTTTAAAAAAAATGATACCATATTTTGAGGAATCAAACAGAAGACTATATTAATTATTGCAAATAAAATATTTTGTGTCTATGTAATGTCATATCCCATACTATCAACATAAATGTTTTGCGTCTATGAAAGAAAGTATTTACATTCGATTTCTTCAGAACCCACGGGAGAAATAATTTGAAATTCGGTAAAGTAAAACATTTTATTAAACCACATATTCAGTATTAGCTAACTTATTAAAATATTTATACTAGAGTTAACTAGGCTTAATACAGAGGTTTTGAAAAAAATATTTAATTGTATTTATGACGTATGATAACATTTGAAAGTGTCTATTATCAGGAACGCAAAAATATTTATTCACATATGTGCATAGTTAAAAAGACAACGAAAATACGCAAAATTACAGTTTTTCCCACCGCTCTCATTTCTGAAATTACTGAACCAAAAAATAATGAAAGAAACAGACTTGGTAAAATTTTACTAAAAAATTAAAGGAAAATTATAAAGATATCTTATAATTTTTTCATATAATTATTTTACCATTGTGTAAGATGTGCTACGAAATAATTAGTATTGAGAAAAAATTATTGGCGAATAATTTAATAGAAATGCTCTATATAATTAAATGTTTATAACTGTTCAATAGATGATGTAGTATTATTTATACTTCCTATAAGTTCTTTACCATAACCTAGGTTTCGTTGTATTACAACATCTTTAGGTTTATTAGGTATTAGCAAAGATTCTTAATTAAAATATTAGCAAAGAATCTTTGGTAATAGCCTACTTCAAGATGTTGTAATACAACGAAACCCAGGTCGTGGTAAAGAATTTTAAAAGTGTAGAAATAATACTACAACACTTGTTTCATTTAATTGTGTTTATAACTACCTGAATGTGTATGGCGTTAGTTTAACTTGTACTTGACAAGTTTTTTGAATATCGTTTAATTGTTGCATGAGGATTACAATTTTTTTTACAATTTTTACCCAATCGAAGAGTTTTCCATTTCTGAAGCTTTTAATTACTCTAGCAGAATTGTCAGCGATGCGTTATAAAAACTTAGAGATCAAAACTCGGCGAGAGAGATTTGTATCGATCTATGCATTTAAAATTTTCTGTTGTAACTTTTTCAAAATCTCAAATACTTAAGAAACTAAATATTATTTCATACATTAGTCTAAATAAAAACAAGTACTATTTAAAGAAAACTGAATTATTTTCGCGACATATATTTAAAAAAGTAAAACATGAAAAATGAGGATTTTTTTATCCGTCTGGATTTTTCCTGCGGAAATTTATCACAATAAATCATTTCCGTCAGTCTGTGTTTTGATATATTCGTTAACAACCTGCAAACCTTACAACCTGCTGTTTACAACCTGCAATTACAACCTGCTTTATGGGTCTTTATATTCATATTATTTATAAAAACATTTCACCAAATACAAATGAAAATGGCTACAGTCATTTATTTATTTACTTATAATATTTTATGCATAGTACATATGGCGGATTTATTTCTACATGAGCAACCTCTGCTAGTCAAACACAACAATTAGTATTGAAATTTAGTTGGTAGACTGTGAGAGGTTTTACAATGAAAATTCTTTAAAGCACATTAGACGAAAATTTTTTTTTTTAAAAATACAAAAGTATAAGTAAAACAAACTATTTACATGATTTTGAATGGGAAAGATACAAAAGGACAAGAGTCCAAAGGAAAATATTTCAGGACAGGCAGCATTTTTCTCTCGATCTTTGAAAATATTTAAGGCCGTGATTTCCCTGATGTCAGGATCCAGGTGATTCTAAATTTTTGCTGCATGGGCAGTGAAGGATTTTTCGTGAGGGGTAGAAGTATATTTAGCAATAAGTACGGTGAGTGACCTTTCAGATCGAAGCCCAAGGCCGTGAACAGACAAATCTTTAAATTTTCCACTAAGATAATTTGGGCTGTGAGGATTTTTAACATATTAAAACGAAGTGTAGGTATGTGAAGTTGGCGTTGATTACGCGTCTTCAGTCATTTGAGAAGTGACCTGTATTCAGAAATATGATCATATTTTCTGAGGCCGAAGATATTTCGGATGCATAAATTTTGAAGACGCTCCAACATGCATAAATATTCTTCATTAAGGCCAGAATAGCACACATAAGAGTGTTTGACAAAGCTAGATTTTTATTTTAGATGGTAGAAAATTTTGAAGACATTTCAAAGAGCGTGTCCGGTTGAAAACAACGATTAACATCATACAGAGATTTTAATAGATCAGGAGGCCCAGGTGTTTAACAGTTGATGTATATGGTCTTATTGTACTATTAAGCACTAATTTCAATAGACAAGGTAGGTTTATTTTAGAAGTTAGTCTTTGACTACCAATGATGATAGTTTGTGACTTACTTGGGTTAACCAAAAGATCCATTTCATGAGCCCCCTGATTAATTGAAGCGAGATCTCGATTAAGGATGTCGATGGTTTTTGATAAGGAATGGAGGTTCGAGTGCACATAGATTTGTAGGTCATCACCATAGAGATATTAATAGTTAGAAATATTTTTAACAACATTATTATATATTGAGAAAAGGACAGGAGTAAGAACCTTTTAGGCACACTATCTGTAAGATCAGTCCACTCAGAATACTTATCTGACGACTTAACACGTTGCCTGCGTCCATGAAGATATGAACCAAACCGCTCAAGTGAATGTTGGGATATATTAGGATATTTCAAGCGGGCAACAAGAATATCGAAGTCAACAAAGTTGAACGCATTGCTGAAAAAAAGCACAAGGAGAGTGACTTGTGTATTATCCATAGCCAAGCGTATATCATCAGTAACCTTAACAGGGGCAGTGTTCAGCTTTAAAGACAGATTGAAGTGGATTTAGAGACTTATGAGCATTGAAAAAAAGTAACGAGTTGACCATGAAAAATACGTTCTAAAACTTTGGATAGAAACTGTATAATAGATGTGTCTTCTTCTTTGATCTTTTCTTTTTCTTTGATCTTTTCTTTGAATCTGGTTGTTGAATCTGATCCTAGCAGCAGAAGCCAGACGCACCATATATCTGAGTAGTTCCCGATGATGTCTCTGAAAATATTTCCAGATATCGGTTCAAACAATTTTATTACACATTAACTGACCATTCTAGGCCTAACCGATCATTAAAGTGATAATTTATGTAGTAATTAATTAAAATTACCAATTGTAGAAGATTGCAACCTTTCAACACATATTTTGGCTCAATTCATTTGAATACACCCTAAAATATAAAAACAATTCCTCGAATTATTCATAATTTACCAACATAATATTTTAAGTCAAATAAATAGTCGTATATCTATACACAATTTTACCAATTCGGCGTATTTTCAATTAGTTTTTATTTTACTTATTTCTAGGTATGAAAAGTGGATCCTTACAAGAATCATTCTCGTCAATGTTTGAGTCCAATACAATTAGATAAAACCAGACGAATTAAAAATGTTGCGTATTTGGTGACATATTCATAAAATCGTATGTTGGGAAATAGTTCCCGGTAATAAAACTATTACCACGTACAATCAGTACTGCATTCAGCTTGGAAATTTGACACATCTACTCTACCGGATAGGTCCACATTACTGCAAAGTTCTTTTTTCTTCATAAATATTTCCACATTTTCCTTATTCATCATTTTTTATTATATTATTTCTTGTTGTATAATTAAATAATTTACTAAATAATATAGTAACTAAATAACATATAGTAAAAAATAATATTGTTTATTTGACTTTCTCCGAGAGTTTATTGATAAAATTCTAAATTATTTTGCTTGATATTGTTACGTAAATATAATGTGCATGAAAGTTGGGAAGGCAAAATACACCATTTGGAAAAGAAGAATTCACCGAAAATTTTCATAAATGTTGGGTCTTTTTTAAAATGCAATCATTTTGCCAAAAATATTGCTTTGAAATTGAAAAGAAATTGAGCCGAATATTTTAAAAAATGTAAATTTTTTAAACGGTGTAAATAGCCAGAAATATGGCTGACTCTTACTTTTATTATTATTTATTATGTATTAATATTTATATTACCTGATGAGCATTCCAGCTGAACTTTCGGATGACACCAAAAATATACCTGTATAAGCTTAGTTGCATAATATAAAAAAATCAAGCGATCCCACATCAATTTTCATCTACTATATCAGTTTCCGCAAGACGATTACTTTTAAAATATTTTATTATTAACATTTGTGTCCATACTCCTACTGATTCCTATTTGCTCATTTCTTCCATAAGCTGAGCTGCGTTTGAGTAAATTATATCACATGACGTCAGTAAAAGAATATTTTTGTTAATAAATTGAATTCGTGTAGTTGATTATGTTCTCCGCTAATGTTATTCACAATAATGTTCGAACTATTCAATCATGAATGATCTACACGGGTAATGTAAATGTAAATTTGGTATTTTTTTCTAATATGTAAATTATGACAAATACATTAAATATGTAATAAATTTTTTTTGTTGTTTAGAATGCGACAATTTTTATATTTTTACCTACGAAAAATAAGGACACAATGAGACAAATACACGTGGCAAGCGAGAAATTATTGTTAGCCTTTGTTTTCGCTAGATGAAATATCTATTTATACACGTACCTAAATAACACATCGCTTGATTATTTTACGGCGAGTAAATAACTTATCAGGTTGTAAGGGTTACGACAGAAAACGTAAATTCCTTTCAATGATTATTCAATAAATGAATTTGATATTTAAAATTTTCCTAATAACAACTTTTTCATTGTAATAATAAAAAAGTACTGAACCGTTGCTTGACTAATGCCGAATCAGACCTTGACAACAAATTCGTCCTCGAAATTACGCACATTCATTGCGAGTACTTTTTCCAGGATCATTTTATTACCCGTTTAGTGTGACAAAGATACGTAATTTTTTTTTATTAGTATCGCGCGAGTACAACATTCTCCATGTCAAAATACGGTTGTTTATTCGGGAAGGAATATTAATTATACATTATTTATGAAATAAGTAATAAAAACGGAGTACAAGGGTGATAGATATTGTTTACTTATTTGCGCATCTTGCTGTCTGTATTTCCGACTGAAGCTTTTTCATTTTTCCATATTAAAAATAGGTAGCGCTAGACTTTTATTAAGAATTAATGGTGGGACTATATGCCTAAATTAATTTAAACTTAAATTACTGCTAAAGTGTTAAAAATAGAATAACGCAAGGACAAGAAAATAATTAATAAAAAAATATTAATTCTTTTTGGAGGCATTAAATGTAAAGTAGAAGTAATGATGCACACGATCTTTTATACTGGTGAGGTAAATAAGGTCCAAAAACTCTTTTTTCTTATTCGCAAAGTAAAGGGCAAAATTTATAGTTAGTTCACGTTTAAAGCATTGAGATTGACGCAAGAAATTCAAAAACAAATTTTCTTTTATTATCGTAGAAAAATATCGATGCCAATATGCACGAAAAGTACTGTAAGCATAAATATTTTTTTTTCTATTGTGTTCTCTAGGTCGATCTGAATAACTGGTTATATCAAATGATGTAAAAATAGGTTGAAATGCAAAATAAGTAATAAATAAAAATGTAATAAAATACGTTACAGTTTGAATAGTATTCATATTGTGCGATTTAATATTTTTCTGTTTCAATTTAATCAAGAATTGTTATTGCTCAAGACAAAAAGTGCGTGCAAAAAATCTTGCGCAGATATATATCTATATGTGAAACTTTTGTGTTATTGGAGCGAATTTATTGCTGTTTACATCAAATCAGTAAATAGCCTGATCACACGTGCTAATGAATTTGCTTTTAATAACCTAACTTGATATTCTAAATTATTTATATATATATATATATATATATATATATATATATATATATATATATATATACATATATACACATATACACATATACATATGTATATACATATTTATATATATATATATATATATATATATATATATATATAAATATATATGTGTGTGTGGTGTTTTTTTAAAGGTTAATTTGGTTTAAGGTATAAGAGCGATGCGGCTGGCTGGAATGAAGCACAACCTGGAAACCAATTCGCAACCACTTTTTCGAATATTTGTTGTCGCATATTGACAATAACGCAGCGAATGTTGTCTTTCAAGTAGTCCAATGTCTATGGTTTATCGGCATGGACTAGCGGGTTCACTTTGCCTCACAGACAATAATCGATAGGTGAGATATCTATCACACGGTTATGGAGGCTAATTCGCATGAAAATTACGCGAAATTATGCGCTCATCGAAGATTTCCTGCAATAAATTGATTGTAACGCGTGCTGTATAGCATATTCACTGACTTATTTGTGGATATTACGGCGCCTCAATAATGACTTATTTGTGGTAACGCGTGCTGTATAGCATATAGGATATTACGGCGCTGTATAGCATATAGGATATTACGGCTGTATAGGATATTACGGCGCCTCAATAATGGACTTATTTGTGGTAACGCGTGCTGTATAGCATATTCACTTACTTATTTGTGGATATTACGGCGCCTCAATAATGGCAAATGTTTTGTCTTCACTCCAAATCCGGAAGTTTTGTTTATCGACGTAGCGATTTAACAAAAATGACGACGTAGCGATTAACATCGCTGAAAAAATTACTATATGCCTAAAATTGTATTTAAACACAAATAGCCTATACGTAATATATATATATATATATATATATATTTATATATATATATATATATATATATATATATATATATATATATATATACTAAGATATTTTATTTCTATTATCCAAAAATATTTCTAAATTAATTTGAAAATAAAATATTTGTATAACAGATATTAAACGTATTGATTATTGAAGAAAAAAAAAATATGATATCTTTTCATCTGATTTTCGTGCTTTGGCAACAAGTGAAATTATAACTGAAATTTGCTTTCAATCGCCCTTATAAATATTACTTCTTAGATAATATTATTAAAAAGGGATGAATAAAACTCTGAATGTGAGGGATAACACCGAACAATGCAAGGTTTGCATAACTTTCTTTAAATTTGCATATGAATTACCACAACTCGCCACATCAATACATTGAAGGTAAATAATTATTTGACAAGTTGGAATAGTCAACAGAATAGGTTGATTAAGATTCGATTCCTGTAACATAATTTAATGTATCTTTCATTCGGACTAAAGAGAAATTTAAAAATTTAAAGGCACGTTCCCGATAAATTGATTTAGGAACCTACATTTATTATTTCGTCCAGATCATTCATTCTAGGAATACATATATTATCTCAAAAACTATGACATAAAAAGTTATCTTAAAAACTTTGCGTGAATTTCAAAATTTTGTTTTTCAAATTCTGAAATTCGGTGCTTTCAAAAATTAAGGGATGTTGCCATATTCTTTTGCTTTTTTTTCAGTGTAAGTCTGAAGATATAATACTTACAATTAAAAAAAAGATATTTTGGAGACTCTTGCAACTGGCAATTATAAATAATATGTTACAATATATTTTATAAATTCGATTATTTAATGTGTCCTAAGATAGCTTATAACCATTAATATAAAAAATAAAAAATATTTTTGAGCGTCAACTATGGAAATATATGTGTGATGATATGCTTTATTGCTGTGCCAAATTTCAAGTTGATATGTCAATTAATCTGAGAAAAATGACTATAATAAATGAGTACCTGAAGGATTTAATATTTTTTTCGTTCTTAATTTGGAGATATGGTGACCTTAAAATTGATAGACATGAGGAATAAAATGAAAGAAAACCAAATTTTAAAACAAATGTTTTTATATATTATAAAAGTAAGTTTTTTATCAGATCTGTCTTTTTCTTACTAAACACGTCCCCTTTTTATATTTCTTTACATAGAATTAATGATATCAAGTACTCTTTCATGAATAAAAAAATGTCTAACGTTTGTTTCTATATTCGTAAGTATATAGGCAGAGAAAACTAATATTTACAATTTCTCTTTGTTATTTAGTAATAACAAGGATTCAGAAAAGTGGATGCTTTGTTACCGTAAAAAATAGTGACAGAGTGATGGGGAAAGATTAAAAGAAAATATTTCTTATGAAATTGTAAATGTAGTGTTGGAAAGGTATATGATTTTTTTCATTTAAAACACGCACGAAAACCTAATACAATATGTATTATGTTCTAATATTAACTCCGAGTAACTTCTTAGCTAAAGTAAATTCAGTTCTTTACGAACATTTATTCTCGTCCAGTTTACGCTTGTTTAATTAGTATTTGTTTGAGAACAATTTTATTAATAGTTTACTGCATCAATAATATGTAAATATTTTCTCTACATCTTACGAGTAAGGAGTTTTCAATTTCATGTGGGGTTAGTTTATCTTTGTATTATATCTAACGTTCTTGGCGATAAGGCCGATTTCGAATCTAAGGTTACACTAATAGTACTCTCTAACTAAGCACTATATTAACTTTTACATAATTTAAATAATGCCCTTGGATTGATATTTTTTTTATTTGAAAAGAATTCAAATATTTTGATTACGATATGTAACGTAAATACTTCTGACGAATAGAGGTGAAGAATTGAAATGATTTAATTAAAATAAATTGTATTATTAGTAAAACCCGCAAAATTTATACACGTATATTATTAGATGGAAATATTTCACTGTCTTGCATTAAATACAAAGAGTAAGTGTGAACTAAATTGTCACACTTACAACTGTGCAGTTTAATTACACAATTTGAAAAATTTGCCAAAATAGCTAAAATTACATACAGTTTTTTTTTTGATACCATAGATTTGATACCAAAATCGGCCCTTTTAAAATAAAATATTTATTCTCGACTATCGCCACTAATGTAGGATGTTTGATTAATATATTTTATATAATTAAAAGATCAGTAAAAATTATATCTCCTGGATCACTGTGTCTTTTTATTTACCGCCGTACACAATCAAATATAAAACTCCCCCTGAAGACATCGGTATAATAGAGAACTAAATACCGATGTCCAAATAACCTCCAACTTTGCAAAATTTTAATAACTTCAAAATTTTAATAACTTAGCTTTCCGCTTTCTCATATTTGTGGATCTTATTCCGAACTTACAACACGTAAGTTGTGATAAATTACATATGTAACATTAAGCTAATATGAAATATTTCACTTGCTCATTCATTAAATTCGATGAACATACAAGAAAAAGTTATTTGTAGCAATCGTGTTTTAGTATCACATAATATATTTGTTTTAGGATATTAAATTCACCTAATATGAATATATGCGGCGCGATGGATTAGATTATTTCAATAGCATTTGAGAAGTTTAAACATTTAAGTTCACTAAACAAAATACTTTATGTTTTTGCATATAATATTTACATATATAGTCTAAGTTTTTCCATATAAATTTTACATATATATTAGTCGCAAAAATATTACAATTATATTAAAATTTTAAATTTTTAATTTGGTATATTACAATTTTGATAATATTACTTTTTTATATTTAAAAAGATAAAACAATTTATTACTGATTTTAATATTTTTTCCCGCACAAATTAAAAAAAATAATGTACGCAGGGTATATGGATTATGGGAATAGTTTACAGTTATGTATAACACTAGGAGCATAAATAACAACAAATAAATTTTATATTCAAAGATTTATCTAAGTTTTTTCGCTTTATATTTATTACAAGCTGTTGAAAAGTTAGGAAAATTGCTATTTTCGTATTCATTGTCTTCAATCAGTTCGATATATAATGTTTAAGTTTTAAACTAAGTTCCCGCTGAGCTAGAGATTTAAAACTTTAAATATAGTTCGGAACAGAAAAGTAATGCAATCTCGATTCTACTTGAAATAGAGACTTGGAATTTTTCAATATAGCTTAGAACCGAAAGACAATGTAATATTAATACGGGTTTTGTGTATTTATTTTTTAGTCCGGTACAAATTTTGCAAATGGTTTTAAGCTAACTCCCATTAAGCTCGAAACTTTAAACGTAGCTCTGGACTGAATGATAATGCAATTCAGCATGGTCTGGCTTCTTGTCTGAATATTTGTGTGCCCGTTTGGCACAATAAAAATGCCTGTACTAGGAAAAACGGCCAAAATATGCAAAACTGCCAAATTTGAGTCCCGCTAACATGTTTAAGGTTCCGTACTTCATTTGGAGTTATGTTTCTGTATTCATCATAAGTCATAGCTAAAATAGACTTATTAATACGATAAATTTTCAATGATATCCAATGTAATTATTAAGAGAATGTATATACTATCTAAAAACTATGACATTTAACGTAATCATTAAAATTTTCTTATAACCTTTGTATAAATTTTTATTAATCCTTTTCTTCATAATTATAAATGCTGTACTTTCAGTAATTATAGGATCTAGGCATATTCTTTTATTTATTTTTCGGTATAAGTACCTAGAATTTTTTGTAAGCACCTAGAATTTTATGTAATTTTACCAACAATTATGAAGAAATATATTTTGGATGCTTTGCAACTGTCCATTTCAAATTATTTTTAACAATATATTTTGAAAATTACCTTTTGATTGCCTATTTGACCAAAAAATACTTTCTGTTCATTAAGTTTTATATATAAATATTTTTAAGTGTTACTTATAAAGATATATGTGTGCTTATATATTTTATTTCTGTTCATATGTTAATTAACATGTCAAATAATTTCTGAAAAAGTAAATGAATTTATTAAAGGAATACCTTAATGATTTTATAACTCTAAAAATTAGTGGATACGTAGAATTAATCGAAGTCGAACACAACATTTTTGGAATAAAAATTGTTATATTATAGAAAAGCAACTTTGTGTTCACATCTTTCTTTCCGTTACTAAATACATCCTTTTTTATTCTATATACTACTATTTAAAAAAATTACTTCTATTTAAAAAATAGAAGTAATAACGGAAAGTGCCTTTTTATGTACAAAAGTATCTTTAAGCTTAGTCTAATACTAATTTCTGTATTTCTAAGCATATACGAAAACAAAACTGAAATGTATAATTCCTCTTTAGCATTTAGTAACAATAAGTCTTCAGTAAAGTGTATATTTTGTTACCTTAAAATAAAGGTAAAATGCTAGGGAAAATATCTCTTGTAAAAAAAAAAGTGTTGTGATGGAAAGGAATATGATTATTTCCGAGAAAATGGTATGTGATTATCTGCGAGAAAAAATATTACCCAATACAAAATATATAAATAACATACATCCAATACAACACTTCTTAGCTAAATTAAAACCAGTTCTTTAGGAATATTTAGTCTCATCCAGTTCTGTAAGTAATTTTTTGAGAACAATTTTATTAATTGTTTACTGCTACAATAATACATCTTACGAGTAAATAATTTTCAATGTCATGTGAGGGTAGTTTATCCCTTAAGGAATATAACATTTGATATTATTTAAAAAAAACTCTGAACCATAATGTTCAATACCGCATCATTCATTAAGTAGGACCCGCAAACATAATTTCTAAACTTTTTGTAGCAAATGTTATAGAAAATAAGAGAGGAATGAGTTGAATGTAAATCTGAAAGGTCATAAAATACTCGAGAATTTGGAGCTTTTTTCATGCGTAGTTAAAACTAAAGAAAATTGTACCCACCAAAATGTTTCTAATTGAAATAATTCACCTGAAACAATTATATCGTTTAGGTTTAAGTGTTATGTTTTGTAAGATATTTTATAAAACTGAAATATACAGCAGCATATAGAAAATTTAGTATAAATTAATAAAACTTTTTAGCTTTACCTCCCGATGTCTTATAATGTTCCTGCCTTGTAAGAAATTTGGGTTAGTTTTTTCAATTGTTGTTGTTCAGAAAATTGAACAAAATGGGTTGTTGTTCAATTTTCTGTCAGTTAATGCAGAAATTTTTTAAATGTAATTGAAACGAGCGCTCTTAGAAGTTATAAAGTAATTGAGTTCAGAATAGCGAACCTATCAAGGATTACAAATAATTTAATTCCAACTTATTTTGTTTTTCTTCGAAGGAAATACTTCAAAATTTTACAATTTTCTCGGTACCTAGGGTGCCAATTTTTAAATTTTTGTAGAGAAATTAACTTTTTGTAATATGTTGACATAAATATAGAATTGTGGAAAAAATGTAATGTTTAATAAATTTTTATGATAATATGTGATTTCCTTTTGTTTCGTATATTGCTTCTTTAGACTGTATAATGATTACCAACGCATTCAGTTTTTTTTAGAGAATATGGCACGCAATATTTTATTATTTAAAGTCTTAGGAATAAATGAACGGAGCAAAGAATATTCTGCACTATTTATAATTCTTGGTAAACGATTTTTATTAACTTTTAACAAATAGATTACTTACATATTACATCAACTTTTATTTTATTTGGTAGTTTATACGCGCATATAAATAAAAAAAATTATGCAGTAAATTTGATTATTTTTCATTTTAGTTCGTTGTAAATTAAACGGAACTTTTTACATTTTTGGGCATAACCGTAAAAATGATTTTAACTGTAGTGTGATTTACCGTTATGTCAAATTTAAAACTAGTTTCAATGCTTTTTTAACAAAATGACGACTGTGTCATAATTTAAAAAAAATTTAAAAAAATTTTAAAATGTCATAATTTTTCCCAATGCAAAGAGCAATTTCCAAAGCACAAGTTTGAACAAGTTATTATTTATTTTATACAGAAAAACGCTTTAAAAATATTTGCTACCTTTTTTAAAATTTTTGGTGTTTATTTTTATTTGCGTATAAGCAGTAAATTGTTAGTTCCAGCTCTTCAGTCTTGACGCTATGGGCATACTTCTTGGCGCCTTAAAGGTATTGTCTACCTAAATTAGGGGACTTGAAGATCTGATGTTTTTATATTATATTATAGTATTGTGGGTTTTAAACATAACACTTGTAGAAAATTCCGGGCGCCAACTACTCAGTTTTAACGCTTTGGGTGTACTGCCTACCTAGATCCCGGAACTTGAGGATGTATTGTTTCAAAGTTAATATTGTGAGTATTAAGAAAACACTCTTTCAATGAATTCCGGGTTCCAACTTCTCAGCTTTAACGCTGCAGGTGTGCGGCCTGCTTAAATTATAAAACTTGGGGAATTGCTGTTTTGAAATTAGTATTTTGGATGTCAAGCGAACTTTGGGTTCCAACTTCTCAATTCTGATGCTGCAGAGTATGTCTACCGAAACTGTGAAAATTAATGAATTTTTGTTTTTAAGTAGTACTATGGCTTTCAAGAAGGAATTCAAGATTTTTTCACAAAATCAGGGTACAATTATAGAACCTGGATGTGATGAGATGGGTCATCTCGTCGAATTTGGGCTCGTGAAAAATCCAGGATATTAATTCAAGATTTTTCCACAAAATCATGGTGTGATTATAGAACCTAAATATAATGAAATGGGTTACCTCGTCGAATTTGGGCTCGTGACATATCCAGGATATTAATAAGCGAATAACGTATATAAAGATATACAATGGCTTCAAGCACTGGCTAGGTGAAGCCAAAAGAGGGAATTTTATTTATATAAATGTACATTAATATATTTCGTTTCATTAAATGCGAAATTTCATATCATTATATGTTAGAATAAGAAAATAATTAAGATTATTTTTGCAGAAAATAAATGTCTAAAAATAAAAGAAGAGATAAATTTAAAAATTGCTGATTTAAATAACACGATTTTGTTAATTACAGGCTGTAAAATAATTAGGAAAGCCTTTACTTTATATTGCTTCACTTATATGTAATTTAATTAATTATAATTTTACATGCATACTTTTATATGTATATATATATATATATATATATATATATATATATATATATATATATGTATATATATATATATATATATATACAGATGTTAATAATATTTTATTTAAATATTAATTAATACTAAGCAATACACGTAGTTAAAAATACTAAAGTTTCACTATTTTATAGAACTAGAAAATAAAAATTTTCGGCAAATTGCATTTTACTAGTTGAATATTAATATTGATAAACTTATCTGATTAAGAAATATTGCATATAAACTATATATCTTGATGAAAGGGGTAAAATATCAGTAACTAAATGTATCATAAATGCATAATTTCATATTTTAAGATTATCGTCTATTATAACACAAGTACACTCACATAAGAAACCACGATATGTGAATATCGCCTTTATGAGATGAAAGATTCGCATATGAAAGATGGTCAGCAAGAGGAAACTAGGGCAGGAAAATAAGTAATCAGTTATGAGATGGAAAATTAAATTTATGTTTGAATAAATATTTATTCATAGAACCAATAAGTGCCACAAAAGTAAATGCTAAACTATACCGCTCGGTTTGTGACAAAACAAACCATTGAGAAAATATTTGCCCTTGAGACGCTGCAAAGCCTGCGCGAATATCTACTTTCTAGGAGATTATTTTATTACTCGTTCAGTGCGATAAGTATGTGTACATTTGCCTTATCAGTATTGGGCGAGTAAAACGTTTTCCATGTCGAAATGCGGTTGTTTATTCTTGAAGAAATATCAGTAACGCGTTATTTATGAAACAAGAAAGAAGGATGGGGAGCAAAACTGACGATTAGGTACAGAAGAATGCATTTTCATTTGAAACATTTTCATATTTTCATAGGAGAAAGTAAACTTTTTCTGCCCTAATGTATTTTAACAAAGCGGGCTGCAAATATTGTTTTGAATGCCTTAGGAAAATTTAAAATATGTGCTTTAAAATGATATTCGTTTGATTTATGTTAATATTCCGTAGATGTGGTTTGTCTTCAACATTTTGTGAATAAAAGATAAAAGGAAAATGATTAGCGTTTCCCTTTAGAATTGTGTCATTGGATATTTAGCTACAGATTTTCATTTTAAGGTCCCGTGCTATCACGAAAAAAAACAACCATATTAAGGTTACTCAAGTGTATGTCTGCCGGTCTCAAAGCCGATTTCTTTCGGAAACCGTTTGACATAAAAAATTGTTTGGCATAGCTATACATTTTATTAACCCGCATGTTTTGCTGTTCGTAATACTCTAAAAGTCTCGTATTTATACAATCATTTTATTTAGCAAATTAAATGCTCAAAAAGGATAAAAGAGATTTATAAATAGTAGCCAATATATATCACAAAAAGATGGCACATAGAAAATAAATTACACCTTGTCAATATTTTGAAATTTAAACTAACAGCGTACTAAATATATTGAGGTGCTCATTAAAGCTTCCAGGTTAGGAAGTGACGGGCGCAATAAGTGAAATTTCTTTACTGTTCCCACATTCTGACGAGGAAGATTTTGTTTATGGTTTAAGCGTTATTGAGTACTAATATTTTTTGTTGTTATTTGCTATCCGCTTGGAGTTGCTTTTTGACATTAATGTTTAGTTTATACCTTGAACGGTGTTAGTTTCTTTATATCTACACTATCTCTTCTCTTTATAAATATTAGAGGTATTCTAATATATTTTTATTATATAACACTTTTATTTCTGTAATAATTTTTGTACCGAAATAAGCATTGTCGAAATTGGATAGTATTCTCTTTAAATACAACGGGCGATTTTAATTTTCTTAATCTTTATTCATTCTACAATAGTACATATGGCACGTGTATGGTAGGAGACGAAAGTAAATAAGCTGAATAGTGATTCATTAACTTTAAATCTAGAAGTGTCGAAAAAAGTTGGAAAACTCTTATTATGTGTTCTGTAAAACTCACGATAATCAGATGGTAAGTTAGAAAATAAAACCAAGACAAAGTTAGAAAATAAAACCAACCAGTGAGTCTATACAGAAATTGAAAGAACGTTCTTGAAAATGTTAATATTTTTAACATGTTAATTTTTGTTAATATTGATTTTTCGATACACTAAAAGAACACTGGGTCCAAATTTCGTTTCTAAAAGTTTTAAGCTTATTACGTAAAATTGAATATAAATATTACAAATAATGTTTTCGATAAAGTTATAACAATATTACATTAAATAAAAATAAAAGAGAATGTTTGAAATCAAATATTACGTTTCTCATTTTTCATACGCAAAATAAATATTTTCAAAGTATTAATCGTTAACAGAAAGTCAGAAAATTACTGGATTGCGTCTAAGTTCTGAAATCATATTATTTCTGAACTCCTACTTTTCCACGATTTTCAACAAGCATTTTATTACTTAATTTATCGTTGGCGTATGAAATATTATTTTGTGCATGGAATATTTAAATGGAAATATTTCAACATGTTAATTTGATCATCAAGGAATTTTTTGCTTTAGCTACGACAGTACTGTTATTTTCTTCAATTATTTATACCATAATTTTCACTATTTAATGAATTGTTTAAATATATTAATTTCGAAAGTGCAATAAACTCATATATTAAAAGTGTACAGACTTTAGCAAGGGACAAATGAAATAACCGATTTTTTTAAATTAAATATTACCCCGCTCCTACTTCTTTTATTTAAGAAACTGTGAGTCAAAATAGAAAAAAACAGCATTACTAAAATTGTATCTATGTTTACCAAAAAATTATCCAAATGATTAAATCTCATGGTTTCGAAAAGTTATGCTATTTTATACCCTTGTAAGAGATTACAAAATATATTTACAAAGTGAAAAAGTATAGTGATGGTTATTGAGCAATAACGTACACCATCACATTTTCATATATGGGCGTAACCATTTGCGGAACTTTCATATTGCGAGTTCTACTTGCACTTTAAAAGTTTCATGCTTGTACTGGATTTATATTCACTAAATATTCCACTCGACTAGTAAATATTTTATTCAACCTTGATTTAATTTTATCTTTTCTAAGCTTATATACTTAACAAAGGAGTATTGTTTACCGTTTTAGGTTCCGTGTGTTATAAAAATATGATTGTATGTATACAGATACACACACTTCTAGCTGTATATACACACACACACACGCAAAAAAAGTATGTATATAAATATGTGTATGAATATATATATATATATATATATATATATATATATATATATATATATATATATATATATATAATATTACTGGTTTGCTAAGAGAATTGGGTACAAAGGCCTCTTTGTTTTCTTACAGTTTTATAAATATTAGTTATAAAATAATTGGTTCTTTTATTTATTTAGAATTAATTTAATTCACACGCTACAGAATATGCTAAAGAATATATGCTATAAACATACGTCTCATACTTAATTCTAGAACTTTATGCAATTACTGAAAATTCAATGAGCAAATATTATACTGATATAAGAAAAACTACATTATAACCTTTTCCAATGTTAGCAAATGTTTTATGTATATTGAAACCGCACGGAGCAAATAAATAATACACAACATCCTCTTTATTCTCTTTTTCCTTATATACAACATTCAATCAACTGTAAATACATGTATCGCCCATTGATGTTCAAATGAAACAATATTGGAAAGTTAATTTATTATATCTGTGATACATAACAAGAAGTATATGTTATATGTAAAATAGCAAATAAAGGCTCTTTTCAGTTTTCTCGCTGAATATCAAGCAGCGATGGTCGTTTATTAATGACAGCATTGTTTCAACACTTTATATTTTTATACTTTGTTATAATAATTTAAAATATAATGTGGAAAAATTTGTATGCCAACATTTAAGTGAGGGCTAACGCAATTGAATAATCATTTCAATTTTTTCTTGTCGCTTTTCACGTAAATTAGCACGAAGAATCCTTATAACATCGTCATATTCATCAGTCCATCGGCCTGTCTGTCACAGCTTCACACTTTTTACAAGTTAGTGAAAAATAGAAGTTATAATTGCCATTCTTTTTAATTGGTATACAATATGTCGCTCACTTCCGTTTAATTTTATCAAATAAAACTTAAAAATTTGAAAAAAATTTAGTTACAAGAATTTTCGATTGCAAATATTTGAGTTAACTTGAATTGATATACGCAGTATATAAAACTAACCTCGAAAGAACTTTAATGTGTCAAACAATAAGAATTTGCTATATAACTATATTTTCGTGGAAAATGATGAATTTTTCCTCTCAAACTGTATTGGAGCGAAAATCCTGAATACGTGTAAATTTTAGTTATAATCTGAAAATTGTTTGGTTATAAAGTTATTTTTTGTTAACTTTTGTTCCCTTCAATAAAATTCTGGAAGGAGACATAAGACACACATTTTCTTACCTATCCATAAAGTAATTTTTTTAGTTATTCACATAATTTTAATGAAATGAACGTCCACAATTAAATATATGCAACCATTTGAGTGGAACAAAAATATGGTTCCAGCCTTAACAAGTGAAAATTTAAAGGCTAACGATAAATGGTCGAGAGGAATAATATAGCGTGACTAATATATTACAAGTGAAGTGCTTTTGGTACTTTAACGTTAAAGGATATATAAAAAGGTTGAAGTACATCGATAGTCTGATATACAATAACTATTACATTGCATAACTTAATTAACATTTAGGCATAATTAATGTTGCTGTTATAATTAACTAATATTTTAATAACTAGGAGTATATGAGTATATGAATATATAACAAAATATGAAATGGCCAATTGATACGTATTAGTTTGATGAAAATATGGTAATGGTAGATTAATTTTAAGGCTCTAAATTAAATATAGTTTATGCTGGGTGGCCACAAATCTCTAAAACTTGGAACATATCAGTAAGGACATTATATACAAGGTTTATAGGCAACTAGATAAACTTTGCAAACTGTGATTGGTATATTGAAGGAAGCACCCTCATGGCCGATTACTTATCCGCTGATCATATTAAGTTTATACCTAGATTAAAACTTGAAACTAATTATTAAGCATTGTAGACTTAGCCTATAGACATGTAGGCAACCTTGACAGACCGTTTGTATTTATTAGGTAAGATTGAAGGAAAATTCCCTCGCGACCGATTACTCATCCGCTTATCAAACTAAATTAAGTATCTCTTAATAACTTCCGCCTCGAGCAAGGTCGGAGACGAACGCGACCTTCAATAATAAAGAACACAAGAGCACTCTTTAGATGTATATACGTAGTTAAATATTGCGTCAATAGTATTCTTCCCGAAAACAGAAAAAAACTATAGAAAAATAAAACATGTCGGTGTACTGATATTAATTAGCGACAGGCACCCCCCCCCCAAACGTTATGAAATTTTCCATGCAAATACAAGTATACTGACATTTTTTTAATTTTTTTCATTTTTTCTTGGCGTAAAGGCAGATTTCGAATCTTAGTTTAAGCTAAAAGTTAGGCGTTAACTATGAACTATAATAACTGACATAAAATCGAAACAATGCCTTTAGGTTTATATTTCTCTAATATAAAAAGAATTAAAATAATTATATTGCTGTATGTGACGATATGGAAATGCTATTTGCGATGATAGGTGAAGCATTCCAATGATTTAATTTAATTACAATAAGTTATAACTAGCGTAACAGGCAAAATTTATTAATTTTTATAATAAATGGAAATATTTTGCTATCATGTATCGAACACAAAGAGTTGATGTGAATCAAATTGTCACACTTACGGCGCAATAGTAGTTCAATTATTAAATGTTAACATTGAAATATTTTGGTAGTACTTCAATGTCAGTCAACAAATTTTAATTATAATGCGGAACACAAATAAATGCTTTTTTCTTGAGGTATACACAGTAGATGATTTTATCCTGACTTCTAGTTTTGGTAATGTTTATCGTATTTATTTTAACTGTGGGATGGTAAATATATTTAAAAATTTAATATATTTGGCATACATTTTTTAGAAATACATAATAATAAAATTTTTCTCAAATGAAACGTTGTGTAGCATTATTTCGGGTGCGCAATAAATTGCCCATCTGAAGATGTTGTCATACAACGAAACCTAGATTCTGGTAAAGAATTTAAATAAAGTTGAAAAAAAATTAATTAATCTTTAAAAACCTAAAATCTAAGTCTTCCCAAATGTACAATACGCATAGAAGTCCGAAGTTAATTAATATTTTACTGGAATCTTTTAAGTCGAACTTTATTAATAACAATCGATTTGAACTCAAGTAATTCTTTGAGTATTCAACACCTATGTGTTCAGCCAAAATTTCATAACATATCGCCATTAGACTTATTTACTTTAATATTGCTTTATAAAATATGTAAATCGATATATTTCAGGATTTTGACAAAACGTTTTTCTCCGTATTTATTTCTTGTGCGATGTTTAGTAAATTTAGTAAATTATAAATATAATCCACCTTATATCTATAAGTTACCTATTGCATATTTTATTCTGGTAAGAGTTTTGTTTAATAGATTTTTCACGAGATTATTTGTTTATTTTTACATTTCTAAACAAAATCTTTGCTCAAAATGCATTAACACTAAGCTAATATAGCTTAGTGTCAATGTATTTTTGATATAATATTTGAAATGTTATATAAATTCCTTGTTAAGCCATAATCGTTCTTCATTACATAATTTGTCTATAGAGACCTTATTTTTATATTTTTGTCGAAGTAATTAAAAACTGGGTCCGTTTTTATACATAATTTGAACACAAGTTTGTAACGAAGGCTTTTTTTTAACTTTTCCTTATCGCATTGCTTATGAAGAAGATGTAAGTTAAAATAGCGTTGTTAGCAAAGTTAATGAAATTCGTACTTATTATGTAAGTTATAAAAGTCCGTCAACATGTTTGGCTATTTTATTTTGGCTATAAATATAATGGCTATAAATAGGCCGGAGGGCGAGTTGCTTAGCAATATAGGTAAAAGCTCAAAACATAATTGTATAAGTTTTATTAATTTAATAATAAAAGTTTTATTTCCATTGCCAAAAAACTTAAGTAAACTCATATAAATATGGAGTTGAATTCAACTATTTTTTTCGGCGATACAGAAATTTATATAGATATCTAAAACTGCTTTTCAACTTAATTATGTGAATATTTAATTATGTGAATAGTCCATCCAAATTTATTTATAGGATATTTGTTCTAAAGGCACAAATATGACGGGAAGATTAACATATCGTCGTCTAAATGTGAAAGGCTTGAAAATATATGAACTTTAGTATAATTATCAAGTATTTTTCTCATTTGGGTTGTAACGGTACATGATTTTATTGAAATATTAGTGGTCGTATAAAAACCAAAACTTAATTTGCTAAGTTCCAACTAATTTTCAATTCTTACGGGTCTTTCCCACAAAACAAATTTTCATTATTAGATAGTTTAACTAACTACTGAGATCGATTGCAGTAAATGGAAATCTAAAAATCATCCGGAAATGTGATACACTCGAAATGTAAAAGAGGAAATAATTTTCATTAATATTGTCCAATAATAAAGTGTAAAATAATGTGTATTTCAATAAGAATGTTACTATGGACTCTTAATTATATTTATAACTTAACCAATTAAGTTATAAATATTATTAAGAGTCCAATAAGGCAAATTATTGTCCAGAGTCTAACTTTTGTAGTTCTTATACATTCGTAACGTCGTGTCAGTTATTTGACAGTCACGTGACGATAACAATCTTGTCTTGCCTGCTCTTCTGCCAGGACGGTATGACTTTAAGTAGAGTATTTCAATGAAATGTTGGAAGAAATAATAATTGCAAATATTCGATGACATAAATGTTTTTCAGCCTCACAATGCAACCTCGGTTTTCAAGCTTTCACTCGATTGTGGAATTCATCCTCACTTTTAAGGTTGTTAATGGTAACGTTATGGACCTTTACTTTTGTCCTATAATTTAATACAGATACTTGCAAAAACGGTGAAAGCAAAACTTCTAGCAGATCCAGGGTACACACTTTCAATATTGGATCTAGATTATGCTTGCTCAAAATTTTCTATCCAAGTTCTGCACCTTTTTTATTTAAAAAAAAAATGCAGAACTCAGAGAAAAAATTTTGAGCAAACACAATCTAGATCCAATATTTCCTCCAAGATGTCCACAATGAGCATATAATAAATAAATTGATTCGAGTGTATCCATTTATTTATTATATGCTCATTGTGGACATCTCGGAGGACGTCACCAACATCATGAGCACACTAAAAATCACATCGATCTTTTTATGAAAAAATAATACTAGGTTTACCGCATCAAATAATTTGAATAGCATAGTTACAAAGATTTTAAGTACCGATTTTCCATTTTATTCGGATATTCTATACATTCTGCCTAAATATTTTGTTTGTTTTGCCGGATGGATTCAATGTAATATTTATTTATTGACTTTCTCTGATAACGCGGTTATAATTTTGACAAATTATCTAAAAACTTAATCACCTTATTTTTTCACATTATTTCTTCAAGCCATAGTTTCCTCTGGTACATTTTTCTTCATGTTTGGCCTAATTGTAAATTAACCACTGATACAATATCTAATATACCGATATATATCCTTTTAGATTTCAATTTGTTCGCAAGATACAATGAAATGATA
This sequence comes from Druceiella hillmani, assembly GCA_039881145.1. NCBI lineage: Eukaryota > Metazoa > Arthropoda > Insecta > Lepidoptera > Hepialidae > Druceiella > Druceiella hillmani. The sequence goes on along the minus strand of JAYKKI010000004.1, from coordinate 18,139,221 downwards.
GTAAAATGCATGTTTTCTTTGCTTATAACTTGAACTGCGATTAGATTTGTGCAATTCTATATTATTTATCATTAATGTATACCGCATCCAAAACAGGGCAAATGCCTACCAAGAGTATATATAATATTTATAGAATGTATGTTTTCTCAGGTCGTCCGTCAACTTATGATATTCAAAGGATTTGAAGTCCTCACTGTCACCACAATGAGTTCTAACAAAACATTCCCTATTGTTAACATCAATAACGACCTTTCCCTATTTCGTCTGTCATTTGCTTTTATCAATTCTTCTTTGCATTTGTTTAGATTGATTATTAATCTGAACTTAATTTTATTTGTGTGCTGAGTTTTTTTGAAGTAAGAAGCTGTGTAGATTTCATCTCTTCTAGTTGTGAAGTAATATATTCACACGAAGTATAAAAATCTTGCGTTATATCTTCTGATTGGTGCTCAGAATCATTGTAATATTGGAAAAAAACCCTCTCACCCAAGTCTACACATTTAACTTCTGGAAACACGGTTTTATCTCATTTACTTACTGTTTTATCGACATTATTATAATTTAATCCTAATACGAAAGCCACAAGAGATAATTTAGTCCGGCTTGCGGTTTTAGTAAGGGCACAATTTATGTTTGATTTGAAGGTTTGAACTGTTTGCCTTGTTATTATTAGCTGTAGCAGGTGGTGAGAATATTTTGATCATATTATAATGTGAATGAATCAAAGTCGGTGATAAGTGTGCAGGTATTGCTGGTGATAAAGATAGATTTCCAGTTTCATAGATAAAATTTCGTTCCATAGATGCTTGTACTTCTTAAGTCGGATTAGTCACAACATGAATAATACTTCCTGGAGCCTCTCTTAACAGAGGTAAAGTTTTTACAACGGAGTATAACACGAAAGAAAGAAATGAATGGGTACCATAATCACTTTGAAAGTTTTTTAAAAGCAGAGGCAAAGGTTCAACATGTAAAGGCATCATAGGCAAAAATATAGTTTAGCCACGTCGTGATCTTATAAAAGATCTAAATTCAGCAGTTAGCGGAGCATATATCGGTTACAAATTCTACTGGCATAGGAGGTAAGGTATTTAATTTAGAGGCAACCTGTTCAAAAATTGAATATATAGTTGGTAACATAGATCCCACTATGGTAGAAGATAGTTTAGTAGTTTGCGAGAAAAAATCAAGGAAGTTATATCTTTTGTTATGATGAAGGCATTCACAGAAAATTATTTTGGGGCCCGTCCAAAACTAGATTATTTGTTAATTAAGTCTAAGTAGTTATAAATTCCAGTGTCGACACTTTTTCTGCAGTTCTATAAAGAGGAATCAATGGTAACTGAACGTCCCTGATCTAAATATTTTTGCAGAATTACGTGTAGTATATTTATTTACCTTTAAATTGCATGACAAGTATGCCATTATTTCTCGTAGAATGCAGATTTTTCCGTAAATCTTGATGAATCATGGCGTAGAACTAAGGTTTCTTGCCGACGTCTCTTGTGTAAGTGACATCATCACGAAGTATGTTGTGATAAGTGAGATCTCGATCTTCTCCGAATGTTATTGTTCTGATCCCAAATAAAATACCTAAATTTTAAATCTATTGGTCGTTTTTCTAATATTTTTGTGGTCTCTTTGTCATCCACGACACGAGCGATATCGTGGAGATAAAATCGACTGTATAGATTAAGTATCGTAACTGCGTCCATACAGACGTGCAACTGTATCAATATAGTCGAAATATATCAATTCAGTTTTGCTACTTTATTGATAAAAACGTACGCTTAAGTGTTCGGTGACGTAGACTCACAAATATGAGTTAAAAACTTATACTAAAGGATCTGATTTATATTTAAATTGAAGCTGTTCACGTTCGTAACTGTGCTGCACCGATCCTGCATTTTGTTTTCATCGATTCTGTATGCGTTTGTATCGATACTGTATCATGTTTGCATTGATGCTATATGACTCCTATATTAACGACCGCATTTCCATACCAGCAATACCAAATCATGACTGCGTGTGCTACCATGGGTAGCGATAGCATCGATTGAGTATCGCGAACTACTGTGTCACCGCAAAAAGTTGCCGTGTACTAGAGCTTTTAAAATCTTGTATTTGTCTAGTACCATTTGTGATAATTCTACGGAATCTTAGTATGTACTTATGTGTACTTTTATAAAGCTCAAAAAGAGAAATAGTTATCATTTTACTTTAATTTTACTACAAGTTCTCCTTCTTAAAATCAACACATTTAATTGAATGTAATTCCTTGGAAGGTGGAATATGAAGTTTTTACTCTGAAAAAAATCTTGATAGTCAGATTCCTTATTTCTTCCAAAAACTATGAAGATTACTGTACTTTGTGAGGTTGCATCAAACAAAGTTGCAAAGTGGAATTAAAAGTTATCGAATGAACGCATTTAAAATTTTACCATAAATTATTTTATCTCTATGTTTATACAAATAATTCACTCCAAAATAACCTTCAGAATAAAATGGGCGACGGCGATGCTTTGCGAGGTGATCATTTTTAAGCTCCAGATGGCGATAGAATCTCAAATAAGAAAGAGTGGATTTGATTTAGGGAGCGTTGACTGATTTTCTTCCTAAAAGTAATTAAACGTTTTTCGAAAAGTATAAGTATTTTCCGCATTTCGGCGACGATATGGGCTTTAGCCTTCAGTGTAAATGTTTTTCTTAGCAGGGAATAAGCATCAATAATTAAAGAATAATTATGTACTACAAGTTTACTTATGTAACTTTATATACATCCATGTGTATAGGTTTGCTTTTACGTATCGTTTCTTGGCTCAAGTGTTATAACTAATATTAACGCTGCATAAGTGATAACAAGTATTTACTTGTTTAGTTTTTAACCATGCTACTGGATACCATACGTTTTGATCATAAAAGGGTAATTACTCTTTGGTATATATGTGATAAGTTCGTGAATACATTCAGATAATAAATACTATTTGTGTTCATGTTATTACAAATATGTAATACTTTTTCATGAAAAATCATGAACATATTTTGATGAAAGGGAAAAAATACAAAATAATCGTGGTTTTATTTTGACTTAAGGTAATATTTTCTTGAAACGACATGGTACTAACTCATGAAATTTCAAAAAAAAAATATTTTATAATTTTTTATAATCTAGAAAATTCATTATATTGAAATTTCTCTGATCGTAAAAAAGAGGCATAAAACTATAGTTCTCCCAAACAAATATTTACACTGTTATAAGCGTGTGGATCAAAGAGAAATAATGGTACACTTACTTTTCACTTTTTATAGTTAGTTCCTCTCAGTCCATAGGGTGGACATATGGGGATATATTTATCAAATTCTAGTGATTATTAATTACTTATAGTAATTATGTGTATGATGGTATAGAAAAGTAATTAATTGTTACACAAAGTAGCAGTATATATTTTCATATGTTAAATATCTCAAAATCTAATATTATTTTTGTAAAAAAATGTTCTAAAAATAAATACAAGAATTATATTTTTGTCCAAATATTTGAATTAAACTTTATATTTTCTCGTCAGGTACTAATTCTACTACTCAATTTTGCATAGCTCTTTATATTTTTCATTAAAAACAGTTAAAATAACAAAAATATTACAGTTCCTCTTTATTACAGAGGTATCTTAACGATAATATTCAGTTAGATAATATAGTTTTGATCGATGTCATTACGACATATTGGCGAAAATTCATAAAGCTGTTGGATATAGTGAATGCCGTGGAATTCATCCAAATACATTAGGTTGCAATTAAGTAATAGTCGAACAAAGAATGAATTAAAATAAAAGTATTTCGAAGGGAATTTAGATAATCCTTACTTCATGAATGTCGTTTAGCGCGAGAAACCAGTAATATATGTGTATATATACATATATATATATATATATATATATACATATATATATATATATATATATATATATATATATATATACAATGATGGATGAAGTTATGCCCAAAAATTCGCCATCTTAATGAATACAGATTGATGGTTTTCAAATGTTAATAATTCTGTTTGTATTTCAATTTAATGTTAGTTAACGCTAGGTTATGTTCCTTCATTGCAATTCCATGAGTAGAAAAGGATTTTTAATCACTCAAGATATGAAAGAGTCGTAAAATTTGGAGGTCGTGTAATGTATGTAGAAGAAATAAGAAAATGTCTGGTAAATTGCTTGATTGAAGATCTAATTTTCCGACTACAAGTGTGTAATGTATTATGAACTTACAGTATTATGAACGAACATTTTTAATAAGTTTCACACATATCATTATTGTCCCTAAAATGCGGGGTGTAAATATTAAGATACATTTTTGACCTTGGCCACTCTAACGTTCTTTCATTTACCACTCTATCATTTATTATCGCACAAGTTTTTGAACGTTTCTAGAGAAAAGTGGACAAGTAAAGCATTTTTATTAAAATTTGACGATAATATTTTTTTGAGTCTTGTTTTGGCACTCGTCCAATTTTTGTAGCAAAAGATAGTAAATTATTAAAGGTTGGTAGGTTTAAATCGTTCTTGCGACCATTTTATATCAGCTACTGCATATAAAAAACTTAAACCTAAAAACCTCGCTCAAAGGGTACATTAGATTTATACTCTTGGACTAGTTAATAACTAATGATTTGGGATACGAAGATTCTTTCTCAATGAATGAACAAGCCCTTAAGGTTCAATGTTGTTTATAGTAATTATTTTAATCACCAATCGCAATATTTATATTTTATTAAATGTTTCATAAAGCTTAATGTTTTTGTAGTTTCAGGTAGTAATGGCAAAATCACGAGCATATAAAATGAAATAAAATCAGAAAATGATTTATTTTTAATATTTATCATAAACTACTTATTTAGTAATAAACAAATGTGTACGTTTAATTTGTAACATAATACTTGACGCATCGTATCTACCTTGTTTTAATTGAAACGTTTAACTAATAATACGGAAAAAATAAATTTTTGCTATCTTTTTTTAAGTTTTACAGCCGAAATACTTCGAAAAACACTTAATGAAAGATTCATTTTATAGTGCGATATTCATGAAAGTACATGTTTATTTACTTAGCAAACTAAAAAGGTCAATCAATATTGAGAAAGCCCTTAAATATTTTATCGAAGACTACGTTAGAGAAATATTATTCATCGGTGAACAAGTCGATACAATTCACTTGTGCCGACTTGTTCACGGATATTTGCTTCAGTTCATAATTAATCCCTAGCGTTATTCAACCACTTGTATGTATTTTTATTTTCCGCCCATAAGTTTAAAGAGACGTTAAATTAATTTCTTAACTATGCGTCACTCTACATGAAATGTACTAGTGATTTACTTGGCTATCTACTTTATTCATGTATAATTACCCAACGCATGCAATAACATTAATTAAAATTTATTTTGTGGTATTTTCGTCTATCTAATATTGTCGTATTTAATTTTTTTTACTCCGTAACAAAATAAACATTGCTTAGATTTTTGATATAAACTTAAATGTTATTTTGGAAACTTCCAGAATCGTCTGCAATGGTGAATATTTGGTTTTTCTTTATAATTTACTATATATAATTATATAATAATATATAATTATAATTTACTCTTCACTAATATTTAAAGTGAAAGGAGAAAATGAACGAAAATCGCATAAGCGAAAATAAATTTTCATTATAATTGATGGAAAAAGAGCAATAATAATTATTGTGTTATATGAAAATTTTAATTTGTGCTTCAAGAGAAAATACAAATTGGGAAAATATATTTCACTTCAGTCATATCACTTTGACTTATATTAAAATACTTTGACCTGTTTATGACAATTTATATAAATTATTTTCTGCGTTTTATAGAATTTAAAAAGTATTTTTGAAGTCATATTTTATAATATTTTGTAACATAATTTTTTATGATTCTGAATAAGTATTAGTGGTTTTTGATTGATGTTATCTATATACGTGTTTCGTTATTAAATTATTTTTTTGCAACGGTCAATTAACTTAAGTATCCGAGAACAAAACAAAATCGAAATCATATAAATTTTATCTCCTTTGACATTAATATAAAAATTGGTTTTTTAATTGAATTTGAATAATTTTTAGCAATAAATTAATATTGAATGGGCAGCGTAGTGAAAAACACGTAAAGAAAATCAAATATGTACATTACGGAAAATAAAATCTATTGATATGAAATAATATTGGAAAACATACCAATAAAACTTTTCAACTCATTCAATAAATTACTCAAAAAATTCGCCGCAGTGCACCGAGCCATATGACACAACTTGCTGGTAGCAGTTTCGTTCGAAAAGCGTTATTATCCTCATAAATGAAATGGAGCAACTTAATTGTTTTAGTTCCTTATAACGGGCGAACGAGGTCCAACTAAGTATTTTCCGTACAAACCCAGAAAATATCAATCTTCTAAATAATTAAGAAAATCGGAGAATTTATCCACTTTGTTTCGAAATACAAATCTGGTAACAAACTACTGATAAGTCAGTTAACCTTGAACTATTTTCCTTATTATTCTGAGAAACCACGTTAACTTGTCACGAGGAGACATTTCTGCGTTTGATGTGACGCATACAGAAGAAGAGTATTTACATAATTTTATTCAGGCAAATTGTCTGATGAGATAACATCGGATTCCTTTGTAAGGCTCCCTTGTTACGTAGAATTTTTTTTCTTTCGAAACCTTGAAAATGAGTGAATGCAAACTTACTCGTATGTAAAATAAGTTTAGGTCTTGAATTGCTTGTGTTTCAAAAAAAATATATTCTTGAAAAGGAGTTAATACGAACTTACACGGGTGATATTTAGGTCATGTAAAATAAGTTTAAGTCTTGTTTTGCGTGTGCTTCTATATTATGTAGGAAAAAATTTACATTTATTGCAACTATGTTGTAAATATGTAATATGTTTCATCTGCATTATAATGTAAATAATATGTAAATAATAATACACTGCTCCATTTAGTTAATCAAAATATGGAATTTTATAAAAACATGAGAGGTACATTTTGTTGTATGCGAACAAAGATAACATTATATTAAAAAAAAGGAAAAAAAATTGGATTTAATTAGAATGCTTGATATTTGATTAATATATTTTTTATAATAAAAAAAAATTAAAAATTATAACTATTCAGTTACTCTATCTCTCACTATATATCGTGCTACCGTGCACAATAATATAGGCAAACTCCAATGGATTGCCGATGTCTAAATTACCATAAAATATTGATATAATTTTTTATTAATAAATAGTATCAGTTTCTACCGATTTGTTCCAAAATTATCTTTTTATGCATTAATTTTAAGTTATCTCACAGCATTCGGTGCGATAAAAATTTCGAAACTAAATGTGTGCTTGAGCCGATATGTTTGATATCTTGACCAGCACTATCTATACCAATCGATAGTTTTTATAGAGGAAACCAATATTATTGGCTAGATATTTTTGGCAAATCTACTCACAATTAAATAAAACTACGTGATGTAGTATTACTTCTACTTTTTTAAAGTTCTTTACTATGATCTAGGTTTCGTTGTATTACAATATATTAAGGTAGGCTTTTACCAAAGATCTTTGCTAATAGCCCACCTGAAGATGTTGTAATGCGACGAAACTTAGGTCGTGGTAAAGAACTTAAAGAAAGTAGAAATAATACTACATCACGTAGTTTCATTTAATTGTTAATAATGAATATCTACAAAATTGACGCCAAATGTATTAAAATCTACTTAGATAAATATTTTTGTCGTCCCACCTCTTCAGTTAAAAAACTATCAGTTCACAATGACAATGCTTATTTATGAAATATTCGAACAAAAAAAGGTAAAGCTATTCAATGGGTATGAAGAACGAATCGAATTGAAGACAGTCATTCACTGTGATATTCAGTAATTATTAAAAAGAAAGAACAAAAACTAAAATGTAGGTAGGTATCTACACCACTTAAAATAATGAAATAAATGACAAACAAAACACTGTTAACTAAAAATTAAGGAACGATAAGTACTATAATTTGAACAAAATCTATCCAAAATCCATACCAAAATTAACTAATAACCTAAATCAGTACGTGAACAATTTTTTTTGAGGTTGGTGTCAATCAAGGCATGTTTTTTGTTTTGTTCTGGTACATACGTTTAACAGGTTTAAGCTAAATTTCCCATTTTTTTGCAATCTGATTATTAGTTTCTGAGAAATACGTGAACAAAAATAAAACATACATACGTAGGTACAAATACATATATACACTTATGAAATTTTGCACATTTGTTTAGAAGGCCTAATAGAACTAACATATTTAATATTTTGTAGTCCAAATAATATTACATATACGAGTATACAAGTGGATTTTATAACTTTCTTTTTTGAAGTCGGTTAATAAAATTATAACTTTCTTTTTTGAAGTCGGATATGGAGATATAGCATTCCATTTGTGTTCATCTTAGAAGGTCGATAATTTCGTATTCAGACTAACACCCGTCTTATAATTTGTTCATCTTGGGAATTGCTTTAAGAATTATTTTACATAATTATGTGATTCTAATTTAAAATTACGCTAGAGGACTTTAGTCAGGCATAGTGGCATTTAAATTCGAGTAGTATTTTACCATCTAATTCTATACACTCCGATTTCTCTCAATTCCATCTATATTCAGTTACGTTCTTAGTTTGACCTTGTCCTAGATTCTTCCTATTTGATAATCTTTGCTAAATTCGTTGTGTTTTTAAAAAAAAAACTCCGAAGATTTTACGTATCGGCTTTCATTTCTCAAAATTAATACGTTGCCATTGACTGAGAGCAAGTTTTTAAATCTTTCAATTAATTTGAGAATGTACTTCATATTCTTTTTTACTTATCCTGAAGTACTTAGTATGGTTGGGGCTGACGCTTTACCACAAGCAGACTTTAAAAATTAATTTGTTTCCGAAACTTTTTGTTTGTTTCTTTCTTATTACTTTTTTTACACTTTCATACAATCAACACCATTATCAGCTGAAAACGTCACTTGCCAAAATAGATTTTTCCTATGAAGATGAAATCGGTTCTGTCCAAATCTAACAACTTCATTTGCTAGATCATTTGTCTACCTACAGAGGGGTGGTCTCATTTTGGGTCTTCCGACGCTTGGTCGCCACTCAAGAATTTGTCTTTTTCAGCCGTCGGCGGTCCTGCATAGTATGACCTACCCATTGCCACTTAAATCTGCCAATTTTACAAGCCATGTAGGTGACCTTCGTTTTCTTACAGATCTTCTCATTATTGATTATGTCTCTTAGAGAAACTTTGAGTATAGTTCTTTCCGTAGCTCACTGAGTAACTCAGAGTCTTTCTGCGAGACAAATAATAAGCGGCCATGTATTATTTACATACCTATGTCATCATTGGCAACACACACATGTAGAAAATGTTTATCTTCAAACACTGAACAATAGCCGAGTTGAATTTTTCGATTATCCTCTTTCGCAATGTTGGATTTTCCTAATTCGACAGTTTACACCAAGTATACATAAAGACCAGAAACTTCAAAAGTAGCATTCCCAACATATAAAGATAAAGATAGGAAACGGATATTAAAAATGATCTCGGTTCTCAATATTAATGGATATTAAACGGAAAGTTAACTACCAGATTAGTAAAAGTCATCAAAAGAAACAACGAAAATATCACGGTTTTACTTTCCTAATTTTTTTCTGAAGGAACCTGAAAAATTGGTACTTACTTGTCATATTTTGTAGAAATTAATTAAGATCAATCGACAGTGAGAGGAGCCATGATAAGGGAATTTCAAATTTGATTTCGGATAAGAGAGTAATGTCAAAAAATAATTAGTTTTAATTAAAAAAAAATGTAAGAATATATACATTAAAAAGGAAATTATATTTATTTCTTTATATTATGTTTAGATTGTCAAGTGTGTTCAATATTGCAATAACTTTCAGATAGTGATAGGTCACAATAATAATCATATTTTGCCTTAATAAAACAGAAATTACAAGACATTCAGAGGGTGAAAGAACTACAATAAGACGGTTTCAAGTTTTTAATTAAATTTACCCAATAATATTTCCAAATTACGCGTTCTTGCAAAAAAGTAAACCGACGTCAAATAACCACCGAATAAGAAGTACGAGTACTTATTTGGATCTACAGCGGTATAAAATCGTTTCCGAACCTAAATAGATTTGCAATATACTGATACTACTAGAAATTTCTAAAAACGGTGCCAAGTCCACGCGTATCTACTCTCTTACGTAGATTCACAAATATACACACATATATGATGCTACATTACACTTATACTTAGGGTATTCTATGTTACCCAGTACAGGTATTCTATGTCAGTGATTCAGGTTTTATAAACCTATACATTGTATATATCTGCCCACCAATGCACTAGTATACACACGTATTTAACTACCCAGTTATATGCGAGTATAAGCTTGCTACAAAAGTGGGGATTTCTCTCAATAAAATTTAATCAGTTTATTTAAGTCGCTATTATTATTAAGTCGATTAGTTTAGTGTATCGATGACAATTCTGGGAAAATGTATAACTTTCTAGATCCTTTTATTTTTATACTAACATACCCGACGCTTCTCGTAGAAACATATTTCACAAATCGGGTGTGTATAAATTACCTTTCTGAATTTAAAAGTTTTTTGAGGGAAGGATTTTATTATACAACAGATGATAAGCTAAAATTTCGAAAACGATTAAATGTAACTAAGCTAGGTCTTTGATCAGACTTAAATAAATAAGTGAAGCAAATTTCGTAGAAAACTTACTTTTGTTTGAGCTTGGGGATCACCTCTAGCTCTTTAATGTTGTAATCAAATTGTTTTTTATGACACAGAAAACAAGTCATACAACTTTACAGTTAATAATGTTTAGTGTTCCATACTTTTATTTTAGTCATATCAAAGTCTCAATCTGGTGACCTATAATTATTTTCAAGTTTTTAATACATGACCGATTTAAAAAAAATATAATTAGAAAAGTTTCTTTACCTTTATATTTTTTTTAAGTTTTTGTGGTTTTTGTTTGCTTAACTAGAGTTTTTAGTATTCATTCAAACACTGGAATAACTTCTTATTGCATACTATATGAACTTGGAACCGACATATCCTTACATCTCAAGGTTTAGTATGTCTGCAGAATCCCATGTGCAGTAAGAGAGTCTCTGCTTGAGACCTACAATACTAATTTAGAAACTGTAAATCTTCAAACTCTTAATGTTAAGGCCGCCAGTACATTTGCAACATCAGAATTTATAACTTAAAGGTTGAACATATACTGTTATATTGTCATGGTGACTTAATACATCTAGCAAGTTTCATGGCAGTCGGTTGAGTTAAGGAGTTGAAAAATCCATCGCAAGATTTGAATCAGGAACAAAAGACTGACCGCGAAGCAAAATAAAAATGTTTGAAAATATGACTTATATGCCTTTACGTGTACTTATGTATACTTATCTAATTATTTAATTTCTTACTACTTTCTTGCAATCAAGACATATCAAATGAGTACTAACTCGATGTATTTAATCCTCATTATTGAAGACTCACGAACTTCTGGTGGCACCCTAATTTTGCTAAAGAACAAAATAAGGGTATCTTAGGGCTAGTCGTCCTTGGTCGTGTCTTATTAGATTATCTTTTGACCTATATTACCCAAACTCAATTACAGTGTCTGCCCTGTCCAGTGTTGAGGAATTGAAAGGGTTATTTTTATGTTCCCTTATGAAATTTCAATCACATTTTAATGGGATAACATTAAAAAGATATGCTTCTAAATAAAAAACAGAATCATTCAAATTGGATAATAAATGCCGGATATATAAGGAAATATAACTAAAATGTTAAGCACTTTCACGAGTAAAACATCCCATGCTTTTGCATTCAAATATTATATTAAAAATAACATGACTTATATATATGTTACATAATAGACAGAGGAAATTAGTTAGATATATATTTTTTTCTTTTTAGAGTTTTTTCTTTTTTCTTTTAAATTTTTAAACTATTAAATTATTTTCACTTTGTTTAGTCTCATATTAAAGGAGTGAACATTGTTTTGAATTTGCTTTATATTATAAAATTACTTTTATAGCGTTAGAAAAAATTTTGCACACTTCAATTTGATAGAGCAAACTAGTTGATTGGTCTAAGTTATCTTTTGTTGATTCGGTATATGTAGACTGAGCGCGCATTCTCTCCATTTATGTCAATGCTTCAATGTTCCGATAAGCTTGGAACAATCCGGTCCTTCGATATGATTTCCAGTTCTATTTCATTGAATCAGTTTGATGCTACCATTTTATTGTGTTGCCATCAGAACTACATACAATCAATAGGATTCATGTTGACATTAAAATCAGAAATCCAAACACGATTAGGATACATTGTCCCGTTATCGAGTTTGGTGTTAACTTCTAACACTATTTCATTGAATCGATCTGATGGTACCACTTTATTATGTTGTCATTTGATCTATACGCAAACGCCAACTTTCATGATATTACAACAATTAGAGGCCCAAACACAATAGGAAAATTTGTCCTGTTATTGACTTCAATGTCTAATTTCTGATTTTATTTCGGTGAATCATTCCAATTGTATCATTTTATTATATTTTCAGTAAAATTGCACAAATACCCAATTTTCATGATGACACAAAAATTAGAAGTGAATTAAAATTAGTATCGTAGATTTCATTATATAGTTGTTTTGTTAGTCACAGATTGATCTAATAAAAGCCTATTTAAACAAAAGGTTTCCGAACAATTTTAAAAATTGGCCGGGTTATAAGCATTCAAGTTATAAGGATAACTTAATGTTTCGACAAGGATGAAAATAGTGAATTATAGCCATTTTCAATAATGCCCATTTTATTCTATGAGTGTGAAAAAAACTAGAAAACATTTCCACTTTATCCCTACAATTAGATTTAAAATTTGTGAGTCACTTATTTTTTAATAATTATTTTGTTTACTACTGGTTTTAAATTATCTTATTTTTTTACAATATATTACTAAAAATAGCAAATTTTGAAATGGTCAACTACTTTATTCCAGAATAAGAAAAATTTTACAATGTGTTTTAATGATATTTTGTATTCTTAAACATTTTATTTTGCTTCTTATTGGTGACAAAAATAAAGAACCCAATGTTTGCAACGTTTAATGAAAAAATAATAAAAAACTTACTTTCGGGAAAGGTGAGACCTAATGTTTGCAAATCGTATTTTGATTAAATAGAATTTAAATACCTTATAAATTGTTCATAAGCTTTTATATTTCTATTTTCGTATATTCGAATATTTTATTTTCGTATATTCGAATATTTCGTCTGCTTGACAGTTAAAACTATTTTGAACGTAATGTGTCAGCCCTCTCGTAACATTCGCTATCGACAGCGTGGACTAATATGTCGTGAAATAATTAACCCATGAAATTTTAATTCATATTAAATCATCCGTACCTAATAAAGTCCTGTTACGATATGTTTGTGAAACCGCTGATAACAAGTTTTCCTCAAAGTGTTGTAATATGTCCGTCTATTTGTAAGAGATTCATGCCATAAAATCTGGTTCTAGCTCTGACGAAAACAATTGTAGACTTATAGTTATTCTATCTTCACTTGATAATGTATTCAAAACCGTTATGCATTTTAAGTATAATCCCATATTACAAACTGCCAACACAACTACCGTCCAAAGAATTCCACCGTCATTGATCTAACAAATTTTATAGATTATGTAGCTAAGGAATCGAATTGAGTTCGTCAAGTAGATGTAGCCAACTTTGATCTTAATAAATGATTTAAAATTTGACAATGATGATGAAGTAAAATTCTTGGAGGTAGGAATGTCTTTCCTGCTAGTAAAATTCTTCGTTAATTAATTTATGACCCTTAAACAATATTCTAGATTTAGAAATTAAATCTTGATCTTACGTTACTTAATACGAAGTTAATGAAGATAGTAATTTAGGTCCACTTTTGTTTCTCGTTCTAATAAACGAATTGCCCTCATTTGTCAATATTGCTTGTTGCCTTCTGTGGGACGATGATGAACAACTCCTCTTAGATGTCGATAGCCAAAATTATAGTGTGCTATTCCAACGTATGTATTGACTCGGTTTCAATGTCCATATTGACTCAGTATTACAGTGGAGTCTAAGCATCGAGCATAATTTTAGTGTAAGCAAATGTACAATGATGACGTACTCGCACTGTCCCCTGTCTTCTTTGCGTATAGTAATAAGTTGGACTGAAACAAGGTACTAAATTGATCTTACACCATTTCACGATTCTCGAGGTGTCTAATATATTGTTACTTTATTTAACTCTTTAGACCGTATTTATTTTAAAACGCATGCAGTCTTCTGTCTTCCTGTGAATCTACTTATATGTTCATGTTGGAGAAAACATTTAAAAAGTTCAAATTAAGAAGGTTTTATATTATAAAATGTACAGGTTTCAACCTTATTTATTCCCTTCAGATGCTATAATGCACATGGTTGTACATAAATCTTTAACTTCCACGGAAATTGCTTTTCGTCTTGCTTTATGCTCACGTTTTTTTTGTGAAGGAACTATCATAGTACATTTCACGTGTTTAGAGCATGTACGAATATCCTACAATGTTCATCTGTGTTTCTTGTGCCCACATTATTCAACGCAATATTGTGAGATGTACACAGTCCAGATATTATTTTTTGATCCATTGACCGCTTCAGAAATGGGGCTATCGAGTTGCCTGGTAGCTCACGACTGACTGCTAACTAATATATATTTAAATTGATCGTATCTCTCTTATTTGTCACGGTTATATCGCCTCTATCTCGTTAAGTTTTGTTTTATAACCATTTGTTTTTATGTTCTCTTACATATTTGGAAATTGCTATGGGCAAACCAGTAAGTGGGGCATGTGGTTTTCAAAAAATAGCTAAATAAATAAAATGAACGAAACAAGTTTCACTATTTTAAAAAATAAAACAAATGGCGGCACATTTAGTTTTCCGTGCGCGGGTATAATTTTTTTAGCCTCTATCTTCACTGCTTTGATCCTGTCAATAAAAAATACAGTTATATAACCTATTTTTAATCTAGAATATATATCATCTCTATGCAAATTTATAAACGATTAAAACAAAAGTGTACAGACGCACACACGTACACGTGGTATATATATAAATATATATATATATATATATATATATATATATATATATATATATATATATATATATATATATATATACACACATATATATATATATATATATATATATATATATATATATATATATATATATATTGATATATATATATAATGAACGAACGTTGTCGTCATGTTTTGTACCCGATAGAAATTTATTTAATTTTCACAGGTTACGTAGAATTTACATTCATTGTCTTTGTTCAATAATCGTTTGCATTTTTAGTTTGGAACTGTAATTGAATTTGTGACTGTGAGGAAAGTCACATTCTTACTTTTGTATGATTTTTCTTTTCGCAAATAACGTAATCGAAGAGATTTTCATGTAGATTCGGTTTCCAATAGCTTTTTAGTTTTTTTTGTGGAGAAATGAAAATAAACAAAAAAAATTTACATTTTAATAGCAAGTATTGGGGAAAAGTCACAAAAATTCTCGTATTTATTTCTTCAATAGTAAATTAATTTTACATGTAAGGTAAATTATATTGACACTATGTTCAAGGCATTGGTTAGGAGTAAATAAAAATGAATGTGATAACGTTGTTCCCATAAGAATATTCACATACTAATTTTCGAGCAGATGTAAAAAATTTCGTGACATTTGTTTATCTCGAAATTTATTTTTTTCTAAAATTTAATTGAAGCATCTAACCTATGTCTCTCTCTTTAATAGCGGATTAATATTTGCTGTATAACCCAAATTAATATAAACGCTAGAACCGGTTTTTTTCTATTCGTCTGTATTTTCGTACTTATGCTTAGAGATGTCGTATTTTTAAGTTCTTTAAATATCAAACAATATTGTGTAACTTTTACTCAGCCCTCTGAAGCGTCTCTTGACTAAAGGGTCTCTTTTATTCCGTATATCTTGAGGATTTCTCTTTTACTGGGCATTAATGGGATTGCTTTGAAATATTCTTGAAAATATGTGGATAATTCGTAAATAAATTTATTTTCATAAAGCGTTAAACTATATTTAATATACGTCCTGACTTTACATCCGGACTATAAATGATAATATTACAAAATAAAGGGATATTATTGAATATCGTTATTGGTGTTAATATAAAACAAATTAGTTTTAAAAAATATATATACATTTTTAAGCAGCCTTAGAATGAAATAATACCACGCTGTCTGCGGAGGTTAAATTATTTAAATATGCCGCTAGCAATAACGCCGGTAGTATACAAACTCTCGAGCAATGAAAAATTAAATGTATGGTGAAATTTTTAAATGTCAAAGAAGGTCATGATATCAATATTATATCATTTAATTTTATAATGCTTTTAGAATATAATCACAAAAAAGTTTGAAGTGTTTAATTTTCGCAATATTAGTACAAACATTTTTGCAATTTGTAGAAATAGTCAGGAATTTCTGTCTTCAAATTGCAAATATATTTTAAAATGAAAAACGTTTGCAATTTGAAGACATAATCAAGAAAAATGCGAATAACGGAGTGAAATAACAGAAATTAGGAGAAATAAAAATATTTTATTAAAGATACGGGAACTTCGGACCATAATAAAAATATATTTTATTAGAAATTCACGTATTTTCCAGCTTTGTGTCTATATTTGATATGTTTAATAACCTAGTAAATGGATATTACGAAGCTAAAGAAAGAATGGTAATAAAAGAATGCGATTTCACTGAGTTCCATAAAAATGCGAGAGTTAACCAATAGTTGTTGGGATTCCTTAATTACAAAAATAAATCATTCTGAAGGCATAGAATAATCGACACTGTTTTTATAGGCTAATTTGATATTTTCAACTGTTATTTGAACTTATAAATTTTTTATTAAAAAATTATCTCACCGTACATTATTTTAATGCGTAACACACAACCGGCTAAGAGCGTATTGGATATCCATGATTTATAGTCGAAGAACGTCGTTCATAGGTGTGGCTAATGAATGTTGCTATTTTAATTATATTTAACATACAAGCTACACACATTAGACATTTTCCAACGTGTTTCGAGTTATAACACAAGGTTTAAGGGCAGATAACCCTCTTTGCGGATATCTTCTCGCATCAATACATCATCAAAACGAAGAAAATCTTGGTTTAAGTCATAGTAATCATGCTATTTTGTTTTATCATCGTTTTTAAAATCTATTAAAATTTTACTGGAACACCTAAGTAATCTATTTTTAGCAGGTATATAAAAAGGTGATACCATTAGCACCCAATATCAAAACCACAACAGAAATATTAAAATATCGCAAGTTGGTTCAGCAACCTGTGCCCTTGCAATACGTACCCCTATGGGGTAGACGCGCTCTTGATATTTACTCCGTAAATTATCGTGAGATATCGGCTAAGTGTACTTAGTAAATTTGCGTGCGGAAGGGATGCGCCTAGTGACAGACTGCGCCCACTTTGCGTCGGGTAAATAAATTTCTAGCATTTATTTTAGTCGTAAAGTGCATGTTTTTAGGTATAAGAGCAATGTCATTGAAATAATTTCATGACATTAGATTTATGATGGAAATTTGACCTGTCATTGCTCTTTATCAACACCATATATGTAAGTTTTTAAAAAAAATTAAAGTACGTCATATGTGTAAATGTAGTCTTGTATAAATTTTAGACCTGATGTAGGCAAACTTTAAATTAACATTGAAATTATTTTCAAAACACTTATAATTTTAGTTTGGTATCAGTTTCACCTATATCTCATCATTTTATTAACGTAAGTTTAACAAAATACTTTTTTCTGTTATCGCAGTCACTAAATACCGCCAAGAATGATTTCACTAATTTTCTTAAATATTTATTTAATACTTAGAAAGTTAAGATTCGTCATCTTATATTTTAAAGATTCATATCTTGCCAAGGAGACATCCTAGCCAAAAAATGTAGGTTACATTCACTGTTGCATTTTGAAATAACTTTATCTATGGCATCAATTCAATAAGATCCGTAAATAACAATTTAGTCCCTAATTTTAATGAAAGGGATGATAAATAAAAAAAAATTGAAATGAATTTTTTTATTTTCCTTTAATGTCGAAAAAAATTTTGACATTGTTGATGCAAATTAAGCAAAATAATTTAAACTAAACTTTGTGACTAAATCTAATATTTATGATTTAATAAATAGGGGGAGGGGACGGGAAGGGGAAAGGGGAAAGGGGAAAAGGGAAAGGAGAAAGGGGAAGGGGAAGGGGAAGGGGAAGGGGAAGGGGAAGGGGAAGGGGAAGGGGAAGGGGAAGGGGAAGGGGAAGGGGAAGGGGAAGGGGAAGGGGAAGGGGAAGGGGAAGGGGAAGGGGAAGGGGAAGGGGAAGGGGAAGGGGAAGGGGAAGGGGAAGGGGAAGGGGAAGGGGAAGGGGAAGGGGAAGGGGAAGGGGAAGGGGAAGGGGAAGGGGAAGGGGAAGGGGAAGGGGAAGGGGAAGGGGAAGGGGAAGGGGAAGGGGAAGGGGAAGGGGAAGGGGAAGGGGAAGGGGAAGGGGAAGGGGAAGGGGAAGGGGAAGGGGAAGGGGAAGGGGAAGGGGAAGGGGAAGGGGAAGGGGAAGGGGAAGGGGAAGGGGAAGGGGAAGGGGAAGGGGAAGGGGAAGGGGAAGGGGAAGGGGAAGGGGAAGGGGAAGGGGAAGGGGAAGGGGAAGGGGAAGGGGAAGGGGAAGGGGAAGGGAAGGGGAAGGGGAAGGGGAAGGGGAAGGGGAAGGGGAAGGGGAAGGGGAAGGGGAAGGGGAAGGGGAAGGGGAAGGGGAAGGGGAAGGGGAAGGGGAAGGGGAAGGGGAAGGGGAAGGGGAAGGGGAAGGGGAAGGGGAAGGGGAAGGGGAAGGGGAAGGGGAAGGGGAAGGGGAAGGGGAAGGGGAAGGGGAAGGGGAAGGGGAAGGGGAAGGGGAAGGGGAAGGGGAAGGGGAAGGGGAAGGGGAAGGGGAAGGGGAAGGGGAAGGGGAAGGGGAAGGGGAAGGGGAAGGGGAAGGGGAAGGGGAAGGGGAAGGGGAAGGGGAAGGGGAAGGGGAAGGGGAAGGGGAAGGGGAAGGGGAAGGGGAAGGGGAAGGGGAAGGGGAAGGGGAAGGGGAAGGGGAAGGGGAAGGGGAAGGGGAAGGGGAAGGGGAAGGGGAAGGGGAAGGGGAAGGGGAAGGGGAAGGGGAAGGGGAAGGGGAAGGGGAAGGGGAAGGGGAAGGGGAAGGGGAAGGGGAAGGGGAAGGGGAAGGGGAAGGGGAAGGGGAAGGGGAAGGGGAAGGGGAAGGGGAAGGGGAAGGTGAAGGGGAAGGGGAAGGGGAATAACTTTTCTAATTATTTTACTTTTCATCAAAATTAAAAATTGATATTAAACTTTAAAATTAAACTTTAAAATTTTTGAAGGTTTCACTTCTACCGCGTGTGAATTGCACACATGATTTTTTTGTTACTAGATTCCACCAAAAAAAAATGTATTAAAAATAATATCTTTTATAACGATGTTTATGTAAATGTGATTGCTGTAGACATGTGATAATATTTAATTTGTTTGAAACTTTAAAATTATTTAAACTTATATTGTGAAAATAATATATTATATGAAACCTTTTTTACATGACTGTATGGCCATAGGTATTCAAATGAGTTACTTGAGCTGTAATGTAATCAATTTCAGAAGGCGCAAAGTTATAGGCGAGAAGGATAGAAGCAGGCGAGAAGTAAGCGATTCCACATATCCCAAAATTCAGTCAATTCGTTAAAATGTAGTCAGTAATTAATTTACTGTAAACATTTTGTCGTCACTTATTTTTATACGTTTCATAGATCAGTAAACAATTTTACAATCATTATGAAATATTTCCATCTTTAACATGGTTAACAGAGCGAGAAGCTAATTAATGTACAATTTCGTAATGAGAGATAGAGAAATTTCAGCACCAAATTAAATTTCACATGGTACAGATATCTTTTATAGAATGGCATAAAATTCGTATACAATAAATGACAATTATTATAATGAGTAATAATCAATGCGAGCAAGTGTGATAGAAAATACAGATGAAAATCGTTCACGAGAAAATATTCGTTCTTGAGAGCTCGTAAATTTTCTGTTCTATTTTTAAGGAACGTTGTATTACTTGTTCGTTTAATATACTATGTAGGAACGTACTACGTACAACTATGTACGTACGCCCGTATATTATACGAATAAAGCGTTTTTCTTGCCGTATTGCGCCTTTTATTCCCCAAAGAATATCAATGAAGTGATATTGATGATACGCTCAGGAATACGAGTAGACTTTACTGATTGATATTTGTTGATCGACAATTTTTTTAGTTAAAAGTTTTCTCATTGGAATAATAATGAATTTAAACAGATTTAATTTGTTTATTTTTCCTACCTAGTTTTCCGCAACATTAGATAAAATTAAGAAACTTTATTAAGTTTAAACAGAAGTAAATTATTTTCAAACATAAGATTTTATTTTATTACTAAATTCGACAAAAAATAATCATGTACCTTATACAATTAAGAATCGATATTATTTCAGATTTTGTAATACTAAAATAAACTAAAAGTTAATTAATTACATAAATTCTCATGCACGGCTATATCTTTGAAGTTAAAATTACAGAAATATTTAGTTTTCATGACAATGTTTACAATATGTTTATTCACTGAAATGTTAAGAAATAAAAACGAAAGAGGTTTTTTTATGTGAAATTTAAAATAATAATGGCGTAATCTGTCTTTAATTTTAAAAGTACATTACACAGTTCTTTCCATTTTTTTCTCAGGAAAGTATCATTCAAAGTAGATAGAATATCTTTATATGTTTGTATAATTTTGAAATAAAATTTCACCTAAACTCATATACTGAATGCAGTTTGAATTTGCAAGTACAGATTCTCAAGATCTATGTTTTTGTTTCCTTGGCCAGGAGCAGTATACATGACGATTAATTAATAATTTCCAAAGCTAATTAATAAACTAAAAAAATACTTACGTTTAAGGACAGTCTCATTCAAGAAATTTATCGTTACTTTGCACATACGTAATATTAAGTAACTGAAAAAATGCATGATTTATCCGCTTTTACTTGTATGATCACACTTACAAAGATTTGACCATTATTTGTTACTTAATAGATATCCCATGTTAGTAAAAGTATCTTTTAGAGGTATAATATTTAAAATGAAAAAAGATAAAAATCATGTTATTGGTCATGGTATTGTCTCTATAGAAAATATAATTGTATGTCATTAGTGTTTAAATACGATTTTCAGCTTTTGGTTTCTAGTTGAGGTCGTATATTGGCAATAACGTAGAGAATATTTTTTTTCAAACGTCGTTGGATCGCTTAAAAGATAACTTTCTATGGTTTATTGGCATAGGCTAGCAACTTTGCATTATTTTATTTATATATTAAATATTTTGTAGAATCACAACCTTCATTAAAATATTTTATAGGATCGTCAAAGTATATAGAATAAAATTCAAATATATGTCTACTACATATGTTTGAATTTTATTTTATATCATTTGCGAAGACGAATTATATCTTTGATTCTAGCTAATTATTTACCAATTACAGATTTTTCCTTATTTGTATCCTGTACTCCATATATGTATGAAATTCTAAAGCTCCAACTTTTCTGTAACTAAACTTTAGTCTTTGATGACATACCAGTGAGTGAGTAAGAGTCATAAAATTCATAATTTTTTTTATTAAATATCTCGGAAAGTACTATAGAAACAAACTTCAAATTTGTTCACATTTTGGTTAAATATTAACCGAGCGTTTTTTCTCCATATATTCAGTCATAAAAGCAGACTTTCAATATACGCTCGTCCCAGATTATTGGCATGTAAAAATTACTGTGTAGTACTTTATTTAAAGGAGTAACCACTAATGGGGTTCTGAACTCGATAGTGTGTTATTGTGCATATGAAACTCTCCAACGCCTGATTATTTTTTTTAAGTCGTAATACATAATATATCGTACATATTTTTTGAGATACTCCAAGTTCAACGTCTCCCTCCTACAAGGTTCTGGTCTAATTATTTCACGTTGTTTCTCCACATTTGGATTTTACGTCACGTGATTCGTATTACGTAATCTAATACTATCGGTTTTCTTGATAAATTGTTATCTAGTTTCAAGTGGATGACACATTTTCCGATAAACCATTAAGGTATTATATTAAACTGCTTCAGAGTAGCTCTTAAGTTTTCTCCTATATTTCTTTTTTCTATAAATGTATTACAGTATATAAATATGAAATTTAATACCAATGCATTGCTATATACGAGGTTTTGATAGACTTACTAAGTAAAGCCTTGTTCATTCATAGTTTATACGTTAGACTTGAATCTCAAATTTCTCGGAGGAACAAAAATCTTAGAATATTTTTTTATTATAAATTTATTTGAAATATATTATAAGGGCACCAAACGTTACCTATCATTCCCTATGATGATTCCTCAATTATGATATAAAAAATGGTGACTTTTTCTAATGTAATATGGGATTTTAGATTTTAGTGTAATGTGGGATTTTAGATTGATAATTACTTATGTTGTTAGATTTATTTTGAAGGTTACCTATATAAGTGTTGTGTCTTTTCATACTTTTGAATATGAACATAATCCCAAACTATTGAACATAACTTTATGAAAAATTGGCATCTAGCCTATGCAAATTCTTGAAAAATTATAAAGATAATTCTAGATGAATTCTTAAGATATTCACAATAATATACAAACTCCACTTACCTAATTATATTCGGTTTTATGTATTATATATTGTATTAGAAAATACATATTAACAATGACATGTAAAATAATCATTGCACTTCTGAAGAAGTGCAAAACCCTCGATTCTCGAGTAAGATTCACACTTGGCCGGTTATTATAATTACGAGTTTCCCAGTACAGTTATACAAAAAATATGCACAAATAAATAGAAGAATGCTTTCTTTAAAATAATTGTTGTTTGTTTTAAATTTCAAAATTAATTCTAAATTAAATGAAATTAGACACAATGAATTATCTATAATAATAATTACTAGTTACGGGAATAATAAGAATTACTTGAAATTATTTTCGCTTTTTTAATTATCGACCCTTTGAACTAATTTAACTTCAAAGTTGTAACAAAAATTATACTGATTTACATTGGATAAATATCTACAATTTTTATCAATAATGAAAAGTTCACAAGCACTGTAATCTTCGCCAAATCCAGTTTTGTAAGTATATCTCTGAGAACTAATTTTTAATTGAGGTTAAATTTTATCATCATATTTGAAATTCATTAACACACCTAGTGCAGTAATATTTCACAAAATACTTCTCTTACATTTAAATATTGTATATTTTTACATAACATCATCATATATATTAATACGCTAAGGTTAAGATGTTACTCTCCCTTTTTAGAAAAAACCTCACAACTAATCCACATAAATTATATATCATTTTATAGATAATTGCTTGCTCTACCGGCATCCACAACTAAAAAATTTAATATTGCTATTGTTTTTGCAAATTAATTAATTATTAAAATTATATACACAAAACAGCGATGCTGCCATCTAACGGCTCAACGTCAATATGATTGACGGTCGGTCAAATTTTTTTAAAATTTCAAATCCACTCACGTATAAATAAAGTGGCGCTTTAGCTCAATGATTTTGATACTTGCGCGTCTATATGTCAATTTTAGTAAAATATTTGTTTGATCTGTTATCTGAGCTTCATAATGGAATGAAAACGTAATAAGCAGTGTGCAAAATTAGAAATGAATTGAATACCTGCAATCAATTTTGATTTATTAAATTGAGTTGAATAATTTATAATGCGAAGACTTCGCACTGGTCACGCTAGTATACATATATAAATGGTGATAGGATGCCGTAAGAAGGCGATTTTTGTTTGTCGCCGATTCGCGGCTAATTTGAAATAGTAGTATGAGTAAAAATTATTTTATTTACAAAGGGAACGACCAAAATGTAACCTTGTGTGTATGTACATATACGTGTATATATAAATATATATATAAATATATATATATATATATATATATATATATATATATATATATATATATATATATATATATATATATATATATACGTATATGTATATTAAATATGTGTATACATATATGTATATGTGTGAACGTGTGCATGTTACTACTTTTCGATAAACGAGTTTAATCTAAACGATTGTGAGAGGAATGACTTACATTCTGTAATTTATAAATGAAGAATAATCTACTGTATAACTAATTACAATGTTTTGTACAATGCGTATTCAATATCGATAACAAACCTAATTACAGTTAATTCATTTAACAAGCACCAACAAAAAATACCTTGCAAGTATGAATAGAAATCACAATACAAGGTTTTGATATACATTAAAAAACTATTTACAAAATCCAGCCGCTCATGAATGGATTTACTAGTTGCAAAATTACTAACCACGCGTAGCGATTTTCCTTGTGAGGTATAACAAATGTTCAGCCTATTCGCTTTATCATGATCGCTTATATTATAGTTAAAACAAATTTATGTCTTCAACATTTGATTGGCAACAAAATTAATTTACTTCCCGTTATTAAAATTACACCTTTGCAACAACAATTGTAAGTTTTATTGCAGCATTATTTTATTGGGATTTAATTCATGCCGTAGACCAGCTACCTAGAATGGTTATTTCCTACAAGCGGCTTTATTGAGGTAGCAATAACTCATTAATAATTTTAATGTCTACTATTCTTTGTCCCAAATCAGGTATTTATCGGCTGCAGACGCCGATAGGTACCTGATTTGGGACAAATGTTAAATTGGTAATCAAGGGTCTATTAATTTTAGAGCCAGCCTATTTTAAACTAGAATATTCTAAACCTAGATGTATGTAGGTTCTTTTATTGAAGCGCGGGTAATTACCTCGGTAAATCGGTATTGTAGGAACGATAACTACGACATTTTCTGTTTTTATTCCTACAGAAAGAGCAAGGGATTGACGTGATTTTATGCACAAACATAGAATGGTCGATAAATAATATAAAATGCTTTTTATTCAGGAAATCTTATTTTAACTAATATTGCGATTCCACCTAATTTTGAAAAGTGTATTTGTTTGCTTTTCTTTCACGTCGCAAAGCAACTTATTTTTTTAATTTCAAGCCCGGTAAATCTCATCCTAACTAATATCACAAACCCAACTAATGTTATAAATGAAAAATCTTTTTTTTTCCTTTTTTTCTCACAACGAAACAACAAATCGGTATGATTTATGCACTGTGGTGATTTCAATGTTAAGTAATATTATAATCTCAACCAATATTGTAAACATGAAAGTGTACTTGTTTGTTCTTTCTCACATAGAACCTAGGTAAAGGATCGAAGGGTTCTTTTCCCCAGAGACCGAAAATATCATAGACTACTTTTATGAAATAAAGGCTAAGCATTTAATTTCCTTTAATCATTCTAGATGGCCTTGCATGTTTCAATTTCTCCCTATAAGTTTCAATCATAATCGCATGAACGAAGCCACGGGTAAAAGTTAGTATTTATAGATATAAGGGTCTTTTTCTTTTAGACGTTTTGCTCGCATATTATAAGTAAATACCACTAAAAAATTACGTAATAAAATAATTTACTAGAACAATGGAGTGAAATGCATTAAATTATCGAATAAATGGAATGAAATCGAAACAAATATTAATGACACTGTTAGTTGATTTCTTTTATTAATGATAAAAAGTTAAAATGACTATGGCGAAGGCAATTTAAAATTATAAAATTTCCGCATATTTACATAAAATACATAATAAAGTAATAAATAGTAAGTAAACATTTTTCGAATATTCAATCTAACGGAGCATTTGAAAAAATGGAAATATTAGTTAAAAAGTACGCCCACTAATCTAATTAGACAATTATATATGTATTTTATATTTATAATTTTACAAATTGCATTTCTCTTCAAAAATGCGAGATGAAGAGTATATGGAAGAACCGTTCACGAACGCATCTCAGCGCGAAATTACTAATGAACGGCAAAATGGTGTTTAAAAGATATGAAAAATGAAACTATATTTTTATTGAATAAGTATTTTTCTTTCCGTCCTTTGCTATTTCGTCAATTAAAATTATTTTTTTCCAAATTAAAAAAAAACTGTTTTCTGCATTACATCTTAAGGGAATTTTTTTTAAATTAATCCCTCAAAACTTGCTTCTTTTAGCGATTTTGACAAGCAGCGAATTTCAAAAAGCTTATTATTATGAAATAAATTCATAAAATCAATAAAAAGTCATCGTCTTGATTTATGTATTAAAGTTTATGTTCAGTGTAATTATTTTCTCATGAAAAATCATTATACTACGTATTCTTATTGTTTATAATACTTCGCTTAAACAGAGGTTTTTTGTCAAAAATGCAAATCGCCCTTAAACAGTATATAACATAATATTTAAGAGTACATAGATTTTCTATATATCCTCTAGATATTCATGTGGAGTTTGAAGTTTTACTAAATTTAAATCGAATTGCTGTATGTCATATTCAACCTATTTTAACAAATCCTACTTAGGCTGTGGTAGATTCATCGTTGTTCGTGACCGGAATATCGCATAGTAACATTACATATTCAAAAATGGAATTGCGGTTATAAGGTAAAACATGTCACTTTGTGCTGTCCGCCCTCTTATATTCGAAAGAGAGAAAAATCCTTAAAAGTTTGAATAGTTGACCGCTACCTCTGAGCTAGGATATTGTAATAGCCACCATTTCACGGTAACGTAACATCATTTTCATATAACTTATTCAGTATAACTATTTGAAAGTGCGAAGAGGAAATATTTCACTGTTTTGTATACCATTGGTATGAAAATTTTCATTCATGTGATGTTTGGTTTAGTGAATTGAACTACCATTTAATATAACTAATATGTTAATAACTTTAAGTAATATGATCCAAATTTATAAAACTAAACATTATTCGTCTTTCACAAATTAGTAACTATTTGTTTTCACCGCTCTGCTCGCTTAGAAGTTTTTATGTTAAATTATAGTTATAGAATGATTTCGCTTCTTATCAAGCTGCATTTCGGTACACATAATAGACATTAATATTGCTCCGTAAGCTTTATAAATCCACTAATTTTCCTCCTACTCTAATTTTTTTTAGAATAAGCTAACTACACTACAAAATTTTAGGTGTCTGGGTTTAGGTGTAGTAGTACCCAAATAACTAATTAAGTTATTGATTTCTTCTTAGAATGCAATTAATTAATGTGGTACTAAAGTTTCGAAAATCGGCAGGCTCAATCAGTTACAGTCTCGACAATATTTAACCGGTTTGGATTTCAAACGAATTTCAAATGAAAAATTTATAGGATATATAAATGTATATTCATTCAATCCTAATACGTATAAGATTAATTTATTAATTTTTTTAAGAAAAGAAAATTTCTTGATTAACATCCTTTTCTTAATTTTTAATTTTGCTGCACATAATTCAGTATAAAATAATTTCCAAAACTCTTTTCAGATAAATATACATCAAACTAGATATATATATAATATCCATTACAACATTTAGGAAGTAAAGTTGTTGATTTTGTACATTTCCTTGCTCTAGTTTACATATGTTCAGGCTTGCTAAATAATTTTTTTAAAAATTAGCCCTAGACAATATTAGATATTTATAAGTAATTACGCTATTTTCATAAATGTGATTTTTAAACAATATTACAAAATTTTACGACAGCTATTATGTGTATACATAGTATTAGTATTATTATCAAGATATATTTGCCATGTTCTACATTTTTATCGATGGTATTAATCAGAATAATTAAAAAGTCCTTATGAGTACAAACTTGCATGCTAAAAGATATACACCTTTTAACATAAAATTTGTACTCGTAAATTTTATCTAATGCATTGAATTTTCATCTTATTAACACCTTTTATTCAATAAGAACCAAAATATTAGTTTGAAGTTGAATTTCATACTAAAACTAAGTTGACAAGCCGTGCCACAAATATGTTTTTAATTTGTGACGCGGTTTGTCAACCGTTAAAAAATAAAATAGTTTATTTTAATGTCCTAGTTCACAAACCACCATAAAACTTTAAGCACGAAACGAAAGTACTACATAATCTCTTCAAAATATGCTATCTCGAAAAAGTTATTTGATTATATGTTTGAAATATAAAACCGCTCATATTAACTCTACAAACGAGTAGACCGAAATGGAAAAATATTTAATCAATACATTATTATTCTAAGCTATTTTAAGGTGAAATCAACCTTGGGCGCAGCATAAAAAGTAGGACTCTAGATATGTAATCGCTTTAAAATAAATGTGGAAATACTTCGTTGGGGGTTTGATGAAGATGAAGATAATAAAACAGAGCAAAAGAAAAAACAATATGACCATGTTTTTATATATACTGCTATTAATAATATACGAATAATAGAAGATTGATTTATAACAACTCTCAATATGGATTCGTCTAGAACAATGTGCTTGGAAGATCTCCTCTTAACTTGACCTTCTTAACAAAATTAAAAAGTGACAGGTTTTGTAATGCATTCCGTAAGTAAATAGGGCTGCCGTACATATTTGGGGGGGGGGGGATTAATTTTCTGTTAGATGTTTAATTTTTTTTTAAAATGGAGAAATGTATTTCCAGTTCAACTTAATAGGTCATTGGATATTTCGAAAATTAAAAAAAAATGGGATTTCCATGTTGTTTTCTTTCATTTAAATATAAATTCTACTTCTACTTTAAATGCACCAAGTGAAAGTAAACTTCAAAATTTTTAAACAGGTCTCATGATTACTAAGCTCACGTTTTCTGCCCATGAATCAATCGGATCTCGCATCCAGCGACATGAATACCGGATGTGGTTACGCGCAACGACTACCAACGAGCCATCTCGATGTGTCTACTCATAGATATCGGCAGACGTCATTTTTATCACATTTTATCACTAGAAATGTAATACTACTTTAAAGTTTTCCATGTAGTTTACAGTTAGCCAACAAAATAAATATTATGACTATTTCTTTGTTGTTAATTTGAAAATCAACTAGAATATTTACGTTAGTATTTATAGAACTATATAATTGAGTATTTGATACTTAAAACAGTTTATGAAAATCTAAATGCTTACTGAAAATTATGTAAATTTTCAGCAAGAACATCGAAAATAGTTTTGTTAATTTATAGAAATATTATCATGAGGGGGCGTAAATTGGTATTTTTTTAATTGGATTTCAAATTTAGAAATTAATTGTACAACACGAAAATAAAAATACATCACAATAACGCAACTCGAAAGGAGTCCAAACTTAATTTTTAAACACAGCATTTGTTATTCACGTATTTCCTCAATGAAGCATATCATATTGCATTCATGTTTTAAAAGAAAGTTAAACTACTAAAAATGGTTCTGTAAATGAATATTGAATAGCTAGGTATAATAAAATTGCGTCACGATATTTTTCATATCATTTTCATTGTTCATAAAGTTATTTAAATGTCATGTAAAACAGTAACAAAGTATAATCCAAATTTGAACTCGAGTTTAAACCAACACTTGTTGGTTAGTATCTACTTAATAAATACAAAAATAATGTGGAACAAAAAATTAAAAATTAGAAGAAATCCTCTATTTCTTTTACTTATTATTTGGAAAGAAAAACTTAAGATCATCACTTAAATAAATATATCATAATTAGTTTATAATACATCAATTAAGCCAACTTTAGCAGTATGACACTTCATCAAAATTTAGGGTCCAGATTATACAATATCACTCTAAATGTTGACTAGATTTTCATTTTTCATTATTTTGACTGTATGTTGTCACGTCATTCCAAAGCCAATCATTTAAATATTTATATTAACACGAGGGTGAACGGTTATTTAAACATAGCTCAAACCTACTTTTTTACAAAAGAAACAAAATAATAACGTAATTGGATATCAAACGTAATCATAAACTTATCATAATTAATTCTATTTCCAATTCTACCTTCTGTTCATCACTTTTCCCTAATCGTTATGCTATGCAACAAACCTATCAAATTTCTCTAAATTTTCACTTAATCTCAGTTTTAATGAAGTTCTTCTATGTTTTAAGCACCGTATACTTTTAGATTTATTCCCTATTATAAATAGAGAAACCTCAATACAATTTAATATTCTTTATTCATAAAGTTTATACGCGGATTACACTTTGTAATATAATATAAAATAACAATAGCCACAAGAAAATAGTTATAGTAACAGCCTATGATTTATATAATAGAATATTATTATAGAAAATTTAACATATACGTTAACAATTTTAACGATATATGTTTTAAAATTCACTATTCTCACTTAACTAGTCTCTAAGTTTATTTCATTCAATGTACATCAAAAACACGTTAGTGGGCGTTAATGTTATGGGATACCTAGCTCTGTAAGCTTATTTGTTTTCCATTCATTAACGCTAGTGGTTAATTATCAATCATATTATTTGATATTATTTTATTTTTCCCAGGTTTAATGTTATAATTTTAAATTATCAATAAAATACACTTTTGATACTTTCTGAGACTCCAAACAATTTCACGGCCTTACATTATAAAAAGAACCAAAAAATTTTAACTTGGTTTCAAAACTTTATGTACTTTTGGGATCCTAAGATACATAATATCGAAAACACTATTTAATCTTTTTTTATGGCTTTTTTTTATACATATACATATAAATAGATAAAAATGTCAAAATCCTTGGATTGTGTCTCTAAAATTTCTTATAGTATTACATTCACATTTTCAGATATTGTATATTACAGTTTTTCTTTCTTTACTTATAGATACTTTGGATTGTTTTCATAAAGTTTGGATAAGTTGTTTTTTTCAAAAACTGCCATTAAAAACTTAACTCTTCCATACTTTCCATGAAAATGAGAATATTTTTTTGTAGCGTACACGAGAGGTGCGTTAATATAAAATACTCAAATGTAAGCTTAAAATAGACATAATGAAAATAAATATCTGCATTGCTTGTGCCCGAAAATGAATATTCCTCTTTCTGTGTAATTTTAAAATGCATTTATGGCAATAAATAAGATTTTAAAGGACATTCAATTTAATATAAGTTAATAATCATATAATAAAACGAGGTAATTTTTCAATTTTATAATTTGCTGCGTACTCGAGAAGAAACAATCTAGATTTGTTAAAATTATTGAATATTCTCCTAAAGATTTCGGAATTTACTGTATAGAAATTTTTAATCTTTGGAATCTTAGCAAAATACAGGTTAATAATAAAAATACAGCTATTTCTTTCATAATAATTTATTGATACAAGGTTTTCACCTTGTGCACACATAACAAGTATTTACATTAATATATAGACATGTATCATAATTAAATACAGTCATTATATTACAATTATACATAACACACACGCACAAACACAGATACATACCGACACCCATAGACATACACACAAACACACACAGGTTATAAAACAGAATGTGTATATAAATGTTTGACTGCTAATTGGGGCAGCTCGTCAAAAATTTAACTGTCATTTAAATACTCTATATTAACTTCATAAATCTGAACATAGGCATTCAAAATTACCAATTACTCTATTTAGATATTAAGTTTTGACTAAAATTTATATATATATATATATATATATATATTATTGAAAAGAATTATGAGATGTCAATTGTAAAATGTACATTAATATGGATTTATTCTTTAGTAGTTAAAACGTTTGAATTCAAAAATTTAATAAATGTCGAAAGAGAGCTGTATATATAATCGTAATTAGGACTGGATTGTCTCGGTAACAATAGGATGTGTTTAAATTTTTGTTGTTTTTAATCGGTGTGAGAGTGTTGTAAATTGAAATGTTGTCAATTTAAAAACGAGTATTGTAAATTTAAATGGGAATGAAAAATTTTAACGATTTCAAGTTACCCTGATTTAACTATAAATCCAAGATTTACATTATCAAGGTAACATTGTCAACTCTTCAAAATATGCAGGACGAATTCTTACTAGGAATTAAAATTACATTTGGTTCGGAAGCTTCTAACAACCATACATGGATTTAAAGATATTGTCTTCTGTAACCCATATTATACTTTGTTGTAGTCAGTTGATAGAAATAAAATTCAAATGTGTTGCTAACTTAAATTTATGGTTTCGTGTCGATCTAGATTAGATACGATATCAGACATATGGGACTTTAGGTGATAAGAAGAGACAATCTCAAATATATGTGAATACTTGTAGCCCTTAGTACCTTAAATTACAACACAAAATTACGGTATTTCCTTTTGCTTTACAGAGTAATTTAATAATACAATATTTTGCTTCGGAAAATATGTTTTTCATGTTTATCATAAAGTCAAAAATATATTCGTCTTTGTTGTAGTCAAATGATAGAAATTAAATTCAAATGTATTGCTAACTTGAATTTATGGCTTCTTGTTGATCTAGTTTAGATACAATATCAGACGTATGGGACTTTAGGTGGTAAGGAGAGATAATCTCATATACATATGAACACTGGTAGCCCTTAGTAGCTTAAATTACAACACGCAATTTAGATATTTCCTTTTAATTCCATACAATTTTAGATATTTTGTTTAGTTTTCGCAGAGTAATTTAATAAAATAACATTTTGCTTTGGAAAATGTGTTTATCATTTTTATCATAAAGTCGAAAATATAAATTAAATTTCCGTACTAGAGAATAAGGTAGATTAGTAAAACCTCACAAGAATATGTTGAATTTATTCATCCACGATTATCAGCGTGTAACGAAATAAGTATCGAGTGAGAGAATATTCTTATAACCATTGCTAGTTGTTTAAGGATCAAACATTTTTTTTGTTTTTACTTATTTCCGTGTTTATTTTTGTTGGCTAATATTAACCGAAAACGAAAAAATGTTACGAAATATTTTTTAAAAATATTCAAATTCATCATTTTCTAACGAATTAAATCACGAAAATATTATTTAAAATTCCAAAGCCGTACAGTTATTAATAACAATTAATTTCAAATTAGGAATAACCTTTAATGTGAACCAAAAATGTGAATTTATTTTAATGAAAAGGAACAGTTGGTTCAAAAAAAGTTGCTTTGGAACCGTGTAAAACATAACGGCTTTCCAGTATAATAAAAATATTTACTTTATACCATGAACAATGAATATACCGAAGAAATATTCAAACAAAAAGTTAGAATTGGTATAATTTTAAATTTTTTATAGATTATTGTAGGTACTTATCAAAGGAACCAAATTTTAAACATTTATACTTGATTACTTGAATATACATAAGTTAGAAACTTAAAGAGGTAAAATATATAAAGATGTTGCTCTATAAGTTAATAATTTTTTTATATTTTCGATCGTTTATTTAGTATCAAGCAAATTGTTATTTATTTATTTAAAATAAGGAAAAAAATATTTCTTGTAATTAATGTAAGATAGGCTCTAATTTATTTTTATAAAATGATTCATTTAGGTACTTTTTATTTATTAATGTTTACAAGGAAAACTTTTTTTTTAAATATATCAATAATGACAAGCTAAAATAAACGTTCTAAAAAGTAACTGTATTTTGAAAATTAATTATAGCACAAATAATGTTTAAAAATTAAACTGTGGTAAATAAAACTTAAAATTTAATTTTAAACGTCTATCCAGTGATACTCTATTTGATCATGCCATTTACATCGTATGAAGATTTCAATAAAAACTAAAAATTGTGAAAAAAAATAATTAAAAAATGTAGCAAAACATTTGATCACAATTTCAAATAAAAACACTAGAACAGATGAAAGATGAGAAATTTGAGTTATTTGACTTTTTCCATTAATTAACCAATAGGGTTGAAGTTAAAAGAAATAATAGAATAACTTTAGCGTGTGAAGAATCGATCATTTAAAAAATTAATATTTTAATCTAAGAGTTTATTCTCTTTTATAAATTCACTAAACCTTTCATCTAGTTTTCGTAGGTAGTTACAAATTAAAGGAAGTTTTAAAAAATGTCCTGCTTTAAAACCTTGTGCGAAGTGAAACATATTGGCTTATGAAATTCTTTAATAACGATTAAAGTAAGAACGATTCTTTTAATTCCTTTTATCCTCCCATTCTATGACTGACAACTTCAATGGACAGAATTGTTTGTTGCCAACTAAAAAGCTAATCTTTATATTGTAGTAACAAATAGCCCTAGAAAAATTGTCGAAAACTATGCTCTTTTAAACCTTTAACACAATAAAAATTTGGTTGTTTTTTCAGTCATAATGCTCATTTTCAAATCATTACAAAATTCGTAGTTTACACACACTGTTATTAAATATAGCATCGTGTTTTAAAAATAAGCCGTAAAATTGATATATTCAAGGT
Organism: Druceiella hillmani; assembly: GCA_039881145.1. Taxonomy (NCBI): domain Eukaryota; kingdom Metazoa; phylum Arthropoda; class Insecta; order Lepidoptera; family Hepialidae; genus Druceiella; species Druceiella hillmani. The sequence continues at coordinate 18,104,556 of JAYKKI010000004.1, read as the reverse complement.
CAATAAGTTAATATATCTAAGCTTTATCGATGTATCGTTCTTTATTTTCGCCGTAATTTGACTTTATATTAATTCAAAATTTATAATATTCACATTATGTCATATTATTTTTTATGCGCGGTGTTAGCACCGAACTTTGTAATCAATATTGAAAACGTAAGAAAAAAATGAAAACGGCTCTTCCATTGTTTAGCAGTTATTGATTAAAACAACCAAAAAAGTCGCCGATTTTTTTAAATCTAAAACCTAAAGCTATCAAAATCACATTTCGATAAATGACCAAATTTTAAAGAGTGATTTAGAAACAGTAATTAAATCATATAATGAAAAAAACATAAATTTTTTAAAACTTTTTTTGATCTGTCCTCTACCAATAAAATAAATTGAACAATTAGTTATTGTACACCAGCTTTTTAATAATGGCGCTCCAGCGACCAGCGGCGCGAGAATCAAAACAAAAAATTCAGCGTTTCGGCCAAGCATCCCATATATTCTAGCTCCATACCCGAGTCCACTTTCATTCACTGTCAATCCCGGCAAAAAATTAATTATCTATGCTACGTATTACCGATGTTTTAATGGCGAGACGAAATCGGAAAAAATATACAGTTAAGGCGAAAATTATGAGGCTTTCGTTAAGGTTTCACTGGTGAGGTATTATGAATCAGGAAAAGTTATAAAGGTTTCCAAAAACTAGCAAAATTACGTAGCATACTCAACGACATGGACTGCCCTTCAAACACGAATTAAAATATCATTGAGTACAAGAATATAAAGATGTGTAAATGGAAGTTAACCTGGTACGTAAATGTTCAATTGCTCTAAATAAGTTTATTCCATGTTTATAAATACGGCTTAATGAAGTTACAAGTTTAAATAAAAACTTACCAATTATTATGACGATCTTAACATAGTAAAAAGGACGACAGAAAAATTGGAATCATATTTCAAAATTGTAACGAACGCCCAAGAAGAACTCATTACCTTATTTATTACCTTACTAGCCAAATTCTGCTGTTCTTGTTCGAAGACTATTGTAACATACTTTGCTTAAATGTTTTCCTTTCAACAGTACAGAATTTTTCGACCAACACGAATTGCATTATCATTGAGGGCAATTAGTTGACTTCTGTTCGTTTTACAGATTAGACGAACTGTAGGTAGGTAGGTAGGTATCAGTAATTTACTAGATTAATACCAGCTTATAACTTCAGTTTAGTAATGGTTTTGCCTTAAAACAGATGAAATTTTTGCTTAATTTAAAAATAATTCCATCTTCTGAATTTCTGAAAATATAATTATTTCGATAGACAATGAAGCATGTCCCCGTAACAGCCTATTTAGGAAAATACTGCTACTTCTTAACATAACAGCAGATATTCACTACACAGCCCATATATTAACTGTTAGGGATGTTTTGTTTAAAATTGTAATGGATGTGGAACTTTAATTGGCACACGATCAGTGGTCAATATTTTATTTATAGACTATCTTTTAATTCATAACTTCGCTGCCCATTTAGATATTCGATATTTCTGATATTCATTTTTGTTAAGTTAATCAAGGTTATTTTAATAAAAAAATTAAAAATTAAATATTTGTAGAACAAATATCATAACCCACAATTAAATTCAAAATATCATAAAATTATTTTATTATACCAATAAATACATCTTGGAGTATTGTAATTAAATCATTAAATATATCACCGAATATAATTTTGCCACTTAATTAGGTTAAGATGACAGAGTAACTGATTAAATAGAAACCAAAATATTTTCACATTATCAATAACACTTGGCGCATTGCCATTTTGATATTTAATTTTAATTTTTAATGTTGGATTTTTATCTAGTTTTGTTCCCAATCATTTTAATCTAATCTGATTCCTCCGTTGCTTCCTGAACATGAAATAATAACAGCTAAAGTTGTAGTACACTTAAAAAAAAATATACATATATATACATATATATATATATATATATATATATATATTTATATTTATATAATTATATATATACATATACATATATATATATATATATATATATATATATATATATATATATATATTGTTTCATGTACTTTCAAGTTTGACAACTGATTGGAAAATCAAAACATTTTTTTAAATATAAATATTCTCAATATTCAGTACAATAATCCTAAATTATCATATTCGTGAAACCAGATAAGCTTTAATTTCCAACCAGATAATATGAAGGTAATTGTTCTAGGCCATATAAATTTAATGCAGTTCAGAGTGTACTCGAGATTACCTATACAAGTCGACTACATGTTCGGCGTAGCGTAATCGTTGTATATAGAGTTAGACGATGTTCATACAGACAGGCACTAGATCGGTTCTAAACATTGATAACAAAGTACGAGGTAGTAATTCGCATGCATATTAAAATGCAGAGACCTTGTTAAAACTATGTATTTTTAGTTCAGTTTTCTGCAAAGGGTTCAGTACTCTGCATCCACTCTTTTTATGTTTTGATTTTATTTTCTCCGCATGTGCTGTAAAGTTAATTCCTAGTTCAAAATAAAATTTAAATGAAATTTCAAATAATATTGCGAGAAAAAAATATCGTCCTTGTTTACAAATTTAATTTCGCTGTGCGATATATAATTTTATTTCATTCAATTCCACTGCCTAATTTTAATATGCAAACCAATAATGGTGATAGAATCTCTTCATAGAAAATTCTAATTAATTTTACACACAAAAGTTACAAAATAAAATATTCCGTTATGTAATGATGAATTTGAACCATTGATTGATGAACCATTTCTTGGTATAAAGAGATTACCTAGAATCTTCATTTCGAATATAACTTTTTAAAAGCTGGTCGAAATAATTTTCGTTGTGTTTAAAAAAACCTATTTTTTGGTTGAAGGTAAAATGAATTGAGTATCAACTATTTCTAAAGTTTATATGAAAATAATGTTAGTATTATTTGTATTAATCTAAAATTTTTGCGAAAGCCAAAATGCTGTTTAATTTAAAACTGTAAATAGAATGCAAATCTGATATCCTTTAACGAAGGTTTATAGATATCACTCTAAAAACTTCGGTTTACGACTGATTCATGAATTTCTAATGTGTTTTTCGACAATCTACAAAAATATCATTAATATAGCCATCATTACTATGTAAAAAAAATACTCCATAGTCAATAATTTGTTTATTTTATATTCCGAGTTATATGAAATATATAAATTATTAATATAATCTGCAATCGATTGCAGTTTGAAGTAATTAGAGTCAGAAATGTATTCAATTACAATAGCCATGACAATGGAACAGACGTTACTTCAAGTAAATTATAATTATTGCAAGCAAAATGTAAGAAATAACGGACTAAAAAAGGCTAAACTTTATCATTATCGATTTATAAAAGATCAAGCTTGCCGTAAGGCCATAAATGCTATGGTGATACAAGAAAATTTTTTTATTAATAAAATTTAAGTTACTAGCAACAATAATATATACGAATATTAATACACAGTTATACCTGTTATTCAACATTACATAATAAAATATGGTATTTTGTAACTTTCGTGTGTAAAATTATTTAAAATTTTCTATAAAAGGATTCTATCACCACTATTGGTTTCTTCATGTGTATTAAAAGAAGACAGTGGAACTGAATAAAATAAAATTGTTTTAACTTGATTGATATTACGGAGAAATACATCAATAATTCTGTGGTACACAAATATTAAATGATTTACGGCACAGCGAAATAAAATATGTAATTACCCACGATATTTATTTCTCAAAATATTATTTTGACTAAAATACTTAAATATAATAAAATTATATTCATACTCATTTATTATAAAAGTATAATTGTTTCTGTTATAATTAAGGGCAAGGTGATTTGGAATTTTATTTAAATATGATTTTGAATTAGGAATTAAATTTACTGCACTCGCGGAGAAAATAAAATGAAAACATAAGAAGAAAGAAGCAGAAAACTGAACATCAAATACATGATGCTAACAAGATCTTTGTATTTTAATATTCACGTGAATCACTGCCTCCTATTTTGTTTCCAATTTTTAGAATCAACCTAGCGCTAATTTTTAGAATCAATCTGTCTCTTAACTCCTTTAGATTTATATGGTTCAGAACAATAAACTCACATTAACTGGTTGGAAATGAAAGGATACCTGGTTTTATTAATATAAAATATTAGTCTTCCATCTTGTAGTTTTGTTTATATTTGTAGAATCGTTCCTTCGTTCTTTTTCGATTTCTATTTTTATTTCCTAGTTTTCCCGTATAACTGACCTCTAGTTAGAAAAGTTTAATATTAAAATTACAGAACAAAGTTTTTCTAAGTGAAATTAAGTACCATTCCAACTGATAATACAAGAGTGTGATCATTTGTCTTTTCTTCAGGTTGCGATGGAGAAACAGATCATAGTATTTTTCTGCACAATAATAGTTGGCGCGTCATAAAATGACATAGGTTATTTTTCAACACAAACAATTTTAACCTAAGCAATACATAAATCCTAACAATTAAAAATTCGAACGTGTTTTGTATGTGCTTCTTTTACGTGGCAACGAAGTAACAAATTATCAAAATGATATTTTGCACAAAGATGATTGACGGACCTGTAAATGATTTAGGCTTCTTTTTAATTTGGAAAATATTGTATATAACCTTAATTAATATTACAAATGTCAAAATGTGTTTGTTCTTCTTTCACGTCAGAACAAAATAGGAGATTGCCGTGATATTTGGTACAGGTATAAATGGCACAGGCTATTTTCTATTGCAAGATATCTCATTGAAAGAAACCAGAAAGTACACAATGGGAATAGTGAAGCAGCATCACAACGAAATTTCGGATAGACGTAAGTTTTTGATAGGCAATATGCATTAATTATAGAATCACATCTAATATAGAAAAAATATGTTTGTTTTCCTTGTCATTTGTGTTATATAGTCACGAAAATAAAGATACAGCATTTAACCATTCTACGTGGCGCTGCATGTTTTTAATTCTATCTAAAAGATTTTTAACTATAATGACGTCAGTGAAGCCCAGGGTAAAAGCTAGTATATAAAAGCTAGGGTAAAAGCTAGTAAATAAATTGTTCTTATTTTAGAGGTTTTGTGTACCAAATTTGAATAAATTATAATACGTTATCTTGGTTTGAATTTTTACAAAATATACAGGATTCATCTTGGGGTAATAGACGAAATATTTCCAATATTTCTTAAGAATTTACTTACTAAAATAATTGTCTAGAATGAATAAGTCACATGTATTAAATGGTCGATTGAATAGGATTAAGTCGTCACTGATAATAATAACAAGATTGAGAGATGATCTGTTTTATTACCAATAAAACGACTATGACAGGAAAACTTTAAAATCATAACATTTACATAAAATACACAAAAAGGTAGAAATAAAATGTATCTTATAATTTCACCTGTTTTGCATTTTTTTTGCCCACCGTATTGAAATTATTTATGGAATGTTCACTTTGACGGCCCGTCTAAAATAAATAAGAAGAAGTCCACTACAGATCCGTGGATTAACTGTTTACTAAGTAATCATATAACAGTCTGTACATATTATACATATAAATAAATATATATATATATATATATATATATATATATATATATGTATGTATATATATATATATATATATATATATATAGATGTATATACATATATATATATATGTATGTATATATTTGTGTGTGTGTGTGTGTGTGTGTGTTTTTTTTAATTCCTTACTTAAACTGTTAAATACGAGATGTATATATGGAACTTTGTACATATTCAAATAAACAGTTAGTCATGAGAAAAATAGTAACAGAAAAAAGATGTTTGTTATTATTTCATTACATTTAAAAATGGTAACCAAAATAGTCTGCCTCCGAAATGTGAAAGTGAATTAAATAATCTAAATTTTACGTCTTCGTCTGTTTTTAGTGTTTTTTGTTAGTAGGTTTTGTTACTTCTCTGAAATGTTAGTTAAGTAAAAATCAAATACCTATGTATTTCAATATTTTTCGTCACAATATGGAATAGAAAATAGAAACAATGGAAAAAAACATTTTAATATACATACGCGGGAATATTAGGTTGACTGTATTATTTAGGTTTTAATAAATAATTTTCATTACGGAATCCAATCTACCTATCACTAAGATCCGTGCGGAAAAAAACATGTCTACGAAGAAATGTTCTTAATTGGAGACCGTCAATCATTAACATCCGTGAAATATGAATACATACACTGTTTCAATAGGGTAACCGTAATTGCAATATTGTGATTGTATAATATTCTCATCCATCTTCTTTTAGCCTAAATATTTAAGTACGTGACCTTCTAACAGACTTATTGAGCAGCTTTTTAAAAGATTGATTCAAAAATATCGTATATTTTTGTACTTTGCATCGTATGTTGCAAAGTCACTTGAAATTAATAGAAGCCAATTTTTACTGATATTTAAAGTCGTAGCTTTGACCCGCTATAAGTTATTACAATTAGCTTAGTGGAAAAATATGGAACCTTAAAATATTTGTAACATGAAATAATATCATCCACTTAATATAAAAAGATTAAAGCGGGAGCTTTACGGAAAAGTATGAATATAAGTGTATTTATAATGTTCAGGATTATAAAAATAAGGATAAATTATATTCCACAATAAAAATATCGTGTACCTATTTCTGTACTACATATAGTATACTCTATGTACCATCACTAAATATCGCCACTGTAATCTGTTATGGTGAATCGGGTGCAAATTTAATTACCCCTATTTTTTTAAAACATACTACTTTGTTTCATGACTTACGAAATTTTTTAAGTTTCGTAAGTGATTAAAATGGAAATGTATTCAACCTATGTCTTTTATTTCGATGATGAATGATATTACTATTTTAATATTTTAGTGGAATATGCTTAGTTAATTAAGAACTAAACTTACGATTGGTTGCACACCGATATTTTGTTTACACTAACTTTTTAAACGAAATTTATATTTCTGTTAAGTTAAAAATTCCTAGTTGGCTACTGCGTTCACTACTGGTATCAATTGATGGCACATTACATCTGTTAATGGTTATATTTTATTAACCGTATAGTATCCCATAGATTTTCTATTTAAATATCATTTAATACTTAAATGATGAAAGTTGAATAAGGAGAAGAGTAGAGCACTCAAAAAGTAGGTTTTCTGGAGTAACCCACTTTCATGACATTAACATTTTTATATTATTAATGTACAGTAAACCATTGGGTATTAATATAGGATGGCTAATAAATAACGAGCTTTATGAAACAAAAAATATAGCTATACCTCATTTTATTGAATTAATATTGAACCATATTTTTTGACCAGCCATGTGTATCCATTAATGAATGGGAAGCATTGAAATAGGCTCCTAACTGATAACTTCATCAGCAAATTTTTTTAAAACGGTCTACGTCATCAAGCGTTTTTTGTTCCACGTAAAGTATTGCTTAATGAAATAACTAGAAAAATGTCTGATGAATCTGGTGATCGCCAGGACCGGTGAATATTGGGCCATAGAATTCCCCATCCCAGCTTAAATAATTTTAGTAGAGTACCTCTTGGAACGCGTGGGTGAGTATTAACCCACAAAAAGGAGATTTTGTCCTGTTTTTTGTCATAGAGTAGCTTCATAGAGTTATACGCGTTTAGTTACTGCTACAGAATAATCATATTGAAATTCATAAATAAAGAGTAACGCACGCAAATTTTAACGTCATTTCCATTTTTCTCGAGGTTGACTCGACGATAATATAACTATAAGTGGTATGGAATAACGCAGCAGCTTTTAATATATGGTAACTGAAGAATGTTGACAAAATCTCTATATGTGTTTTTCTAAATTCTAGAATGAAATGAAAAATATAGAATAAATATCTTCATCCTTTCTTCTACCTATTTCAGAGACTATTGAGCTTAAAATTATGAAAAAAAAACAAATTTTTTAAAGTTCGATGTTCCTAAAAAAATTATAGGGATGACTTTTAATCGTTCACCACGCTTTTACTCTTGCAAAAAATATAGTAAGAATACATTGACATTGTGGAATATTACTATTTGTAAATAATTTAATAGGAACACTATACGTCTTCAAATATTTTTTAGTGCTTAAATATTTTGGTGAAAATGCAATTATATAAACATTAACAGAGAGAAAAATTAAAATATGGAAAATTTTATAAAACCTGGATGCGAAACAATAAGGTGAATACCAATAATAGATAAAGAAGAGTACTAGGCCTTAAAAGAAAGAAGTATTTTGTATAGGTTGCACAAAATTCAAATAGTGAACAGCAAAATTAATATTTGGAAGTAAAAACCCATGAGGAAATTAATAATAATTTAACGATATAATTTAAATGCAATTGATAGAAGGTATTCCATGTTTAGGCTAATTCTAAAATTGCAAAACGATTAAAGACAAACAAACAAAGTTACTAAAATAAGAAAGTTTAATAAGAATAACATATAAATAATTTAATAAAGGATTAAAAAACCATACCACACCGCAGATAAGGCATTGGCTGTGGGACTGAAAGTTTATTTAATACACATATAAATCATTAAGGCAGCTGTAACAGGGGTAGTTAAAACACGTAAATTAAAGTTAAATTAAATTCAAATATTTAAAGCAAAAACACAAATGATAAAAGTGAAATATAAATAGAATAAGGACCCGAAAACAAGGGACAGGAGAGGACATAAATAAATCGGCGCTACGGGTGACGTAGGACGCAGTGTTCGAGACAGTGGGGGCACGATTTACGACGCATGCAACCTTGGATTTGTTGTTAAAGGGTGATAGGTTATCCTTAATGGAAGAAAACTTGATACGGATAAGTTAACACACCTTGTATTGTTACTTTATCTGACTTTGTTTTCGAGGAACAGTAACATAGCATTTACTGTTCCTCGAATACAAAGTCAGATTACAACAATACATTTCAACATAAACATTTCTAGCATTGTATTTGTTACTTTTAAAGATCACCTTTGATCATATTTTTAGGAGACAAAATATTATGTTAGAATAATGTTTTAAAACAAATTTAAAAACAGTCTTTTGCAAAAGAAAAGCTGCTTTTAATGCCATTTTGATATTATCCGTTAACCTAATATAGGTTGTATTTAATCAACTGTGACGTTCCATTCACCTTTATATTAACTTATTATAAGTTTTATTTGATCTAAGGTGACGAGACATAATTATTTTATTATTAGAATATTCACAAACCATAATCAAATAGTAATTACTTAAATATGGATCTATGTCTAATGGGCCAATTGATTCGAAATGTGTGTCTCGTAGTCAATCCTATTCAGTCCCAACCTATTTTTATTGTTAGAAAACTCCATAAAATTCGTGTCCCGTATTTTCTCCCTGTTAATAAATGGTCAAGTTACTCAATATACCTCAAGTATAAAGTCTTGGATTTAGTGGTCGATAGATCGATTGATCGGCTCCAAGTAATATAATATATAAGCTATTTTCCTCAAATATTTGATATGAACATTCGTTCACTTCTAATTGCAGAAATCGCTAAAACGTTTTTATTATTTGCCAATCAAATATTTGTATTCTTTCTATTGTTAATTTTTTTTATTTACATAAAAAATATAAATTAAAACACAATGAAAAAAAATATTTTAAAATCATCAAATGCTCTATTCTCAAATTCCTATAGTAGTTTCTTCTTTCGAAAGCTACCTCTACCTTCATTAGATGGAAAAAGGATATTCTTATAATAGCGAAGTAGTGTTTTACTCACGAGCTTTTCACTTTCTCTTAAACGAACATGAATCCAGTTGACTATTTCATTATACAGGTTAACATTGGCTTTATTAAGTTATTTGTCATGGTTTTGCTTCAATATTACCTGGTGTGTATCTCATATCTGAATGATAAAATTAATTCTAGGTATAAAATTCTTTAGTACAAAACCAGTACCTTGAAAGGCAATTAGATAACATCTGTATATAGTCTATTTGTACATAGCCTATTGTACACAGAAACCGCTCGACGTAGAATCCTAAACTTTGGAAAATTGATAGTTTTATTTGAAATTCAAAGCAATACAACATATATTATACACGTACATATAGTACACGCACACGCACATGTATGTTTGTGCATGGGTGTGTGTATACATACAAGGGTAAATAAGTAATTCTGTGATATTTCTGTGAAATACGATGAGCCTGTGAAAGATCGTCCAATGTTTTCCAATTTTTTTTAACACTTCAAAATAATACGTTTTTTCGAAGTCTTTAAAATAGGCGTTTGCTTGAGCGATGATTTCACCTATTGAAACCAAATCATTCTTCATTTCTTCACGGTTCGAAACGGGAAACAATTACAAGGGACTAAATTGAAAGAATAAAGTAAACGAGGGAGCAATTCCTAGTCGTGTGCACGAAATTTCACACAACGCAAGTGTGATCTAATATGGCTGTTCTTTTTTTTAATCACCATTGAGCCGGTTTAATAATGTAACATATTATATACATTTTTTTACATTTCGTTATGTAAGTAATCGATGTAATTTTGGCTGCATGCATCATAAAAATACTATCCCGAAAACCTTTTCAGAACAGATACTCACTTTAGCCTCCTTTGGCGCCTATTTACATGGAGTAATCCACTGCTTCGGCTGCTTCTTCTTCTCCGGTGTATTACATTGGATACAAGTTTCATCCACGCTTATGAAACGTTGGAAAATCTCATCCCTATTGCGGATGATCAACGTCAAGTACACTTTCGAGCTGACACGGGCTGTTGTCATTGCGACTGTGGTCAATTGTGAGCAAAAGCGGCGCCCATTTTGCAGCTTGCTTTCTCATACCCAAGTAACCATTCAAAATTTAAACCACTGAGCCAATAATATGCTCATCTCTTCTATAATTTTCCGCCATTTCAAAGTCTGATTCATCAAGATCATACCGAGAATTTTTTTTTAATTATTTCTGGTGTAGTGACCTTTATTGGGAGTCCCAATGTTAGATCTCACTTGTGCTCGTGCGATCGTAAGAAAATTTAGTAAACAATTATTTTACCATGGAAATTAATAGTGCAGAGTAGCTATAGTATTCATCACGCTTATCTTTGATTCGAGTGATATTTTTTCAGAAAAAAATAATGGTTGGTGAGTAAACGAAACTAACTTTTTTCTACTTTCACCATAATATATTGCTTTCAACGACTATCAAATACGTTTATATATTTATTGTAAAATACATTTATAGTAAAGTTTATAGTTTATAGTGACGGAAGCGGAAAAATACTACTAGAGATGTCAAATTTAATCCATTCTCTTACATACATTTTCAGAAATTTTAAAGTAATTTGTATAATGTAATACATATTTATATACACCTTCCTCCCCTCCCACACACGCACACATATATAAATATATATATATACATATATATATATATATATATATATATATATATATATATAAATATATATGTATATATAAAATCCCTATATAATAATAATAAAGCCATAGAAGATATTAGAAAAAATTTTCGTCAGCAGCTAGTTTATTGGTCAGGTTGTCACTTCACATAGGCCTCCCCCAATGTCTTTCACTCATTTCTTTTTCGAGCTAATCTTCTCCATCCTTTATGTAAATTATCCTCATATCTTTTGATTTGATGTCCTTTTTGTTTTTCCCTTTTCTAGGATACCATTCCATTACCTCTTTCGTGCATTTTTCCATTTGAGTTTCCTTATTTTTTGGAAAACGTCTTTTCCTTATTTTTTAAGTCATCCATCTGTCCTATAGTCTCATGTTGAGCATACTTCGCTCCATACTGCGTTGGTAAACTGCAAGTTTTTGGTTGTTTTCGCTCGTAGTAGGCCAAGATTGATATCCATACGTAAGACATGGGAGAATGCGTGTGTTATACAGTATGTTTTTCACTGCCGTTGGTATTCTTTCGTTTTTGAATCTCTCTTTCAGGGACCAATATCATTTCCAAGTGTTGCTCATTCTTCTCTCTATTTCTTTTGAGCATTGCTCCCTAATTGATATTAGCTGTCCTAAATATATGTTAAAAGAAAAATCTGTTAGCCTTTGTCCATTGTCATTTCTGTCACTACTCCTGTAATCCCCTGAGACAAATTCGTCATTGTTTGATTTGTTGCCCACCTTGACATTGAAGTCTCCCAATAGAATTCTATTTTTGTTCTTCTTTTACATCAACACTGTCAGGTCTATGTAGAATATATCTTAGCTCTTGAAAGCATGACCTTCTCTAAGATTATTTTGTTTTAAACATTTTCTCAACAGAAATTACCTTCAAACATTGCCATAAAACCCATTGAATTGACTCTCATCTGTTTTCTGTCTTTTTTCATAATTTAATATCGATATTACGTTTCTACACTTGGCAAGAATTCTTCATTTTAAGGTCATAGACAGTTGTTGCTATCTCTGATATTTACATAATAATTCACATATATTCTGCTGTCATCCTAGTCAGCTTTTATAATATTTGTAAATATCATAAGTTATTTTTTATTCAAATTCATTTCTTGATGTAGATTTAGACGAGATTTTACATTTCAAATTTTAAATATAAGAAGGCAATCTCATCAGCATAATTACACCAGGTCTTCCATTACATCAAATTATATAAAATTTAAATAGCTAACTTAAAATATGCAAAACTTTTCATAAGATGGATGGACAGATACCTATCGAAAATAAAAATAAATGGTTAAAATGTTTAAATGACCTTAGCGAATTATCAAACATGAATATCGATCGGCAATTAAAACACTTAAAAAAGAATTAAAACTGTTTCTTGTACATATAAATTCATAAACATACAATTTATTGGATTTTGTGGCGCACCGTCACGTGGTGGCTGTGCTTGTATTTACGCTCGCAGTGTAAACAAGACTGGCCAGAAAAATTTTCAATTGTCATAACGATTTTAAGATTCAGTCTTTGGTCAATGCCACGTTAGTCAATGAACCACTTGACTCAAGAGTATGTTTATGCTCTCTGGGATTCATCGGTAGACAACCAATATATGCATATAACAATGAAAAGGAGACAAGTTTGAGAAAAATTGTCCTGTTTTCGTTTCACAGAATTGTCTAAATATAGTCTGCATGGCAAAAACGGAGGTTCTTAGTAATTATATCCTCGTCGTGGAAAGCAGTATTGTGAAAATCTTATTATGTTGATATCAGCTTATTACAATAACCATATGACGGTTTGAAGTCAAATCGAATTTTTCACCAGCTGAATGTACAGTGTAATGATATTCAGCCGAATCACTGTGACAGTATTTTACGTTCCTATAATACTATGCGTCAATCATTATGTCTGAAATGAATTAACGTTAAGTTAATCGCCACCGAACTCAGATTAGAGCCATAGAGCAGGTTTGGGATGTGTTATGGATAAATCGTTGCAGAATTATAATGTACGTGGAACTTTATCACTAACTTACAGTATAGTGCGTAGTATTTGAACTGAAGATAATATTTTCAATCAAAAGTTCATTACTCATATAGATACCCCGTATAATTGATGTTACTTTTTAACCCTTTTTTATTAGAAATCATTATTTTGTATTGCAGTATTGATGAAAAGGTGTCTTTTTACAGTTTTTCAAAGTTTAATTTATTTTAAGGAAAATTAATAAAAAATTAAAAAATAAATAAAAGTAGTTTAAATATCGACGTGATAAACATCTATATTGATTAAATAAAAAAAGTTTAATTTTAGATATATGTTTCATTTCTTTTTCATTTATAAGAATTTAAATATTTTAAAGCTTAAAGCTATTTTGACAAATACATTCCCGAAACACCAAATTATTCCAGCATAATTCATAAGGTTTAATTATTATAATATAACAATGCGCTAAGCGTTTTTTTCTCCAAAAGAATAAAATTTTAACTTTTCGTATTGAAACTCAAACCTGGTTTTTTCTTAAGCGGTCCCCGTTTCTTCGTGAATATGAAATATTAACCCGTAAGATATTAAATATGTATGGGTATAAAATATTACGCATATAAGATGTCTACGTATAATTTTCATTCATTTTACCCTAAACTTGGGAAATACTTCCTTCAAAATAACAACATGCCAAAGGTTTCAGTTTTACAATTTTCATGTATAAGAATTTGTTTTTTTTTTATTAAAATTCTTAATGAACATAATAAATATGAAATATCTCTGCGTGTTTTCTAAAGAAACTAAAGAGACCATCACATTCATTAAATTTTAAACGAAACCATAACAAAGTTGTTTAGCTCTTTAGCAAATTTTAATTGAAATCTGGTAAAGTATTACATCCAAGCTTTGAATTCTGTTAGGCTTAACTTAGAACAAAATTTAGCTTTAATTAAAATTCCTAAATTTGCCTTTGAATATCACCGTAAATTTTAAATATTGTTCAGAGCAAATTTACCAGGAAATGAAATAAGGTTTATATTGAACAGAAAGTTTTAATTGAATTACTTTATCAGCTTGGATCGAACTTACATAAAAAACAACTTTTAGATTTAGTATAAGCATATACGTTTGTACTTTAACTCTTCGTTGCTTAAACCAATTCACACACAAAATCGATATATAGAGGATATTTTAATACATTTCTCAAATGCTCATTAAATATATACCTGTATGTCGCACAAGAATCGCAAAAAAATAACTTTGATATCAGCTATATCAAAAAGCAAAGAATAATATAATAAACTGCAGTCAGATATGACTTCATCACATAGTTGTGAGGACATTTCAGTTTCATTAAGAATATCACCAGCTCTGTCGATGAAATTAAATAAATCGTCGCGAAGAAAGAAATAAAATCTGACCGTGTTCTTGATCACCTCGTGTAATTACTAGTAGAGTGTGTTTTGCTTTATGAGGGATGTACGTGGATTACAGTGGAGTGAAGTGGAAAACGTTTAACGATGTCAGCGTGTTTTGCTGACTCATTCATTTGTTCAGCAATTACTTATAACAGATTCGGAAATTTCCATTATTCACTGTCTCCAGGCGATAACTATTAATTTAAGGTAGAATATTCTCAAGTTCATGGAATATTTGCAACTATTTATATTATCGATTTCTCTATCCTATTTCCTATATCACCAATAACGACGATAACGGAAAATTTATGATACACGAAACTATAAGGATAATAGCTGGCCTACCCATTACTTTCCATAATTTTATTCAAATAAAATTGACTTCAAAAAATGTTCTGTTTTACCGCAATGGTCTTTAAAGTTAGATTTATGTGTTCATTTCTATCTGACTTAGACTTTCGAAGACTCTTGTAATAAAACAACTCCCAAATAACCAACAATTTTATACTGAATTGTTTTTTCTGGAGTAAGAAACAATTATCCAGGAGTGTTTTTTAATGAAGAAATTATAATTATATTAATAATATTTTATGCCATAAAGCACTCGCCGAGAATTTTCATGTCAGAAGCATGACGAAAAAAAATTTTCGCTCAAATTTGATCATCAGCTTATACTTGTTACAATAATATCTATGTATTTTTGTTGAGATATCACATTTGTTTAATCTGTTTGCATTTTTATGTTCAATAGCCCTTCAGGTTTATTTAAATTAGAACATAACGGTGTTTTTCATGTGCAGGTGACAGTATATTCTTACTTATATTATATAAAAAAAAAATTTCGGTTACCTTAAGAAATGTTTATTTTTTAAATAAAAATTCGTGATAAATTTTTTAAAGCCCTTTATGTTTACTCCTGTAATATATATATTTTTTGTTTCACATTAATTAAAACTTTCCTTACTGGTTTTAAATTTTCCATAAGTAATCAGTGGAATTTATTGAAATAAAATTATTTTCGCCTTATTTCAAACATTTAAAATAATGTTATTTCGATATTTTTACTACTGTATATTAAACAATACAAAGTACGGGGTATTTTTTTCATGAATAGATCTAAGAAACTTTTGCGTTTTGAAATGTATTCCCTAATAAATTAATTAATTCTATTATTATAAATAAGAGTGAACCTTAGCCTAATTACTACACGAAGGTGATAAAAGAAGAATCAATAGTAAATAGATTAGACGGTTAGAAAACAAATGTATTTAAAGAAACTTTCAAATTAATCGAATTAGAAACAATTGCTCGGAAGCAGAATATGCGGTAGCTGATAGAGCGAATGATAGAATAAATTCAAAAGCTAAAAAAATTAACTGAAACGGAATTAATACTTTTAATCAAAATGTGTGTACTCGGTGCAAATTGATTTTGAATTTCAGAAAAAATATGTGTTACGGACTAGGAAATAATTGAAGATACGAAAAATTAAAATTACATCACAATATCAGTATTCTGTGGGGATGAAACTCCCGTACAGAATACTGAATATCAAACACAATATTTTAATGTAGATTTCTCATTTTAAAACGATGCACGTAACTTACTCTCTTTTATTTCCTGATCGTGAATCAATTTTTAGCATAAACTCTGTGGCTGTCTGTTTGAATATGGTCTCCGATTTCGTATTACAACGCTGCTGCACCGGATCTATCATATTCATATGCACAATGTACAACATCAAACACATTGTTATCATTTAGAAGATTCCATTTATTTTCATGAAAATGGGAAATTAGACCTATCAAAATTGTATCGAAATATTATTAATTATTCTACAGTAATGTGACTTGAGTATAATATTTAACTCAAATCGGTTATAAGAAATGAGCATTGAAGAAAAGTTTTTAACGGAGGATGAAATTATTCTGAAATATTTGTATGATAAATAATTTTTTACATATATTTTAAAAGAAAATATTAACGTATTTTTACATTAACATTTAACTTCTATAATGCGTTTTTCACATATGTAACTCATTTGATTATTTTAATCATAATTTTCAAAACTAATGTGAACTTGTACATTGATCGATGTGAGTACATTAATTAGATTTAACTGACGAGAGGTAGAAAATATATAAAAAACAAAGATAAACATACACAAAAAAATAATTACCTTTTGCTCCTTTATTCTTACTATAAAAGAATATGGAACGATTCCTCAATTAACTATGATAAATTATATTAACGAAACATATAATTGATGTTCAAGTTACAGAAAGGTCGTTCTAAGAAATAAAAATTTTCTCCAACGTTCTTCGTGAATCGATATATGAATATAATAATACATATATGTGCATATATATATATATATATATATATATATATATATATGTGTGTGTGTCTCTATGTAGGAGATGATTTGTTTTTCAGTTTTTGCGAGTTTAAGCTAAGTTTTATTAGAGACGATTTACACATCTTAATGGAATTAATCAAATAATTTATGAAAATAGAAAAAAAATAGAAAGTTGAAAGAAACTGAAAAATACTTGCCCCACCGTCACTTATTAAGATATATAGAATTATCAATTTTTGCAATATGATGTCTAATTATTTTGTTTTTTTTGTACTCTTTGAGATTTATTTGCGTGGATTTTTTCAAACTCCAAGTCCAAAATTGAGATTGGTCGAAAACAATATGTGTGAAGAAAACAGTAGTATGTGCAAAGAAACAAATTGTCTGAAAATAGGTTTTGACTCAACCCACGACTATATAATAAAAACTTAAGTGCGCTCTAGAAAGGTGAACGCTGTGTATACGTTTACGAAGATTATGAACTGGAGAGACAAATAGTCACGGTACACTCAATGCCATAAAATTATGGGATTATTGTACGGCAAATACCAGCACCCTGTCTGGCTTTTAACTACTTGCGATGTTATAACCGTGAAATATAAGATGATTATCTTTCATCATACCGTGATTGTGCATGGATTATGCCCTTATGAGCATTGTTCCATTTAACTAACGACTATGCTGAAAATGCGGCATAATTACAGATTGGTTTATATTCTAATTTGGCTTATCGCTATTTGGATAGTAAATGGAATAATGAGTTGATATCTCATTGGAATACTATCAAATGGGCGTAGACTCAAGAAGAGTTTTAGATCGTCAATGAATAGAAGGCAACAAGTGGTGTTGACAATTAAACTTAATTGTCTCTAGATCAGGGTTTCCCAAATTATGGGTCGCGACCCAGTGATGGGTCGCGAGCGAACATTGAGTGGGCCTTGCCTGTAGAACGACACATCACCCTACCGATCCAACCGCTGGGCAGCTGGCGACTGACAGCCGCTCGGACGGATTGTAAGCGCGTGCTAAGGGGGGTGGGGCGCGAACGAATGTTTCATGAGGTTTTGTGAGAAAATATGACCCAGAATATCTGAAACTGGAATTCATATGGAATCATGATACGACAGATCCACGTCCTCAATGCGTGATTTGCTACGAAATATTAGTGAACAAAAGTATGCGCCCAAGTAAGCTGACACGTCATAAAGAAACAAAGCATTCCCATTCTATAAACAAGTCAGTAGAATTTTTTCAAAAAAAATTGTTGGAAATAATGTCTTCAAAAAGCATTGTTTCTCATTTCATTAATATTAATGAAAATGCTGTATATGCGTCGTATTTCATTAGCTTAAGGACCGCCAGAACAGGTAAACCTCATACCATTGGCGAAAACTTAGTATTACCATCGATTAAAGATGCTGTTGGAGCGATGTTTGGAGAAAAAGAAGTAAAAGAAATCGAGCGCATACCACTATCCAATAATACTGTTGTGCGAAGAATTGACGAAATGGCTGAATTGACAGAAGATGAATTAATTCGGAGAATAATTAGTAGTAAATATTATGCTCTGCAACTAGACAAGTCGTGCAAGGACTATATCAATTAATTGTTTTTGTTCGTTATATATGGCAAGAAGACGTGCATGAAGATATATTGTTTTGCAAGCCAATTACTCGTGGAACGTCCGAGGTAATTTTCAATGTAATTGATTCCCATATAAAAGAAAAAGGTATACAGTGGAAGAACTGCGTCGGTATATGTACTGACGGTGCGCGGGCAATGTGAGGGAAAAATAGCAGTGTGGTTACAAGAATTCTTGAACAAAGTCCCTGTGCTATGTGGACACACTGTAGCCTTCATAGAGAAGCACTGGTTTCCTAAGCATTGTCTGATGACTTCAAAACAATACTAAATACGGCCGTTAAAATCGTAAATTATATTAAAACAAGACCACTACAAGCTCGCTTATTTCAAAACCTGTGTGAAGAAATGGGTAGTCTTCATTCATCTCTTCTTCTGCATACAGAAGTTCACTGGTCCAGGGGAAAAGTACTGACACGATTATTGGAATTACGCAATGAAGTTACAATTTACTTGGAAGGACAAATTGAATATATTGAACATTTAATGGACGAAGAATTCATTCTTCATGCAGCCGATATTTTTTCGAAGTTAAATGAACTCAAGGTGTATTTGCAAGGTTCAAACGGATCAGATATTTTTGCATTTCACGATAAAATTCGCGCGTTCATGAAAAAGCTTTTGTTGTGGAAGAGTTGTATTGAGGATGGGAAGTATGATTGTTTCGAAACGCAAGAAACTTTTATTGTTGAAAACCAAGTGCAGCCAAAGAAAAACGTAGTGTCTGCAATATCCACCCATTTATCATTATTAAAAAAAAACTTTGAGGACTATTTCGGTTTGAGGATAAGCAGTTAACGAAATTCTGGCTGTCGGTTGCCGGTAACTATCCATGCCTGTTTGATGAAACTATGAAGGTCCTCCTTCCATTTACTGCCTCATACCTATGTCAGGCCGGATTTTCTAATATGGTGAACATTAAAACTAAATATCGAAATAAATTGGACATACCAAACTCACTGCGATTAAAAGTAATTCGAGTTGAAGTTAATGTTAAAACTGTAATGGCGAAAAATAGAAAACAATTTCATTCTTCCCATTAAAATAACTTTTTTAATGTAGTTATTTAATTAAGTAATAAAAAAAATGTACTTAAACTTTGTTTGTTATATGAAAAATCCTTTATATAGGTATATTGGCAACGGTTAAATTTCCTAGAGGTGGGTCGCGAGTTTGGGAACTTGTATTAGATGAGTCGTAGCCCAGACAACTTTGGGAACCAGGGCTCTAGATTGATTAGCTAAGTCCAAAAATAAATAATTATTCATTTTGTTCGAGACAATGGCATAAGAGTCTCCAATAATTTTACAGGGACAACGTACTTGCTAACTCGTCCACTGTCTTTTTAAAATAGAAGTTAGTCACGTCTATCTGCCTTAATATAAACAAATGCCATGTGTACCGACTGTTTGTCAATCGGGCTTGCAAACTAATACGGTGGTATTTCCAATTGCATTCCATTTTTAATTTCTGTTATTGTTTCCCATTCTGCAATGCTTTCTTACTAAATAAAAATTTCATATTTTACAATGTTGCCACAAAAACACGAATCGGTTATTTCAGAACCACTATAAGTCGAGTTTGCATAATTACAGTCACACACTGGCCACTTGAAGACATTTTCATAGAAAAGTTGCACTTTTTTCTCATGAGGTAGTTAATTTTTCAGTATTTTCAGTTCTTTCATCTTTTTTTTGTTAATAGGTCTTTTATTAGAGTAAGCAGATATATAGCTTTGTGGGTAGCAATAATATGGCTATGGATAGATTTTCCATAGAAAATGAATGTGAAACTAACCCACCAATGTATTTCCTGGTAGCGACTAAATCATCTTATTAGGAAAGTTTTCAATATACTCCATAACTGCGTATCTCATTGATGAGGGCATATCATTTCCACTCACACTTTTTCCTCTCATATCCTTGGGAGTCAACCCTTGGAGAGTCAACCAGAACCGTCTAACTCCATCTGATATCATGAATGTTAAGAAAGCTTTCTTGCTTACTTGGTACATTTCAGAATAGGTATTCTAAACCAATCGACCCACGAAATGGCTTAGAAGGGTCAGATTCAAGTTTACAGCGTCTTCTTTGCTTTTCTTTACACACTGAAATCATGATCTGAACATATGTGTCTCGTTCATTTTTAGTGTCATATTTCAAAAATTTGCTGAATATTATATTTCGTTCTACCTCAATGATAAGATCAACATAATGTTTTTTCCAGCTGTAAAAAAAAGGATAAGTTACGAATTTACAAACATTTTAACTAAGTGCGATAATAAATTTCTTAATATAACTTAATTGCAACTTTAACCAGTTCAAAGCCTGAATATTTTTCCCTTGTAGTCAATATAAGCAGTACCCTTCAAGCCAGCTCTTTTTATTACTTCCGGATTTGAATTTTAATTCGTTTATCACACCATTTTTTCTTTTTGCTGGTACTTCATACCGCGAGTCACTCGTTTCGTTCATTTTAATAAAATATCAGAAAAAAATACTAATTATTCCAACAATAACCTCTCGATTAGTTATCAAACTATCCTCAATACGTATTGTTTAACGGCTTCAGATTTAAATTTCATCACAAGATGACAGTGACGCTAGCGATAGCCACTGATGGAACAGAGTTCCCAAGATTATACTGTTTTTGTAGTATAATCTTGGGAACTCTGTTCCCAGAAGTCAATGATTTGTGAGCTTTCTCAAATACACGCAATTTTTGTTAGATTACGTTGCCTTGATATTTCGCTGAGTAGTGGGGTATCTAGTTTACTCGTAAGATTATATACGAAGAACATAAAAATGTAAAAAAACAATTTTGCAAAGAACTTGATTTACGGTATTTCTGAAATACTCGAGTCACGCGTATTCGTATTTAACGTCATCTGCTCTTCACTTATTTTATAACTTTTCTACCACATTTTAATCTAGACTTTTCAAATAAATACTTCCCAAAATCTGAGATTTATAAGTGCTTTGCAGATAATTTATCACCGTCTTAATTCGGATCCATTAAATCTGAATGTTTTCGTTTAAGCAAGCGGAGAGACGAAATACGACTTATTACAAATTGGATGTTTATACTTAAGGTATTCCTTAAGATATTTAAACCATTTCAGAAATCTGAAAATTGTTTGGTTACAAAAATGATAAAATTTCTGTTACTTCTGAAGTAAAGTTTTACACATGGATAGTAAATTCTTACGGTTCTATATATGAATTGCAGCAATAGTTATGGATCTAGAAAACAGTAGGTACATATGAATAAAGAAGGTTTTGAAAGTAGGAAGGTAGTAGAACGTTTTGAAGGGATTGAAATTTATCGAAAGGAAGTTATATTTTTATTTATATTTTTGGTCGTAAAGAAATCTGGGTAATACGAATTTATTTTTAACTTTCTCCCATTGAGCAATAGGGACTTTATTTGATGAGTGTATTTATTATATTACCGATTTAAATTATACTCGGCAGACATTAATATAACAAATACTACCCACAATATTTAAATCTCTTGATTTAAAAGCTTATTAATTAGACAACTATTTATAATCGAATATTTGAGTCTTTTTTATATTACGGAACATTTTATTTAAATATTTTCGTCAAAATAGTTCAGTGATTCCATATATAAGTAATACCATTCAAACATAGGGACCGATTTGAATTGAGGCGTTTCTTATGATATCTTCACCAAATAAAGAAATGTATAACAAAAAATAAAAAACGAGAAATAAGTGAAAGTAATTATTTTTTCAGTAATTTTCTCTCATATTTTGACAGGAAAATTTAGTATCGCGCATTAATTAACTTGCACCAGTAAATAATTCATAATACACCACTAAATCTGCATTAAGGTTCACTAGCCGGAAAACATTTATATTAAATTTACCATTCAGTTAGATGAATTTAATTATATATTATTAAAATTCTATCATAAAGTTCTTATTATATTCTAACTATTGTATATACTCATATTTTTTTTTATTTTGATAAACTATCTGTAATACTTTATTATCAAGTACATATGTGGAACATGCTATGTTATATGAGAGTAACAAGAAAAAATGATTAGTAACAAGAAATCATTACCATTCAAATCTATGCTTTGTATATAAAAATATATTAGTGATTAATTAAAATCATCAACAGCCTCTCACCATCCACTACTGGATATAGACCTCCACCCATGCACATATCATTGTATCAAATGCGCATAACCGACACGCTAGGTACAACCGCAAAATTAAAATATAAATTATCTCTTGCCATCTGAGACCAAAGGAGAATTATAAAATCACTGCTTACTTTTATAATGACCACTTCGTAGAATAATGTGTCCTTCAGGTAATTGTAATATTAAAAGTCATTTTAATGATTGTTTTTTTTCGTTTTTCGACAATTTATTCCGTCTGTTGAGTATTTCTGTCTCCTCTTTTCACTCAGTTGTATAAAATATTCATAACTTTCCTCCCTCGAAAATTTTCGTGCCTCATTTAATCGTATTTTTTTGATCTGTACAGCTGTATTCTTGCAATTACTAACGATATTGTTGACAAATTATCTTGTGGATAATTACTTTCTTACGTATTACGTTACATTGGACTCAATATGCCATTTGACCAATAAGCTTTAAGTCAGAATATATATCTTAGCACTTAAATGCTAATAAAACTGTTGGTTAAAAATTAGACTACCATTTTCTCAGTTCAATATACTTCCGTAAGTTTTATCAATATCTACGTTTGCTTCTGAAATTTCTTATCACTCTCTTTAGACATTCGTTTTAAATTAAATTTATGTTCTTTATTTAAAGTCAATAGTAGTCAATTGTTATTTAAACTTTATTAGTGAGTGTACAAATATTAGAAAGTTAAGAGGGGAAAAGTAATTACGTGGACGAATGATGTGAATTGTGGGAATTATGCATGAAATATTTTAGAATCTTATTTTTATTGAAATGTGTCTATTTATGTTCAATTTTGATATTATAATTTTACATCTGGCGAGAACTCTTTACAACAGAGCGTTAGCCAGAGGTCGTTAATTTTGAAATACTTAGACTTCAATTTACATATTATGCAACCATATTTTACTATCATTATAGTCAATTGAGAAACCATATATATGGACAGCAATTTTCTATTTATTACAGTTTAATTAAATTTATTTGATAATGATCTGGCCGAGTATCAATATTAAAGGAACGAAACATTAAAAGAAAGGTTAGCCAATATAGTTAACATAATAACACTAGTTACTTTTAATACGTGAAAAAATCAAGTTTAAATGTATTCGTTAGCACCTATGTAAATAATTGAATAGTTTGTTAACTATAATTATTTACTGTCAGATATAGTTTTCTTTTCTTACGGCCAAGGAAACGTAAATGACAATTTACTGCAAAACAAAGCCTAAGAGAATATTAAGAGAACTTCAAATACGCTACTTACTGAAGCATCATCAAAACGAATTTTGAAAATTATGGTCATTATAAATCCTAAATAATATAAATCCAAAAATTTTATGATTTCAAGTTCAGAGTAATGTTTAAAATTTCTTTGTGAAAGTTTCAGGTTTTCTAAGAAAAATTTTATGGGACCAATTATTACCAAAACCTGTTTTAAACTATTCCGTAGAGATTTTCTCGTAATACTGTTTTATTTTATCATTTAAAAAAATGTGTTAAAAAAATGTAAGTTTTGAGAAATATAGATAATAGAGTACAATTTTTAATAATGTTTACACCAGTTAAAAACTTAAAGTTTTACGCAACTAATGATTTTCACAAAAAAAACTTTCATATTACGTAAATTATCTGAAAAAATTAATAAATGCCTAAAATCTAAAATAAAATCGCAAAATGTCCTCTTAGTGAACAATCATGTATCAAAGAAGTCATTTCAAAAATGATTTTAAATTTTAAAATAACGTTATTAACCCAATTTTTTGTCCCTAAAGCTACAAATTGTAGTTTTAACTTAGTTCTTTGTTATATATAGCGAATATATAAGTGAATGTGTAATATATAATCTACGCAGTTACTAATTGCGGGTCTTAAAATAAAGAATAATCCAAAAGACGAGAATACCCTCATCGGTGTGTCCACAAAAACAACGCATAAAATGCGTAGTTTGCCTAGTGCCAGTATCAAAACGTGGCTGTCAGTGCCAGTCTCTGGTCGATTATTGTGTGGTTCGTATGCAACAATATCGCTTAAAATACCGATTATTTACACCTACAAAAATATCACAACTGCAAGGGAAACAAACGGGGATTATTTTTTATACGTAAATGATATTACTTACTTTAATTTTAAAATTAAATATACAATGTCAAAGTATCAAATATATAAATCACATATAAACATTTTTTTAGCCAAATTAAAACGTCTTAATTGTTTGATGTTAAAAAATTTAAGATATGGTTTGTTAAAACATTATGATTTTAGAGGTGTTGTTGGAGAATAGGAAATATCCATCATCACATTTAGTTTTAAAATATTTTACGTACCTACAGCATTTATAATTATTGTATGTAGAATTACGGAACGCGCGAAGAAACAAACATTACATTCATTAATATTCCCCGTCTTTTTAATTTATTGAAAATACGGACTAATATTATTTAAAATAAGTCGAAATTTTGTCAAGACATTGAACGCTAATTTATATAGCAACTTTTATCTTCCCATTTTCAATTTCTTTCATTTGGGATCGATTATTTTCAATCTTTGTTGCGGGTTTTTATAACAGCTCTATAATTGAAGACAAGAAGCTAATTGCATAAAAATATATACAAATAAACATTGTATAAATTTATCATGGCGTTAATTATAATACTTCATATAAATAAGCAAATTGATGCACAACATAAATCCATACAAACATGTATCGTACTGCCACAAGCAGATCTATTTACATGCGTTGATTTCCGGGAGTTGGTGGGTAAATTTATTCTGCTGGTAACACCGTGCGCGTAGAACGGGGTTACTTTCCCCCTGCATCACGCTCATACTACTAGGGTAGAATGAGTGTGATGGAGGAGGAAAGATTTTAGGCTTCAGGCGGCTGCGAAGAGATTTGTGCGTATGCGTCTCCTGGAATTCTCTATATTTAAATTGTGGGCATTCAACTCAATTAACTCAATTAGTAATTTCTAAAATGAAATATAATTTACGAAGTTTCTTTTATTAACTTTTGCCAATATCGACGATATTTTGCCTATTATGATGTAAGGTCATTTTATAAATTATTTATAATTTTTTAGAACTGTCTGCATTATCTAGCATTATTGCTTGTGTTTATCGTCTATAATTTTTTGGCAAACGATGTAAATTATAACATTAAATAAATAAATAAATTTTTTCCTAAATTGGTTAAACTTTTGCAAAACATTTAGTTTACCTTTGTTAAAGCCTACCTGTTAAATTTGGAAAACAGTACAATATACTAGTGTATATAAAATTAAACAGTACAATATACTAGTGTATATAAAGTACAATATACTAGTGTATATAAGTAGTGTAATATAAAATTAAAGGATAAATACAATTTTTAAAACTAAATCGCTTACTTTTTGACGTGTCGTTTTTAAATAACAGTTATTACGAGATTAATGAAAAATTATTCAATAAAGACTAAAAAAACTCTCGTTAAACTAAGCTTTTATCGCTTTCAAAACACTCAATGGATTATTCATTTCATTCTCTTACATTCCACATAAAGGACATTTTTAAATATCCCCAACTTTAAAAATAATTTTTTACGAAAGAAGTATATTGCCATACAAAATCCTTTACTGTCAATTGAAACACGAACCGTTTTTTAATTCGTTTTATTCTACCTTTTTTCACTGACGAGGGTTATGACATTCTGCGGCAATTTCTAAAATAGGTATTTTAAAAATTGCCGCAGTACTACTAATAACTCATGTACAATAAGCTTCGTTACAGTACTATTAAAAAATTCAGTCGCAATACTTATTTTAAAATTAGCAAAAATTTTCAGATTTTACTTGTTTTACTAATTACTGACATTTTGTAATAAATACTGACATTTTGTGGGCAAAATATGACTAAATTAGTTAAGTTAATTTCGGGACAAAAATATTCCCTATGATAAAATAAAACCGAGCGCTCAGATTTATTTGCCAGAAAACGTTAACGATATACTAATGGCTAAAATTGCGTAAAATGAGTATTGGGATACAATAGAAGTTTTGGGTGGAATCGTGCGAAATTTTCATGAACGTCAATAATAATCCCCCATTTCAATTTAGCGTGAGTACATATGACGACCAAGTACTGTGACTTTATGCCTACAGATGCAACGTCGCATTAGAAACCAAATAATTTTGATGTGCCCTAATACAAGCCTCCATAGGACAGTATTAATCCTTGAACTTTACGTCTTAATAGAATAACACTCATTTACTAAAGAGCTCAGGTCATATCGCCATTAAACACTGTTGTGATATAGTCGGAATATTTCGTTTTCAAATTATGATGGCCGGGGACCTTTATTAATGATCTTAATAAGATCTGTACTTAATATTGGAATCAAAGAGTATATTCTAAATCACAATTTAGTTGCCAATGTTAATATCTGATATTGTTGATACTTACTTGAATTTTTTGTTCGGTATATAACCAATTATTAAAACAAGAAATAAAAAAAATAATTTAATTTCCATTTTTATCTTATCCATTTAATTCCACAGAAACGCATAAATTCCTCAGTCCGTAATTAAATGCATCATATATATTAATACGCTAAGGTTAAGATGTTACTCTCCCTTTTTAGAAAAAACCTCACAACTAATCCACATAAATTATATATCATTTTATAGATAATTGCTTGCTTTACCGGCATCCACAACTAAAAAAATTATTATTGCTGTTTTTTTTGCAAATTAATTAATTATTAAAATTATATACACAAAACAGCAATGCTGCCATCTAACGGCTCAACGTCAATATGATTGACGGTCGGTCAAATTTTTTTAAAATTTCAAATCCACTCACGTATAAATAAAGTGGCGCTTTAGCTCAATTCTTTTGATACTTGCGCCTCTATATGTCAATTTTAGTAAAATATTTGTTTGATCTGTCATCTGAGCTTCATAATGGAATAAATAATGCGAAGACTTCGCACGGGTCACGCTAGTATAAATTATGCTATATGGACTTCGTTAAGTTTCAATTTAGAATGTGAGAAAAAAGAGAATGCAAATTTTATGATACCATTTTTTTTATTCTGTATGGTTTCCTAGCATATTACTTTGGAAAAGTCTACTTATAGGCCATTTTAATTTGTTAAATAAAGTTCAAATAACATTTTGTAAAGGATAAGGCATGATATTTATTTAGATATATCCACAGAGGGTCGCTTTTCCAAATCAGTTAATACGATTTATTTTCAAGTGAGCTTTTTCACACGTTGTATTTTCAAAGTCAAATTTTTCTTAATTCATGGACAAATTTTAATGATTCGCTTAAATTTTAAGTGTATAATCCTTATTTAAAATCTGTCCTCAGAAGTTATTTGTTGTAATTACTCAAGTGTTGTTCTAAACTTGTATGGAATAGCTACACACGTGATGAAACTACAGAATTGTGTGTCTGTAGTTTAAATATATTTACGAAAAAATTATTAAGGGAGATGTAAGAAATATAAAAGAACATAAAATTATTGTTCTCGATTTTCTGTATGTCTGTGTGTTTGTTGAAAAATTATATGGGTTGATTTGAAGTAACATCAAGTTTTTATTTTATTGAAATTTATTTGCTTGTTAGTAAATGTGGATATTTTGTATTTCTGAAAACCTATTTACAATCTAATACTACATTAAAAGTAAACAAGTTCCTAGCTTCTTAAAAAGTAGCATTTACACAAATGTATTTTTTATCTAAACATATTAATAGACTGCGCTACGAGCATTTTACGTCTTTCAGTTAACTAGATAATATTTTCTAAAATTCGATCAACTATGTGACTTGCTCAGCCAGTAACAAATAATATTTTTCATATTCTAAAAGCCAAATTTCGCATTTAATCGGCCTAAACTCAACTTTGTTTAACAATAACGATACTTACGGCATCTCCACAAATTAAAAATTTCAATACAAAAACTACTTAAGATTTTATTAGAATCGACTATATAGATGGCATGGCGAAATTTCGTAGAAATTTATTATATGAAAAATCTTTGTGCCTCGTATACTGTGCGCGTAGTATTTCTTTCTTAAAAAATAAAACATAATTATTTAAAAATTTCACGAAATTCATCTTTACGATTAATCCTTGGCATCGCCCTTTTAAGCGAATTTAATAATTTTAGTCTGACAAGTTAATAAAAATTACATTTTGTTAGAGAATTTATCAACGTGTTTTGTATGTTTGTAAGTATCATCAATAATATAGATTAAAAATTGTATAAAACAAATGAATTAACACTTGTACAAGAAACTAATATGCCTAAGTATCTCCAGGAACAATAAACAAACCTATCGTAAATTTTACATATCTTCTATGCTTACCTTCTTAATTAGACGACACAGTGTAGGGTGTTTTGAGGTTGAGTTCTGCTCATGAAACATTTTGAAGTTACAACAAAAGTACTAAAGTAAAATGTTGGAATCAATTTGTTAAGAGAGAAAAATCTGAGATGAGTTAAAATTGTAGCCTTTTGCTCGCAACTGAGGCCTATACATTCCTAATCTTTGATATTCGAAAGCTCACCAACTTATTAACTGTGAAATATATCAAGTTAAGAAAGAACTATCCTCGAAAAATTTGATAATAAATTTGTCGAAATAATTGAATAGGAAGTTGCTTCGCTCTGTTATTTAATATTTAAATGAATCACATATAAACAATGAATAATTTTACTGCAAACTGTTCAGTTATCTTTTAAAATTATTTCCTTTGTTACATAATGCAGATACGGTTACAGCAGAAAAAAATATATATTAATATTATCATCGTTTAAACCTTATTGCGGAGACTTAACCCTAAAGGTAGATAGTATCTCACTCTTCTCCTGTTGTACAGGTCTGCTTTATTAAAGTCGAAGTAATCGAGTATGAGAGTAGCGTTACTCTGTCAGTAAATATTTAGGTGGATAGAGTCTGAGCTATTATGAATCTCTCTGTAAATTGTTCAGTTAACTTTTTTATTTCGATGCCTTTGCTTTGTAATCCAAATTGAGGCATGACATAAAAAAATTACTTTGATATTAATATTACTAAAACCTTATTAAGGAAACTTAGCATTGAAAAAAGGAAGTAACAAACTCTTTCCTATTGCGTAGATCTGTTTATTAAAATCAAAGTAATCCAACACGAAAACAGCGTTCTTTTCTTAGTTCATATTTGAATGCATAAAGTTTGAACAAGGATGAACCTTACTGCGAACTATCAAATTCTATTTTTTATTTTGTTTCCTTTGCTACTTAATTAAGGTAAAGGTACGGCCCATAATATTTATGATCAAATTATTATTGTTCATACCTTATAGCAAATCATTAGTAACGCTGAAGTAACCCACTTTCCTCTTATTATAAAGATGTGTTTTATTAATTAAAAGTGGTAATCAAAATTATTAATTACTTTGTTTATATGATCATCCTGGAATGGTTGTTCAAAATTGTAATTAATTTCATGGAAAAAAATAAAAATATGGAATATATTTCTTACCATTTTGAAAGGCTTCTAAAAAAATTATGGGAATGTGTTTTAAAAACATATTTATTTTTTTTTATAAATGTATTAAAAATAAGGTCACTAGTTACGAGCAGAACACTACGAGGTTTCCATACCCATATAACATATCAAAAGCGTAATAAAAATAATTTGATTCCCCACATTCTTTAATTGAGTAATTTGCTGAAGCGATTTTTTATTTTAATTTTTAATTAATAATTTAATGCTTTTCTCTTAAAGTTTCTCAAAAATTGTTCCAAAATAAAATGAAGGGGTTACATTTCTTAACATTTTGAAAAACTTTATTTCTTAAAGGAGGAAAAAAAATTCATACGATATATTTAATTGAATTTAGAAAGACTTTTTCTCGTAACACTTCACTCGACGGAGTGCGCCAAAAGTAAACATTTTCATCCCCAAGTTTTATGTAAGGGGAAGTTCATAAAAATGTTGTATCTTTTTTGAATTGAGGTAATTAATGTTCGTGTCCCTGTGAAGTTTTGTCACGATTGGACTCAAAGCGACAGAGTTACGGTCCGATTTTTCACCATTCTGCTATGGGACCTTAATGAAGGGTGTAGATATTTATAACAAATATTAATAAAATTATATAGTTACTAAAAAGTAACATGTTTTAAATTTATTGCTCTGTTTATATGGCGGTCTTATATAGATTTAAAATTTTGATTTTCGTTATCAGTATACTTTAGTTAGTCTCTTTAATACCTTCAGAAACAAAAAAAATCAAATTTCATCTACCTTAATGGTATATATTTCCTAGATCAAATTAATTTAGGAAAACGGTGAAAATCGCCATAGAAAAGCAATTTTTCTTTGATGATCGTAAATAAAGAAGTAAAGTCAATTTAATTTGTAAAGTCATCGAATATAGAAATACCTCAAGTAGCAGTCCCTTCTATTTCACCTGTCAACTTAGATGATGAGATAAAGCACAATAATTCTCCAAACTGGGCTTCTTAAAAAAAAACCCGAGCATCAGCCCATAATTTGGAATTAATTGTTTTTAATTCTCTATTTTCTCTTTTGCTATGTTAATCTGGTGCAGAAAATATTTCGAATAATTTTTACACTTAAATCTGTACTAGACCGCATTTGTTTCTTCATTTGAGTTACCTACGCTAGCACCTAGTGACTTATTGGTTTATGAATAAATTGACAGTAAACTTTTATTGCAGTTTTTGTTCACGTAACATTACGGAAATATTTGACAAATAAATAAGCATGTCAATACACTGTCTTATTTTACGTTGCGTTGATATAAGAGAGATTTAAAATAGGTTACTTGGAGAAATTCGTGCTCTGTAATAAGGAAAGAAAATTTATTTACTTCTCTATATTCATGATGTCATTTCATATCTAAAAATATTCACAGTTCTTTCTACAGAGAATAAGTATATATATTAGTATACATATAAATATTATAATAGGCAATTATTTTCCACGAGTGGCAAAATTATTATATTAACTCAAATCAATTCAAATTGTTGATTTAATTTTGTCTCGACCAAAACTTGCATTATTAATTGAACTCGATATTTGAATATTTGTTAATCAACTTATAGTATGGTGGATCAGAACTTTATTAGAAACTTTTTTTTCTTTTTGAAGCTAGAAGGCCTAAACACTGCTTACGAAATTAAAATTAATCTAAATATCCTTCAAAATAAGAATAAATAAATAGGGAGCATCGAACGCTAACTAGCCATTTTCTTTAGCATTTCATAAATAATATTTCATTGATGGTCCTTCCTGAATCTATTTTGGAAAGGAAAATCGTTTTCTTCGTACAGATAAGGCAATTTTACGTATCTTTGCCGCAATAAAAGAGTAATAAAATGCTCTTTTGGGTTCTCAAGAGCAAATACTTGATTGATTACCATTTCGACGTTAGTTTGGATACGTGACGGTCTCTACTTTGATACAAATTTATACCTCTGCGGCTTTTATTCCATATATATGATTAAAATATTTCGTATCTTTTTATGCATAAATAACAATTACCTTTTCTTTTTAATCTCTCATTTCTTTTGTGTAATACCACAGGCTATATAACATTTTAAAATTGATCAAGTAACTTTGTATTATAGACCAGAGGGAACGATAAAAGTTCTAATACGATATTATAAAGATTGTGGTATTGCTATAATAGTAATCGATCGATCGACATGTGTCGCTACTGGATACTGAGTCTAATTAACATTCCTTCTGCTTTTATATTAAACATCTAATTGACGTGGTTGCTCGATGTAGAAGCTTTTTAACTAGCGACAATCTTTATTAGTATTACTGTATTATATTACCTTTCAAAAATAATTTGCTGAAATAGGAAATATATTTTCATAAACGATATTTTATTAAAATATTATTTGGAAGATGTTTTGGTAATTGTCTCTTAAGACACTTGTCAAAACGATTTTTGCTCAAGTTATTACAGTAACCTAGAATTATTTGTTTATCTTTGGTATTATTTTTTGTTCTATTCGACATAAAAATTTTAAATTTTACCCAGAGATAGCATGGCAGCCAAATTATAGACTTGCAGTACAAAAAAAGGCTTTCAGTCCTGAGTGTTAATTTTGGGGGATAAATTAGGAAATAAAAGAAAATCAAAAAGATCGTGCAGGACATCAGATGCAAAATTATTAAATCACAATATCTATTATATATATATATATATATATATATATATATATATATATATATATATATATGTATATATATATATATATATATAAGTAACTGAAATTAATATTGTGAAAGCAGCACCGAAATGCGTCGTATTAAATATAATGCCAGTAGAAAAAAGAGTTCTTGTAGAAATTACGCTGGACATATTTAATATTTTCTTCGAAGTTTTCTTATAACCCTGTATATTTATTTTTTTTTAAAGTTCACTCTTTCTAATTTGTTCTCATATTGTCATACCGGTTAAGAATTTAATATCATTTTATAAAAATAACCACGAAATGAATCTGACCATATCTATTCACCTTACACCAAACCAATTCAAATTATGTGTTCAAAAATTATTTTGAACGTGATATTAAATCATTGCAATAAGCCAAGTCTCTTAAAATGTATTCATTAATTTAATGTCTTCATTTTATATATAATAAAATTGAATTCCTTTTCCATATAAAAACGTATTAAAGCGGAGAAGCTTCTTAAAGTTATTACCCAATTATTTACACCAGGAACATGTTTCGTGTACTCACTCTACCAACAAAACACATACATCTGATATTTTGGTTGACTAATCAAAATTTACCTACTTATTCTAAATTTACCTTTACGACATTTGGAGTTACGATTAACGATATCAAATAATCTGTCAAAAACACCGTTGATCTCGCGCGGTTTTGTTCCTCTAACCACTGGATCTTTCGGAAAATAAGTTGAATTTTCCGTCAAATTAAATTTTCAATTCACAAAAGTTTTATGCTTGTATAAAACATTTTTAATGAAGTAGACAATTTTGAGAAAAAATATTTGAAATATCTATTTATAATAAAAAAAAGTATTCCAAATATAAACAATTCCAATTATGGTATAAATACTTACAAGCGTGGAAAACTAAACGGAAATTATAACACCTAAATTAAAATAATAAGTCTTGAATAATAAAATGGTGATAAGACTAAAATAACATAATGGGAAAACACATTTTGCTACAGATTAATTTTTATTTTATCTGAATTATACACGTGTAAAATTTCATGCACTTACATTTAAAAAAATAAAAGCTAGGATGGATGGGCACAGACATGGACATAAGGCTACGGACCTACAGGAAGGAATTGTATTAATAAAGTATCATTTTTATAACACTTTTTATTGCTTAATAAAATAGACATATTTGATTCATTTAGAACGTAATTGAATACTTTTAAATTTATTTCAATTAATAAAACTAGCCAAGTGGTTGGCTCGTGCATCGAAGGTTACGCTCTTTGTGTGAAGCTAAATTACTTTATTCATAGTAAACCATAATAGATATAGACTTCTTAAGAATAAAATTTTTTTAAGACTGTTACATATAACCCTTTCAAATAATATTCCACATATAATTTTAAAATGGTGTTAGCAGTTTCTGGAAAAAAAACAATTCTTATAAACCTACACTTAAATGGTCTTAAAAAGGTTCCATTTTTTTGGAGATACGGATGTCTAAAAGTAGTAGATGGACAAAATAAAATGAAGAAACATAAAATTTAAGAAATAAATGCATTTATACAAAATAGAAAGTAATGTTTGGTCACATCTGTATATGTGTTGATAAATACAGGCTGTTATTATATTCCTTCATACTGAATTATTGCTATTAAATACTTTGTTCTATAAGAAAATATCATTTATGTTATTGTGACAGTTATTTAAGCATTTGTGAGCACATCCACAAAACAAAACTGATATTCACAATTTCTCTTTAATTATTGGTTAGTATTAGCAAGGCTTTAGCACATCACGTATTCAGGTACGTTAAAATCGTATATGGTGGATATTTCAAATAAAACCACAGAGCGATAGAAAACTTTGCGAAGAAAATAACTCCTGTGAAATAACTTTTCTGATGAAAGATTACATGACATATCCATTATGTCATCATAAACATGCATTTTAAAAATTATATTGAAAAAATATTATGCACGAAAAACAACATGATTTACCCAAGTAACTCCAGTTCTTTCCATATATTCGTCCTCGTCCCCAAACCTTATCATTTTCTTAAAATTATTTCATTCATTTATTACTGCGGAAATTATATATATATATATATATATATATATATATATATATATATATATATATATATCAGAATAAATGGACTTACTTTTTGCATCTGAAGTTAAGATTAAAGGCAAATATACATAATAACATAATATGTAGAATTTAAATAGGTCTCCCAGCATGAATATTTTGCTTATGCTTGATTAAGTTACTTCAGCAAAAATAAATTTTTTGTCGTATAAGACCACAAAATATTTTATCATTTTTTGAAAACAAGTTTTAAATTATTTTGCTATCACTGCGTATTTTTCAATACGTACTTTTCAATACGATAATACATGAATAAACCTATTTAAATATTATTTAAATATTATCAGGTATTCCTTTCAACTTTTCAATTTCATAAAGTAGATTTAAATTTGATAAAATATAAGCTGTTCTGGGTAGGTTTCAATTTAATTTCTCAATATCTTATAAAGTTTCGGCTTTGTCAAAACTTTACACTAGTTTCTCGGGTCGTAGTTAAATTTCAATTTAATTAACCGAGAAATAATCTTAACGTAACTTAAATGCAAGCTCTTTGAACGTGTTAAGTAATTACATTAATAATATGGATCATAATAAGTATTATAAGTATGTCGGATCAACCTAATATATTAGGAGTTTATTTTCATTTGACAGTGGACTGTTTTTATTAATTAACCAGTACAGCTTGCGTACTTGTTGACCCATTGCAAGGCGTTTAGTAAAAATGTGTTTCCTCCATGTCAAACGACGGTCTAGATACATTCCAAGGTATTTGGCCTCTTCTGCTTATGGGATCGGTATACCATTTAGTGTTACAGGCGGGCACGTTTGTTTTCGGGTAGTAAATGTGACTTGAACAGATTTGGCTTCGTTCGCCTTAATGCGCCAGTCTTTTAGCCAATTTGTTATTTTGTCTAAGCTGGCCTGCAGTTTGTAAGATGCCCGATTTGGTGTATCGTCGGAAGCCATAATAGCTGTATCGTCTGCAAATGTCCCCATAACGACATCATCTGATATTGGTAAATCTGCTGTGTACAGAAGGTACAGAGTAGGTCCCATTATACTTCCTTGCGGCACTCCTGCTGGGATTTCTTTTAGCTCTGTTGTTGCTTCTCCTTGGCTGTCAAAGAAGTGTCTACCAATCAGATATGATCTAATAAAGTTATAGAATCTTATTGGCAATGTCATTTTTATTTTATATAACAGGCCGTCATGCCAAACTCGATCAAACGCCTGGGATATGTCAAGGAATGAGGCTGTGCAGTAACCTTTCTGTTCAAATGTTTTGGCGATTCCTTCAACTAGCCTGTGAATTTGCTCGATTGTACTGTGGTGTCTTCTAAAGGCGAACTGATGGTCAGGTATCAATTTGGACTTTTTGATTATAGGATTAAGCCTCTTCAGGAACAAGATCTCCATGACTTTGGAGAGAATTGGAAGTAAACTAATAGGTCTATATGACTTAGCTTCTTGCGGACTTTTACCTGGCTTAGGAATCATTATAATTTTTGCCACTTTCCATTGTGGTGGCACAAATTCTCTCCTTATAATGGCATTATACAACTGTGTTAGGACTCTGAACCGTCATCAGACAATTCTCTTAAAACAGTCGCTGTTATGAGGTCGTAGCCTGGTGCTTTCCCTACGTCTAGTTTTCGGATTGCTGATTTTATTTCGGCTTTGTTGAATTTTTCAATTGGTGGCTCTAGTTGGTGTATTGTATCTAGAAATTCGCAGACCATTTCAATTTTTGTGGAACCGACTTCTGGATTGGGCTTGAAAACTTCTTGTAGATGTTCCATAAATACTTGAGCTTTCTCTGCATCGTTAGTGGCCCAAGAGTTATTTGCCTTGCGAAGGGGTGGCTGGTGACTTATAGGACGTTTGAGATATTTGGTTGCTTTCCACAGTGAGTAATCAGTCGAGGGTTTACTATCCAGCTCTTGTAAATACGTCGTAAGGCTTTGGTTACGGTCATCACCTAGCAGTTGTTTAAGTTGTGCCGTCAATTTGCTATATTTTGTTTTATCACCCGGATATCTTGTAGTCTGCCATTTTTTTCTAGCCTTACGCTTCTCAGCCAACAGTTCCCTGATAGTTAGAGAACAATGAAGACCGTCGTTAGTGGTGGGTGGAGGCTGAGGTGTAGCTTCCCATGCAGCCTGTTGGATACTATTGGTAATGTATTCCACTGCCTGTGTGATGTCCTCGTCCGACTTTAAAGGTATCGTTGTGTTAATGGAGTTTGTAATTAATTCCCTGAAGTAATTCCAATTTGTTCTACGCGTATGAAGTCTGCACGGTTTTTCCCTTCTAAGAATTGTACGACTTAATTTTATCTCAACAGGTGAGTGACCAGAAGAGAGATCTGTACTGGAATTGCAGCTAAAATATACGCTGTTGATTCCTTTAGTGACACAGAAGTCTATTAAATCTGGTTTCTTCTTTGTGTCAGTAGGCCAGTATGTTGGCTCACCAGTAGAAACGACTCCAAGATGCAATTTTTTAATAGTCAATAATAATTGCCGTCCCTTAGGTGAGATTATCCGAGAACCCCAGTGCGTGTGTTTAGCATTAAAGTCACCACCTGCTACGAATCTTGGCCCCAATGTTGCAAAGTACTCCTCATAGTCCTCTTGTTTTATGTTATGTTTAGGGGGACTGTAAACGGCTGATAAGGTCACAGGCCCAGACCAGTCTTCTATCACTATGTTAGTAGCCTGCAGTTTTTCTGTACAATAGTGGTTAACCAAGTAGTGTCTAATATTATTCTTAATTAAAATTGCACTTCCTCCGTGAGCTTTACCGTCAGGATGCGTTGTGTGATAGAATTTGTGTCCTAGTATACTGAAATGATTCTTCCTAGTAAAGTGCGTCTCTGATATTAACATTATGTCAATGTTATTTAAATACATATATTGTTTAACCTCAAGAGTATGTTTTGACAGTCCATTTGCATTCCAAAGAGATATTTTTATGTAGTCCAGTTTGGAGTTAATTTGGACGTGAGATTTAGAATAAGATTTGTCATAGCTGTTAACTGTTGCATCATTTGTTTCATTAATGTCATTAATTCTCTTATGTCATTGTTATTAATTATGTCATTACTATTACTAATTTGATTCATAGGTTCTTTAGGTCGCTGTTTATCAGTTGCATTTTTTGTAATTTCTGCATATTTAAAGCCTGTTGTTGTTGTCATGTTAGATAATTGTTTTGTCTTATCGATTTGTGGAGGTCTCTTAATTCTTTCTGGTGGCTGTGCGAATTTAATATTTTGTAGCTCTCTGTAGACTTTGCAACCCTTATAATTTGTTGGATGGTTACCTTCACACAGTATACACTTTACTCGGTCAGATCTGCTTTTACGGGGGCAGTCAGCTGACAAGTGATCTCCTGCACATTTTATGCATTTTGGGCTTCTCCTACAGTAAGCTTTTGTATGTCCACATTGAAGAATTTCCCTCTTAAGTCTAGGGGGTTCAAATACTACTTTGCAGTGCAGTAGATGTTTTATGTCATAAATGGACTTATTATTTTCTTTCTGCTTTATTTCCACTATAAACATTGGTAGTGGTTTTTTAGTCGCATGTTGTTTTATATTCCAAATATTGGTGCTTTCATAATCAAGTTCTGCTAATGCTTCTTTTATTTCGTTAATGTTTGTGGAGGGATGTATATTTTTTAAGACCACTTTGAAGCTCATATCTTGTTTTGGTTTATATGTGTAAAATTCAGTTTCTTTTTTCTCCAGCTCTTTGACGATTTTGGTGTACATTTCTGACGTTTTGGGTTGAATCTTTACCTGTTCCTTATGAAGTATCTTCATCTCATATTTATTGAGGGCATGAGCTTCTAATAGGTCTGTTAGTGGTTGGATATTGCTCACTCTGTCAACGAAAATTGGAGGTGTCTTACTTGTTTTTACAATTTCAGTGTCATTTTCCGTATTAAGATGTTGTACTGCTTCATCTTCCAAGAGAGCAAAGCTGTTTGATGTAGATATATGCGAGGGTTGAGATAGCCAGTAAGAATCAAGTTTGCTTTGTTTCTGGGATCTTAGTGGTTCAGGGCTAGACCGTAGTCGTTTTTTATTTGTAACTTGAGCCCAGTCCGTTACCATTTCTGTGGTTTGTTGGGGTTCTGCCCGAATGTCACTGGTCGATGACGATCTTGGCCTGTGGAACATGCTTGTGTGGAATAATTGTGTCAGCGTTTTTCTTGTCTCAATCTGATTAAATTGTCGTTGATTTTCAGATTTTGATTTTTCCATTGTCTCCGTCAAGTCTATACTTTCTTTTGCCTTACTATTTGTAGTCGCCTTCCCAATATATCCATCTTCTATAGAGAGCGAAATTTTGCCCCCCCAGATCCTGATGGGCTGCCCGAGATTGACTCGGGGAGGGATTCTCCGGTAATACCGGTACCCTCCTGGGGTAGTTTAGTTTTATGTTCCGCTTCCAAAATTAATTTTTTAATTTGGTACTGTGTCAGTAACCTGTAGCCACTCTTTTTGAGAGGTATTTAGTCCCCCAGGGCTTGTGGTAGTCTATTAATATAGTTATACCGCTATTGACTTGGTCGCCAGAGCCTCGTCTGTTGTCTAGCAGGGAGCACCACGGAGGCCAGTTGGCCGCCGCCGCCATTCGGCCCGTGCAGGTGAGGTTGACAGTTGGGTCGGTTAAGATGTTATGAACCGTTCACCCCTTACCTCC
This sequence comes from Druceiella hillmani, assembly GCA_039881145.1. Lineage (NCBI taxonomy): Eukaryota > Metazoa > Arthropoda > Insecta > Lepidoptera > Hepialidae > Druceiella > Druceiella hillmani. Next base: position 18,064,464 of record JAYKKI010000004.1, on the reverse strand, counting down.
CCTAAAGCCATAATAAAGCCAAAACGTCATACAGCTGTGGGGCACAACTGCGAACTCAAACCTGGAAGTCTTACAAAGATTCCAATCAAAAATATTAAGAATGATAGTTGATGCACCATGGTATGTCACAAACGAGAGACTTCACCACGACCTTGGTATAAAATCTGTGAAGGAAGTAATGAGAGACACCATTAAAACTTACAAAGAGAGACTACAGATACACCCAAATGAACTGGCACACCATCTTATGGATGACATATTCCCAAGTGTTCGGAGACTGAAAAGAAGAGTACCACAGGACTTATATTAAATTAAATGAGGAAATGTCATAGGATGTTTACCTTGCAAAACCTATAATATTGACACAAATATTGCTGAATGTCTCTTGGACAGATTGTAATAAGAAAAAAAAAACCTAATATAATTTTTTTGTTTTAAGAATAAACTTAGAATTTTACAATTGTCAACACACTACATTACAGGGAATTTTAATAAGCATTACTGGGACGTCGAATCAATGTCATATTATTTTTTTTATTTTAAGGATAATCTTCACAGTTTTACAATTTTCGTGGTATTTTTGATTTGAAAAAGAAATATCAAACGTAATATTTATAGTTTTACCGAATATCCTTACAAACTCATCATGGAAATTATTTAGTATTGAACAAAAAATAATTATTTAAATATGAATTTTTTATTATTTTACATATTGTCTCTATATACTGTCCAATGGTTCTGGAAACTTTTTATTTTATATTTAAATGGTGTATCTGGTATTATTTCTTCTTTTATTACTACAAGAAATAAAAGAGTAAAACAAGAAACAGTAAACATTTTTTATCAATCAATATACTTCTAAATTAGAGATCACCTATCACATTTCATGGCATAATCGTACAACTGATAACTTCACATAAAATGTAATTAAATTTTGTTTTAAAAGTAACTGAACTATTATTCAAAACGTTATAACAAATTGTATTTAATTATGTCCATGCAAGGAGCAATTTCCAAAACCTATCCCTTAATCAGTTATGAAGATAAAAATTCAAAAATATTTGCCACAAATCATATTAGAATGATTCGATTCTGTTTTACTATTAAGTAGTGTTACTGTAATTAATTAAAAAGTCTTTTTAACGTTGTAAATGTTTATGGTGATGTTTTGACATTATGTGATCGAGTTATTTAAGCTCTTCAATTTGAGTTAACATATAGTAATTTGACTTCTGTACAGAAGATTAGATATAGATCCCAAAAAAAAATTGCTTATAATTTAAGTAATATAATTAATAGGAACTTAGAACAAGTAAGAAAACAAATATTAATATACCTTTACTTCATCGCTTCTCTAAGCGAATCCTTTGTAAACAATGGATATTGGACTCAGAAATTATCGGGTAAAAAATTTAGGACGTATTTCTTTTTAAATTTAAGATTAAATTAAAACAAAAACTTCTCCGATCAAAATTCTCATTCTAATCTCGTTAAACACAGACACAGCCTTGGTCGTAAAAATTCTGCCACGGAACTCCGTGTTCCAACTTTTCAGTCTTGATGCTACGTAAATTGAGAGTCGTGAGTTGAGACTTGAGAGTCGGCTACTTTAAATTAGCGTTTTGAGCAGAAACTCTGATAATATAATCCGGCTCACAATGGACAAGAAAGACTGAGAAACCTGACCTGATGTTGCTGGTGTTCTGCTCGCTTAAACCATGACACACGAATATCTGCTGTTATTAAATTGGTATTTCCACTCTCAAGGGTAAACTCGTTAAACTCCGAGTTCCTACTCCTCAGTTCACATGCTGCGGGAGTACTACTGGCTTAAATAATAGTGCTCATTGTTTTTAAATTATTGTGGTCGCAAATATATACTCTGTCATTAAACTTCCGATTCACATTCGTGCTTTGATTCAATTCAGCTTGATACTGTAGTGGTACGATGCTGTAGTTATGCTTGTTTTATATATGCTCACTCATATCTCATTTATGCTAACTCATATCACCAGCATTCATCAACCAATTCGGACGATTCCTTTTATTATTTCAATAGCTCCGGTATAGTATTACAAAAAATTGGCTAGAATTTGGAGATGAAAATTGAAGCTAAGCTATATAATTCCGTAACTACGTTCAGTACAGGGGCCGTGTTGAGTTTGGATGATATAGGTGTAATAATAATCTAATAGTAAAGTCTTTAAAGTTTTGACACCACTATGGCGGCATAAATTTGTCTTTTAGCAAAATCAGGGTACAATGACGGAGTCGGGGGTGGTGACAGAAAATTTTCATTGATTTGGTGTAAACTCATAGAGCATGAATTCGTTTCCCTCGTAGTGACGTAAGTAAGGAAATAATAAAGTAAATGAGTAGACAAGTGTACAAAGGTACATACAGTATCATGAAGGAACCAAGATATTAGTTGGTAGGTAGGATTATTAAATAAGTGAAAGTATGAACCAATGCTTAATTTAGGTAGGTAAATACAAGTAAATAAAAAGACATTTAGCAACTGAAATATTAATAGACGGATATTCAGTATGTAAAGATATATAAAAGCTTGAAGCATTTACTACGATGCACCCAAATGAGAGAATGTAATTTATATGTTCGTATGTGTTTATGGATGTATATATACATATATATATATATATATATATATATATATATATATATATATATATATATATATATATATATATATATATGTAAATTTTATTGTACACATGCATGTATTCGCAAATGTATACTCTTGTATGGATATATTTAGGTTCATCAAAAGCTGCAGATGTCTGTTACGATTCAAATGTTGAATTTAACGTTATTTCTTAACAAAGTAAAAGACATACTAGAGACATATGCGTTGAAAATAGAAAACTTAAGTATTTTTACAAAATATTTGAATCAACTTCAAATAATCACTAAAGGAGAAGGGCACTGAAAGACACCAAATAACAAAAATATTATACTCATTTAGAACTATTGCAGTACGATAACGATTTTACTTACAACTTACAACATTGAGGTTAGTGTGAAATAGAGCAGAGGATCTTCGTTTAGCTGCGACCAGATTAGATAGTTTGAAATTGATTCAAATACTACTATTTTGTTATTTGTGAGTTACATACAATTCAGTAGATCGTAATTTTGTTATAATTTTGGTGTCCTCCAGTATTGTGGAAAATTATGTCTAAAAATAAATGCATTCATATATATATATATATATAAATATATACATATATATATATATATATATATATGTATATATATATATATATATATATACGTGTGTGTGAGTATGTATACATAGGCACGGGCTATCAGTATGAGATATAAGTTGTTATTTCATTATCATTAATGATAAATTAAATTTGTTTATAAATTGATATCAAATATCTTACATAGATAAAAGTTTTCACTATTTTATAGTAGGTGCAGATAAAATGACTATCAACAAATATAGTTTTAATTTTTTAATATTTTATGACGGTTTCAATAAATAATGTTTGTATATTTATATAATTACAAAGTGCTACGACTAAACGACACACAACGAAAATAGAGGTAAGATACTATTAAGTGTGTTAACGTAAATCCAATCATGTTCCTTCATCAGATAAAGGTGATAAGCTTAAATATATATATATATATATATATATATATATATATATATATATATATATATATATATGTATATATATATATATATGTATATATATATATATATATATATATATATATATATATATATATGCATTTATGAACATGGCATTCTAGTTGATCATGTAAAATGTAAGATATATTTTAAATTCATTATTTTTTTATTTTAGGGTGATCGCTGATAATAGAAAATTTGCACGTAGACAACATAATCACTTTCTTGAGATAACGATCTTTACGTAAAAGATATACAGCAAAGGAACTTTTTCGCAAAGAAAATAACTTTTCAGACCACGAGATGGAAAAATAAATTTGCATTAATTATTATTACACAAATAGTGCACATGTTCAAAATAAGAATTTGTTTATACAAAAATTATTAGGCGTCATAGGATAAATACGACACTATACTGCTCGGCCAGTCCCAAAACAGCCCTTGATAAAATGTTCAACCTTGAGGGGGCGCACGATCCGCGCGAATATTTTTTCGAGAATCATTTTATTACTCGTTTAGTGCGACAAGGATACGTAAATTTTCTTTTATCAGTATCAGGCAAGTAAAACGTTTTCCTTGTCGAAATGCGGCTGTTTATTCTTAGAGGAATATCAACGATGCGTTATTTATGAAACAGAAAACAAGGACAGGGAAGAAGGCCGAGGGTTAACTATATACGCATGTATTTTCGATTGAAGCTTTTTCATTTTCTCATAAGATGGTATGAACTTTGTTTTAACCTTTAAACATTTATGGACATAAATACGTAAGGAACTCTCGTAGTACGAGTACTACTCGCATTTAAATAAATGTATACTACATACTGTCCGATTTCTGTTGTGTTTAGTCCATAGTGATTTTCCATAGTCAAATTCGTACAATAAAAGTTGGTTAAGAAAAAACATAACCGTCGTTTTCGATAAAAACCCCAAACCTCAGGCTATTAATATAAATAAGAGACCTAAAGCCCCTCTGCAATTATAAAAAAACGGAATAAACTCTACACTAGTTAAATAAATTAAGATTAATAATGAAATGGGACATGCAAAAGTTATAAAAGACGTATGCAATTTTACGTGTACTATATTATTCTATCTACATCGTCATATCATCCATTTTAATAATTCAATGTCACATCATCCATTTAACTTAAAATTCACTTAAATATTTACATTAAAAACATTTACGTATACCGCTTGTGCCAATAAAAAACCTGGCCAAAATAAAAAAAAAATTTAATCCCATCTAAGGCATAACTTAGAAAAGGCCAACTTTCCCATTAAAATGTTCCTTATTGAAACTATTGAGACAAAAGTAGTCAATTTCTTTCAGAACTTGGCTTGGGAAGTGTGGAGGTCTTAATTAAAACTTTGCGTCTACTTGTGTTGAATATTATATTCATCACTATATGGAACTTAGCCAGGATTAATTCTTATCTATTTATCGTTTTGCCATTTAGCAACATCAATATAAACATTATACTTTCTTTTATTTCCCGGCTTTCTATTATCAATTGTAATAACATTCTTGACTTATATATTATATATTATATGTTATTACAAAAGGTATATTACAAAAGGATACAAAATAAACTGCAATCAATATTTTGCTATTCAAACATGAGCGTACTAATGGAGGATTCCTGCACATCGAGGTGCTCATTAACGCTTCCAAGTTGACAGCTGACGGGCGCAGTGAGTGAGGTTTCTCCATTTTCCTCACATTTTGCTGATAAAGATTTTTCCTAATGTTCAACAGTCATGCGGTATATACAGTAGTTATTTCTTTTTGCTACTCACTTGGAGTCAATTTGGGGGAATATTATTCGGTTTGTTTTTGAGGGGTGTAAAGTTCCTTTGTGTCTGTAATTCTCTTCCGTTCCTCAGTATTACGGACATTCAATATTAATTTTTACTAAATATAATTTATACTTTTGCGACAATTTATAGCTTGAAAAAATCGTCGTTAAAATCATCGAACATAATCTACCAATTTAATTTTCTTAAAAAACACAAATTATATTATTATGCATATAACGAGTTTTTAAGAAGACAAATCTATAAGATTTTAGGTTCAATACAAAGTTAGGGAAATATTTAAGTTTCAATGCGTAACACGGATATCAAAGTTAAACGTAAGTAATTATTTACGTCAAAATTCAGCGAGCTCAGAATGAGTTAAAGTAAATTTTAAAAACTACTCAATAAAGTTGCAATATTAACAAGGTCAATGTTTTTCAAATAAGAAATTGAATTTTTTTTCTTTTTGGAACAACGTCCGAAACGTTTCTGAAAATTTTGCTAAAAAATTACCGCGAGGATGGAGAGAATATCTTAAAATTTACATAACAAATAATTTAAGTCAATATTTTTTAAACAGTTTATGTAAATATTCATTATATGTTTTTTATTGTCACATTTTATTACAATCCATTTTTTTAACCTACTTCGTTACATAATGGTTTGTATCGTAGGTGAAACTGCGTTTGCTTACATCGCTAAATATCGCGTTATGTTTAATAATTTTGAGTTGTAATCATCTTTATAAAGATAATCATTTATCAATTAACTTCTTCTTATCAACATTACATATTTAAACAAAAGTTGGGAAGAAACCGATTTATAAGAATCATACTACATATCGGATTATTCAAGGCGATAAATTTAAACAACTGATATTGTCGTACACAAATATTTTTTTTTTTTATTTCAATCATACAAATTTAGTTGAAGAAAACTTCAATCTAAGAAGTAAATTAATTATTGAATATATTTGGCGTTAAGTTTGTAGCAATTCATTATTCGCAATTAAATGAAACTACGTGATGTAGTATTAGTATCTTCAGGTGGGATATTAACAAAGATCTTTGCAAAGATCTTTACTAATATCCCACCTGAAGATGTTGTAATACAACGAAACCTAGGTCGTGGGAAAAGAAATTAAAGAAAGTAGAAATAATACTACATCACGTAGTTTCATTTAATTGTAAATTAATTATATAATCCTGTATAGATTAAATACGTAATTATTTTTAGGCAAGTCCTTTAAATTCTTATCAACTGCGATATGTTTTAATCTACAATAGTTCACACGGAATGTATATATATATACGCTAAGAGATGTGATTATATAATAGTAAATTAGAACATAAAGTCTAGATTTCGTACTTAATAAATTTAGACAAATTGTATACTCTAAAAAATCATAATAACTTACTTGACTTAGCGACAAAAAATGATCCTATTAATGGATCAAAACAGAAAACAGAAAAAATTCTATAAACATTTTAACATTTTCACAAATCCACGTACAATTTTTCCAGCACTCGACCCAAGTTTTGTTTGAAAAAGTTTTAAAGTACCTAATAAAAAATAAAGTCATTCAGTAAAAACAGAATGATATTAATTTAAAAATGAAATAAACTGTTTGAAATTAAATTTTATATTTCATCTTTTGACGAGACAAAAATAAAACTTAACCGCATGTTGAAATTCGAAAAATTACTCGACTCGGTCTAAGATCTGAAATAAATTTATTGCTAAACTTTTCACTTTTCCACGCTTTTCAACGGAATTAGTTACATTAATTCTCTGCTTTTACGTAAAATATTATACTGTTCATGGTATATGAAAATAAATATATTTTAACATATAAATATAATCATAAAACTCACTAAGAAAAACCATTATTTTATTTGATTTCATTACCATTTATTTTTTTATTGAACGTATTTTCGACAAAAATTAATTTCTTGAGTATTTATGAAAACCTACAAATGTATAATTATACATTTAATATAGCAATAAATTTATTTTCTTTTCTAGTTTTCTCTCTGAATGTCAAACAGTTCTATTAACGGCAGAAAGATTCTTCATTGTATACTACATGACCTTTGTTTACCAATAAGGCACTGTTTTAATATTTTATAATTTTTTATAATTAATTTAAAAGTAATGATAAAATAGTTGGGAGGCAAATATTAAGCGTGGAATACCACAAATAAGTCAGTAATTTTGTGTTCTTTGCGAGTCCGTCTGTACATCGAAGCGCCTATCTTTTGCGGCTTTAAAATTTTTACAGTTTTATATGTATGTGCACGAAATTTTACAAATAGTTCTGCTTGGCATTAGATATATATGCATACAAATAGTTAGTTCAGCTTGGAAGTGCAATAAATGTGGAGCAAAATATTGAACAAAAATGCATATAGCACAATATTAGAAAAAGGAATATCGTTGAACAAGTTGAAAAAATAGAGATACAGAAATTAAAACATACATAAAAGAGACATATGAAACAAAATTGGAAAACTATTTAACGCGTAATCGTGGAAGGACTAACTAGTTGAATTCTGTCAGCTTTTTTAATTATGATGTAAATTGATACAGTTGTCATTTCGTGGGAGATTATGACAATTTTCTACCGAAACTATTTTATGGGGAACCATTAACATGCTCGATTGCATACCTGTAAATTGTTATTCTTTCATTATTGCTGAGCAATTTGATTTGTTATTAAATATTTAATTCTTGATATTAAGATAACGTTTACATCAAAAAAATTTATTAATATTTTAAATTATCAATTATATTTCTAAATACTTAACAAGTATAAAAAAATTCATTTGGTCAGTACCGCTATACATTTCTTTTCTTAATTTAAAAATACAAAATGCTAATTTAAGCAAACTAAATTAAAATATATTTAAACGTTTCTGTAGTGCACACAGTTCCTTAAAATTTCCCCACATCAATGCATCTATTTTATATACATAATTTCGCTAAAATGCACCGAATAAAAATACGGTTATAGCTATAAAAACTCACATTATAAAGGATAACGACCAATGACCAGACGATATACTCTAGCGAGAATAACAGTACTAACAGGATTTACTTATGGTACATTAGTATTAGGGGGTATGTAAGCAGGTGTATATATATGTATATATATATATATATATATATATATATATATACATACATATATATATATATATATATATATATATATATATATATATCGATAACATGTAGAAATTATTATAATGTCTTTATGTAATTGACTGATTAGCTAGCTATCATTAGTATTTGTTTAGCACCACCAAATGCTTTAATAGCTAGGTGAGTAACACATATATGACTCCCTGATCTAATACGAAACTTATCGATGGAAATTCGTGTACAAATTTAATATTTTAAGACTACGTTACTTATTGAATAATATGTAAAAATGGATTTAAATTTCCAACCAGGATTAATATCATCAAGGTTAAAAGTGTGAATTTTTAATTTTGTTTTAACATAAGTATCTCTTTGATTGTTTTGACGAGTGTTATTAGTCTTTTCTAACTGGTATCTTCCATTATTTCTACGGCTCACCATGTTTTAATTATTGATAAATTACTGATATTTATTTAACTTTAGTTTTCCTAACGGGCAACACTATTGCTTAAAAGAAAAAAAATATGTAAAATTAAATAACTTCAAATCAAAAATTTTATTGACCAAATTAACTTTAAATTTGATAAAGCAAAAAAGGTATAAAAAATATTTCTAAATTAGTTCGATAAAAATATGAAATAGAAAATTACTGCTCCAAATGAAAGCTGCTTTCTCACTGAGCCGCCACAAATTACTAAAACTAAATATTTATTAGTAAGCATTATGCACATAATTTGTAGATGACCGGACGACCTTGATAAAGAATTTACAGTAGATATTTTAATTAATATTTTTCTAATTAGCAACATTCTTTCGTAAAAGAAAAAGTATGTGATAAATTCGGTCATTTCATATAAAAAATATGATATAAAATATGATAGTCATTTGATTTAAAAAATTTTAATTGAGCAAATTAATTTTGAATTTGATGAAGGAAGACATAAAATGAAAAATGTTATGAATTATTTTCGTTCCTTACTGAGGCACTACAAATACCTTAAACTAGAGATGTATTAGTAAACATTACGTAAATAATTTATAAATGGCCAGATCACCTTGACAAAGAGTTTGTAGTAGGTAAGATTAAAGGAAAGCGCCCTCCGGACCAATCACCTATTCGCTGATCAGACCACGTTAAAACCGTCATTTAAGCTTAAAACTTTTTGTTAAATATTGTTCTTATAATCCGTTGATAGCTAGAAAGTAGATACCTAAAAAATGTAATAGGTAAAGTTGAAGGAGAGTTCCCTCATAATCGATCACTTATTCGCTGATCAAACTTATGCTGGACTTCGAGATACAAAAATATAGGTATCCATAGAATATATCTGTAAAAGTTTTCAAATGAATCTTTATGTCAGAGGTCAAGAATTAGCATATGGGATTCAGTAGTCCGTGTTTATTTATTATTCAAAAAGTTACTCACGACTCTAAATTAGCGAGGAATAAATCATCTGGAACTATGGAATAATTACATACGCCACGAGTTTACGTAAGTAACTAATAAAAGATTAATGAGTACAAGTTTCTTTCAAATTTTTCATTCATTTGCTCGAATGTCGTTTTGCTTCATGTCAACGCTATCTATGTTTCACTAACTAAACAAGGTACCATATCAAGAAATGGTCTACTATAATCTGTAATATTGTTCCATAAAAATCTTTTACGATTTTCTGGACCTAGTTGGGCAACACAATTCTGTAGTGAACAAAGGATTGACAAAAAATGTATTAATTATGCAATCATTTATTGCACTAAAATCTTAAAATGTTGCTATCATTGGACGTTAATTAAAACATTAATTAAACAAAAATCAATAGGAATTTAATTTAAAAATAATGCTTCTTCCAACATAGATTTTGATGAAAAATTCGTTAAATCTATTAGTTGAATTCTAATTCTTGGAGCTATTCTTTTAATTAGAATTGGCACATATAATTATAGCCATTGTCTGATTATATTTCATACAAAAATCTAAAAAAACAAATATTTGGGCTATATTTCATAAAATAAGTGGATATTAATAAGACTTTTTCTATACTGTTGAAAGGTAAGTAATAAATTTAATTAAAAATATTATTGACTTTAAAAGAATCTTCTCGTTATCACATTTTGGAAATCTTAAGTTATTAGGATTGCAATAAAGGCTTGATCGTAAAGTGTTACTAAACCAAATATTATGTTTTCAGGTGCATTTGCTGATGCATAAAAAATTTGATCTCATTTGTAGCTGCAGAATACTCATTTCTTATGCATATTTTTTTATTTGGCATTGGTCCTTTGCAATTTTCCAAAAGCAATTCTGTATTCAAACAAGCATCATGCAAGATTCGGAATTCAACTGGGATTTCTTACCTTTATACTTTTTGTGATATTTTCTGTACCACGAGTTTTAGCTTTAACACAGTTGCAAAGTTTCCTATTTTGTTTGAAATTGTGGAATGGAAACTTTAATAATTCTGAATAAACATTTGTAGCACATGGTTGGCACTTCTTATTTACGTATTTTGCAGTCGAATTTGTTTCTTGTAACTATTAAAAGAAATCAACTTTATTTATTTAAATTTGATTACAGAAATGTGTTTCTTAATTAAAGTTACACGTTATCATTTTTCTGAACTTGAGTTACATACAGAAAGTAATATTTCGATAATTTTATTTAAGAAAGTTGTGAGTACATGACATGTAGGATCAAACTTTCCTGAGATCAAATTTTGCTCCAGGTCGAAACGACACAATAATTATTCTGAACTATTTCCTTCAATCCGTAGTAAAAACGACATTCAATATATGTTTTGTAAATTTAAAGTGACGATATATTAATAGACCGAACAGAACTGAGTATCAATCATTATGCCTTCAAATTATGAAATAATGTTTAATTTTCTGAAAGGCCAGTGACAAAAGTATGAAAAACGTAGTATGGTATTGATGCGGTATACATTTTTATTATAAAACAAATTTTAAATATTACTAAAACCGACGTGTATTTAGCCCTATGGTTTGATGCTTGAAAATTTTAATGTCTAATATTTATGATAAGTGTTATTAACTAAGTTACTATAATTTATGAAATACTGTCACTATAGTAAAGTAGACAAGCTAAGCTACACTTAAATATATTCACAACATCTTATAAACCTCGAAGTTAAAATATTTTTTAATTTAATATTCAGGCTCTCTGTCGTGCGATTTTAGCACGATACGACTTGAGAGTTATATGAAAGGGAAAATAGAAGACTTCTCGACTTAGAGTTACATGAAAGGGAAAATAGAAAATTCTATATTGCTTTCTTCTTATATCAGAAAAAAAATGTAGCCTCTATTTACATAGTCCAAAAATGATGAGATGACTGATTTATAATGAATAAACTTTCCATTAAATTAGTATTTTGTCCGTGGTGATGGTTGACTGTGGGAGGCAAGTTAAAGTCACACCAATATTTCAGGTTTTTGTGCTAAAAAATGTATCCACATTTATTATCCTTATGATAATGTATAACTTTGATTTTTATGAAAATAATAAGAATCCTGTTTTCTCTGCTACCGTTAAGTTCCCTAAAATGTTCTTAACAAGTTGGGACAATCATTAGAAAATGTTTGTTGGCACTTTCTATTGTGTAATTCTTGCGCAATTAATTTTGTCCATTTAAGAAATCTGCACCGAAATACTGCCTTGTAACAATCTAATAAAAAAGCACAATTTGCACTACACTATGGACTAAATCACTTTTCCCGAGTGGTATATCTTGCAATCTTTTTTCTCTCTTTTGTCAGGCTTCGTTTGTTTTTCCTCTCATCCGTTTATAAATATCGAAAAAACGTACGTTCTGCAAGCAAGATAAATTCTGCCTGAATATATAAGGCATCGTAAAATTGTTTGTTTATTTTTTATTAAAGTAAATCCAGCTACATTCAGAATATATTTTAGTAGTATATGAAACTAAATAGTTAGATGTAAGGGTCGAATATTTTAGAATACAGTGCAAATATTTTAAAAATTTTACTTGAACAAAGTTCTTCTATGGCTTGCAACGGATGGGTGCCTATAAATATTTTATTGGAAAAATTGTGAATAACTTGTGAAATAATGAAATTATTAAAAACTAAATCATACTAATACGTTATGAGTATACTTAATTTACGTATAAAACGTTTTTTATATACAATTTAAGGTTTTACAGAAACCAGCAATTTCAATATTTTTTTAAATAATTTTATATTTGCATATTGCTCTCATTTTTGTTTTATTAGAATTGCTTCTTTAAAAATACTCGCATTCATATGCGCACAAACACGCACGAACAATCATTAGCACGTGTACTAGCTGACACTGATATTTTTCTAAAGAGCTTTAATAAACACGGATGTAAAATCTAAGTTGACCGAGAATTTTAGCCCGTGAATTCAACAAAATTTTATGTCATATTTCTAATGCTTTAGTGGAGCGACGAAAGTAACGCCTACTTAATCAATGCCTGGTTAGTACAGTACGTAGCTGCTTGACATATTGTTATTTAGACCATAATGATGTCAAAGTTACTGGTTATAAAATTTACTTTTGCTAATAAAATATTAAAGTTACTTTGCATAAATTATTTTGCTGTTATTTTCTACCAGCCTTCTAGGAAAAACAATTATTGTTAGCTTATTTTTATGTCATTACTTTATTTAGATAAACCAAGCCAAAATCGCTTAAAGGGACAGGCCTTGTGAGGAAATTTTAGATAGAATAAAAGCACTTGCTTTGTTATTGTTCTTATTAATATTCACAATTAAATTAAACTACGTGATGTAGTATTATTTCTACTTTCTTTAAGTTCTTTACCAAGACCTAGGTTTAGTTGTATTGCATCTTCAGGTGGGCTATTAGCAAAGATCTTTGCTAACTGTATGGATACTAAATATCCAGCAATAAAACAAATTTTTAATGGAAAGAAGGAAGCAAACGGTTTTTATTTTATTTCGTACATTGTTTAGGATATCATTTGAAAAACAAGTAACACATATTAAAACAATATATTTTTACAACTGTTTTGTTAGACAGTTCTCTTCTGTTTCCTGATTGCTCATTTTGTAGCCCTTAAACTAAATTTCCCCCAAAGTTACACACTAAATTCGATTTAGTTTTAAGCCCAGAACAGAATTTTTAAGTGTAATTGCAAAGTTTGTAATTTACTTAAATTATACATCTTGCACTTGAGTAAGCAAATCGGGAAAAATCATTTGTTACGGTGAAATAACACATAATATATTTTAAATGTTTTTATCTGAATTTTGCTCGCCCAATTGTCGAAATTCGACCGTAGGTAATTAAATTTTTTAATCTGAATATTATTGAGATTCTTTTGTCAAAAGATATACCTATATAATATTTGCATATACTTTATCCGAATTTTTTTCTATTTCGTCAGTTGAGAGCGTGTACAAATACGTAATTAGCGTGTGTTGTTTGCCTTAATTCCATGCAATACCAATGAAATTTAAAATATAATGTTAATGACACAGATATTTATCACCCAAAATATAAAATAAATGCTTGCTTGCTTGACATACACTCCACAGATCATTGTGGAAGGAAAATTCAAAATCGTACAAAAATCATTCAGACAATCTAAAATTCTAAAATTCTTCGGAGATAATCTATACTCTGTACAAATATTTGGCCACAGAATATTATACGTTTGACATTGACGGTATGAAAGTAAACAATGAATCTTTTATGTCCAACAGGACATAACCAATGGATATTTTAATGCACCTTTTATTGTTCATCTTTTACTGTATTTACTATATATAATTTAATTTATTTGTAAGACACATTATATTTAAATGTTATCTTTCTATACTACTTCTCCGTATACATTTTAACTATGCCAAATCTTATCTTCTTCGCACAATATGCTTAAAAAGAGGTACAAAATTTTCTCTTCCCACTTTAATATTAAGCTGTCATTTCGTATATGAATTTCAAAACTATATTTAGTATACGACTATTCATTAATGTAATTTTTTTTATGTTGTATTGTAAATATTTTTGTATAGTAATTAAGATAATTAGTGTTATGCTCTAAGTCATATTTTACGCTACGATATAAGCAACACCTCTCGATATTAATGCATAACTAATAAAAAATTCTCGGCGAGAGTAGAAAAAAGTCATATATTGGACCATGGATACGTATAGTAATCTTATTTTACTAAATTTTTTTCTGAGCCAACCTCAAGAACTTAGAAATTATTTTGTGAAAACCGATTATTATCAATCCAATACAAAATTACGCTGCGGGTAAGTATAGTCATGGTATGTGAAATTAAATTTTATTTCTGACTAGTCCCCCCCCCTTCCGTGACTCGGTTCAGGAAGAATTTGAATAACATTCTATTCTACAGTTACAATCACTGTCTCCCCAACGCCCCACAAACTCGCGCCTTCTGCAGTGGCCACCGACTCGCTGACGACGCAGCGTGGCGTTATTTTTGCATATTTAAAAACAATGTTATATTTTGTATATAAATTACCCAAATGGAAGGCAGTTCTTCATCTAATTAAGTACATTAAATATCAATGCTCTGAATTGAGTCTATTTTGATAATTTGAGATACACAATTCAAGTAACGCTGTTTTTCATAGTTTAGATTAATTAAATTTTGAAATCAGAGAACGGACATATCTTTCGAGAATTTTCAACAATTACTCTAGCACTAAACTGTGTAAAATTTGAAATTCGCTCTTGAATTATTATGTAACGGTTTACCAAGCGTATTTTGAATTATAATAATTTACCGTCTATGAAAATATGAGTATCGAAAAAAAAGTCATACCTCAATGAGACCTCATAATAAATAATCGTGTAATATTATGGCTTAATAAAACCAAAATCTGCAAAAATGAAATTCTTGTTTCCTGCGACTGTTGTTGTTGGCTAAAACATTTAATTAATGTCACGTCTGCGTTCAGGCAATGCTCTTTTCAATGAAAATCATTTTACGAAAAGTATATTTCAAATAACCACCGAATAAGAAGCGCGCGGAAAAGCTAAGCTGTTTTTGGCTAAGTTAATATACAAGTAACTTATGAGATATTGTCACTATAGTAAAATAGATATGCTAAGCTTAGCTAATAAAAGCTGTCTAAACACAAAATGACGCATTTAAATTATAAAATATGTTCTCTGCTTGAATCCTTTTTTGTCCATAAGTCATGTGCAACGAATATATTAACAGATTTACCCAATGCTCATCAATGCACAAATGGTCATCACTCAAGAAAACCGACTTTTGTGTAAAAAATATCATAAACCAAGTTCATATTGTGGTTGAAATGTTTCATTTTTATTTTGAATATCAACAGCTCTGCCGATAAAATTAAGTAAATCAGGACGAGTTAATTAGGACGCGACCGTGTACTCGATTACTTCGTGTAACTTTCGAGTGTATTTTAATTCACGGGTAACGTACGCGTATTATAATTGGGTGAGGCCTAAAACTTTTAACGATGTCAGCTTATTTTGATGACTTAATAATTTAATGCCTAAGACCTGGTAAAGGATCAGAGGCTTCCACTAATCATTGTTGCCGGGTGGTTCAATCGTATTTAAAATGATTTTACTAGTAACTTAAATATATTGTACTCAAAGTGGTTATATTAACGATTTGACTGTTATATTTTTAAATCATTTATGTAAATAAGACTTGCTTTATCGACATAAATTATAGAATGATAGAACAGGGAAACTACATTTATAAAGAAAACGATAATAGTAGTAAATAACTTCTTCATCCCTTCTCAAACTTTGTTTCCATTTCCTACAATTTACTTCGAATATAACGTTTGTTTCAATGTCATAGTCATTAGAGTGATATTTAAAAGTTTGTTTCTGATTGAGACGTTATTCGAAAGAATATTCTGTTTTGAATTGATAATTATATTAATAATCGTTCTGGGTAATAAAATGTATTAATCGATAAATTTATACCAATAAATTTTGAGAATAAAAAACTTTTTTATCAAACATCAACCCTCAGCCAATAATTTTTAGAATAATGTATGTGTATCCTGTTTAAAATTTATCAGATTCGTTCATCCTGTTTGCGTAATAAAATTTAGTAGCACTTTAGTTTAAGTAAGAATTTTAGATAAAAGCGAATGATGTTGACGTTATATTCGATGAGATGAAGACATTCGTTAACCTAGAATATTAATTCGTTAGAACAATTTGATAGACAATTTATTTTATCTATAAAAAACGAGGCAGTATTTTTTAAATCAATGAGAAATTTTCGACTGGCCTAAGAATTTTATTTTCTAAAATGGAAATTCTAGTTAATCACTTGAAAGCACAAAACCTTTATTTCTTGTTATTACTTTTTATGTAATATTGATAAAAATTTATTTATTTTAAAATTTATTTTGAATTGCCTCATTTTTGCATATTAAAAAGAAGACAGAGGAATTTATTGAAACCAAACTGTATTGACCTTATTCCTAGTATTTTTGTGACATACACATCTTATATATTCGCTTTTGAGATTGAAATGATATATATTCCTGAAAAATTAATATCAATGAGAATTAATTTGAGACGAATGGGAATGAGTCTCAAGGTTATAAGAATAGAAACAATAATAAATTAATTAGGGTGCTAGAAAGTGCAACAGTACAAAGAGGCATTTAAATTAATAAAAGGGGAAACAATTATTGACAATTAGAACATTCAGTAGCCCATAAAGCGAATTATGGCCTAAGTTCAAACATTTGTATTAATAAAATAGAAGTTAATGAATTCAGTAACAAAAGCTTATTATAACCCATCGCGATTCAGTGCAAAATTATTTTAAATTGTAAATAAAAATTTATTATATACCGGCAACTAGCCACGTTGGAGCACAAGTAAAATTCAAATTACAGTAATACGTCAGTATTCTGTGTGAGCGGAGCGAACTCCAAGTAAAGTACTGAACGCCAAACATAATTTGAATACGGCCTTTGCATTTTAAAAGTTTGTACGTGACTTGCTGCCGCGTGTTTCCTGAACGTAAATAAATTTTTAGCATCGACATCGGGCATATTTATGAATTTTGTCTACGGTTACGTGCTCCAACTACAATATGCCAGATAAATTCTCTAAAATCTAGTTTCATGAATGTGTGAAATATGATTATTAAAATTGCACCAATATGTTATGAATACTTTTAAGAACAAGAAAATTTGAGACGTAGTTTCTATTTTCTTGTGTTTAAATAGATTTGTGTGATAATTGAATATCGATTGTATGAAATAATTACATATCGTACGAATGATACACAAGAATATGAGTTATAAAAATAATTAAACATCTAACCCAAATCAACCATTAGAAGTAGGCATTAAAGAAAAATTTCGAAATAAAAACCCGAAATAAATTTTATGGAATTATATTTGATTGTCTAAAAGGTAAATTTACGTTAAAAAATTGTAAAATGAATTTAGTGATTACAATAAATACTATATTTTTCAAAGACAAAAAATACTTTAAAGCAATTATACATGAAGAAATTTATCTTGATATTAATTTTTCTAATTAGCTATTCAAATGTGTAAGGCATTCGATTATTACCCAAACGATGGTCAAAACTGATGAGAGTTTGAAAATTGATTTTTGTTAATATCTTAGATTAAACTCAAGATGGATAGAAATTGCAAAATTATTAAAAACTGAATTGTTTTATGAATATTTAAATTATTTCTCTGGTGTTTCTTAATCCCAACTAGAAACAAAATATATAAAACAATTGATTATTTCACAATTAAATGAAACTACGTGATGTAGTTTTATTTCTACTTTTTTAAATTTCTTTACCACGACCTAGGTTTCGTTATATTACCACATCTTCAGGTGGGATATAAGCAAATAATCTTTGCTAGGTTGTGGTAAAGAAGTTAAAGAAAGTAGAAATATTACTACATCACGAATTTCTACAAAATTAACGCAAAATATATTAAAAATTCACTAATTAACCATACTTATTTAATTCAATATATACTTGATGTTCGAGCAGCGAAAATTATTTCCAGAAATTAAAAAAAAAATTGCTCCCGGTTCGTCGCAAATTGTCCAATTGGTTCCATATTTGAATTAGATTATCATAAAGGACTATGATCATATACAATATAGTATTGTAATCAATCTAATAAGCAATGCTAGTGTTGTTTTATGACATATCACAGGAGGGAAAAATATATCCTTCAGTCGCTTGAAAATTACGAAATACTGAAATATAATATTTAATTAAAAAAAAAACTATCAAAAGCGAGCTTGGTTTGAATTTAAAAGAATTGCATCCGAAAGAGCCACTATAAAATCTAAGGAAAAAAGTAAGTATATGGCCATTATGGCCATATATTTTACGATATACAAATGTATTAAACTTTTACTATCCTCCAGCGTGGGATATAAGTAGTTTAATATGAAATTAAATGACGCTACAGCTTTAGAAAAATTACGGACTAGAAAATTAAAGTCACGGTATATTGATTCCAATGAAAGTAGTGTGATTATCGTAAGACAAATTTTAGCATCCATATAGACTTCTAGCAGTTGGAGATGACAAAACCATGAAATAGGTAATGATTATTCGTAATCTCTCAAGATTATACATGGATGATACCTTTTTGGCGTAATTCCATCTAACTCACAAATGTGATCAAAAAGTGGAATCACTGCAGATTCATTGAATCTGTTTATTACTTAATAGTTCATTACTATTCGCAAAACCGTAGACAAAATTCATAATATCGATTTAGTTTCAAAAAAGCTTAATATAAATTATTACATACTGCAAGAGAACTTGAAATTGTCAATAAACCGAAAGCAATTTGTTTTCACTGACTAGATTTAGGAACGAAAGGAAAGAATTTGAAAATTCTTAAATAGATCAATTTTTTTTCGGACCAAAACTGAATTAACAAATAATTTAATTACAACCAAAGGCATACTAGTCTCCAATAATTTTACAGAAATAATATAATACTACAAACTGTCGCAACTTATCAAAATCTTCAGCCATATAAACTACAAAATTGGTAAAGCTTGTAATGGCTAAATGCTTCCATAAATTATTATACTTTCAAAATTGAACATTACGCATTCAGTTAGCCACATGTACTTGTAGCTTTATATCATCTTTTGTCACCTACTTTACAACCGTGCGGCGATTTTAAACTTCATTCACGATTTTGCAAAACTGTATGAACGGTAATGTATCGCCAAATTTCGAGCATTACAAACCATTGCACCTTTTATCCGAAGCGCTTTACACCCTCATATCAGCTAGAGCAAATATTTAATGTGTAATTTCTAGTTGAAAAATGAATAGATGATTTTAACGTATTAAATTGGCAGTTCGTATGTATTGCACTCTTTGAGACATTTGAAATAAAAAAAACGCACCGTATTCAATTAGTAGCTTGTTCACTCAGTTTGAAATTGTATCTGGTGAAACAATACATAAATTTGGAAATTCAAGACCAGAAAAAAATAGTAATACTTATGTTAGTGTAGCTATCAAAATTGTTGTACATGAGTAGTAAATTTTTATAGTTCTATATATATTTATTATACTAAGAAATCTATTTATAGAAAATTTAAATAAATTGCTAAAAATTAAGAAGGGTTTAGGAAGTTTGTTCTAATCGAGTTTAATGGCTCCGACATCGTTTTTAAACTTGCTTTGATATTTCTTTAGATTATTTGATTTAAGCGATTTTTTATGTTTATCAGTATTTTTATTACTTATGACTTTCTGTAATTACTATAGCTGATTTTATTTAAACGAAACTTTATTAATATTATATGATTAGCTTTCGAACTATATAAAAACTACTTTGGTTTTCATTTTTAGGGAATAAACTTGGATTTTTAGCACCTATTGTTCTTATTTGAAATGATTTGAAAATTAAATATGATTTGCAAAGGAAAACTGTTCTTTGTGATGAATTTAGTGACAAATATCGACTCTCCGCGATAGCAATTAAATTTATGTTTAAACTTTTCCTTGGTTTTGATTAATAAAATTGTATATTTACATTAAAAGTTTCCAGCTCAGAAAAATTTAGTGAAATTGATTTAAAGTTTATTATATTTCTTGGTATAATTTTCGAAGTATTTTATTTTTAATCCGGTTCAGGAAATATGGAAATATTACATATCACATATTTATGTGCCCTAGCATTTTTTTCGAAGTATTTTTTAACTAATACTTTTTGTAAAAACTTAGCACACGGTATCGTATTTTTAACGCGTTAATGTGAAAAACAATACATTTTTAAAAATTGTTTTCTTTTAATATAACCAAACTCAATAAACAGTAAGTAACAATTATAAGGATATAACTCATACTTACAGTTTCTTTTAAGTCTAATAGCAAATGTATAATTTTCTCCTACTACAATAAAAGTGTATTATTTGAAGATTTATTGTAGGAAAACCTAGAGTATATTGTAATATATTTTATGTACTCGTATATCCAGAATGAAATATGACTTGAGATTTATCTCTAGTTTCTCTTATTTTCGCTGAGGAAATTTATTATATTCAAACTGGTCTGCTTTTTAGGCCACCTGTTTCAACTTATTGAGTAATAAATCAGACATTTTCCTTTTAATACTTAAATTATTGTATTTCTCAATATTAAAATATACTATAAATCTTAACTATGTACAGAAATGTAAAGCAACAAAACAGATCAACTTATAGTATTTAAAATTTATTTCTTTATATTTTGCATCTCTTACCAGTGCAGATAGAGGTAATGAACGCTACGTCGATATGTAAATATTTTAGATCGAATGTTCAGTCCCAAAAATAAAATATCACTTAATCAGTGCATTTCAAACTGATGTACAAGTAAAACTGGTGGTATGAACAATTCTTGAAGGTGATATCATATGTAATATGAAAAGAATACAGAAATTTGTAACATTACAATAGAATTTTCTCAAATATTTTCTTTACATTGAAATTCAGAATGATATTTGCGTTTAGTGTCAATCGGAAAATATGAATTATTAATTGAACGAAATGTCCATATTTCAAAAATATAGTAAGTAACATAAAAAACATAAGAATTTTTTACAAATAAATGACATATCCTTACATAAAAACTACTGATTTCTTTTCTACCATTATATTATTTTACGATATAACTTTATACAAGTAACATATATAATAGTGATTGTATGCAGAGTTCGTGAACATAATATCACATACGCACACATACACACACACACACACACACACACACATATATATATATATATAATATATATATATATATATATATATATATATATATATAAATATATATATATATATATATATATATATATAAATATATATATATATATATATATATATATATATATATATATATATATATATATAATGTATATACAAACACACATATAATGAAAAGAATACAAAAATGTGTTGTCACGAAAGTATTTTCCCATGTACTTCCTTTGCCTTGAATTTCAGAAAAATCTTTTTAAATAGTATCAATTAGAATAAATTATTGAATTATCTGAACGCAGTTATTTTTTCTTACTATGATAAATATAATTTAAAAATGTAACATTTTTTTTCAAATGTATAACAAATTCATTTATTAAAGCTAATATAATATTTTATCGCTTTGCCATTTTAAAATATAATTTAACATCACGTACGTATCAGTAGCACGCAATTAATTTGGGGTTTACTAATGGGAGAAAAATTTAAAATAAATGCATTAATTAATATACAAATTCATTGCGAGGAAATAATATTATTTGTTTACTTATTCGAAAAGAATCAGTTAAATTTTATTTAACTACACTCCCATACTGCTGTAAAGGAGGCATATGGAAAAGTACTTTAGTAACATAACATATTCTTGTGTCATTGATAAATCATAACCTGTCAACCTAGTAAAATGAAAAATAATACGAAGCAGTTGAAAGCGTAAATATGCAAATACGTACTGTATACGTACTTTTACAATGATTGCAAGAGTGCTTCAGTTCTACTATGCCATTCGCCTAATGATAAAATAGTTCTAATCATAATATTTTCTTTTGGGAACCCATACAGTCGTAACCTTTACTTTTTATTTATATAATTTTATTACGTCTTTAGTGCGGTAACGATACGTACATTCGCCTTTGTCCTACCACGCAAGCAAAACGTTTCGCTAGTCGAAAGACGGCTGTTATTCTGAAAAGCATATCAATTAAAATATTTTTATTGAATACTAGAAAATAAGAGCACTGTGGTTCAGTGGATATTTATTTAGTTTTCAATATTTAGTTTTCGTCTTTTACTTGTTTTTTTTTAGTTTGTTTGGACTATCCGGGGTAAATTATATCGGGGTTATATTTCAATTAACAAGGTGACTATTTTATCGAGTATAAAAATTTTAACAACATTTAATTATCAATGTTTCATACCTCTGTTAAAACGACCGGTTAAATGTAAGTGATCGCTGATTAGACTAAGGAGTCGCTACCAAGAGCAAGTGGCTGCTAAAAGACCAGTACTTTCTAGTACATGAATTGGTCCTAACAAAATTTTAAAGTTTATCTGTAGCTTTTAATTATAATATACTAATATAGATAACTTTTAATTTTAAAAAAATTAAAGGGGTGCTGTAAATTGTGCAACTTGCAGCCAGATCTCCAGTTGAAAGTTTTCTCCTTAAGTCTCCTGTATTGTTACTCTAACGATCGTCGTTAAAACACCTTTCTGAATTTTCTGCACACAAATACTTTCTCCTGCAGGAATTGGTTCTGAGGAATTGGTTCTGAAGTGTATTAGTAATAAATCTATCACTGGAAACAAATAAATAAGTGAATGTTTTCTCTTCAAGTCTCCTGTATTGTTGCAACAAGTATTAAGAAATATTAATGACCTTACTGTCATCATTCATATGTTACTTTTAGTTAATGCATGACATGATGCCAATCGGTTGAGTTTTTCAAGAAACTCTCAATCCACATGTTTCCCGGCCTGTTTTGGCACACGAAAGAATAGTGATTTGCATTTAATAATAAAAAATAAGAACTTTTCCACACGTTCATCTCCATAGCTCCGATAATTTTTATTAATCCGTAACATATTTCTTTAAAATTCCACTCTGAAAAGTTTAACTCAAACATCAGTTCAGCATATACTTACTAGAGTTATTTATCATAATAAAAATCAGAAGTATGAAAAAGTTATTGCTTTATTTCTATTCTCGTTAAAAAAATTGTTTAGTACTAAAAGGCATTAAGGCCTGCATAAAACTTTTAAAGTTTGTTTTCGTCCAAAAACCGTCAGTTACATTTGTTAAAAATTTAACTCAAGATTGATGGAAATTATTCATTTGTTCGACGGCGTGCGTGTGTGTGCATATGTGGGTTCACGTGTTCATATATGTACGCTAATAAAACAAGTCATATAAACCTAAAGGTGGAATTACATCATTTTGAATTAAAATTAGGGAGACAATCTTTGAAATATCAACTGAGCACATGTAAAAATTAACAATGGCCGAACTAACGTTAATACTAAGTCACGTAAAAATCATTTTTTTTGTCTACAAAAACTCTGAGGAATTTTTTTCGCCCTAGTTTGAGTATCAAGAATATTATATATAAACAGTATTTTTTATTAAGATGAAGAAAAAAAACCGATGCTTCGCAAAAGCAAAAACAAGTTTCTTTTATACTTTATTTACTATATCATTTCTTAATTTAAATGAAAATATGCACGTTATGGTTATTAGAAACGTTTGTTTGACACTTTTAACTTTAAAGTGCTTTTAAGGGCACCTAAATTATAAACCAATAAAAATATAAACAAAACAGTTCGTAGAACTTTAAAAGCGTTATAATGTGTTTTAAATTATCCTTCCTTATGTGTTTGAAATCTTGTTTTTACTAAATTTACATAGTAATTTCCAAAAAAATGCAAGTATATATACTCCATCAGCAAAATATTTTAATTGATTACCCTTTTTAGTTTCTATAGACTCGAACCTCTCTGCTGAAAGAATACGTGTAATCTTATGAATATTTGAGAAGTACAAAAATCCTTTTTAAAAAATACGGCCAATTTCAAGCGGATCTAGTTTTGACGGTTCCTTACCGTTATATTACGTCAATGTAAAAGTTACTATGTTGGTATATTAAAAATTCTAAAAAACTAAGAAGTTTGTCGTGTAATAATTCTATGTAAATTTATAAATTAATAATTTTCATTAACTTTGGCTAAAAGACTTCCCTTCCTGTTAAATTTAAAAATTCTGAAAAAAGGTTAACCGCAAGTACCTTATAGGTTTTCATAAGCACATTAATAAGTCAGTATAAACATTTGTGATATTCGGAAGGCCGTATCTTGTTTGGTATTGCTTTTTATTTTTAGGACTATTTAATCATAGACCTCGGCATTAGCCGTTACTGCGAAAATGACAGCCACACGAAGAATGAAGTGATCTTATAAGGGTCGTTTTTTCCTTCTGGGGTAGAAGAACCTAAAAATAGGCGTGTGAAGTATGAGTATCACTCGCATTGCTGGAGTTTCCTGTACATATACGCATACATAAACATTATTATTCTCCTTAAAGATAATTTTTCTCCAGGGAAATATGTTGCCCAGAGAATATTCAGGCAGTCATCAACATTTAGTAAAGAATTATGGTAAATATTTTAGTAATCAGTACTAGCAAATATGATGATTTTATAATTAAGTAGCGTTTGCCTGCGGCTTCGCCCACGTGGACGTCAGTAAATGACATAGTTTTCTATAATTAATCCACGGGCATGAACCCTGGGGATAAAAGGTATGTATTCTTTATGCTGATCCAGATCGTGTATAGACACGATTTGGACACGATTTGGATCAATTTTACCGACGACCTATAGAGGTCGTCGGTAAAATTGATGGCTATGAAAAAATCGCAATCGCAACCGTCAACGACGTCTGTCCTCACGCGTCTGCCCATGTTCGGGTCGTACGCTTGGGTGATGGCGCGTGACGTTGCCTCACCCGCCCCTCCACCTCCGCTCCATTTGCCGCTCGCACTGTCAACCCATGTATCACCGACGTGTTTTAATAGCGCTCCGCTCAAGTCATTCATATCGTAATAACTTTTAAACGATTTATCCATATTATTTAATGTGAAAGACAAACTTTCTCTAGTTTAAATACCAAAAGCGATAAACGTATTTATTTTGATAAGAATGAATTTAATACTATAAAATACGCATTGCGAAAAAGAATTCAAATTAATAATTGTTATTTCTTACTATTTTCGTTAAAATGGCTTCCACATAATAGCTCTTTTAATTAGAACTGTTTAAGAGAAACAATCTGACTTTACGTTATCTTCGTGTAACTTTAACGATTTAGGTAACGCACGCAAATATAACTCTGAGAGGGCAGATATTTTTCAACTTATTTGATTCTTATCGTTATATAATTGCCAAATGACACAAAGTCTTTTTAGATTGTAGTTTATATTTTATTCTTATGTATAAGCTATTTACTGTAAAGTTCTATTAAAATCCTACCAGCACTTTTTGCGTGAAAGAGTATACATCCTTACAAACTTTGGCTTTTATAATAGAAGTAAAATAATTAAACAACTAATTAAATAGTATTTTACGTTAAGTTTTGTCGGTATTTTAATTTTAAAAGTTTGATGTCGTAATCTGTAAAATATACAATTGGATTAACATTTTTACTTAATTCTGACTTTGATATTTGTCATGGCAAGCGTAGTTTGTTACCTCACATTTCCTGCCTGTAAATTAATCGACAGCAATGACCATGCAACCAACGGTGTAAATACCGAATGTGGTTATGCGCTACGATTATCAACAAGCTTAAGCTACATATCTTAAATTAACTTTTTGCCATTTTCGGCCTATTGGATTTGTGTTTGCAAGGCTTTGCATACTTTTCTCACATACAGGAATATGCTATTCCTCCCTGATTTCTTTAAAATAATTTAATGAATTTTAACATCAATCAGTTAAATATATCAATTAAACGTAAATTATAATTATAATTCAGTATGTCAATTTTTTATTAAACTTTAATTTTTTGAAATATTTTTTAAGGAATTCTTTAGAAAAAAAATTGGTATCAAAGTTAGCTTATTCACTAACTCAGCTTTGAATTCAAATAATATATCTTATCTATCATTCACTTGTTTCAAATAATTTTTGTTTCCTATTATAACTAAATAAAGATAGACGATAAGATATTCAAAACAATTAGGATACTTGGGTAGGTTTATAACTTTAGGTACTTGTATAGGTTTATAACAATTTAACCTTGGAATAATGAACGATTGATTAATTTTATACGATAAAACTTGAATATTAAACTTTTAAATAAATATGAACACAAATATTAACGACACGAGATTTTTTCTTAATAAGAAAATGTGTATATATATATATATATATATATATATATATATATATATATATATATATATATTTATGGTCATTAAATATTTCCAAAAAAATTATGAAGATTGTCCGTGCAATACTATAACCACAAAAACGGTCTTTAAAACAGTCGTAATATTTGCACTTATTTGTCACTGAATGATGGTCAGTAACTCCTGAGGCTTTCTCTCTAATTCTCAATTTGTTTTCTTAAAAGGATTATATATATACCCCATGTACTATCTAGGTGATGAAAATATGAATTTTTAATTGAAATTTATAAGAAAGAAAAAATATTATCTTTCAGATACGAATAGTCTCTTATCACCTAAGATGAGACAACTATATCGTGATGGCCTAAGCTTATTTTAAAATGTTTCCTTTCCTTAGCTTCAAATAACCAAGAATATTCATAAAAAATCTGGCTCTAGTATTCAGGTGGAAATTTAACTAATTTAAATACATTATGGGTACTTATTTTCTTCCATATTTTCACTTTAATTCGGTTGTCGCAAAAACATTCTTCCTCATAATTACTGACATAGTACCGTTAATGTAATTAAAGATTGCCAATTAAGGACCTGTGCTACGATAAATTATTGGCTCTGTTAATATATCAATTGAGTCCAATCAAACATTCCGGCCCGCAATCTTTAATTATTTTTTCTGTGATTCAGAAGCAGTTCCAATAACTTATCTATATCATTTTATGCTTATGAATATTCCACAATCATTCAACTATAATATTACAACCATTTTTCAAGTCTTCCATAAGGTTTAGAGATTAGTTTTCAGAAATTTGTTGAACTCGGTAATAAAATTAGAATATTTTAGGAAATAGTGCATTCAGCAAGTTTCTTGCGATTAAAATTTAAATGAATGTAGGTAATACTGTAACCACAGTATTACATTAATTTAAATCTTCTTAACTATTCCAAATTGTTCCCATTATTCATTACTTAATTTTATTTCGTACATCATAGGTTATAACGATTGCTGACCAGGCACTTCAAAATCCTTCAGTAATTAGAATACGCTTTTTCCGTGTATGGTGTAGTAGTTATAAAACATAAGTGTCCACAAATCTCTCAAAACCATTTTTTTAATTATATCCTTCCACTCGAGATTATTTTGTTATGAGTTGTCCGTGGTATACCAAAATATCCTAATTTTATACATATTTTTTTGTTACAATGCGGTATATTTTTAACTCATCCTAAATTTCGGTTTACCTATTTTGATGACCAAGTCATTTGTGATGTTTATTATGTCAATTTATGAACATTTAAATTCTGTGTTTTAGTGTCAATTCCTTAAAACCACTTTATTTAATGAAGCTGTTTCCAACATTATACAAAAATACATAACATATTCCGTGTGTTAAATGTGACTTTTAATATATATTTTCTTCTTTATAATACGGTGTGAAATAAACTCACTCCACATTTTGTTGCACCTATGTTGATGGCCAAGTCGTATGTGATCAATAGTATGTAAATTTATAAATGTTTTAATACTGAAAAAAGCGCTATATTAAAAATGTTTCAGCAGTGTTATAATAAGCATGTGTTTTTTTAAATTTATTATTTTAGATCATATTTTCTAGATAGAAATAATAATTGTGTACTTAGTAACAATTTCGTAAAATTACAAATTTTCGTAAAATTACCATGTGTGGTGTAAAAATTTGGTAATAAATTGCACTGGATTTGGCGGGTTTACCTCTTTCACAGTTGATAAATATTAGCTATTATGGGAGTCAAATAAAATATTTTTACTTTCCCGAAGCACGAAATTATTTTTTTCCATAGCCATATTAGAGTATGAGAATAACTCGGCCAGACCGAGACCGAACGCGGACTTCTTTTAAAATGGTCTTTTTTGTGAATTTAATATAGGAGGTTTTCTTTGGCCAATTTTTCTCGAACAGTGTTAATGTAGCATTTGCATGTTGGCCCAAACAAAATTTACAAAATAAAGTTGTTCCTAGTCCTTTTCCTAAAATTTCTATATTTTATTTGTACTTTATGTTTTATTTGTTCTTCATCTCTCATGTATTATTCGTACATTAGTAAAGAACAAATAAAATGTTAACGAACTTACCATTTTAAATAAAAATAAAAACATGTTCAAAACTATTTTATTACTGATATATGGAATAGCAAATTTTACTAATTTACCAAATTTTGAAGTACTTAGGCTATAGCAATGCTGAGAAAAACATCCCTCGTGATTGCTTTAAGGAAAAAATACCAAGTTTACCGTAACCCTAAAAATTATTTAGAACATTCTTCATTTTCCCCACGAACATGTACCAGAAAACTTTAATTTTGTGTCTTAATCAGTTTTTGGGTTAAATTTATTTTAATATTAAACAATCTACTGTTCGAAATCTATAACGACAAACAATAACGACAAATCCATAGTAGGCGGAAATATAATACCAAAGATAAACAAATTATAATTATAGGTTACTGTATTAAATTTATGAATAAATGTTTTTATAAAATTAGTTTAGCACCCTCATAATAAAGTATTTATCAAAAGGAAGTTATAAAAAGACGGTTTGTATTTTAGTAAAATTATTTTTGACAAGTAAGATAATACAGTAATATTTGTAAGGATAATCTTCGATATCAAAAAAACTATATCAATTAGATGTTTAATATAAAGCAAAAGAAATCTTAATTAGTGTTAATCCCTAGCAATACACACTTATCGCAATATCACTATCTGTTTAATACTACAGCAGAATATTTTACGTTTTATTCTTACATATGACGTGAATTTTTTAGTTGTTAATTATGAGCATAAAGATAGACTGCAACTACTATCATGACCAATTTTTATCATATACATTGGATGAAAACCACGAAAATAAAAAACCTTCAATGATTTGAACTAACGCCAAAAGGGTACTCAACCAAGTGCTCGTCTTTGCGAGCCTTCAAGTTCATTTTATTACTCTTTTACTGGGGCAAACTACATAAAATTTCCTTATCTCTATGGTACGAGTGAAACATTTTCCTTACCGAAATGTGGCTATTTATTTAGAAAGGAACCTCAATGAAATATTATTTATGGAACCCTCAAGAAAATGGCTAGCTGCCGTTCGATGCTTCCTGTTTATCCTTCTTTCGAATAATATCGTCTATAGTGTTTTTTATTTCCTTCCAAAATTCTGTGTGTCAGTGGTGTCCTCTTTCGTCATTTCGTCAAAACCATCCAATACATTTCCTCATAACGGAACATGATAATCATACGGGATGGGATAGAGTAAAGAGTGATTTTGAGAAGGCTATAGAAATATGATCAATTTATTTAAATTTTATTTCCACCATTTAATTATAAAAAAAAACATTCTAGAAAATGATTAATTAAAATTTAGGTAAATGTAACAAACGTTTCAAAATAACTCCAGTAAAATTAAATTCATCCAGGCGTAGACATTCTGTCAGACGAGCCTTGAAGTTATTAATCACATTTCGCAGCATAGTTAGCAGGGTTTGAACCACCTCGTGTTAGATCCGATCTTTCAGTGTTTCTCTTGTTCGTCGGGGTTTATCCTGATAAACGTTACTTTTCAGGTAACACCACAAGAAAAAGTCGCACATTGTTAATTCCGATGAACACGGAGGCCATACGATTTGTATTCAAGAGGTAATGGGATTGGAAATAATACATTAACAACATTCATTCTTTTACTCTATGTATGTAAGGTTGCTCGGTTTTTGTTAAAAAAAAATCTCCCACATTAACTACGTACTGAGTAGGTTGTAGATTAAAAGGCTTTCCTATATGTATGCGTATATCTGTGAAGTCACTTTCACTTCGCCTAAGAAAAATAAAATGTAGGGCACTACTATTCCTGATGAAGACATAGAGTACCACACATTAACTTTGGTGGCATGAGAGGTCGCTGATCTTCTAGAACTCATGTCACTCCTATACCAAAGTAAAATTTACATACTTAATTCGAAAGTTCTGCTTCTTGACATGACTAAAACAAATAGAAGTGGCCCTCGTCACTCGCCGATAAATTGTTCACAATATCTTCGTCTTCATAAATTAAATTCAATATTTCTTCAAAGAACCGTCTTTGATTTACGTAACTGTTTCGTTAAGAGACTGGCAAGTTTGGATTTTATAAGGATAATTCAATTGTGTAAAATCGATCTAACCGATCTGTCGGAAGTGTGCGAGCAGAGTGATGGGCGCTTCTTTTGATTGGATCTTTTACACGCTTGATATTTTCCTGAATATGAACTCTGTTTGGTTTCTTAGGCTTTTTTTCGTCATTAGTCAAAGTCTCTTCAAAATTCTCAGTCTACTTTTTAAACGCATACGTAGACAGCACTAGCCGATTCCGAATAACTAGAAAATTGGTACGAAAAACATGATGCATGCAAAGTAGAATATTTAATATGCTCTTATTTTGGTAAAACGCTTTAGTAGCGTACACATGATGCTTACCGCTTGCTACGGAGTGCTTAGGTATCAGAACATTGTTGATTACATCTCCGTCCCCTTTCTTCAGCTGAGCAATATTTCTGCGTTTTTAAAAATTTAAAATCTACAACTGATAAGAAAAAGTGATTAGCCTTTTCCGATGCTTCAATATTTATAATAAAAGCCCCAGTCGCAATAGGTTATTCATTATTCATCACTTAAACTGACAGGTGAAGCAAAGAGGTTGCTGCTTGAAGTATCTCTCTGTACCGTGACTTACAAACGAAATTTTTATTCACAACCATTACTATATCACAACCATATAATAGCTATGTATCACAACCATATAATAGGTATGTATCACAACCATATAATAGTATATGGGGCTTCTGTTGTTAAATTAATTTAATATATAATATATTTATTAAAAAGATCCATGAAATTAGATTTCTTTTTGACTATACTTGAGCAAGCTTAAATACATTTGGACGAATGAGGACGGATGAATCGTATTAGAGAAATTGTAACTTAAGTATATTTATAATAGCAAATGAAACTTTAAATCGCACTAAGACGGCCAACCATAAGGATTTATTGTTTAGTACCAAATATATTTACATAGAAAGGTTAACTTTTAAAAAGTACAAAGTAATATTAAAAATTGTTCGAAATATTATAACATTTCTCAACAGAGTTCCATAGCTAAATGGCAAAAAACGGAAACTTTACGATTTCCTAATTTCTTGTCATCTACTTATCCGTATGCTTTACACATTATCAAAATTTTAAATTTATATATTATGCAGTTTCTGAGAAGATCCGTGATAGATAGAAATGCTTGTGAAAGCTTTTTCCAATCAAGTCCGAACGTAACAAAATTTTACAGAGATCCAGACATTAAATAAAAATAATATAAAAAGAAACTTCATTTTTGTATCTAACCTTTACTTCAAATTTGAGAATGAAACGTTGGCCCTTGCCTATAATGTTATAGAAAAGGAGTTACAAAATATATTTAAAAATATTGTACGCTAAGGTGTGAAAAGTGTGTATATTTCCTGTAAACTTTTTCTAACCCCGTGAGGAAACAGAAAAAGTTATGATAGCGGCTTTTAGCAAAAATGGGAATGCATTTTTTTTAGTTAATTGTTAAATTAAACAGATATATGAATCAAGGAATTTTCGTTATTCTAGTTAAATCAAATTATATATGTAGTAAATTAGTAAAACTAATACGTTTCCTTCTTTGTTTAAGTGTTTATATGCACTTTTATGGTTACGGAATCTTAATATGCGTGTTTATAATAAATTTGCGTTAAAAATAATGTTATTCTGTAAAATAATACCCTACCCTACATTCGGTAAAAAAATTGCACTTAAAAGATGATATTAAAAAATGATATTTTTTCCCTTTTTACTTAAATCATAAAATAATAATAAAATTTAAACGTTAAAATAAATTAAACGGGCCATACCTAAATTTTGATTAGGTAGCAAAGGGAAACGAATTGATAAAGAGAAATCGTTTACAGTAAGATTATTCATTATTCAGACTTTATACTTCCAAACATTAACAAAACAGAGCAAGGTTATTTTTGAATTAGATTATTTCCATATATTCAACACCAGTTTATTCAGAGTGTACGAGGACCTATATTTTTATGTACCAACCTTCTCTTATATATTTAGTGTAGACGATATATATTTTTATTCTTTTTTTTAAATAAATGAATAAATTAGCTAGATTTTTCTTAATGAAACATATTATAATATAGAATCAAGGGTACCATTCCTCAAAGAAATATTTCTTAAAATGAAATGACGTTTTATTGGGGGTATAGACTAAAAAAAATTAGGGCGTTTTTTTCGTAATTGAATAAATGATGAAAAAACTCATAAACAAAGCTTTTTAGTGTTTACTTAATTCTTTTTTATTTATTTTAATAATTTTTGAATTGCCTTTGTTTATATTATAATAATTTTGGCCTTATATTAATTAAAACATGTACGTAGTATATATATATATATATATATATATATATATATATATACATAAATATAATTTTCTTGTCACAACACCAAAATCACAGGGCACAGCGTGATTAATTTGGTGTTACCATTAATATATAATATCATTATAAATAAGAAACCTTTCAATTAATTTCAGTAAAATTATTAACTGATCAACAACCGAGTTGGTCAATAAAATGCATAGTTCAATTTTAAATTAATAACAATCATAGTGAATTGATTAACTATTTGTAATTAATGAATAAAACACAGAGTCAAATAAATTTAGGTTAAAACATACATAGTTAATAAGTAAATTAAATTGAATTATATTAAATATAAGCATAACAATACACAAAACAAGAGTTTGTTTAAAATAGAAGTTACCTGTATTTTTCAATCTTGATAAGTTTACTTTTAAATGATGAAGTTGAATACCCAAATAAATCTACAGTTGTAGGAAGATCAATCAAAGTACGGCTTATTCTATTCACGGGAGAAAAAATTGAATTCATGCAACACTTTGATACAAAGAAGAAACGTGGAATCTTCAATTGAAAGTGCTGTGAAAGTGGACTGGTTCAATTGTATTGTGTATACACTTTTGGAGGAATATGCAGTCAAAACGTTTTCGTCTTTGAACTAAAGTGTTTATTATAAAAAGACGCTCTTTGTAAGTAATTTTTTGCTTAACTTAACAGCTTTGTAGTTGACGTAATAAAAATATATATTTTGGACCTTTTCGATGAATTCAGATCATTTCTTAAAAAATTAATACAAAATTTAGGACAAAAATATCGAACATTTTTAAATCCTTGCTTGCCCTCAAAACGAAAACCGATATCTTCGTAGCTTTACTAGTAATGTGGTCATGTGTTTTTTTTTCAAATTTTTACTTATTATCTACAACTATTCCTAGATATTTAATAGTACGAAATTTTTACGTAGAAACGTAGACAATTTTACGTAGGAATATAAATTAAGATTTAGGTGCATTTTGCTCCTTGAGAAACATATTAACCAAGTGTCGAGATCTTTCCGGAGTTTTTAAATATCTAAATCGTTTTTTTATTATTTTGGTAAATTTAAAGTTATTTCCGTACATAAAATACTTGTCCTGTAAAGTTTTTTCTTTAAATCCTTTATAAAAATGCAGAATAATAGTGGCCCGAGTTGGGAGACCTGTGGTACGTTAAAGTCTAATTCACGTTCATTAGATGAGAACCCATTAATTCCTATTGGCCAAACATGATTGAAGCCATCTCAGCAAGTGACCATGTACATTGTAATATTATAATTTTTGTATTAAATTAGCGTGGTTTACTATACCAAAGGCCTTACTGAAATCGGTATAGTTTGCGTCGACTTCCTTGTGTTTATGTAAAGTAGTTGCAATATCCGTTATGTACACAACCATATTTATTGACGTACAATTTTTTGGTAAGTAGCCCATGTTAGTTGGTAGTGATATGTGGGTTAGTATGACAATATGTAGTTTTAGAAATAAGTCACTAGAAAACATTACCAAAAATATAAAGGATTGACATAGGACGGTAATTAACTACATGATTTAAGTAACAGTTTATTAAATAGGCATAATGTTAACCATTTTGGATCATTTTATAAGCTTATTTGTGCTTAATGATAGATTGAATATGGAATTTAGCGAAATTGCAAGTGTATGGGCACTCATCTTAAAGTATTGACAAGGACCTGGTCCTTTCTGTACATTCAAGTTTAGAAGTGCTTTGAAAGTTTCTTCCCGAGGTATGTTAACTTTAGCTACCGTGTTGGCTAAAAAAAATTCGGCTATTGTGCATTTATTGATGGCATCATCCTCACTCTTGCTGTAAACAGAACTGAAAAAAAACGGAAAAAACGTTAGTGATGGAAAGACCAGTTGAAACGGTTTGCTCCATGTAGCTCATCTCGGATGGAATATTGCTAGAATTTTTATGTTTGTATTGTGCATACGATCAGAAGAATTTTGAGTTATTGATAATTTTATATCATTTATATTTTTAATCTCAACATTAACTAGTGTAGTTTTTATAGCAATGACTTATATATTGTTTGGAGGGAGATCTAAACATGTTGATGGTTAACTTATCCATTGGATTACCTTATTTTTCCGTTTTTTTATAAAATGTAGATTTTTCTACAATAAGTTATTTTAGACTTGATGAATACCAGAACGAAGATTTACAGATTACATTTAAAGATTACATTTAATGAATACTTCATAAAAATTATTTTATATGTTGTCAATATTTTCATTATTACTCAAATCTAATATTTTATTCCAATCCACTTTATTTAAATTTTCATAAATTTTATTATAGTTGGCCGTTTGGAAGTTAAACTTTGATCTAATAAAATTCACCAATAAATTTCTTACTTCGTATTGGATTTAAATATTCAAAGTCGAATAAAATTCGTCTAATTTACTAAAGGGTCGTTCGGAAGGACGCACAGATATTGAGTTGAAATTACTCAAAACCAGATCAAGAACGTTATTATTTACCTTGTCAATATCGCTATATTGTGTAAAGTTGTTTAAATTTATATAATCAAGTAATAACTTAGTAATCTATGAACATTTTTTTACCTCTTTTCAAGGTGCAATTATTTTTTGTGCACCAATCTATTTCAGTGACGATAAAATCTCCAAATACTGAAATATCTGAATTTGAATTGGTAATGCAAGCATTATTTAAATTTGAGAGAATACTCTCAACCAACTTCGGGGGTGGAGCAATACAAATCGCACAAACGTTAATAACTTTTGGTCTTGTGTTATAGTCATATTTCTTTAGAGCGGAAATAAAGGTTACACCACCAGTATATT
Source organism: Druceiella hillmani (assembly GCA_039881145.1). NCBI lineage: Eukaryota > Metazoa > Arthropoda > Insecta > Lepidoptera > Hepialidae > Druceiella > Druceiella hillmani. Next base: position 18,028,093 of record JAYKKI010000004.1, on the reverse strand, counting down.
TTTTAATTAATGGGGCACTTGCCCTGTCATTCCGAAACACCTGGTAATGTTCGGCGAAAAGCTCGAAGTCATAAATACAGTGATTAATATTTATTCCAGTTAGAATTATTATATCATATTTATCATTAAATTATTCCAAACAAAAATCCTCAAACCTCTAACGTTCTGATAATATACATTTAGCAAGCACATAATTTAAACTAATGAAATATTAAAATGACTAGAAAAGCAACCTCTACTTAAATCTATCGAGTGATCAGTGTCAGTGTTAATAATAACATGAACTGGCGATTGTTCACATTTTCTTATCTTTTACGCCGCTCATCTTTTCTTCGATATATATTATTAAAATGGTACTCACTTCCTCCTCAAAAATGTTAATTTTTTTATCAATATATGCTGTTAATTCATCGATGTCGACAAATAATAAAGACTGACCATCTTTAGCAGGTGTTAATACAAGTATGCTTGCACTCTGCGCACTTCAATTTCTTTTTATTCATGGCTAAAATCTCTCTAAATGTTTTCTCACATGACCCAGTGCAACTAAAGTGGAATTTAATCGAACAACTGGAGCATATTATCAGATCATTTATTTGAATTAAATCAACGCATTTAATGCAGTTGTTTGCCATATCTCAATATTCATTGTAGTAACAACTGCCTACTATGTGTTGAATTGCAATTCGTTATGTCTGTTATTATTTAAACGTTTACCTTACCGAATGCAAAATTCAATAATTTTTTGTTGTAAAAATATTTTGGGCGAAGATTCGGGCTTGAATACCGTCGTTTTTGATCCCGGCACTGTGTGACTCGTTTTTGATCCCGGCACTATGCGACACTGTCTACAAAACGGCGGCAAATTAAGCAGCAAGTGTAGTGTGCAATGATTTTACGTGCGTAGCGTTGTGACATATTGTCTTTTCGTCTTCAAGTCCTTTGCAATACTGGACGTACAAAAATAAATTTATCCACTATACAGTTAATGTCACTGATGTTTGTGTTATTAATACTGAACAAATAGTAATAAAAATAGTACTTTACACTTAATGAATATGGTAATAAAATAAAAGGAAATCTACTTTATACTTTATGCAATTTTTGCTAAGTATAATTTACTAAAAGTATATAGAATAATTGTTTAAATAAACGCGCTTGGTAACACGTCTTTCCGTAACAAAATTATACGATGTGATATTTAATGACCGATAAACTCAACAGAATCAATAATTAGAGAACGACAATTATTTTTATTAACTCCTATTCTTTTTAGCAAATAGTACCTAATTATCCACAGCATGTAGTTGCTTACTTAGGATATGTTTGAAAATTAAAAATACCCAATTGCTTTCCTCTATTTATGTGTATATGATATTTTATGACTTTAATCATAAAAATAGTTAATTGGCTATGTTATGTTTCATTAAAAATTTTGTAATGCGAAACAAACCAATACTAGTATTTATCTTACCTATTCAAAGTGAAAATACATTTTTGCAACGTGATCGTGATAAACGCTACTGTTACCAAACCGTCAAAAAAGGGATTGATCAAATATAATTCTACATATAAAACGAGTCGTTACTTTCAAAGAAATAATTTATCCTACCCAAACTTTGATCAACCTTCAAATGCTCGCCACCACTTACAAGGTAACAAATCATTTAGTTGAGTAGAATTTTCGTTACTTTTTTTTAAATTTACTGAAATATCTTTATGAAGGTCGATTTTTACCAAGCACTTTTGGTAAATAAAAATAAATTTAAGCAAATCACGGAACAACCAATTGTAACGAATAAATAAATATTCCACACGACTATTATAAGTTACAACAAATACAGGAGAAAATAAAAATTAGAACTGGCAAGTATTGATATATTTTCTTTTCCACGTGGAAGTGGATACGCAATTCCGGTTTTGTTTTTTGAAATATAAGACAATAGAAGTCAGTCACATTTAATACGATTAACACAAAACAATTAAAGAATAAGGAGCTGGTGAAAAATCATTATTTAATGATTAAACTTACATACACCTCCTATCTCTATTATATTATCTGTAGACTTAATAAAATTTAGTATCTTATTTATAATTTAATTATCTGCCACTTTAATTAACCCTCATAGTGATTAACACTTACTGTCTTAAAGCACAATTGTGTATCCTGGTGATAGACATATCGTTGGAGATAATTTGATATGAGATATGAGTTCTTTAAATATAAAAATCGTAAGTCTAAACTAAATATAAATATTAAATAATATCCAATATGTGCAGCTATTTTTTTTAATTATAGAATAAATTTTAATCGCTTAGTTAGACACATAATTTTGAAAAAAGAGGAGCAATCAAGGAGAAATTTATGGGGGAAACACAATGTTTTTGTAACTAAAGGTTTATCATAACTTTCTTTGTTAGTTTATTTCAATCTTTGAATATCGTTACCGCTTGTTGAACACCATAAAATATTTCGAAATTTGTTTTCCATCTAAAATACACGTATAATATATTTGTTCCTCAAAAGTGAGTGAGAAACACTTAATAGTATACAGGGAGAAAGTAAACACCTGTCTGTTCTATGCACATTGCGCCCCGAAAATGCTTAATGGAAAAGTTAATGTTTAATATTCGGGAAAACGTATAATATGCATTTTGTGAGAAATGTTTTGAAAGCAAAAATAATTTTTTTCTGGTTTTTCATGCTTTTATAGAATGTAGAAATAAACCTGAAAACGAAGTTGCGAGTTTTAATGAACTGTTGTTGGAACTCTAATTAAAGTTCAAACACAAATCGAACACGCACACTTGGCTTTATAATTTTGTTACGTTTATTCATTTCAAATGGGGACGTTCAAGATGGGCCCACTACAAGGAAAAGGAAAAAAATGGTGTATTATTTATATACATTGAAAAGAAACTTTAAAAAATTTATTATTTTGGTCTACTTTTTATTATCAATGAAAGTTCCGTTTAAATTCTATAATTAATTAAAACGTTTCATGACCGGAGACCAAAAAATAACGTATTAGGACCCATCACAAAATAATGAAAACAGTTTATCACTGGCGTACATATTCGACCTGTTTTACCTATTTTTTATCACGAAATCAATTATAATACTTTCAGCAGAGTTTTTAATGTATAGTGGATAGTATTAATAATTATGTACATTAAAATATTGTAATGTTAAAACTTAAATATATTAACTAACAGAACTGAGTATTTTCATTATGTTGTCTCATTTTTGCGTACAAATATATTAGGAATAAAATGACAGGTAATTTATTACGCTTCATCAGTAACTATAAAAAATATAAACTAAACCTTTATGAATTATTCAAAATAGTATTCGATTATATCTGACAGAGTAAAAATAGAAAAATAGGGTGATAACTCACTCGAAAGTTGCACTGAATAATATTAGGTGACGATAAATGTTTACAACCAAAATCTACTTTATATATATATATATATATATATATATATAAATGTATATATATATATATATAAATGTATATATATATATGTATATATATATATATATATATATATATATATATATATATATATATATATATATATGTATATTTACCGTAATTTTTATCTTTCAATAACATATGTTTGGATTATTGAAAACGATATACGGTAATTGAAATATTGCTTTAGTTGGCACTAAATTGTCTTAACCGTGATCTTAACTTTATTGTATAGCGTTTATTCTCTAATAGAAGATGTTTCCCTTTAACTGTAACTATTTTTTGTAATATTAACCTAATATTTAAAATACGCTGCTTAATAAAAATGCAATTTTTGTTAAATATCGCCACAATAATTATAAGTTTTAAAATGTCATAGTTTTCATTTGCGCACAATAAATTATTTTCCTAGATAAAATTCCCCTTATAAAATGAGTGCGCTAATTCTTTAGTTTGTTTTTTATTCTGCACCTGTAAAATTTCTTAAGAATTAATATGTTCTATGCACTAGTAAAGTGTTTAGGACGATGTTTGCTCCTTTTTTAAATGTTATTTCAATTTCAATATAATTCTAAGTTTATATGAAAAACATAGAACAATAAACAAACCAAACGAAATCCCTAAAGGAAAAACTAAATTTTCAATTTAAAACAGTTCGATTAATGTTCAGATAAAAACATTTTCCAACTCGTCAAACGTTTGAGGGACTTGAATCCTTATTATACTTAATAATATATATACTTAATAATATAATATATATGAGCATTTCATTTATTATCTTCAAAAATTTTATTAATCTCTTCCAATTGTAACTGCGTAAATTTTAATAGCTATGTATATTTTCCTGTAATCGTTATACAATCAGTAATAATGGTACGATCAAGACAATTATTTACCGAAACATTTGCCATTAAATTTCATTCATACCTTACTAGAATTCTAAAAAGAAAGCAACTATAGGAACTATCGAAAATAGTTCCTATAGTTGCTTTCTTTTTAGATTTCTAACTGTTAAAAAACGTTAAAAAACGCAAAATTTAATTTCTCTTCATTTATACCAAAAATATATGTTTAGTAAATTTGACTTATTCATATTCATTACTATAGGATTTCTACTCAAAAGGTTGATGTAAAAATTATCATACCAACAGTTTAAGGAGGAAATAAAAATCTATGAAATATTGCTTAAGTATATAAATATTGGTAAAAAATAATAATAAATATTGCTTAAATTATCTATGAAAGTGCTTAAGATCTGATAACGATATATCCATAAAAAAAAATAATTTTATTTATTTATAAACTTTAATAGGTACAATTAATACATACGACGAACTTATTGCTACAGGAGTAACCAGAACACCCGTCAAGCCACGCACGACCAGCGGCCATGAACCTGGAGTCTCTTTTCAAAAGCCTAAGCATGTAACCAACCCAGCACACCACGGACCGACATCACATCCGCCACTGATGTACATCAATTTAATAAGTTTCTCTTTTACCTTGAGTAAATTCTGCGAGTAGTAATATTATCAAATATCATTATGAAAACACTGTTTACACATGAAAATGATTTTTTTTGGAAATTTATTATGGCTATAGCCTTGAAGAAAATAGCCTTGAAAAAAATTTAATTCGAATAAATTGGAATAAAACTCTTTGACTCGTTGAAAAAAAAACTTTAGAAAGTTTAGTTTTTAGGAAATCATTTTGGTTATGTGTATACATATGCATGTATATGTGTGCGTGCGTGCGTGCCTGTATCTTAGAAGGGAAAAGAATGAAAATTCGAACAAATTTTAATGAAAGAGCATATAACAAAAAAGCAATGATAAAGTTGAAAATGCCTCATTTTGTACATAAAATTGAAATTTAGGCGTATTCACCATTATTTTTCTACATCGAACATTTTACTTTTTTTCTGTTAGTTAGTAATCTTAAACTATTTTTTTCGTTCGAAGTTCTTTTCCTTCCCTAGACACAGGGAACATTCAATAACTATAAATACATAAAAGTGTTTACTTATATTGATATGAAAATAATGACAATAAATAGGAGTGTCGATTATTTCGTAATTTATTGTTGATATCGGAATAAAAAAATTAATTATGTAATAAATAAGAAAGTTATCCAGAAATAATTTTAACTTAGGTTGGATAAGATAATATCTGTTAAGTGTCATACCGGGATAAGGTAATGTTCGTTGAATATTAAAATAATAAATGTTTACTACATTCAAAAACACTTTCTAAACCGTAAACATTAAATAATACTTTGGCTAAAATTAATGTTTCTACCATATATCTTTCTTTTAATTTCATCTGATGTTATTATATTTACTTTTCTATGTTTTGTTACAGTATACGAATTAATAATCTAAAAGGTTTTACGAATTTCACTTAGTTTGAACTTCCCTCCGAGTATTATTGTTCAAATTAACCTAAAACTTAAAATTTTTAAATAATTATTTTGGAGAATAAATGTGAAAAAGTGTTAAAAAATGCACTTAATGTTTGTAGTGTTTTAGTTAAATATCATATTAGAAAAGGTTAACAAATCATTTATACACATCATATGTCACACCTGTAAAGAATACTAATCATTAAATGGTGCGTGATATGCACCGACCCGCATTAAATATTTCCTAATCGTTTCTCTAACTCTATCCATATACTATTCCTTCCACTCAAAATCCATTTTAAAGGGCGTATAATCTGCGCACGTATATGTTTATGCACTGGTATATTACTTTAATATTTAGAAAGTAATATAGTTCTGTCGGAACACCTGGGAAATCAACAAAAAGTAAACAACAAAAGAGCATTAATATACACAAAGCATCCAAATCGCAACAAAATTATTTACAACTTTACATTAAAATACTGGAAAAAAATTTGTGTGCAAACGGAAAAATAAGAATGAAAAGTGATTTTATCCATAAAAAGAAATAATTTTAAATATCGAGGTATTTTATATATAACAAAACAAAACGTTTGCTACATATCTCAAAAAAAAAAAAAACACTAATTAGATATAAAGTGATAAAAAGTTGTTTTAATATAAAATCTACTTTAGGTTTAAATTTATTAATAGTCAATAGGATTCGATACATCTGCCTCCATATGTCAATTGTATTGACATACGGTATCAAAGTATAAATTTATCTATGCCGTGTTTTCTCTCTTGATTACTCATTTTTTACTTGCTCTATATGACAGTAAAATTAATTTAATTAATTTTCCATATTCACTATTACAATACAATAAAGTAAATTAAAATACTTATTACATTTCAGACGTAAAAAATAAACGAGGAAATTTCATAGTGTTAAAATCGTGATATTTTAGGAAAGTTTCATCCATAATTAATTTAAAATCAAACCAAAACTACCTAATATCTGTTTTCTCACTATGAAAGTTTTATCAAAGTTCCAATGGTTTATGGAAAAATATAATATTGAATTATTTTTAAGATAAAGGGGCAAAAAACATTTACTATCTGAACGTATTCATATATCCATCAAACCTGCTATTACCAATAATTACACTTGCACAACCAAAACCTACTAATAGACGCATTTAATGACTAGACGCATATAATGACATTGTTTAAGAGTAAAAATGTAGATTTAATTGTTGCAGTCTATACAGTATTATAATAAATCAATATAATATTCGAACAAACAAACGAAACATACAAAACAAAGTTACACGTGAATCTTGAAGATTGATCCATCATGAACCAGATTGGTAACAGTTTTGTACTTAAACTCGTACCGTATGTGATCATTTTTTATTTGTTGATTATTTATTCCTAACTAAGAGCCGTGAACAAGTATTTAAGAAATAACTAAACATGGATGATTGAAATCCGTGTGCTAATCCTCCATTCATGTTTGAACTTTTAGAACGAATATCATCCACACAATTTTAGCTGGGCGATTGAGTTAAAGATTTGGTGTAAAAGCATCTTTAAAAATATATCTGATGTATACCTATATTTTTAAATTTCCAAGTTCTGCATAATTTTGTTTATTTTTTTTGTTTCCAAGTGAAAGTCAAAAATATCTTGACTAAAACTTTTCTTAGATACCGTATATAATCACACTGAATATCTAATCTTAGAATAACGACTGAATAACGACATGACTTGGAAATTCCAGTCTCATACAGTAGACGGGAATTTCCAAGTCAAGTGTCGTTAGAAAAATACATTGTAATGATTTTTAAAGACATACAACTTAATTAAAAGATATTTATTGTTTTACGGTTCTTGTAAAAGTTTCATTTTGTGTTCTTTGATCTAGTTATTACAGCCGCAAGCATGTTAATGGGCGTTTATAATATAAATAACATATTCGAGGTGTAAAGAAAACAACTAAGCATATTTTAGCTTACTTCCAGAAAAAAATTAAAAATAGGTTCTCAGAATAAAATTACATATCTCAGTAATGAAAAAGACAAATGTTAGGTAGAAAATAAGGTTACATTGCTGATAATTTATTTTCGCTTTATTAATAATACTTCCGGTATAAGAGTTTGGAGATAGATAAGCTTTGATTAGTATAAAAATTTACAGTGTCGATGTGATACGATTCTAGATGCTGATATTCCAAAAATTTACTAACAAAAAAATATAATCTATAGCGATAATATCCACTTCAGCAAGACGTAGCACTAAAGTCTTCGTTATATAAATTAAATCTTATTTTCATTAAATATATATTTTTCCTAAATTACAAAGAACTGTCAACTAGTATGCTGAGAAAAAATGAGTAGCAAATGGAAGCAAATAGCCTTAGTGTTACATTTAAAAATTTCTGATACTTGATCAAAATACTTGATTGAATTTCTACATGAGACTTCATTTTTTACGCGATTTTGTGAATCAAGATATGAACATAAAAAGAAATATACATGTGTGAGATCTTGTCTATTTTATATAAAATTAATAAAATTCTTCTCCACTACTATTCAATTAAATTATTAATCTAATCTCTTTTGCTAAATTTGGTACGATACTACAAAAATAAACTGTCAAATCTTCTTATTAAATCTAATAACCAAAGTAACTATCACACCATAAATCCAATTAAACCAAATTTTTAACAGCGGCCGCACAAAATATTTTTCAGCAATCAATTGATTGCTACGTTCCATTTAAAGGTGCCATTCATATTATACTACAGAAGGTCACCTTCTGCTGTATTTTATAAACTGAGAAAAGATTGTACGCCATTGATAAGAAGTATTTGCCCCCTTTGTTATCTATTTTATTGGAATTTGTAATTAAAAAATTTTAAATTTTTCTTGTTCCGAGAAGCTCGGCATTCAATTTCTAACATATTAGCTGTTGGGTGAACAGTAGGCTTGCCTTTCAGTTCTACACAATGAATAGTAATAAAATTCTGTGGGTATAAACGTTTGTGATTTCGAGTAAAATAAAAATATTAATTTGGTACGTAATAAGAAAATGGAAAAAAATGTTACACTTTTAAATAATAAGTAAAAATTAGTAACGGCGGCAATTGCACCGCTGTCGCAATACCGAAAGGTGCAAAAGCCTTATTGTAAAATTAAGGAAAACAAAAACAAGCCACAAAAATAATTAAGATCTCATTAAAAACATTGCATGTAAAAATGTGGTCCAGACTCCTTATCCTTTAATTCTTAAAAGGTTATGAATCTCAAATAAAATCACGCTAACAATAAGTTAACATCTTGGTCAAAGAATGCCATATGGCTTGGCTGTGTTGCATTATTATAAAGATATCAATGTAAGTTTACTGTTATTGAAAATACTTAAAATATCAATATGATTATGCCGGTAATCTCCTCATTATCGAACATTAATGTTAGTATATTATTAGATATAAAAGTAGATTTATTTTTTTATTCAAGAATTTAGAATTTTTCAACCAAGATTTCACTTAAATTTCTTTTGACTATAATAAATATTGAAATGTTAAATTTGGTATAAAGAGCTCCAAACTGATGTTCTTTAAAAAGTACGCCAATAAAAGTGGTATACATATTTAACTTCCTATTATAATTTAGTCTGATCCATAGGTCTGCTGTTTAATTTTTAATTTTTCCATTCAATTAAAGTTATCGTAAAGATGTCGAACAATACCATAAAAAAAATTGCCTTCTATATAATACGGGTACACATATCCGAGAAGAAGAAAATGTTACCAGGTATTTAACTTTGAATAAAAAATGCATTCGCTGAGAAAGAATCTTAGGAGAATTTTATTCATGCGCATATAATTGGCGAATAAAAATTGTGTACTAAAAGTTATTTAATATATGGAATATAGATAGTACATAGGCGCAATAATAAAAGTTACCTCCGGACGTATTGTGAATTGCATACCGTAAAAAGACATGAGTTGGTATTCCAAAAAGGGTTCCTATTAAAGAAGCTACTGATTCATTGCTACGGAAATAAAATATTTGTAATTAATATGACACATGCACTTTGAGATAGTATATCAAAGTTTACGTGTCAGTCAGCGAAACATTCATTAAGCCGGGAATTAATAGTAAGTTGCAAATATTTTAGACATTTTTTGTCTTTAATTTGGACATTTAAAAAAACTTTTGTCTTTAACTAGTATCCTAATAACCGCTATAAATATTGATAAAACAATAAAAAAGACAAACAAGTTTATTTCCTACTAACTACGAAATAATGGGAAAATCTAAATTACTTTAACAATCCAGTTGAATAACCTATTAATAGCTATCTTTTCCTTTAATGAGAAAGAAAAGGGTTTCATAAAATGAGACTTTATTTAATTTTGTGAATATACATTTTTTTGTTGCATAGTGTTACTTAAGAGTATAATAATAATAGAATCGTCGAATCAGATAGTGCTTAATATTAAATAACTCTTTTAATGACATAAAATTTGGTAGTATTGAATTAGCTACTAACAATAAAGAATGATTCATTAATTATATTAACATTTTAACATTGTTTTAACAATGTCATATATTTTATTTTTGCTTAAGGAAACTACGTCAACATAACATATTAATAATTTTCAGGTTCTTCCTTTTATTATTTAATTGAATCTTAGCTTCATCTTTAAGAACATTAAACCAAATTTCAGTTTTCCATTGACCAACGTGTTATAAAGCTTTGGATTTTTGTTTAGAATAGTAGAACAATTGCAAAATTTACAGACCGAGTTGGTTATTGAAAAGGTATTTTACAGTTAGTGTTTCAGAATTTTCTTCTGATTTTAACAAAAGAGGTTTCCCTTCAAAATCGAGTATTTATTTCCTTGGGTGATAATATAGATTTACGTCGACTATGTGAAAAGAAAGGCCCTAAAGAAGAGGTAAGAATATCAATAATTCTGGAGTGATATTGATATTGATTTGAGAGAGAATACTTTGCATGCTACAGATATTGCCGGAAATGGAGTATTTAACAATAGCCTTAGTAAGGCCCAAGCTTTCTTATGATACTACAAGCGGGCTTTATTAGGACATTTCCGCTTTACAGTAAAAACGTGGTTAAGAAATAAAAAGGTATAAAATTGTGAAACTTATTTAGCATTCCAGGTTTTGAAATTCAAATAAAAAAGTTTAATAGAAGGAGCATAAAAATCTTGACTGTTTTCAATAAAATTTGTAAAAAAGTTTATCGTTGAGATTATTAGAGGAGTATCGCAATGCTCGGTCATTCTCAAATGGAGGATTACTATCGAAACGGCGGCGCTCTAGGATAGGAGCGGGGTCGCATTATTTTATTAATGTTTTCACATATTTGCGCAAAATTTGTAATTATTTGGACTATGGCAAGTATGAGTTTTTAAGTGTGGGTCTTCTTAGGATCCAGACCTTACAGGTACTTAGGGTGACATTACCTTAGATACTTCTTATAATTCTTTTTATTTTTAATAATTTGTATGTGTTTAATGAATGAGTAAGTGAGCCTACTCAATTGACTTATATCATTAAATAGATTTCCGCATCACCCTTGAGGTTTGTGTAAAGGTGAGTTCCCACGATTTTACGTGGCAGGTCCCCAGGAGGCCTAAACCATGAAACCCTTTCTCTTTCAAAAAATATCACCTTCAAAATTTTCGCGAAAAGTTCGTTAAAACGAAAATAGAAATTTTACCAGATACCAAATGAAAATAAATTTATTTTAAACGCTAGAAAAATACATAGCATTAAAATAAGTTTAAAGTAATTTAAAAAATTAATGTTGACCCTTTTTCTTGCTTGATAGCCTTATAATGTTCAAAGACATTGTAATTTCAGTTTATTACTTGTTCAATAAGCGATTTTTGCTAGACTGAACTTTTTCGAAACTTTTGAGAACGATTAACTTTTCTTCTTTTCAGGAATTTTTTTCAAACAAAAAAGAAATTATTAAAGATTAAAACATAAATATAAAATTAATATTTGTTCATTAATCCAAGTAATTATCATCTCAACAACTGATCATTAATAAGGCTATATTCAAAATTAGCCAAGCCACTAATTCCTTTTTTAATTATTTAAGTAAAAATTCAGCAAATTTAAATTGAAGCCATATTTTAGACTTAAAAAACGACTAAACAAAATTAATCAAATTAATTACTTTTTGAAGTGAACGACAGCGCGCTTGCAAGAATCAGCAGCGCTCTTTTATAAATGAAATCCATTGTAATGGATAAAAATAAAAATGTCAGCAGAGCAAAATAAAAGAAATGATATTAATATTTTATTGATCAAACTAAACGGTAGCGGGCTTAGAAAAATCAGCGGCATAATTTAATAAGTCTAATTAATTTATATTAAAATATAACAGAAAAAACTTAACGTTTATAAAAACCGGCATTGCGATTTAATAAATCTAATTAAAATATGTTCGATGAAATTAGTCAATAAAATGCTTTTACAAAGAAGTTGTCATTGAAGTTCAAATAATTAAATCAATGCTAATAAATATATTGTATTAACTAATCTTTTTCCCAACTGCAATTATTTCACAAAATGGGTATAATATTTTATCTGTAACTACGTGTTTGTAAGTTTATCATAATTGTTTTCATTATTTATCCAAATAAGCAAATGTTTACTTATTTTTATATATAAAATAAACATCCAAGTTTTATAATAAGACATCAGCAGATAATCAAAATTTATGAACTAAACCAAATAATGGTCAATCAATTAATACGTGAAATTGATTAAATTCTGTAAAAAAAATCACTAATTTATTTGTAATTATCAGTTAAATCACAATAAAATTTTCAATGAGTATAGATTTACGTAGCACATAAGGCTTTTTTTATATACGATATTTAAAAAATAAAACGATAGCGTGTTTTATTTAATAATATACTCGTACGTACTCGTTTTGCTGAACATAGTGAAAAAGATATACGATTAGTTTTACATTTATTTACGTTCCGATTGATTAATAATTTTAATATACCCAAAAAGTACGAAAGTATATTTTAAGTTTTACCCGCGATACAGTAATATTTAAAAATTTGTGAATCAATACTTTTCTTTTATTTAACGGAAATTATATTGAATATTAAGTCTGTAGGTCTACTATTAAAAAAAAACACTTAATATAAATTATATTTTTTTTGTAACAACTGTATATCTTTTAAAACTAAAATGATTCATTCAATATTTTCGGATATTTCAACTTACATTAATTTTAAATTGAAACTCTGTAAGTATTATTTTCTGAAGAAACGAAATATTTTTTCGACACCTCCGCAAATCCTTAGCTGGGATTATTTTCTTGAAAAAACATTTATCCATATTTTTTTTAATCTAGCTTATGTTTGTCACATTCATGCCGAATTTCAAATGTGTATGCCTTATTTTTAATAAACGCAAAGTTTTTCCTTCCTTGACCTACAATTTTTTTTTATTTTAATTTTTCATACTCTAACGAAAATTGTTTTCAAATGATTTGTACCTATCAAAATTTTTGTCAATATTCGTAGTTACGGTTTTCTTATAATATTGCTACTAGCTTTTTTTTGTAAATAGAAAGATCTTTCCGCTATAAAAAGTATTTGTGAATACGACCATGATTATAAGTTGTAACCATACTAAATTTTATCGAAGTCGGTCCATTATTATTTGCGTGATTGACAAACAGAGGTAATCAATTAAAGTCAAGCAATCAGACAGTCAAAAATTCTAAAACTTTTATTTACACATAATACAGACCCCGTATTGTGTACATAACATATTGCAAAAAATTTCAGATCATAAATCTAAATGCAAATACCCGATAAAGAAATGTAGCGAGTTTTACAATGTGTTCGTATTACGCACTGGGACGCAACCTACCTGTTCACAGGCCCCACGGGAGAGTGACGGAGACCATCTCACCCAATAAGGAGCTGGTCAATATACAATTTGAACACATCGGCTTATTAAATCAATTTAACGTGCGCCTTTTTTAAAAATAATAGTAATAAATTGAAACCGCTGAGCTTAATGAATATTTAGGTAAAACTTTTGATAAAAAATTTCGACGCATACGAATACAAATATTTTAAGTTCATTAAAGGGTCTTCCGCTCATAAAGAATATACGTCACGAAAAATACTGGTGTATTTAAATAATTGAAGACTTACTTTTAATTTAAATATTATTTTTTCCGTAAGATGCAAAAGTTAGCAGATTTCATTGAACCCAGGAAAATAGATATTTTCAATTGCAGGTAATCTACATTTCCACAATAATAACTGCAAGGGACTTAACGTTATAAATTTTTGAATTTTATTATTAAAATAAAATTGATTAAAAATTAATTACAAAAATCTTGTTTCGTTACGTAAAATTTCATCAAGATTATGTTTTGTTTTTAAATAATAAATTTAATAAGCGATTAGCTGTATGCATAAAAAAGAAAAGAAATGAAAATATAATGTATTGACATGAATTGGAATGAAAAAGGAAAGGACCGGAGCGTGTAAGAATTAGAAAATCAGAGCGTAGGACTTTTTCACTACTTAAAATTTTTTATTGGGATTATTTTTCCTGTGTTACTATCCGGTATATTCTAAAGCTTCCTTGTTTAGACAGTAAAGAAATTGTGTTGGAAAATGTCACTGTAGGTTAGTTGATGGATATATAAGCATTAGTTTTTTTATAGGAATTATATACTGTTTTTCTCTTACATACTATACTTTCGCTGCTTATCGTGTTTGCACACAAGTACTGCCTCTATTAATGCATTGGTATAATTTAAAAAAAGTATTCCCGTCACTTCTAGGAAAAATAATTTGTGTTTTACGTTTATCGTCCCACTTTTATCTAGTTACCGAATCAATAATTTTGACCTTATTTCACTTTACGAAAGGAGAACAAATTGAATTCTTCTTTAGCAACCTCCTTTTGAAATTCTACATGTTTCTAGCCAAAACGCATTTAATGTACTGAGCAATAATAAAAATGAATTCAAATCTATCCAAAATCATATATATTAATGCGCTAAGGTTAAGATGTTACTCTCCCTTTTTAGAAAAAAACCTCACAACTAATCCACATAAATTATATATCATTTTATAGATAATTGCTTGCTCTACCGGCATCCACAACTAAAAAAATTATTACTGCTATTGTTTTTGCAAATTAATTAATTATTAAAATTATATACACAAAACAGCAATGCTGCCATCTAACGGCTCAACGTCAATATGATTGACGGTCGGTAAAATTTTTGTTTAATTTCAAATCCACTCACGTATAAATAAAGTGGCGCTTTAGCTCAATGCTTTTGATACTTGCGCCTCTATATGTCAATTTTAGTAAAATATTTGTTTGATCTGTCATCTGAGCTTCATAATGGAATAAATAATGCGAAGACTTCGCACGGGTCACGCTAGTAATTCAAAAGAGAAAACTTTTAACTAATCAAAAAGTGACGACGAATAAACATTAAACAATAAGATCTAATGTTACTCCCCAGCCCCAGCGTCCCATCGATAAAACTTCATTGATATTCTTTGAAGAATAAACAGCCAAGAGAAATACCTCTTTCGCACAATATATGCGAATCGCGTATTTACGTAGGTACTCGTATACTCGGTGCCATATATAAGCAAAGTCCCAAAAAATACGACTTACCCAATGCGCGAGCTCAAGAAAACGAATGTTTTTTCGAGGACGTTGTTCATATCAATCTTTATTACATTGGTTATGATTTATTGGAACAAGTGTCATTTGTTTATATAAATTTTATGTCATCCTATATGAGATACATGCAATATATGAAACTTCGTTTAGATCCAAAAGTAAACTGTTTGTATTCATAGTTCAGACATATATGCATTATTTAGCTCTGTTAATGATATTAAAAATGAAAAGATATTCCGTATACCCGTGAATATTGTTTTCTTAATCTACGAGACCTACAAATACAATATAATTATGAAACATTAATGGTAAAGGAATTACTCACTTTGTTTTAAACCATTTTTATTAAAATTACGCAATGTCTACAATATCGCTGACATCGCGCCCACTGCACTCACACCACTCTATACATAATATAGAAATAATCATGAAGTAATAAAATTTAATAAAAGAATTTTATAAGATTAGCGGAAATATTATCAAATAGAAGTGGTTATATAAAATTCTTTAAGTTAAAATTACAATACTTAACACCTGCCGTAATATCTACATTGGCCCAAGATATACTTAATTCGTTAAAAACGGTACACGGAGGAAATTTAGTCAATGTTTCAGTGCCATTCGCCAACTTACAGGAACTAATGAACAGTAGAAATGTATAGTGGAGTCCTTTGTGTTCATGCCGAGGCTTTCTATTTTTCAAAATGTTAATTACAACTTGTTAGCTACTCGTGTTTGCTTTCCCTTTCACGGTGCTGGGAAAGTTATGACAAATAACATAACAGGAAACCGGTACTGAAAACTTCATCCCTTTATTAATTAGTTTCCATATGTATATATGGAGAAGTTTCCTGTGGTGTTGGCTTGTTTGTTTTGAATCTAATTCGAAGTTATGGAAATGTTGTGTCGTGCAAGCTTTTAGTAGACATAGAGTCACTTGTTTAATTTATTGTATGTCGATGCTGCTTAATAGGTCCTGATGTTTGATTAAGATCGGTTAGCCCTCAGAGATATTATGTTACTAGTCCCCTTTCCTCAGTTTTCAGTAAGTCGTTGACCGTATTTTACTTTTATCGAGATAGCTTTTAGCTAAATTATAATTTCAATTTTAATAAATCAATATGATTCTGTGCACGAAAACGTCCTCAAAATATCATTGAAAGTAATTAAAGTACTAGACAGTTAGTTTCCTTTTACCAGTGATTTTAAATCTTATAATCTCTTAATATTCTTACAAATTAGCTATAATTTAAATCTATGAAAAGTTTATTATTACTCAATACGTTTACATCGTGCAAAATAGTAGTAAAACACTTTTATATATTTTAGTAGAAATATTATTTATCTTTAAACGTCTATATGTACGAAACTAACCGTAAAAGCTAAAGTCATAATTAATAAAAAAGAAACAGTGTTATTGGAAGTTTACTTAAGTATACCTAAAAACATTAATGATGGTAATAAATCCTAGGTAATAAGGAATTGTAGAATTTTGGTACGTTGTTCTGTCTATCTACCTGTCCTTATTTTACAGCACAATAACTCTTCAATGATAACATTTTTACATGCACGGAAATTAAAAAAAATATATTTTTATTTTTCTTTTTTGTATCTCTTGTTATATTATATATGGGGATCTTCGAAAAACGCATTGCAAAATGCATCCTAAATGTCATCTTTTTATTTTTATTGTTTTCCAATGTTTAAAAATTAATAACATCGCGTTAATTTAGACAATAATCATAATTATTTAAATCAATGTTACGGCCAAAGTTATTTCCCTTTTTAAAGTAAATATAAATATTGTAATTATTCTAGTCTATGCTGCGAGATAATGTCCAGTATTATATAATGTCATTATGCACAGTACATACCCGCATAATGTTTCCTTGCAAAGTTTGAACAAAATTCAGTTTTCTCTAAAGTTATTTTATATTCCTTGGAAGCCAATAGATGGACATTTTGTATTTATTAAACTTACGATATTAACATAAATTGCGTACTTAAGTATGATGCTATTATCTTATACTTATTCCTTGTCAATGACAATGTATCGCTTAATTTATTTGCGAATACTTAACTCGAATTATAAGGTCTCTTTAACCCCATTCTCTGAAATTCATTAAAACTAGCTTTTGCATATAAATCTGCATGCGTAGATTTCTTATTTTTCTTTAATTTCTAGTATTTAACAAAGAAAACAATAAAATTTTCTTCACGAGGGCGTCCACGTCGTTTAACAGACCGTGCTTACATTCGTTGGTAATTTCAATGTTTTTAAAATATTTTAAATTTAAACGTGCAGTAAGTAATGAAAGTTTATGTATTTATTGAAAAGTTATACTTTAATATATGGGCTTGGTAACATTTTCAAGCTGAAATTGGAATAAAACACACTAAAAGTTATTTTGGATTCGTTTCCATAGACATTAAAAATACATATTAATTTTCGGAGAACAAATATTATAGCTAAATTTTACATGGGTGCCCCATAGCATCATTAGCAAAAATTCCATGTTTCCCGTTTAAGCGAGACGGTTTTTTAAAGACATATGTCTGACTGAAAAGAAGCCCCTGGCAGATATTTTAAATTTTTAAATTTTTTATTTTCATTTCTAAATCTCTTTTAGCATTTGGGCTGTGGGTTAGTATATCCTTGAGTCATTCATGTACTCTTGTATAGATGAAAAGACAATCATTTTTTCTGTAGCCGAAGTAAGCAGAGTGAAAGATATATTTAATATACATATACCCTTGCTTAATCAGTTCTGTTATATCAGGTTGGCTAAAAAGCTGTTAGCCATTATTTTTTCTTAAAGAAAAGTTAAAAATTGCAAATATTTGTTTGGGTATGAATAAAGGAAAATAGCTTTGGTTAATGACAGTTAACGTCTAGCTACCAAAGAAAATAAATTTATTTCGATATAGACTACGGAATATTTTACTTGAAATATTCCGCCTGAGTTACGCCTATTGATTTTAAAACATAGCTTTAGTGAGTCGAAGCAATTAGTAACCGATGAGGAGAAGATCATTGTATATTTTAATAGTATAAACAAACACCAATGATTAAGACCATAACCAAAATTTAATTCCAGAAAGATTAATCTGTGCTGCTGACTGAGTGTCAAAACTATTATTCCTCAGAAGTTAAAGCCAGAGGAATTTGCACTGAGCGCAAAAATTTAAATTACTCAGTAATTAAAAATAATTTATTTATACCAGAATTACATTTTTTATAGTGGTTGTCAAGTTTTGTACAATTACAGGCAGACTTCATGTTTCTAATTATAACCTATTTCTCTATTTACATAATTGCATAATAGTTCGGAAACGTACCAATAATACATTTCCACTACATTCAATTTAACTGGTTACACATATTTTTAACTTCTCGTCTGGTAACTAGATATAATTTTGGCGTATTATCAGAAAAACGAAACCTGGAAAGAATGTCACATAACGATTATATTTTATAAAAGAAGAGATATACTTAAATACCGGTAAATTAGTTATTTATTGAACCGCTCATCATTTCCTTCCATTAGTGAACGACCACTTATAAAATTTCTCACTGCGCTGTTCAGGAGCATTCCAACTCGATATTTTGAGGATTGAATTTTGATTCAATTACTTTTATTTTCTAAGATAATTTTATGGTCAATGTAGAATGATGCTAAAACTATAAAAGAATTAAATTTTTAATTCTAATTTTTAAATAAAACTTCTAATTTGAAATAGAAATCTTCTTTGCTTTGGAAACAATTCACCTTACATTCGGATGTTAGCATTTACTTAAACTATGTATGCACCTGCGGTTACGCTGCTCGTTTTGTTCGTTCAGCTGACGATAATGTAATTTGTGCCTATTTTCATTTCAATTACGGGTTATATATTAAAGCATTAAATTTTCTTATAAAATATGAAGATAATATTCATTTAACCTTTTAAAGGAATATTATCTCAAAATATCAATTTTTAATGTTATTATGTCAAAAACTATTCAAATATCATCAGTCATCAGTCTCATTTCAATTAGGTATGAATAACTGACTCAAGCAACAAATAGGTTCGCAAAAAGAGATTATTCTATATTGATTAGAAATACGAGTAGTTTTTGCATCAGTAAAAGTGTACAAACAATAAAATGATGTGCAAATATATATAGCGTTGTAGTATATTTAATATACTTATTTATAGTTACTTGTTAGAAAGTATTAGATAAATGGAATACGTACAAATATTTCCTTGTAAAAAATACTAAAAAAACTTGAAGCAAAATAAATTTAAAAAGAGAGTTTTAATATTATACAAATTCTACTAAATAATTTTAGTACTTGATTAAGTTACTACTTTTTTTTTCTAATATTCTAAGGTTGTTAGAAATTAAATCTTCATATTTCTTCAACTCATTTTAAAAACAGAAAAATTCTTCGTTTCTCATCGATTTACTATTTACGGTTTATGAATATCAGCGGTATGTATTATTACATACAGGTTAGATATTAAGTGAATGACAAAATATTATTTAATGATTTATTACAATATATCTGTAAATTTTTGAGCTACTACCGAGTTCAAAATTTTGTGTAAAATTGAAAAAATAGAACATCTTTACTGAATTATCGCATGAAAAATCTATTATAACTCTCATTTATTGGGAAACTGAGAAGTTAGTTACAGTTTAACTAAAATCTCAGGGACGCGTTACATAATTGTGGTGGACATTTACAAAACTATTTTACAAATTTTTATCCAAGCCAATGAGAAACAATTAGCTGTGTCCGTAGCTATATTCGCGGGTGTGCCTATAGAAAATATTGTTAAGTTAAATGTGAGATTAATACATCAACTAATGCAAGATTAAAACATTGTCTATTAAAATATTAATTAAAATCTTATTTTATTTGGTCAATTGCATACAATATAGCCTATATGCCACCCAAATCTCAACAGACTCAATGAAAAAAAAACTTTATGGAAATTATTTCAGTTACTTTTCGTGATATGCGAACAAATAAACAGTTTCAGAAACGAATGGACAAATATTTAAAATGAAATATTAAATATTGTGTTCCTCATGTTATATTCTCTTAAATAAGTTTTTACGTTAACAACTTCAATATACACGTGCACCATATCTGTAATTTTGTAGACAATAAAGTAAATAATAACAAAATTTACACAAAAGAACTTTTAATTTACTAAAGTAAGTAAATTATGAATATAGATAAATGACTTTTAATTTAACTAAGTTTTTAAAATACAGTATTCATTGTAAAATATATACAACAAAAAAAATTATGAGCGAAAGACGTCTGACAATGATGTCCGCTCTCATGCGTTTGTCCTCATTCGGATTCCTTATTCAAGCACATATGCTCGAACGAACCGCCCTACTCCGTATTTCATCTCCAGCCACAACCTGGCGGGTGGACAATTTTATCACGCGACTTAAATTACATATAATTTAAGTCGCGTGATAAAATTGTCCAGTTGAATTAAATTACACATTTCAATATTTACATAGATACATTTGTATAATTACTACGCATTGAGTATCTTGGCACGGCATTGCTCTTGTAAATGAATTGTAACTTAAATGAAGTTTTCAAAATATTAAATTATCATATCATGTGATTCAGTGCACTGGTTCCGATTAAATAACAATTATTAACATCCACAACTATTAATAGTGATTCAGTGCACTGATTCCGATGAAATAATAATTATTTATAGCGCCCGATATTGGGCGCTAGTGCCATCTGCGTAATTTTATACTTTGGCCCATATCGAGCGCTCGGAACGTGTACTGGTGAAAAAAGGTTACATATTAATTAAATCATTGGTTTTTATATGATGCGTGTTCAAATAGATAAACAAGCAATATAAAAACACAAAATTTCCAAAACCTACATTTTTGTGTTTTATTACATTTATTATGTAACAAATCGTACATATGTTTAACGTGCAGATACGTCATTTCTATAGTTTTAAGAAAATGTATCAAATTAGGTTATGTTAAATTGATTAGGTTTAGTCAGATTATTTTGAATTTTATTGGGTTACGTTGGGTCAGGTTTCTTTCTGTTGAGTTATATTGGTTTGGGTTGAATTTTGATGGGTTGGATTACGTCGGGTTAGGTAATCTTGTGTTAGTATGTGTTATGCAAAGTTGATTTGGATTATATTGGTTTGGGTCATGTTCTCTTGAATTGGTAATATACGGTTTTTTGGGTTACATTGGGTTGAGTTGCATTATTCGAGTTATATTGGTTTAGGTAGCGTTACGTTTTTTTATGTTTGCTTAAGTATTTTCTACTGTATTTTAAACATTTGGATTATATTGGATTGCTATAATTGGGTTATGTAGGACTGGATTATGTTAGGCTATGGTAGGTTGGGTTGTGTTGAGTTAGGATGGGTTATGTCAGGGTATGTTGGATATGGTTGGATTATGTTGGGTTGCGTTATATCGTGGTATATGGGGGTCAATTGCGATTTGTCAGATTATATTGGAATATATTCGACCATTTTGGGTTGTGGTCAATTATGATGTATCTTGATGAGTTGACTTAGGTTATGTCGGTTTATGTTGTGTTGGATTGGATTGGGTTATGTTGTTTTGGGATATGACGGATTAGATTTGATCATGTTGTGTAGCGTTCGGTAATGTAGGGTCGGGTTGGTTCACACTTCACCACTGGCCGCGCAGTTTTCGGTAATGTATGTTCGGGTATAAAATTTCATTACGCGACTTAAAATACGTTTAGTTTCGATGCATGCATATATACTATAAATATGTATAGTATCTTCGTGTCAAGTAGCCAGGCACTTCTTTATTGTACCAATTCAAAAGAAACGTATTTTTGAAAATATTCAATTCTCGTATTTTTCGATTGAATAAACCGATTCTGATGATAAAAAAATTTAATGTTACTTCAAGTCACCCCTATGTTTTTAAATAAACTCTATTTTAATCGGTTTATTAGTTTTTATGTGATGAGTGTTTAGACGAATAGAGCAAAAGACAAAAATGCAAAAACAATATTTTATTAAACTATTAGGTTTATTAATTCCATCAAAACCTTTTTTCGTAAATAACTTTAATGAACAAACACGCCAATTCTAAAAATGTATTATTTGTATAGAATAGTAGAAGTAGAGCTGCTTAAACTGAAAAGTTAAATTTATGCATATGAATAATATTCGGGGCTAACCTTTTCTCCAGTAGCATAACCACTTATTATAATTTCCTCTATTATAATATGTAATATTATAATTTGCAAACCTGTTCCATTGTAAAATTTAGGGGGATTTAAATTGTACAGCAGAATGTCGATGTTTCAACTTTGAGTACGAGTTTGTGTGATGGTATGTCAGGTAGATTCACTGACTTAAAAATTCAGTTAGATAATAAAAGTACGTGTTGAGGCGTCATTAAATTTAAATAAAATAATGGCATTATTTTTCAAGATCGTGCAATGCGATATTACAGAGTTCTTCATTGTAATCAATACAAGGCGTATGCGATCTTTTTATATGCGATGTAAAAGGTTTCCAGTCATATTTTCTTTGTGAGAATTCCATAAATGGTAAGCATTATTAAAAAATAATTTCTAAGAGGCGTTGCTCTTTTACTCAAATCTGTTAAATTGGAGGATTTCATCCCAGTAAGAATAATCTTCAAGCAGCCCTGAAGTTCTATAAGCTGACTGGTGAGAACTGTGAATGATTCTGTCAATTCTACTTAAACTTTAAGAAGACGTTGAACCTTTAATGTTATGAGGCAAAAGACGTAGGTAAATTATGGATTACCGGGTCTGATAGCGGAGATTCGACAGAATACCCTGCTATTTTAGTCCTCCAAAAAAATTAGACCTTTATTTGACGGGAAAATTTGTTATTAGTTCACTTATTATAAGTTGGCTTTTTACAAGGGAGCAAGGCTTTTGTTTATATATATATATACATATATATATATATATATATATATATACATATATATATATATATATATATATACATATATATATATATATATATATATATATACATATATATATATATATATATATATATATATATATACATATATATATATATATATATATATATATATATACAGTATATACACATGTATATATATGCGTATACAGGATTACCTTTTGGTCCGTGACAAAAAATGTGAAGAGCGATTAAGGATCGGCAACTAAATTATATAGTGAACAGAAATGAAAAAATATAATTTTTTAACTTTTCCTAACACTCCCGCTTTATTGAAAGAATTTAATAATTATTTTATAAAACATACACATATCTCATAGATTTAATAAATAGAATAATGGTTAAATAACCGTTTACTGTTGCATCAGGCAAAATTTTTTCACACTCCATTCTGTTAAAATCGGTTCTGTCTTCGCATTTCATACCGAATTAACTCTTATAACAAAGACATGATAATATATGGTCAGAGTAAAAAAAATTAAGTAAAATTATGTCTGACCGCTAGAGCTAAATTTATTCAACTATAAACTAAATTAAATTAAGTGTTATATTACTAAAGAAACCAAGTTCAGTTTAAGTGATGTATTGTAAATTCACGTCTACTTTTATTAGTCCATGTATGATTTTAAGTTTATCTTTCGCAATTTTGAGTGAAAAGTACTAGAGAATTGGTTTCCATTATTTCATTTTTTATAATTTTTTCTTTGATTGTATATTTTTTATTTAGTAAGGAGGATCTAACGTCGGTTGCTATGGAGAATTAAATATGTTTCCAAAGGATAATCTATTACTTTTGTATGGTATCGTTAAATAATTTGATGAGCAATAAAGAAAATTACTTTAAATAAGAAGTAATGCTACTCTGATATTCAAAACTATTCAATATTCAGTTAGAAATGATTTTCTAGTCTATTAAATTGTATATACATTCTTCCCTTTAAGAAGGTTTTTGAAAACTATGTTCAAAGTTTACACATTTGTTTTAAGTGATTAAATAACTATTGTCTTACTTTATTATGCTCGCGAACTAGGCAATAAAACTAACTGTTTTATTTTTTATGAACAATTGATGTTATTAAATCAACGTTTTAATGATAAACCTAAAGTTGTAGTATAATATATCCATGTTCAGCATGTATGCATTTCCAGAAAGCAACCTTACGGAAATTTGTTGAAATTAAATCAAAATGTTGTTTTCTAAATATATTATAATTTCCACCTCATAAATGTCTATATCATCTTAACAATAGAACTCACAGAAGAATAATATGTGTATATATTCAAATTTTGTTGCGTGTCTTGTCAATAATATTTTATTTTTTATATCAAATTTTCACTCAAATCTTCGTTATTACTGGTATGTGTTTAATTTCCTTTTCAGTATGCGTTTCCATTTTAAACAGTCCTTTTGATTTTTAGTGGAGAAAAGGTGATAATAAAATGAAAACTCAATGCATTAGTTGGTTTCATGACTACAAATTTATCTATAATAAGGTTCATAAAGTTCATTTGTAAAAATAATCCTGTGATTTTTGTATGATTATCAACAATTTATCTAAATTTTGTTAGTGAAAAATTTGGTGACATACTTTCTGTAGAGCTACAATTTAAATAAGAATTAATTTTTGACTTAAACATTTGCTGTATACGATATTTCGATATACGGTAATTAAATTATTAGAAGAAAGCTTTTTATTTTGCAGATGCTTTTTAAAACATTATTCCAAAATTTAATCTAGATAAAATGCAAATATTTGTCTCCTTAATGTAAAACAGAATGGATGGTAAAACATGATACATTTTTCCGTATTCTAGCGCATAAGTTTTACAAGACTAATGTTGAATTGGTTTTTGTTATCCCATATGTAATTTGCATGAAACTTTTTGGATAGAAAAAATAATAAATTATTGAGGTTATCAAGTCATCTTAACCTTAATGGGAATATCACTGGTTACGGGCAAGTAGCAAGCGAAATAATTCCATCAGTGAACTTAAATATCAAAGTTTACGCGCGATTTAAATCGTAGAAAAACCTGGTAACTAATATTATTTTTTTAAAAAGAAAGTATAAATATGATCTTATAGATATGAATCCTATTATAGAAAGTCAAAAATATGTCATTCTTATTATATTTATTTTCTATCCAATAAAAATCACAAAAATATCCCCTCTTCTCGTTTCAAACAGTTCCACTGAATATTTATATGAAATTAACGACAGACATGGTGACATGAAGTTGACCGCGGTCAACTTCAGAAATGTTCAAAAATGATTTTCTCTTTAAAGTGAGAAAGGATGAAAACCACAAAATGACAGTTTTTGATTTATAATCGCAGTCCCGTTCTTGAACATCTAATGAGACGCTATTCAGGTCACGAAATACGATGAACATCTCTTAGCCTAGTAAAGATATGTTAAAATAGCACGGATGTGTCAAAGAGTTACGCGATTTGTAATTTTGTATAAACTTTTACCTTTTATTGTTTATTTTATTTCCGAGTTTTAATGAGAGATTAAAAAATTACAACAAAATCAAATAACAAAAGACATACACTTTTTACAAATTTTTTCGACCTGTCCCAATCACAATAAAATTATTGTTTGATTACATGACAACTTTTAAATAATCCACAACACTTGCGCCGCCGGCTAGCAAACGAAATACTTCCCACGTGTCTTACCGCAATCCCTCTGCCTGAGCGGTACGCACTAGTGTGTGAAATTAGTTATCTACAGGCTTCAGTTAGGTGCGTATGCAATAATACGCATACCAGACTCTCGGTGCAAGCGGTGCACGCCCACTTATGTATGGTTTTGCATGCGTTAATAAACGCTATAGTGACTGGTAAGATCACAATAATTGCAAATTTTATTAGGTGGTACGTTTATACGTATAACGTGATTAGACCTTACGTCGTTCTAAGAATGTAAAAATTTAGAAAAATTTAGAAATATGTGAAAATGTTAATGATGCACTGAGCGAAATGAACCTTACTTCAAACAAGGACTGAAATATCAGTAAGGAAAAGGACATAAAAAATGTGTAAATGAAAGTTGCTCGGGTACATACTTTTCATATTATATAAATAAGTTGATTCCAATTTTACGTATGTATACACAAACACACACACACACATATATATATATATATATATATATATATATATATATATAAATAATAATATTTGTAAACATTTCCGACTATAGTTTCGTGAATAATTAAAAACTTATCACAAGCAAACTTTGTTTTTGAAATTTATTTTGAAATTATTGAAAACTTAAATTAATTTGGAAACGTCTAATGTATTCAGAAGTATGAAATGTTTTTATATTAACCTACTGTCGTCACATATAATATTATTTTAACGATATCGATGATAAAATTACGTCATATTGTGGTTATACACTCGCACTATGTACTAATGCACGCTACGGTCGTTACGAAGAAAATTACAAACCTATTTGTTATATTTAATATTGATTAATTTGTTATATGCAATATTGATTAACCATTACAAACATATTTTTTGTATGCAATATTGGTTAGATCCTTTACAGGCATAAAATATTGCAAACTTTTCATAAAAAATCAGACCTGGAATAATTGTTTAAATTTCCTACAAAATTTAAACTAATTTTGATTAATATCGTTTTTTTCATAATTTTTATTATAACGCTCTAAGCGTTTTCGGAGAGGGGGAATATTTTTTAGGTAATTACATATATATCTTAAGGTAGGTTTTACATAAGTTTTCATATAAAATTATAAAAGTAAAAAAAATTGGAATCCTAATAACTAGTTCTATTTAAACCCCATAAGAATCGTTAAAAACGAATTGTGATGATAATTAAATTTAATAAACCATATTTGAGAAAAGAAAAAGATAAAAATATTCTAATTCTGATATGTCGAGAAGAGCTTTAGAATATGATTAAGGGTATATGAATATAAAGGAAAAAAAATAAGAGAGAAAGAGGAATATGAAATAAACAGAATCTGGAAAGTTAAATTAGACGGCATTAGATCAAACGATATTTGAATAAATGGATTCATAGTAAAAGTATGGTGTCGGAGTTGAGATTTTCCATAATTTGTATAGACAGTATGGACAGGAAACGAGAACTCATAAAAGATATGACTATAAAGGATAGATAGGGCTATAATCTTAGTATCTAGAAATGCAGTATCTGGGAGGATTTTTTAAGATATAAAATTTTTCAAGATATTATAATCAGTTTTAAGATATTATAAAACATGTGAATATCACGTCGGCCACGAATATCCATCCAACCAAATTTCTATGATGTGATAAATTTTTCTGAGGCTGAAAATGTAACAAAGTGAGAAAGGTTGAAGGTATTAAATTTAGTAAAGCCATTGTTCTGAACTATAAATATAACATACGTCTCCATAATCTAGTAAAGGCAATAGCATTATTTGATACAGGTGAATTTAAGATTCAAAAGGAATGGAATGTTGAAAAATGTTTGCAAAGTGTTTTGTGCAAGAACGTTAAAGCTCTCGATTAATATATTAATAGATAGCTAGACCCAAGTTCTTCACATTTTAAGAGAAAAGGGTAATTGTATCTATTGATAACAGTTGTGGTTGTTCATGAATACAAATCACGGAATGGAGTTTCCCGTTATTAATAATAGTAGCCTTGGGGAATAAAATAGAATTTGTTGATGAATATTGGTAGGTTTGCTTAAGATATATGATCGGCTCGTAATATTGGTAACATTACGATGTTATTGACCAAACATACTCGGATTTATGTTTAAGGAATCATTAGAGTTTAATACTTTTTTATTGTTCTTATAATAAAATAATTTAGTTTCCTAACCATAGATTCGATGAAAGCTAATACGAGTAAGAAAAATAACATCGAAAGTAGTTTTTTCTATTTAAAGGCCCTGTGTTTCTTTTACCTTATATTGCATTATTAGCGAAAAGAAACGTGAATAAATAATATTTTAAAAATCAATACAGTATGGAATTTTATAATGCAATAATAGCAAGTTAAATAATGCAATAATAGCAAGTTCAATGAATCATCTCTCCTATCTCTTATCGCACTACCATAACATTATAGATGTGACACATGAAACACCTTCAAGAAGAAACTTTGAATGATATCTATTATAAAGAATTTTTAAATGTCGTTCTTCTAATATAAAGATAGTTAAAATAAGGTAACATAAGGTGTGCAAATTTTTCTACACTAAGTTTTTAACAAAACAACCCCATCTTTCTCCATTACCGATAACCTATCACAGCTTCACAGCAACTTAAATGCAGCATGCGTCGTAAATCCTGCGCATACTCTCTCGAGCACTGCGTCCTATGTCATCCCTATCACCCATTTATTTATGTCGTTTTCCGTCCCACTTTCCTTGTCCTTATTCCATGTGCATTTTATCTTTATAATTTGTATTTTGGTCTTTCATTATTTTATTCTTAATTTAGCCGATTTGAAACAATTTCTACTACAGCTATCTTAATGATTTATTTATGTTTTAATGAAACTGTCAGTCTCACGCCAAACAGAAAATGTTTGACGTATTGTGACGCAAGTGCTTATATTGTTTGTAGCTTTTATTTAAATTTTTGTTATTTTCATAACATTGATTATTATCAATTATCTAGAGTGATTGAATATAATGCAATTATTAATTTAGATGAAACATCTTACTTCTTACAGTCTTATTTACATATGAATACATTTTTAGAATCGATGACTCGCATAACCTAATCAAATCAAAATACGTTTTTTGTTTAAGGTATATCACTGTTCCTTGTCCTATATGAGTACTTTTTATTTCTACATTTATTAAAATGTTTGTAAACTTTCATATACTCTAAATTTTTAATAAAAATAACGTAAATAAATAAAACTATAAACATTGAAAATTTATTGAGTTTTACCAAGAACTATGAAAACTTTGATATATCAAGAGATTGAGAAAACCGATATCATGTTTGCTAATTATGACCATATTAAAAAAATCTGCAATTTTTAGTGATTTATAGAATATTATATATATACATATATATATATATATATATATATATATATATATACACACACACACATTCACACACACTCACATGTGTGCGTGAATATGTGTGTATTTATATGCAAATATGCACATATATATAATAGGACGTCCCATTCTTCATTACTTATAGTTTGACTACTGATGAGTCAATATCGAGAAAATGTAGACGACGTTATAACTCAAACGCATCACTGCTTAATTTATGACTTTATATCTGGTCACGTGTCGCATATGTCAGAAAGTACCTCTCTTTCAAATAACTGCAAGGCACCAGCTAAAAGGATTCTATAGTAGCGATCACAAGTTAAGGGACCAATCCAGCTCTAACCAGTCAGTGGATTTTTATATCGAGAAATTGAAAAAGCTTTAAAAGAAGATTCCAGACTTTCAGGCTTTGGTTTTCACCGCAACGTTGCTTGAATACTTTCAATATATGGAAAAGAAACGTTTGCGCGAGTTAGGCTAACTCAACAAATGTAGTCTTCGAATAGCCTGTGACTCGAGTCAGATCCAACTAAATTTTTATCTTGACCTATATGCATAATTTTTACATTTTCGACTGGTCAAACCACTTTGTCACCAGTGATGAGAATTAGATCGTGTTTTTGAATCATACTTAGAGAATTCGAGCGAATCGATGCCTAAAAATATACCTCATTTCAGAGATATAGATATTATACATTCACAGGAAATTCATAAAATGACATATTAGGAAATACTTCCTAATTGTACAATAATTATGCCAAGAATGAACTGTGACGGGGAAAAACGATCAAATTTGCGTTTTGCTAAAGGTTTGGATTTGTTTGCTGGCAACATAGAGGACATAATGATAATGTTTGATAACTTAAAATACATATTAGAAAGTATAGGCCTGCTGCCGAAATACACATTTTGAAGACCGGAATCATGACCAATATTTGCAAGGCATGCAACCACCATTCACTAGTTGAAATTGTACGAGAATATATTGCAAATAAAATTATGCGGGTAATCAAAACCAACGTCAATAATTGAAAGACGCAAATCTTAAATATGGTTATCTGTTGACGCTGCAGCAAAACGTCGTACAGCAAATTACTTCCACCCACGAGCGTAACAGTATTTGATCATCCAAGATTATCGCCTGGCAAGTAATGTTCCAAGAGGAGCTCTTGGCTGCACAGACATTACGGAATGATGTTCTTGACTTTACCTTGTACGACCATTCCAAACACTTGGAAACTCCAAGAAAAAAAAATAAGGATATAATTACCATTATAGCCGAACGCAAGTGAAGATAAATGGATAATACTGTTCAAATGAAATTAAATTTTATTGAAAAAACCAAATCGATAAGAAAATTATTTTAATGGTAACCAGAAACCTTAGACTGTGTGCCAAGCCACGACGGCATCTATTATTACATAGAACGAGGTTAGATTGTAAAAGCTTAGAATCGCCAATAGCGAAGAAAATTAGAAAAAACCTACATTCAAGAAATAAACAACTAAAATTTGTGATAAACAAGTGATACTGCACAGATAATACATAAAAATAAAAGTTAAAAAAACTAAAGCTTGTAAGCATAAAAACCAATGAAAAAGTAGGAAACAAGCAAATATTCCTTTCAATAATTAAAGCTTGAAGTTTTCTCTCAAATTAGGGAAATCTTCGTTGAATAAACGGTTTAATGAATTATTAATAAACGGTTTAATGAATTATTAAGGTTTAATGAATATTTTATATTACCTTTAAAAAGATCACAAGAAATTATTAATAATTTGGTTAAATCATTGTAAGTTTATCATAAAAAAATAACCTGAAATATGTCAGAAATAGAGTGTAGTACAAATACTGACCTGACCTACTCTGTTTTAGTTCGCCCAAAGATTATGATTAATTTAAATAAATGTTACAAAACGTAAAAAAATTGATATCGCAATATTTCGTATTCGCTTATGTTATTTACAGGCAGAAAAAGTCAAACAAAAATAAATATACAACATCCCTCAAAATCATAAAGTGAATTATAATTCCGAACTGGCAACCCGAACGAATACCGAACAAGAATAATGAATGAAAATTCTACGTGACCGGGAAACATTGAAAAAATTTCCTCCGAGCAAAAAATATGACGAGAATCCTCCTTTAACCGTATACATCACGCGCCGAATTAGGCGAATTTCTGAATAATAGGAAAAAGCCTTATTTTTGGGAGACTCTTTAGGTGTAGAGCGATTTCTGGATAATTCAATCTAAATATATTATTATTATAAGAATTTTTATAGAAATTAATTCTGCTGAATTTCCAGAGAATAAATTTAAGAAATTAACTAAAATTAAAAATTTTCCACAGTGCAAATGTGAAAATCGTGTTTTAATTTTTATGGTATGGTGGTTTATGTTCCATCTAATTCTGTGCATAAAATCACGTCGATCTGTTGCTCCGTTGCAACGTGAAAGAAGGACAAACAAATATACTTTCGCATTTTTAATATTAGTTGGAATTGTAATATTAGTAAGGATAAGATTTCCCGAGTTGGTAAGTAACTTGTGTCATTTTCCGGTCCGCTATTTCTATATAGGAAATAACGTTGATCTATTGCTGCATTGTGACGTGAAAAAAAGGACAAACAAATATACTTCCAGATTTGAAAATTTAATATTTCTTATATTAGTTAGGACCATATTTCTCAAAGGATTGGATTGTTGGAAAGTAGCTAGTATTATTTCCCACCCCATATTGCTGTGCATAAAGCCACGTTGATCTGTTGCTTCATTGTGGCGTGAGAGAAGAACAAACAAACTTTTGAACTTTTAATATTATTTGGGATTGCGATGTTAGTTAGTACGTGATTTTCCGGATTGATATTTTACCTATGTCATTTCCTGTTCCCCCAACTATCTGTGTACAATAGCTAGATTTTTTCAGATCTGTCACATTTAAGAGTGCACTTTTTCATGGAATTAATGAAATATTAAATGAAATAAATTACATTAAAACAATTTTGCCATTTCGTGTTTTTTTGTCAAATTGAAAATTACGATTTTGTTTTTAATATACTTGACGAAAGAATACGATAATGATTCAAAAAAATTATATTCATGACATATTATAAAAGATGTATCTTTGTTCCATTATATTATCATCAACAAACATAACTTTCAATAAATCTATATGTACTAAGATGAAGAAAACATAATTTTTATACTAATAATGTTATTAACAAAAAAGTTTGCTTTCTTTGAAAAAAAGGGTGCGTGTACTTATGTACGCGCGTGAAAAGTTATACTTCTTTGGCATCATTAAATAATACATACGGATAGATAACCTCAATTATATTGGAGCACTTGAAAAAGTCTATAAACACAATTTTTCACTAATATTTACGAATAGTAAATATATTAATCAAAATATTGAATTTAAATCACTACTGAATATAATTTATCAGCACATATATAAATCGCACTTATATGAAACTAAAACACAAACCTTTGACAAAATAAATATACATTTAGTAATTTGAGAGAAAAAATGTTGTGAAATTTGTGGCAGACATAAAAATAATACTTAATAAAATGTTTATCGAATAAATAAATTTACTCTCTCTTGTTAACATTTAAACCTTTGTTTTAATTATTTAACACGCTCACATCTAACATATGAGCAAACGAATTTATTAATTAATCTTTGATGTCCCCGTTATTAATTACATTAACAAGGAAAACAAACAAAAGTTAAAAAACATTGACGATATAAATCAATATGATAAAAATGACACGTTACCTTTTGATCATGTATTTGTTCTTCTCTTATTCTTAAACAACTCAAAATATTTCACGATAATTTTGATAGAGATATTATTATTCAGATTTTAAGACAGGCTAAATAATTATAATTACGCTCTCATTTATCGAAAACAGCAGAAAAAATTATTAGCAGCGCATTTAACTCTGCTCATAATTTGAATTTTAAAAATAATGGAACATGTTCCATTCAATATGTCAACTATTACACGATTTTTTTATTTTCGACCCACTATTGCAAAATTGGCGTTGTTTACTGCACTCTGCCGCAACAAACATCAAAATTTAAGTCTGGTAAATTTTGTTAATACTTCTCTAGTCTAGTCTAGTTAATACTTCTCTAAAATAATACTTCTCTCATAATTACATAAATTACCGAATTGAAATCTATACCTATTCCTTTAAAAATTTTCTACATTTCCGTATTATCATGCGAGCGAAGACGCAGGCAAACGCTTAAGGTAAATGAAAGCTGTTGAAAATGTCTTAATTTAAGAATAGGTGTTACCTTTTTCGAAAGTAGGTTTTCCGTTTTTTTCATTAGCTTTTGTGTCGAAATTTTCTTAAATGTAAATGAGAATAAAAAGATAGAAAATAAGAAAACAAGATTAAATTTTAAAATATTATGCGTTTCATAGAGGCTCATCGACAACGGGATAGCTGACTATTTCTAAGTTTAGTAAAATGTAATATAAAAATATAAGCATATAAAAAAGACATTTGTGAAACAATTATAAAAAAATTATTAGAAATTAGGCGGCCATGCGTTTATAAATTTAATGGTAGTAGGAGAGAAGTTAGGAACAGAGTAGAGATGCCTGATTCGCTCTCGTAGAATACAATGAACATTACTGAAAATGACATAAAATTTTAGTATTGCCGTCATTTTCTAAACGTCAAGTCAGTATTTTACCTTGAACACTTATAACTCAGTAAACTTTTTAAGACTTATCGAAAATAATTTTATTCCTACTCAGCTTTCAATCTTAAAGTTATGGATTAATTAAGAGGAAAAAAATATGGTCAAATATCTTATTAGTACCTAGTGCACTAAATACAAAAAGAAAACTAGCATTTATCATAGTAATAGCTGAAAACCTTTCATTGAAGCTTTGTATATTGAGTAATCATGCAATTTTATTTGTACTAAAGATAAAGTTGAACAGAGTTCCCTTCAGAAAATATCTTAGTTACTAATGCAAGCATCGACATAACACGCTAAAATATATTAATATATTTGAAAATATTGCATCAAGTCAAATAAATGTGTCTGAATTAAAGTCTAATTATTGTCATTAAGAGTGGTTGAGAGAAAAAGTGAATTTCGAATGGAAACTCATTTTATATATTCAAGTATTTTTAGTATTAAGAAAAATTTGTAAGTGAATTCCATGAAATTTTAATATAATCGAGAGTAAAACCAATGTAGAAGGTTAAATTATATTTCAAGTTCGATATTCCATAAAAGTATTTCATACAGCATTTCATCTTTCATGTATCATAAATGATAAACTGTTCGTGTTGATTTTAGAATTACCGGCAATGCCTGTCGAAAATCTTCCGATTGTAGCAATAAAACTACTCCCAAAATGATTGTGACCTTCCAAAGATCCGATAATGTTTTGTGTAGTGTTTTTAATAACTTTCTATGCACCATTGTATGTTTATACCATATTATGATTTTCGCATTAGAAGCTGACTACGTACTCTAAGAAACACTCGTTGTACATTATAAATATTGCCTCCTAAATAAATAGCTGCTGGACTTCTGGCGTGAACTGGTAATATTAATATACGAATCGCCACATTGCTATTAATATATCGTCCCATTTGATTTAGTTAAAAATTCTATCATGTCGTTTTACATTAGTTACTTCAAAGATAGCCATATCACTGCCCTAGTTAATATATCACGATTTATATGATTTGGCAGAACCGCAATATTATACCTTCAGGTTTCTTAGAAACATTATCGATAATAACGGATTTTATGGCATTATACATTCATTTTCAATATATATGCCTTTTCCCGTTATGATTTTTGTCATCCTTTTAACCTTTACTCGGTAACATAGGTCTGTATTTTAGAGAGTCAACTGCAAAACGTTTGCGTTTCACCCAAAAATGCTCTCAGATATTGTTTTAAGATTTTTTTTTCTTTTTTGTATAATAACGGAATAAATTTTACTTAATCTATTTACGTTCGGAAATGTTTACATTTCGTTGTTTATTTTACACTTTTTCATTTTGTCATCTATAGAAAAAAATTTAACCATTTACTTTTTCTTTTATCTTTACATTTTTATTTATTGATGCGTGCGCGTCACGCTTTGGTTTATATTTTGTCAGAAGCCATCCCCAATTACTTTATATAATGCT
Source organism: Druceiella hillmani (assembly GCA_039881145.1). Lineage (NCBI taxonomy): Eukaryota > Metazoa > Arthropoda > Insecta > Lepidoptera > Hepialidae > Druceiella > Druceiella hillmani. Next base: position 17,992,258 of record JAYKKI010000004.1, on the reverse strand, counting down.
CCTGGAACATTCGAAAACATTATCCATCCTTCCGGATAAGTTCATTTTAGTACATTTGAGGATACACTAGTATATTTTGACTTATTTTTTTTACATTTAAACATAATACTTTTCGAACGCTTCAGAATAATTTTGATTCATCCGGCCTCGTTCGTTCGAGGATATTCTAATATATTCTCACTAATTAAGAATAAATACTATACTAGAATACCCTCAAACAAAAGAGGTGATGGTGGTCAATGGTCGATAGTGGACAATAGCCAAGGTCAACCATTTTCTGTACCCATATCTGCCAAACAACACACACAATTAGATTTAAAAGATATAAAAGGAGCACCAAATATAAGCTACTTTTATAAATAATTCCGAGAAATTTGGTCTAAGAAATTTGGTCTAAAACAAAATCTTCCTCCCTGACATTTAAAACCTGCCAAGCATGAGTGAAACTCGCACAACGAGGGTATCGAGTACATTTGGATAGTTTGTTAATGCAGAATATTTATAAACATTTATGGGTACATAATATATCTTTTAAAAATATTAATTTTTACTCAATACATATATATATATATATATATATTTATATATATATATATATATATATATATATATATATATACATGTGTGTGTGTATAATATGGGATCTGGGATTATCCTTATAGTTTTTTTTTAATATGCTAATTTAATAAGCCAGATTTTAACAAGCCTATCTTTTCAAGATTTTTGACTTAGTAGTTTCGGAAATAAATGGCAGGATTCTTTATTTTCCCATAATTCTTGGAATATTTCCTTAATAAGTCACAACGACTTAAAATACCAAAAATATTTTTGCATTCCTCATAAAATTAATTTTAAAAGATACCCCGTACGATGTATAAGATTGAAGAAAACAATCTGTTGGGGGCAATCTTGTATTTAATTTTACAATGAGTGTTTTTAAAAACTTAGATTGAAATAGACAGTCAAAATATGTCGGTTAATAAAAATAATATTTCAAGTTTTTACGTCACATGATCTCTGAGAAAACTGGCTGTGGATACAAAAGAACTTAAACGTATTGCCTACTATAGCATTCGTGGGCGTAAAAACATGGTGCATATTTAAAAAATAGAATCATCGCTATAGTTTTCCTATAATCTTTGCGTGCTCTTTTAAAAATCCGTATTTTTTCATAATTTTAGGCTCAGTAGTTTCGAAATTAAGGAAGAGAGGAAATTTCAGGCATATTTTTTAATATCTCTCTGTCGTTATAATACTTAAAATTATGAAAAATATTTTGAGATCCTGATTATGAGCACTTTTCAAAGGACACAATATACATGCAATGGGAAAAAATCGAATACATAACTAATATTTTTGACTTCTAACGCTATAGATGTAGATGCAGATTACTTTGTTTTTTTATTGTTCCAAATTTCAAGTTATTACGTCTAGCGGATTCAGAGAAAAATGGTAGTAACGGACGTACTGATATGTACTTGAGATATATTAAATGGGTTCCATTTTTCCTTCTGAGTAATGAAACCCTCAAAACTAATAAATTTGAAGATTGCACCCATCGAATGCGATTCGCAAACGAATTCATGAACATTTGACACGTCTACATACGGGTACCGTAGGGTTAGCCGCAAAGCACTGCGGCCTACATTATGCCCGAGACAGATTCATGATCAAAAAGCAATTAAATACGGGTAGAATTCGTATTGTACTATTTACGTACAAATTAAAGTATATAGAGAAATATTAAATATTTATTTTAACTTTATTAATATACGAACTATAATATTTTTATAAGCGTAAAATATTGCAAATATCTCCAAAAATATGAAAGTTAAAATCAGCGTTGTCATGATATATCGCTTGAGCTCTTTTATGTTTTGAATTCATCCCTTGTTAACCTAAACAAATGGGTTCTCATAGTATGGATTTACCCCCTTCCAAAGGGCCGGTGTGGTGGTTTTCTCGAGAAGGAGAATTACTCCACCGTTATCTATTTCTTATAATCCCTCCTTGATCCCTGTTCTTTCCAATACTAAATTCTTATATATGTTCTTAGACTCAAAAATTATCTTTGAAAAGTTGTAAAGAGGTAGCTTGGAAATTTTTGTAATTTGGACTTACAGTTTATGTTCCATGCGATACACGAAATAAAAGGAAATAGTCTTTCTATGCTATATTAAAAATTCCTTATGAATATTTTTTTTTAATATTACCTATTGAGATCTATGCGAGTTAATACTCTTAAATATTACGCCCCTTTTCAACAATTTACGTTCAATATTGCTCCTTCAAATAATACGGGTAGCACACGATACAGAAAATTAAAAAAAAGAAGTAACTGCGAAATATTATTTAGGTCTCTAAAATTTCCATACGAATAATTTTGAATAGTAACTATTCGGATATGTTTCGGATAACTGTGGGGTTATATTAGCATGCTTTACCACAATGCCAAATTTCAAGTTCCTACTTCAAACGGTTTCTAAAACGGATGTCATATACCGTCACACGTACAGACGGATCTATATGTGAATTATCCTATAGGAGTTTTGTTTATTTCTTTATGAGATGTGAAATTCTATAGTGCTATTATTTATTTTAGAAAACTGATTAGTTTCTTTATAGTTTTTTTCATTATTAACACGTGTAGTCAAAATGATCGCCTAACCTAATCTAATTTTAACAACACTGTGTAGTCTCTGTCTAGTATGGTCTACTGTGTATATGAAACTGAAGAAATAAACGTTTCGGAGAAAATTTATTTTTAACGTCACCGTGTAGAACGTAGTCAGCACTAATCTTATTGAGTACCCTAAAAAATGCAAAATATTTAATGTATAAAATTGATTGAAAATATTGAATGTCCGTAAGCATAATGTCTACGGAATTATGGAAATATTTAAAAACGGACCCTCAGTCCGGGAAAATGCTCAGTCCTGATATTGAGGTATGAATTTCTTGAGTGAGTAATTAAACAAAGAATATCGAATATTTAGTAAAGAGAACAAGATCAAGCTAAGGCGGTATTTGAACACAAATCAAGTCGAGATAAATGGTAACGTATAGTAATAATAAAACAATATTCGGGAGGTAATCCTATTAACCCAGCAAGGACTGTCAAATTGTAATAGATCTTAAAAAAAAATTTGTAATAGACTATAAATTACATGACAACACTATAATTAAATCTAAATTTTGATTTTTGCTGTTACTAATAATTTAATTTAAAAAATTCTAATGATCATCCACAAGGTTTAAGTATTAAAAAATAGGTATTAATATGAAACAAACCTAAAAGAAATGTCTAGGATGAACGCAAACAGAATCATTCAGGATAAAGGAATCTAGATTCCAAACTAATCAGTATCGGGGTTTCACAGCATTTTAAAGATTTTGTTTTACCTTTTTGGTAATACTCAAATATCTTATAACAAGTGAATGTATTTAATTCGAATTGTTTTTTTATATCCATTTAATAGTTTAATTCTTTTTTGTTCGATTATTTCTTAATAAGAGAAGATATTGTTTCTTAATTGTCGTCTACCATTGTAACTTGTTATATTTGATACCTATGTAGTATCAGCAAACGTATGAAAAAAATTGAAAGTTAACATAGAAGGTTAAGTCGAAAAAAATATTTCTAAAACTAGCTAGTAATTATCATTTTCCTTCTTGAAACTGGTGATAGGCACATTTACTATGGAAACTCATTTCAAACCGAACGCTACAAGATCAATTGGAATTAATATATACAAAGACAATTATGAATTAATTGGTGAAAGTTGGCATCACTTTTTAATGAAAGATAATATTTTTTTAAGCTGTAAGTTTAAAGGTGTACGAATAATAATATTTCTTTGTACCCACTTCACAAAAAATTTGTATTTTCATGAATAAATATTTTTACCCACTTCACACTGTGTATTTTTCATGTATTAATATTATAACTTCCAAATAAATTGAATCGCTTGATATAAATTGACATGACTTAAAATTATTAGTGTATTTAATGCGGTAATAGGTTTGTGATAAGTTTACAAAAATCATGTTTTATAATCTTATCCATTTTATGTATATTGAATAGATTAAATGCGATGACGTAAAAATTCAAATTACATTTTTATTAGTTGTTTATAAAATTTAAAGCGAGAAAATTTAGAAAAATCATTTAAAATCAGATATATATATATATATATATACATATATATATACATATATATATATATAAATATATTTATATACATATATATATATATATATATATATATATATGTGTATATATATATATATATATTTTTATATTGTCCAATTTCAGAAACAGAATATCCAGAAAGCGTTTATTATTTTTTTATTTTTTCTGGGAAACGTTTTAAATCAGAATTAAACTACAATCCTTCTTCAAATTTGAAAACCTGTTATCAAAATTGTAATAAAATGTTTAATATCATTTTATTTTACACCTTTCTTATTTGCAGCTAGTATTTTATTGTTATATATTTATGTGCAAAAAGATGAAAAAATAATTCATATGATTTAACTACCCGATTACTGTTGTAAAAACCAAATTTGTCAGAGAGTCGAACGGATTAATTTTACATGCATTTAATATTCGAAAATTAAATTGTAAATAAATTAAATTTAAAATCCGGCTGTTACAAAAAAATTTATCATGTGTGTTCATTCAATTTAATTAATCTACAAGTGAAATATTCCGAACCCGACTAATGTTACCTACAAAACTTATTACAATTGGCGTGGCAAATGGAACTAGGTATAGACACGTGAAAGAGCTGTATTCGGACATCGATATATTCGTATAAACTCTTGTTGACATTTTTGTCTATGTGGATGAACAAACATTCATTCAGTGTTCTAAGAGATATAATTTTTCAACGGTCTATTAATTAATCTAAGAACAAACATTCGTTGTTAGTATGGAGATTAAAAAATATTTTAATTTCTCCTATAAAAATATTTGTTTATATTTTTACCAATCCATTTGGCGAATTCTTGTGTTCAGTAAAATTTCAATGGAATTTATTTTACTATCAATTTATTTTGGAAACTTATTCAAAAAATGTGTGAAGTCGTATTAAAATGTTGTATTATAAATATAGTTTTACCTTTATACGCCTTTAAAATGAACCTTTCCTTGTTTAATGTTTGTTAAAAGGAAGTGTTCGTAAACATTTTTTTACATATTAATAAATTAAATAAAAGAGTATATTATTGATTATAAAACGAATATTTTATGGTTATGAAACTAGCATGATATAAGTTTAAACAGTTTGTAAGCGACGTGAATTATTTGGTACTTTTATAGTAGTACACGCAATAAAACATGTAAAGTCATTTTGCATAATATAAATACCACAGGAGCCGGTTTGCATTCAACTGTTTCAAGTGCATATTTCACGGACTCACTTCATGATACGAAATTTTTTTTATCAATGATTACTGCAAAAAATGTTTCTGAAATTTAATAGCGGGTAAAGCTATTTCATCTTAGCGAGTTATTTGTTACTTCACAAAGTTGAAGCGGGTAGTATAAGGTTCCGAGGAAAAGTTCTAACTTTCTGATAATAGTCAATTGTGTGTCTAAAAATCGTTCATATTAAATCTGTCCGTTGAATGAATTTTGCTTTAAACCCTGTATTAAAATCAATTTCAAACCAATTTGAAGACGACTTTGAATTACTATCATTTGTATTCAGAAAAGAAGGTTTAGAAAAATGTCTATGTGAGCGTGTATATGCAAGTAATTATCCATACATGCGTTTAATTAGGTAATAAATGAGTGTGAATACAGATGTGAGTTTGATAGGATGAAAAAGAGAATGAAACATGAAAACATTTTTTTAAGAAAAAAATTCTGATATTCTAAATTAAGATTATCGATTTATATAAAAACCTTTTAATTCAATTAGAAGCATTCTGATAAACTAAATATATTGATGAACGTATAAGGATGATTATATTGACAAAACCTTTCTTCAAAAGTTTTTTAATTTCTTTTCCAAGATAAAAATTTATAGGAACCCATCTATTGCAAACGGCACTTTGTTCGAAAACTTTTCATTAAGTAAAACAGTTTTTTAGAAATTCAGTATTCACACCTAAATGAAAGCGAGTGATATAGTATTATTTCTACTCTCTTTAAGTTTTTTACCACGATCTAGGTTTCGTTGTATTACCATATCTTCAGGTGAGCAATTAGCAAAGATCTTTGTTAATTGCCGACCTGAAGTTGTTGTAATACTACCAAACCTAGGTCGTGGTAAAAAATTTAAAGAAAGTAGAAATAATACTTCATCACGTAGTTTCATTTAATTATGTAAAACATTTAGAATGAACGCAGAGTAATTGAACACATTTTTTACTGTTTAGTTCCCTAACCTTCTAGTATATTTTTCACAGGCGATTATATATAGTTTAGTAAAAGTAATAAAATTTGGGCGTTCGGCAATTGCCTATACGTCCTCAAAGATCTAAATTTTTTTTTATAAAGAAAAGTTTAATAACAAGGGAGAAAAAGAAAGTCAATAAATTGATTAACATGATAATTACGCATTAAGGCCAGCTTAGTTCAGGGCCACCTGAATGGAAGGTACATTTTTGCCAGATTTATATTATGTCACCAACTGGACAGCTTGCCTGATTTTCTTTGCCTTTTGACATATTGATGTAATTAGGTTTATACTAAAAATATTTCCCAGTAAATCGATTATAAATCAATTAAATCTGATTTTAGTATAATTCGGTAAAAGGATTTAGTGTTTTTATACGAACATTAGAAACATTATGTCATACATAACACAGAAATGATATATAATAAAAATTCATTTTTACATTTAATATAGAAGTCTCTTTATTTGAGGTAAGTAATACAGATAAATAACACACAAAGACAAAGATAAATCTCTTGATTTGCGTGAAATAATAAGTTTTTACAACCAAACTAAGGAATGTGTAGACACTTTTGTCCAACTGTTTCATATTTACACATAAAACACGTCGCTGGAGAATTTATGTATTCTGTGGAATTTTAGGCATTATTAATTATATGGTAAAATTGTATCGTCATAATACAAAATAGGTTTTCAAGAATAGAAGAACTTATTTTAAGATTTGAACTTCTAACCTTATAAAACCCTACTTGGATAAACGATTTTAATACAGATATTTGGTAACGTATCTCCAAATAAGTGTTGGCAATATACTTAGAATAAAGCGGTTATCCGATATTTCAAGCCCTTCAAATTCTAAATCTGGGAGGTGTTCGTTTTGTCCCAGGTTAAAAGACTGTAAATAAACGTAAAACTTTTATTTGTTTATAGCCCCAAAAAAAATATCTGATGCGCCAAACCCAAAAAAAATATTTTTGACCATTCGAGCATCGCGTTATTAAGCATTTATATTCTCCATCTGACGCTGACAGTAAATGAATTAAATCTATAGTAGATCAAGTATAACAAGGACCCTACAAATACATCTCGGTATGTCTACTCTATTTACTTATAGGATAACTATAAAGTTTGTCAAAAATTAAAATCTCGTCTCAACCGTAGCATTTTTTCTTTTTCGTTCTTATGTTTATGACTGTATAAAAGCGGGTAGAACTATACTTTTTTGCCATTACAAAATAAATAAAAATATTTATTGTGTGATACGAGAAAAATAAACATTTTAGAATTTTCATAGTTTGTTTTTATCGTGATGTATCAAGGAAGTGAAATGTTGTGTTAGGTTGAAATAAAGAGAAAATGGTTCTATTTTTTTGCGTTGAACTTTTAAAAGATTAAAAACTTTTTAAAATTACGAACAGAATTGACTACGTGAATATATTCAAAGATTTATATAAACAGTAATTGCCCTTTAAATATCAAACCTGTATGTGTTATTTGGTGGCATTGTTTGAAAATAAATATGTGGATGTAATTGTTGGCGCCTGTCTAGTGTTACCATTAATCAATAAAATTTTCAAACCAATAAATTATACTTAAAAAACATACTAAAAAATAAAAAACATACAGATCTTATAACACTTAAGTACAAAAACTTATAGCCGATATGATCATTCCTTATTTGTTGACAATTGATTCCTCCAGAACTCCACACTTTTGCATTAGTCGTTTCTTACGGGTCTCCCGGGGTCTTACGGGAGGGGCCTGAGACAACCCGGGCGGAAAGGTAGGAATAGTATCTTCATGCAATCGGGAGAGTAGTATCTTTATCTTCATCGGTGTATGTCGTTGCGATCAACCCTTAAACACTACTGCTCCGAATTCTTTATCTTTTTCTGACGAGAAGCGTAAAGGTATTTTTTGTCTCAAGTGGGAAGCTTGTCCAGTGGTCTCCATTTTTTCAGGCGCAAACAAAATGGTACTTCTTCTCCGTAAATCTCGATGAGAAAAAAGTCGCCCAATCCTCCTCTTATAGTTCATGGTAATTTTGATGAAACTAATTTCCTACACGTTCAACGGTATTGGCCTCAGCAATGCTTCATTGAACCGACTCATCTGCTTCTATGTTCAAGATCTCCATCTCGAATCACTTTTTTTATCAGGTTATTTTCAATTGTAGCTCTCTTTTTCTTAACCATATCATGTGAGAAACGGCACAAAATTCAACTTATTTATCCGCGCTTATGTGCTCGCGGTTAATCAGCGTGATACACGGTTCTCCCAATCCACGAGCATATAGTAGACGAATGCAGAATGAAAGGAAGGAGCCACCAAGTGAGCCGCCTTTGTCGCTGCTGCGTTGACAACTGCACCCAGCTCTGATCTATCTACAGCGGCGTAAATTTCAATTCCCCCTCCGTGCAAAGCGTCTGCGGTCGCAAAGGCGGAGTAATCTGCTTAATCCATCCCGATAGTCGGATTTATTAAAGCAACGAGAGGGATATCAATCCCTGCCTTTGTGGCAGGAAAGCGTTATTAATCGACGAAGTCTGAGTCTGATCCTAAAATACCTGCGGAGGCATGTGTGGACTCTCGTGTATGGAATCGGACCGTTACAAGTTTTAAATTCTGATTTAAACGTTTAAATTTCTGGTCCGCATCTTCAGCACGTGGTGGTTCGGTGATTTGATATTTACTGGACCTGTCTCGAAGGACCAACAAATTTTGTGGAGTGTATTTTATACATTTTATTCTACATTTATACTATACCAGGATGAGTATCTTGACCGCTACACTGTTGAGAGCACTGTACTAGAACTCTTCTCTGAGCTGCTTGAAAGAGCTGAGCCTGAACAAGGAACCCGATCGACACTCGAAAAATTCATAGTGATCCAACTCTTGTAAAAAATTCGATCGCTTTGCACGGCCATCAGTTGCCGCACCAAGGATTATAAAACCGCGGTTTCCTTGATTCTTGAGTTGATCACAGCGATCTTCGGCATCAAGGTCGTAGCTTAGTGACCACCCCATTCCTTTGTGTATTATAGTGGTGTTCGTTGTCAGGGATGTGAATTTACGGCCGTCCGGCTATCACAATGTTTAGGGCGAATTTAGACATCGAAGTCGTAGTCGTCCACTACAACATGTTTAGTTGAATTATAAATATATTGACAACGCAAATTATTATGTTATTTTAACAGCTGTACTTTTGCGATGATAACAGAAAACTTATTGTAAATAATGTACCCTTTTTATTTACAAAAATCTTTTTGTAAACATTAATTAAATAAATAGAAAATTAGATAAAACAAAAATAAAATATTTCAATTTAATATAAATTAAGCTTAAAGAAAATAAAAAAATTTGGAGATGCAAATGAAACTCCTTTCATTCATAAAAATAATAAAATATAAATGATGAAATTTTATGTTTTTTAATATAAAATAATCTAGAATTTCTCGAATTTCTAAATTTTAAATATTATTTCCAACTAAAAAAGATATAGAAGCTAACAGAGCCATATTTGACACTGATATTCGCCGTAGAGTTAGAGAGGCTACGACGCTCCGTGAAGTATACTTCAGATGTGTTGCACTCGAGAGTTACTCGCATAGATAGCGCCTGTAGTACTCTGTTCTCAGCAGTAGCTTAGTAGAACTGATTTGTTTTATGCTTCTCCAAAAATTAGTTTGTTTATAACACAGTCGTATATTTCTCGATTGTCGGCATTTAAAAATTAATGGCAGCATGAGAAATACGATTTCAACAAATATTTTTATTTTATCATATTTATTGTTACATTTAGTATCAATTTTTTTCATTTTTGTTGTTATATGTAGCAGCAAATGTTAAAATACGTACAATGCAATGACATGAAAGAGGAAAATATTGTGAAAGGTTTTGGCTGTGTAGTCATATAGAATGTACAGTTAACTAACATGTACCGATTATAACATCTCTTCGTTTATCTGCTATAGTCACTTTGTTAAAACACCATATCAATAATAAATCAAAATAATGTAATTATTTATACATTTTAAAATAATAAATTATATGTTAAAATTTTATCACGTAATCAAGTGATAGAGATAAAGTATAAAGACTCAAAACGTATCTAACATTGACATTAACGTGAATAAATTACGAGTAAACCTTGAAATGTTAAAAGGATCCTTATGCAAAACTTTTTTTTTTCGGTATGCTATAGTCTATTAAATATTTATTAAAAAAAATAAAAATATATATTTCACGGGAAGTTTACACAACTAATTCATCTCATATTTTAGTTTATGTATGCACCATATATAACTGAATATTGAACGTAATCTAATACTATATGGATATTTGATATCTGTGTAATTGCAATAAACCAATAAATAAACGTAAGGTCTAGGCAAATAGTGAAATGACAGATTCATAAACACAAGCATTAATTACTATATATATATAGATATATATATATATATATATATATATATATATATATATATATATCTATATATATATATATATATATAAATATATGAATAAGTAAATAAGGACAGGCCGAATCAAAATTAAAAAAAATTAAACGAAAAAAGCATAGGTCATCAGCCAATTGATATTAAACATGAAGTTTTCTTGAATGTAACTAAAAAAGCAGGTAATTATAGTAATAACTGTAATAAAATAAATCAAATGTGTTCGCTGTAATTTCTGGTTGGATTCAAAAATAGGACATTTGGGCAAATGCGAAAAACGTCGAAATTCATTTAGTATATTCATTGGAGTCAATTGATGAAATAATTCCATCTTAAGAAAAAAAAAAATATTTTAATATATACAATTTTAAATAATCTGTTTAAACCGGAAACTTTAATTTTCTCGTAATCTTTTATGTTATGGTTTTATGCAACATTGAATAAAACTGCATAAAGATAAATTTCATGGTTCGTATAGGTTCTTTTTTTAAAAATAAGATAGTGGAATTTAATGAAACACAATTGTTTTTATCTTATCTTTAACATTGAAAAAAAGTATTTCAATATTTCTATGGTATTCTTGCGTGTTACTATTTGGTGCACAGCTAAATAACATTTTCATATCAAGATATTAATGATTCCTTAAAAGAAATTATTATTATAAAGGAATATGAATGAAACTGCATGTCAATTACTACATGAACTCAATAAAAATAGAATGAGGAGTGAATTAATTAAACGGCTAGAATGTGTAGGTTTGCAAGGAAACATTAAAGTTAATAGAACGGTGTACGATTATTGACTACTAGAATATGCTGTATGCGCATAGAGCGAATTATGGAAAAAATCAAAAGCTATTAATAATAAAATAGCTAAAAAATATATATCCACAAAAATGCATAAAAACGCAGTGTATAATAAGAGTATATTACTACCTGTCTCAATTCGTGAAGTGATTTGAAATTTAAGAAAAATGAATTTTATGAACCAGAAACCAATCTCATTTGAGTTGCGGAAAATGTAAAATGGTAAAACAGACTCAGTACTTGCGTGGAAGAAACGAAACCCATGTGGACAACTAAACACTAGACATAATTCGAATATGGTCTTTGAATTTCAAAGCAACGTACATGCCTTATTATTTCACGGTTCCTCGCCGTAAATCAATTTCTAGCTTCAACCATGCATCTGGGTGTATGGATATTGTCTACGGTGAAGTGGTACGACCACGCTACTTCGAACGATGAATTAAATTGTGTAAATATTTTTGATCGTACTCTCAACTCTCAACTATAATTTTTGCGGTTTAACATATTAAACTACATATTATTACTGAGAAAATTAAAAACCATCTGTTTTCATGAACATCAGAGAAGAGCACTAATAAATTTATAATAAAATATTGTGGGCATATCATATTACTTTTATGCATAAAGTAATTTGATATGTAGTCAACTGATTATTATGAAATAATGAAAGTATTCAGAAAATATTCACATGGTTTAATATATAGCATTTAATAGAAAATTGTTAAAATTATTAGATAAACATTTATATCAATTAAAACGTTTGTCTCACATAGGCTATTAAAGGTGGACATTATTAAAATTAAGAAAATAAAGGCAGCAATCACCGAAATAATTTTAAGTGTACTGTAATAAAATGGGAGGGAAATATAATCAGAAATTTTTTTAGGATGCGTTACTAATTAACTGAAATCTCGAATATAAATCACGGAAGAATTTAAACTTTAAGGCTGATTATCAAGCGGTTGTGCAAATTTTATATCGACGTTTTTCTGGAACTTCCACAGAGACAAACTTCAAAATGAAACTGTTTAGGTCTAATTTTAGAAAATGTTACGGCGCCGACTTACGAGCGCCGATGTTGCTCACACGAAATTCATGACTTTCAAGGAAGTCTCATTTAAGTTAAGAGCAGTAGCTGGTTTAGCGAATATATAAGAAACTCTCTGCTACATATCTGAAAACAAGATAGACACAATATTATCGTAAAATGAATATTGTTTATAATATTTATATAAAAAATTAAATGCATATTTTGATCGTGTGTAAAAAACTTGCATTTTTTATTTTTATAAATTCGAAGCAAATTAAAGTTAACTGTTAAATATATGCTTTTATTTTTCATTTTGTAGTAAATTACTGGTTAAATATATGCATTAAGAGATTCGTGGTATATTAACTTAAAAAAAGATACTGACATAAAACTCTTTTAAAATTTAATAAGTTTTAAAATTTGCTCTAAAAATAATCGAACATGTTACATTTTACAGGCGACAAGTTGTATATTATATTACCATTTGAATAGCTAAGCAACAATATAAAATAAAATATAATCTCGTTCGTTGTGCAATTATTTGCAAAGTAATATTTTGACTTATTAAATATTTATCATTTTCACTACATCAATTTATTGTTTTTTTAAAGTATTCTCTGACCATTTTCTATTAAATAACCTGGTATAGTACACTTAAAATTATTTCGGTGATTGCTGCCTTTATTTTCTTAATTTTAATAATGTCCACCTTTAATAGCCTATGTGAGACAAACGTTTTAATTGATATAAATGTTTATCTAATCATTTTAAAAATTTTCTATTAAATGCTATATATTCAACCATGTGAATGTTTTCTGAATACTTTCATTATTTCATAATAATCAGTTGACTACATATCATATTACTTTATGCCCAAAAGTAATATGATATGCTCACAATATTTTATTATAAATTTATTAGTGCTCTTCTCTGATGTTCATGAAAACAGATGGTTTTTATTATTCTCAGTAATAATATGTAGTTTAATATGTTAAACCGCAAAAATTATAGTTGAGAGTTGAGAGTGCGATCAAAAATATTTACACAATTTAATTCATCTTTCGGAGTAGAGTGGTCGTAGCACTTCACCGTAGACAATATCCATATACCCAGATGCATGGTCGAAGTTAGAAATTGATTACGTCGAGGAAACATGAAATAATAAGGCATGTACGTTGCTTTGAAATTAAAAGACCATATTCGAATTATGTCTAATGTTTAGTTGTCCACATGGGTTTCGTTTCTTCCACGCAAGTACTGAGTCTGTTTTACCATTTTACATTTTCCGCAACTCAAATGAGATTGGTTTCTGGTTCATAAAATTTATTTTCCTTAAATTTCAAATCGCTTCACGAATTGAGACAGGTAGTAATATACTCTTATTATACACTGCGTTTTTATGCATTTTTGTGGATATATATTTTTTAGCTATTTTATTATTAATAGTTTTTGATTTTTTCCATAATTCGCTCTATGCGCATACAGCATATTCTAGTAGTCAATAATCGTACACCGTTCTATTAACTTTAATGTTTCCTTGTAAACCTACACTTTCTAGCCGTTTAATTAATTCACTCCTCATTCTATTTTTATTGAGTTCATGTAGTAATTGACATGCACTTTCATTCATATTCTTTTATAATAATAATTTCTTTTAAGGAATCATTAATATCTTGATATAAAAATGTCATTTAGCTGTGCACCAAATAGTAACACGCAAGAATACCATAGAAATATTGAAATACTTTTTTTCAATATTAAAGATGAGATAAAAACAATTGTGTTTTATTAAATTCCACTGTCTTATTTTTAAAAAAAGAACCTATAGGGACCATGAAATTTAACTTTATGCAGTTTTATTCAATGTTGCATAAAATCATAACATAAAAGATTACGAGAAAATTTTCCGGTTTAAACAGATTATTTAAAATTTTATAGATTAAAATATAATTTTTTTTCTTAAGATGGAATTATTTCATCAATTGATTCCAATGAATATACTAAATGAATTTCGACATTTTTAGCATTTGCCCAAATGTCCTATTATTGAATCCAACCAGAAATTACAGTGAACACATTTGATTTATTTTATTACGTTATTACTATAATTACCTGTCTTTTTAGTTACATTCAAGAATACTTCATGTTTAATATCTTTGGCTGATGACCTATGCTTATTAAAAATTAATTTTTCTCAAAACTTTTAAAGTAAATATTTTCGACGAATTTGTTTTGTTACAAAAGTGTGATCATTTATTTTATTATCATTTTTATAATAAAAATGATTTCCGCGGTGATCACTTTCCACTTCAATTATATACGGAAATTAATTAATTTTATGATTTATTTTCATTTCAGAGCTATTTTTTTACAAAATTATTCTATTGAAACCCGTCTCAGTCACAAAGAAATGAACTTATAAATGTAAATCTTATGACTATTTCAGTGCATCAGGGGTAACAATCGAAGGCAATTATGTTTTGAATTATTATTGCCGTTCGGTATCATTGACGCTTGAAATTATTAGTTTCGTTTTGGTCACTATCATTATCGTTTTGACAACAATAAGAATACATTTGTGCATAAATTCGCTTATGATAGAACACGGAAATCGTTAATATAAACCTTTACAATAATGGAACAAACCTACAAATTAAAGTTGGTAGCAATAATACTTCTATACGATTGAACCACCTGAGACAGTAATAAATGAAGTCTCTGAATCCGTTACCAGAACCTACGCGTCAGATGAGTGAGTCGGGAGAAGACGCTGAGATATCTCCCATAACGTAAAACACTCGTGCATTAAACGAGGCGACCAAGTAAATGATCACATCTCACTTCGTCCTTCACAATTCACTCAATTTTACCAACAGAACTGTTGCTCTGCATAATAAAACTAAAACTGAACTACTACATGACCGGGTCATATTTTTTTTTCTTTTATTTTATGATTATAATATTGATTTAAAGAATTGTTGAAATCATAGTTACTTGAATGATGGACATGTGTATATTTTTTGAGCATTGGATAAATTTATTGATACATTTGATGCACATTGATAATTAGCAAAAAATTATTCGAATATTGAATATATTTGGCGTTTATTTTTTAGAAATTCATTATTACTAAATGTTTATTCACAAGTAATTGGAACTATGAGTAAGTGATATAGTATTATTTCTACTATATTTAAATTCTTAACCACGACCTAGGTTTCATTGCATGATAATTGTGCCTTCAGGTGAGTGATTTGTAAAGATTTTTACATGACGTAGTTTCATTTAGTGGTGAATAAAAATGACGTAAAAAAATATTCAAAAGACGAGGGGATTTTAAAACACAAATAAAGTAGTCAGTATTTTTTGGAAACACAAAAACTGTTTGTCGTATTGGTTAAATTTAAGCAAATGAAGTAATCGATGTAAAATGCTCTATTTATCAAACTTGTTTATTTTCTGATAAATTTTTTCTGAGTAATGCTAAATATTCACTGTAATTTTCAAAAGCAAATTTAGGAATTCCATTAAAGAGTAAACATACAATTTCTTCCAAGTAAATCCTAAAAGCTTGGATATAATACTTGAGAAGAAATTAATTAAAATTTGCCAAAGGGCTTTATGACGTTTTCCGTTCAACACTAACCGAATTAAATGATTAATTTAAATACCAACTTAATATTTCAAGTAGATAATTAGATATACATTATTTCTTTTCTGAGATCAAGTATTTAGAGAAAGTTGTAATAAGTTGATTTAGTCGCTACCAGGAAATACATTGGTGGGTTAGTTTCACATTCATTTTCTATGGAAAATCTGTCCATAGCCATATTATTGCTATCCACAAAGCTGTATATCTGCTTACTCTAATAAAAGACCTATTAACAAAAAAAAGATAAAAGAACTGAAAATACTGAAAAATTAACTACCTCATGAGAAAAAAGTGCAACTTTTCTATGAAAATGTCTTCAAGTGGCCAGTGTGTAACTGTAATTATGCAAACTCGACTTATAGTGGTTCTGAAATAACCGATTCATGTTTTCGTGGCAACATTGTAAAATATTAAATTTTTATTTAGTAAGAAAGCATTGCAGAATAGGAAACAATAACAGAAATTAAAAATGGAATGAAATTGGAAATACCACCGTATTAGTTTGCGAGCCCAATTGACAAACAGATAGACGTGACTAACTTCTATTTTAAAAAGACAGTGGACGAGTTAGCAAGTACGTTGTCCCTGTAAAATTATTGGAGACTCTTATGCCATTGTCTCGAACGAAATGAATAATTATTTATTTTTGGACTTAGGAATCCTTGCCTTAATCAATCTAGAGCCCTGGTTCCCAAAGTTTTCTGGGCTACGACTCATCTAATACAAGTTCCCAAACTCGGGACCCACCTCTAGGAAATTGAACCGTTGCCAATATACCTAAATAAAGGATTTTTCATATAACAAACAAAGTTTAAGTACATTTTTTTTATTACTTAATTAAATAACTACATTAAAAAAGTTATTTCAATGGAAAGAATGAAATTGTTTTCTATTTTTCGCCATTACAGTTTTAACATCAACTTCAACTCGAATTACTTTTAATCACAGTGAGTTTGGTATGTCCAATTTATTTCGATATTTAGTTTTAATGTTCACCATATTAGAAAATCCGGCCTGACATAGGTATGAGGCAGTAAATGGAAGGAGGACCTTCATAGCTTCATCAAACAGGCATGGATAGTTACCGGCAACCGACAGCCAGAATTTCGTTAACTGCTTATCCTCAAACCGAAATAGTCCTCAAAGTTTTTTTTTATTAATGGTAAATGGGTGGATATTGCAGACACTACGTATTAAATGTTCAATATATTCAATTTTTCCTTCCAAGTAAATTGTAACTTCATTGCGTAATTCCACTAATCGTGTCAGTACTTTTCCCCTGGACAACCAGCGAACTTCTGTATGCAGAAGAAGAGATGAATGAAGACTACCCGTTTCTTCACACAGGTTTTGAAATAAGCGAGCTTGTAGTGGTCTTGTTTTAATATAATTTACGATTTTAATGGCCGTATTTAGTATTGTTTTGAAGTCATCAGGCAATGCTTTGGAAACCAGTGCTTCTCTATGAAGGCTACAGTGTGTCTACATAGCACAGGGACTTTGCTCAAGAATTCTTGTAACCACACTGCTATTTTTCCCGCACATTGCCCGCGCATCGTCAGTACATATACCGACGCAGTTCTTCCACTGTATACCTTCTTCTTTTATATGGAAATCAATTACATTGAAAATTACCTTGGACGTTCGACGAGTAATTGGCTTGCAAAACAATATATCTTCATGCACGTCTTCTTGCCATATATAACGAACAAAAACCATTAATTGAGATAGGCCTTGCACGACTCATCTAGTTGCAGAGCATAATATTTACTACTAATTATTCTCCGAATTAATTCATCTTCTGTCAATTCAGCCATTTCGTCAATTCTTCGCGCAACAGTATTATTGGATAGTGGTATGCGCTCGATTTCTTTTACTTCTTTTTCTCCAAACATCGCTCCAACAGCATCTTTAATCTATGGTAATACTAAGTCTTCGCCAATGGTATGAGGCTTACCTGTTCTGGCGGTCCTTAAGCTAATGAAATACGACGCATATACAGCATTTTCATTAATATTAATGAAATGAGAAACAATGTTTTTTGTAGACATCATTTCCAACAATTTTATTTTTAAAAATTCTACTGGCTTGTTTATAGAATGGGAATGCTTTGTTTCTTTATGACGTGTCAGCTTACTTGGGAGCATACTTTTGTTCACTAATATTTCGTAGCAAATCACGCATTGAGGACGTGGATCTGTCTTATCATGATTCCATATGAATCCCAGTTTCAGATATTCTGGGTCATATTTTCTCACAAAAACTCATGAAACATTCGTTCGCGCCCCACCCCCTCAGCACGCGCTTACAATCCGTCCGGGCGGCTGTCAGTCGCCAGCTGCCCAGCGGTTGGATCGGTAGGGTGATGTGTCGTTCTACAGGCAGGGCCCACTCAATGTTTGCTCGCGACCCACCACTGGGTCGCGACTCATAATTTGGGAAACCCTGATCTAGAGACAATTAAGTTCAATTGTCAACACCACTTGTTGCCTTCTATTCATTGACGATCTAAAACTCTTCTTGAGTCTACGCCCATTTGGTAGTATTCCAATGAGATATCAACTCATTATTCCATTTACTATCCAAATAGCGATAAGCCAAATTAGAATATAAACCAATCTGTAATTATGTCGCATTTTCAGCATAGTCGTTAGTTAAATGGAACAATACTCAAAAGGGCATAATCCGTGCATAATCAGGGTATAATGAAAGATAATCATCTTATATTTCACGGTTATAACATTGCAAGTAGTTAAAAGCCAGACAGGATGCTGGAATTTGCCGTACAATAATCCCATAATTATATGGCATTGAGTGTACCGTGACTATTTGTCTCTCCAGTTCATAATCTTCATAAACGTATACACAGCGTTCACCTTTCTAGAGCGCAATCAAGTTTTTATTATAGAGTCGTGGGTTAAGTCAAAACCTATTTTCAGACAATTTGTTTCTTTGCACATACTACTGTTTTCTTCACACATATTGTTTTCGACCAATCTCAATTTTGGACTTGGAGTTTGAAAAAATCCAGGCAAATAAATCACAAATAATATAAAAAAAAAAACAAAATAATTAGACATCATATTGCAAAATTGCCATTATGAAGATAATCATATTTATAATTTTTAGCGGTTAGACTATTTTGATTATATGGATTATTTTGAGGTAAAGTAAGAAAAGAAATAAAAACTAAGGAAGACACAACTAAACGAAATAAAGTAACATTTAGCATAGAAATAAAAAAGAGCGTATATGAGAATTGTGATATGAAAAAATTACAACTTTGTAGATGTACAGGCTGTTCAACTATTGATAGTTCTATATAACTTAATCAGTGACGGTAGGGCAAG
Organism: Druceiella hillmani; assembly: GCA_039881145.1. Classification (NCBI taxonomy): domain Eukaryota; kingdom Metazoa; phylum Arthropoda; class Insecta; order Lepidoptera; family Hepialidae; genus Druceiella; species Druceiella hillmani. The sequence goes on along the minus strand of JAYKKI010000004.1, from coordinate 17,972,553 downwards.
TATTTTTCAGTTTCTTTCAACTTTCTATTTTTTTTCTATTTTCATAAATTATTCGATTAATTCCATTAAGATGTGTAAATCATCTCCAATAAAACTTAGCGATCATTCGGTCGCGAAAACTAAAAACCAATCATCTCCTACATAGAGACACGTATATATATATATATATATATATATATATATATATATATATATGTGCACATATATGTATGTTTATATTCACATATCGATTCACGAAGAACGTTGGAGAAAATTTTTCCTTTGGTTCTTCGAACGAACTTTCTGTAACGTGAGCATCAATTATATGTTTCGTTAATATAATTTATCATAGTTAATTGAGGAATCGTTCCATATTCTTTTATAGTAAGAATAAACGAGCAAAAGGTAATTAATTTTAACATGTGTATGTTTATCTTTCTTTTTTTATATATTTTCTACCTCTCGTCAGTTAAATCTAATTAATGTACTCACATCGATCAATGTGCAAGTTCACATTAGTTTTGATAATTACGATTATAACAATCAAATGAGTTACATATGTGAAAAATGCATTATAGAAGTTAAATGTAAATGTAAAAATACGTAAATATTTTCTTTTATAATATATGTAAAAAATTATTTATCATACAAATATTTCAGAATAATTTCATACTCCGTTAAAAACTTTTCTTCAATGCTCATTTCTTGTAACCGATTTGAGTTAAATATTTAATACTTGTATATATTCTTGTAACTCATGTCACATTAATGTAGAATAATTAATAATATTTTGATACAATTTTGATAGGTCTAATTTCCCATTTCCATGAAACTAAATGGAATCTTCTAAATGCTAACAATGTGTTTGATGTTGTAAATTGTGCAGATGAATATGATAGATCCGGTGCATAAGCGTTGTAACACGAAATCGGAGACCATATTCAAACAGACAACCACAGAGTTAATGCTAAAAATTGATTCACGATCAGGAAATAAAAGAGAGTAAGTTACGTGCATCGTTTTAAAATGAGAAATCTACATCAAAATATTATGTTTGATATTCAGTATTCTGTACGGGAGTTGACCCACAGAATACTGATATTGTGATGTAATTTTAATTTTTCGTATCTTCAATTATTTCCTAGTCCATAACACATATTTTTTCTGAAATTCAAAATCAATTTGCACCGAGTACACACATTTTGATTAAAAGTATTAATTCCTTTTCAGTTAATTTTTTTTAGCTTTTGAATTTATTCTATCATTCGCTCTATCAGCTACCGCATATTCTGCTTCCAAACAATTGTTTCCAATTCGATTAATTTGAAAGTCTCTTTAAGCACATATATTTTCTAACCATCTAATCTCTTTACTATTGATTCTTCTTTTATTACCTTTGTGTAGTAATTAGGCTAAGATTCAATCTTATTTATAATAATAGAATTAATTCATTTATTAGGGAATACATTTCAAAACGCAAAAGTTTCTTAGATCTGTTCATGAAAAAAATACCACGTACGTTGTATTGTTTCATATACAGTAGTAAAAATATCGAAATAACATTATTTTAAATGTTTGAAATAAGGCGAAAATAATTTTATTTCAATAAATTCCACTGATTACTTATGGAAAATTTAAAACCAATAAGGAAAGTTTTAACTAATGCGAAACAAAAAAAATATATATTACAGGAGTAAACATAAAGTGCTTTAAAAAATTGATTACGAATTTTTATTTTAAAAATAAACATTTCTTAAGGTAACCAAAATTTTTTTTATTTATATAATATAAATAAGAATATACTGTCACCTGCACATGAAAAACACCGTCATGTTCTAATTTAAATAAACCTGAAGGGCTATTGAACTTAAAAATGTAAACAGATTAAACAAATGTGATATCTCTTAACAAAATACATAGATATTATTGTAACAAGTATAAGCTGATGATCAAATTTGAGCGAAAATTTTTTTTCGTCATACTTTTGACATGAATTTTCTCGGCGAGTGCTTTATCGCATAAAAGTATTATTAATATAATTATCATTTCTTCATTAAAAAACACTCCCGGATAATTGTTTCTTACTCCAGAAAAAACAATTCAGTATAAAATTGTTGTTTATTTGGGAGTTCTTTTATTTCAAGAGTCTTCGAAAATGTAAGTCTAAATGATCTAAGTCAGATAGAAATGAACACATAAATCTAACTTTAAAGACCGGTGCGGTAAAACAGGACATTTTTTGAAGTCAATTTTATTTGAATAAAATTATGGAAAGTAATGGGTAGGCCAGCTATTATCCTTATAGTTTCGTGTACCATGAATTTTCCGTTATCGTTTTTGGTGATTTCATATATAGGATAGAGAAATCGATAATATAAATAGTTGCAAACATTCCATGAACTTGAGAATATTCTACCTTAAATTAATAGTTATCGCCTGGAGACAGTGAATAATGGAAATTTCCGAATCTGTTATAAGGAATTGCTGATCAAATGAATGAGTCAGCAAAACACGCTGACATCGTTAAACATTTTCCACTTCACTCGACTGTAATCCACGTACATCCCTCATAAAGCAAAACACACTCTACTAGTAATTACACGAGGTGATCAAGAACACGGTCAGATCTTATTTCTTTCTTCGTGACGAAATCTGGTGATATTCTTAATGAAACTGAAATGTCCTCACTACTATGTGATGAAGTCATATCTGACTGCAATTTATTATATTATTCTTTGCTTTTTGATACAGCTGATATCAAAGTTATTTTTTTGCGATTCTTGTGCGACATACAGGTATATATTTAATGAGCATTTGAGAAATGTATTAAAATATCCTGTATATATCGTTTTGGTTTAAGCAACGAAGAGTTAAAGTACAAACGTATATGCTTATACTAAATCTAAAAGTTGTTTTTTATGTAAGTTCGATCCAAGTTGATAAAGTAATTCAATTAAAACTCTCTGCTCAATAAACCTCATTTCATTTCCTGGTAAATTTGCTCTGAACAATATTTAAAATTTGAGGTGATATTCAAAGGCAAATTTAGGAATTTTCATTAAAGCTAAATTTTGTTCTAAGTTAATCCTAACATAATTCAAAGCTTGGATGTAATACTTTACCAGATTTCAATTAAAATTTGCTAAAGAGCTAAACAACTTTGTTATGGTTTCGTTTAAAATTTAATGAATGTGATGGTCTCTTTAATTTCTTTAGAAAATACGCAGAGATATTTCATATTTATTATGTTCATAGAGAATTTTAATAAAAAAAAACAACAAATTCTTATACATGAAAATTGTAAAACTGAAACCTTTGGCATGTTGTTATTTTGAAGGAAGTATTTCCCAAGTTTAGGGTAAAGTGAATGAAAATTATACGTAGACATCTTAATTATACGTAGACATCTTATACGTAGACATCTTATATCTATTTTATACCCATACATATTTAATATCTTACTGGAATAATTTGGTGTTTCGGGAATGTATTTGTCAAAATAGCTTTAAGCTTTAAAATATTTCAATTCTTATAAATGAAAAAGAAATGAAACATATATCTAAAATTAAACTTTTTTTATTTAATCAATATAGATGTTTATCACGTCGATATTTAAACTGCTTTTATTTATTTTTTTCATTTTTTAATAATTTTCCTTAAAATAAATTAAACTTTGAAAAACTGTAAAAAGACACGTTTTCATCAATACTGCAATAGAAAATAATTATTTCTAAAGAAAAAGGGTTAAAAAGTAACATCAATTATACGGGGTATCTATATGAGTAATGAACTTTAGATTAAAAATATTATCTTCAGTTCAAATACTTAGCACTATCCTGTAAGTTAGTGATAAAGTTCCACGTAATTCTGCAACGATTTATCCATAACACATCCCAAACCTACTCTATGGCTCTAATCTGAGTTCGGTGGCGATTAACTTAACGTTAATTCATTTCAGACATAATGATTGACACATAGTATTATAGGAACGTAAAATACTGTCACAGTGATTCGGCTGAATATTATTACACTGTACATTCAGCTGGTGAAAAATTCGATTTTACTTCAAACCGTCATATGGTTATTGCAATAAGCTGATATCAACATAATAAGATTTTCACAATATTGCTTTCCACGACGAGGATATAATTACTAAGAACCTCCGTTTTTGCCATGCAGACTATATTTAGACAATTCTGTGAAACGAACACAGGACCATTTTTCTCAAACTTGTCTCCTTTTCATTGTTATATGCATATATTGGTGGTCTACCGATGAATCCCAGAGAGCATAAACATACTCTTGAGTCAAGTAGTTCATTGACTAACGTGGCATTGACCAAAGACTGAATCTTAAAATCGTTATGACAATTGAAAATTTTTTTGTTAAAATTTAAAACATCATGATAAAGTTTTGATAACTTTATATGTGAGAAACAATATTGTAAATTTTATTTAATTACAGGTTTTTTAAAGTTTAAACAGAATAATGATGATTGTTTAGTTTTAAACTTCATTACAGATTTGTCCAAGCAAGACAACTAGTCTATTTTAAGCCATCGATTATTCTGTATTATAATTAAAGATACTTTCAAAGATATTTCAGTGAGCCTTTATAATGGAGTTATATGAATATTTTAATTCTACGGAGAATAAGCTCTAACTATAATTGGGATTTAATTTTGAATGGTTTACAATTTTTATAAAATCTAAAGCACTATCCCATTACGGTATTCAACTTATTGCAAATAGAGAATTCCGGAAAAACGTTTTATATATTATTTTTCTCTGTATGTTACAGTAATATAAAAGTATAAATATTAGATTTTAATTCTGAAACCAGATACTAGTCGTATTGGTCGCGCCCTGTGCAAACGCTAATGTGCTCCGTTGTTTTTATTGTTCACATGATACAAATAAAAGATAGGTACAATTTTTATTATTTTAGCTACTCAACTTTGCAACAAAATAATTTAGAAAGCAGCACGGCTGCTATCAATTCTATGCGCGGAATTGACTGTGGCTTTAAGGGAGCCACTTTTGTTATGCCGACCAATAATTGATCTTTGATCTGGCCAGTCTTGTTTACACTGCGAGCGTAAATACAAGCACAGCCACCGCGTGACGGCACGCCACAAAATCCAATAAATTGTATGTTTATGAATTTATATGTACAAGAAACAGTTTTAATTGTTTTTTTTGAGTGTTTTAATTGCCGATCGATATTCATGTTTGATAATTCGCTAAGGTCATTTAAACATTTTAACCATTTATTTTTATTTTCTATATGTATCTCTTCATCCATCTTATGCAAAGTTTTGCATATTTTAAGTTAGCTATTTAAATTTTATATAATTTGATGTAATGGAAGACCTAGTGTAATTATGCTGATGAGATTGCCTTCTAATATCTAAAATTTGAAGTGTAAAATTTCGTCTAAATCAACATCAAGAAATGAATTTGAATAAAAAATAACTTATGATATTTACAAATATTATAAAAGCTGACTAGGTTCACAGCAGAATATATGTGAATTATTATGTAAGTATTAGAGATAGCAACAACTGTCTATGACCTTAAAATGAAGAATTGTTGCCAAGTGTAGAAACGTAATATCAATATTCAAATATGAAAAAGACAGAAGACAGATGAAAGTCTATTCAATGGGGTTTATGATAATATTTGAAGGTAATTTCTGTTGAGAAAATGTTTAAAACAAAATAATCTTAGAGAAGGTCATGCTTTCAAGAGGTAAGATATATTCTACATAGACCTGACAGTGTTTATGTAAAAGAAGAACAAAAATAGAATTCTATTGGGAGACTTCAATGTCAAGGTGGGCAACAAATCAAACAATGACGAATTTGTCTCAGGAGATTACAGTAGTAGTGACAGAAATGAGAATGGACAAAGGCTAACAGATTTTTCTTTTAACATATATTTAGGACAGCTAATATCAATTAGGGAGCAATGCTCAAAAGAAATAGAGGGAAGAATGAGCAACACTTGGAAATAAAATTGGTCACTGAAAGAGAGATTCAAAAACGAAAGAATACCAACGTTAGTGAAAAACATACTGTATAACACACGCATTCTCCCATGTCTTACGTATGAATATCAATCTTGCCCTACTACGAGCGAAAACAACCAAAAACTTGCAGTTTGCCAACGCAGTATGGAGCGAAGTATGCTCAACATAAGGCTATAGGACAGATGGATGACTAAAAAAATAGGGAAAAGAAGTTTTCCAAAAAATTAACGAACAGAGAAAATTGGACGAAAGAGGTAATGGAATGGTATCCTAGAAAGGGGAAAAACAAAAAGGACATCAAATCAAAAGATATGAGGATAATTTACTTAAGGGATGGAGAAGATTAGCTCGGAAAAGAAATGAGTGAACGATAACGGGGGAGGCCTTCTTGAAGTGACAACCTGACCAATAAACTAGCTGCTGACGAACATTTTGTCTAATAATATCTTTTATGGCTTTATTATCATTATATAGTGATTTTATATATGTATATATATATATATATATATATGTGTGTGTGTGTGTGTGTGTGTGTGTGTGTGTGTGTGTGCGTGTGTGGGAGGGGAGGGAGGTGTATATAAATATGTATTACATTATACAAATTACTTTAAAATTTCTGAAAATTTATGTAAAAGAATGGATTCAATTTGATATCTTTAGTAGTATTTTTCCGCTTCCGTCACTATAAACTATTAACTTTACTATAAATGTATTTTACAATAAATATATAAACGTATTTGACAGTCGTTGAAAGCAATAAATTATGGTGAAAGTAGAAAAAAGTTAATTTCGTTTACTCACCAAGCATTATTTTTTTCGGAAAAAATATCACTCGAACCAAAGATAAGCGTGATGAATACTATAGCTACTCTGCACTATTAATTTCCATGGTAACATAATTGTTTACTAAATTTTCTTACGATCGCACAAGCACAAGTGAGATCTAACATTGGGACTCCCAATAAAGGTCACTACACCAGAAATAATTTTAAAAAAATTCTCGGTATGATCTTGATGAATCGGACTTTGAAATGGCGGAAAATTGTAGAAGAGATGAGCATATTATTGGCTCAGTGGTTTGAATTTTGATTGGTTACTTGGGTATGAGAAGCAATCTGCAAAATGGGCGCCGCTTTTTCTCACAATTGACCACAGTCGCAATGACAATAGCCCGTGTCAGCTCGAAAGTGTACTTGACGTTGATCATCCGCAATAGGGATGAGATTTTGCGACGTTTCATAAGCGTGGATGAAACTTGAATCCAATGTTATACACCGGAGAAGAAGCAGCAGCTGAAGCAGTGGATTACTCCACGTGAATAGGCGCCAAAGGAGGCTAAAGTGAGTCTCTTTTTCGAAAAGGTTTTCGGGATAGTATTTTTAGGATGCATGAAGCCAAAATTACATCGATTACTTACATAACGAAATGTAAAAAAAATGTATATAATATGTGACATTATTAAACCGGCTCAATGGTGATTAAAAAAAAAGAACAGCCATATTAAATTAATAAAATAATGCTCTTTAATCAGGATAATGAATGAGTACACACTTGCGTTGTGTGAAATTTCGTGCGCACGACTAGGAATTGCTCCCTCGTTCACTTTATTCTTTCAATTTAGTCCCTTGTAATTGTTTCCCGTTTCGAACCTTGAAGAAATGAAGAACGATTTGGTTTCAATAGGTTGTTTTAAAGACTTCGAAAAAACGTATTATTTTGAAGTGTTAAAAAAATTGGAAAACATTGGACGATCTTTCACAGGCTCGTCGTATTTCATAGAAATATCACAGAATTACTTATTTACCCTTGTATACACACACCCATGCACAAACATAAATGTGCGTGTGCGTGTACTATATGTACGTGTATAATATATGTTGTATTGCTTTGAATTTCAAATAAAACTATCAATTTTCCAAAGTTCAGGATTTTACGTAGAGCGGTTTCTGTGTACAATCGGCAATGTACAAATAGACTATATACAGATGTTATCTAATTGCCTTTCAAGGTACTGGTTTTGTACTAAAGAATTTTATACCTTGAATTAATTTTATCATTCAGATATGAGATACGCACCAGGTAATATTGAAGCAAATCCATGACAAATAACTTAATAAAGCCAATGTTAACCTGTATAATGAAATAGTCAACAGGATTCATGTTCGTTTAAGAGAAAGTAAAAAGCTCGTGAGTAAAACACTACTTCGCTATTCTAAGAATATCCTTTTTCCATTTAATGAAGGTAGAAAAAATATTGGCTTTGGAAAGAAGAAACTACTATAGGAATTTGAGAATAGAGGATTTGATGATTTTTAAAATTTTTTTTTTCATTGTGTTTTAATTTATATTTTTTATGTAAATAAAAAAAATTAACAATAGAAAGAATACAAATATTTGATTGACAAATAATAAAAACGTTTTAGCGATTTCTGCAATTAGAAGTGAACGAATGTTCATATCAAATATTTGAGGAAATTGCTTATATATTATGTTACTTGGAGCCGATCAATCGATCTATCGACTACTAAATCCAAGACTTTTTACTTGAGGAATATTGAGTAACTTGACCATTTATTAACAGGGAGAAAATCCGGGACACAAATTTTGTGGAGTTTTCTAACAATAAAAATAGGTTGGGACTGAATAGGATTGACTACGAATTGGAGTAGGATTGACTACGAAAAATTTACACACATTTCGAATCAATTGGCCCATTAGACATAGATCCATGTTTAAGTAATTACTATTTGATTATGGTTTGTGAATATTCTAATAATAAAATAATTATGTTTCGTCACCTTAGATCAAATAAAACTTAAAATAGGTTAATATAAAGGTGAATGGAATGTCACCGTTGATTAAATACAACCTATAATAGGTTAATTGATAATATCAAAATGGCATTAAAAGTAGCTTTTCTTTTGCAAAGTAATGTTTTGAAATTTGTTTTAAAACATTATTCTAACATAATATTTTTTCTTCTAAAAATATGATCAAAGGTGATCTTTAAAAGTAACAAATACAATGCTAGAAATGTTAATGAATCATATCTTATAATAAACTGCCAACATCATCTCTTTTAATAAAATAAACTAGTAACTACCATAATGCCTAGGAAATATCATCAAGAAAAACCTTAAACGGTTTATATTATAAAGAATCGAGTTGGTTATAGTTTATTGCTTTACTGTTCCTCGAAAACAAAGTTAGATAAAGTAACAATACAAGGTGTGTAAACTTATCCGTATCAAGTTTTCCTCCATTAAAGATAACCTATCACTCTTTAACAACAGATCCAAGGTTGCATGCGTCGTAAATCGTGCGCCCACTGTCTCGAACACTGCGTCCTACGTCACCCCTAGCGCCGATTTATTTATGACCTCTCCTGTCCCTTGTTTTCGGGTCCTTATTCTATTTATATTTCACTCTATTTATTTATTTTTTAAGTATTTGAATTTTATTTAACTTTAATTTACGTGTTTTCACTATCCCTGTTACAGCTGCCTTAATGATTTATATGTGTATTAAATAAACTTTCAGTCCCACAGCCAATGCCTTATCTGCGGTGTGGTATGGTTTTTTTATCCTTTATTAAATTATTTGTATGTTATTCTTATTAAACTTACTCATTTTAGTGACTTTGTTGGTTTGTCTTTAATCGATTTGCAATTTTAGAATTAAAATACTTCTTTCTTTTAAGGCCTAGTACTCTTCTTTATCTAATGTTGGTATTCACCTTATTGTTTCGCATCCAGGTTTTATAAAATTTTCCATATTTTAATTTTTCTCTCTATTAATGTTTATATAATTGCATTTTCACCAAAATATTTGAGCACTAAAAAATATTTAAAGACGTATAGTGTTCTTATTAAATTATTTACAAATAGTAATATTCCGCAATGTCAATGTATTCTTACTATATTTTTTGCAGGAGTAAAAGTAATTTAAGTAATTTGAGTAAAAGTAATTAATTTAAGTAGAGTATTTTTTTGCAGGAGTGGTGAACGATTAAAAGTCATCCCTACAATTTTTGTAGTAACTTCGAACTTTAAACAATTTTGTTTTTTTTATAATTTTATGCTCAATAGTCTCTGAAATAGGTAGAAGAAAGGATGAAGATATTTGTTCTATATTTTTCAATTTATCTAAAATTGTGAAAAAAATGTTTTTATTATCCTCATTAGAAGACATTTCAAATAATATTTACATTGCTTTTACCATTTGAAAAAAATCCGGTATATAATTGACATAAATGTAAAAGAGTGTTAGTAAAAAGACATCTAGAATTTAGACATATAGAGATTTTGTCAACATTCTTCAGTTACCATATATTAAAAGCTGCTGCGTTTTTCCATACCACTTATAGCTTCATTGTCGTCGAGTCAACCTCGAGAAAAATGGAAATGACGTTAAAATTAGCGTGCGTTACTCTTTATTTATGAATTTCAATATGATTATTCTATAGCGGTAACTAAACGCGTATAACTCTATGAAGCTACTCTAAGACAAAAAACATGACAAAATCTCCTTTTTGTACGGTAATACTCACCCACGCGCTAAAAGAGGTATTCTACTAAAATTATTTAAGTTGGGATGGGGAATTCTACGGCCCAATATTCACCGGTCCTGGTGATCACCAGATTCACCAGACATTTTTCTAGTTTAGTCACTAAGCAATACTTTACGTGGAACAAAAAACGCTTGATGACGTAGACCGTTTCAAAAAATTTGCGGATGAAATTATCAGTTAGGAGCCTATTTCAATGCTACCCATTCATTAATGGATACACATGGCTGGTCGAAAAATATGGTTCAATATTAATTCAATAAAATGATGTATAGCTATATTTTTTGTTTCAAAAAGCTCGTTATTTATTAGCCACCCTATATTAATACCTAATGGTTTACTGTACATTAATAACATAAAAATTTTAATGTCATGAAAGTGGGTTACTCCAGAAAACCTACTTTATGCATGCTCTACTCTTCTCCTTATTCAACTTTCATCATTTAAGTATTAAATGATATTTTAATAGAAAATCTATGGGATACTATACGGTTGATATAACTATATATATATAACCATTAACAGATGTAATGTGTCATCAATTGATACCAGTAGTGAATCCAGTAGCCAACTAGGAATTTTTAACTTAACAGAAATATAAATATCATTTAAAAAGTTAGTGTAAACAAAATATCGGTGTGCAAGCAAATCGTAAGCTTAGTTCTTAATTAACTAAGCATATTCCACTAAAATATTAAAATAGTAATATCATTCATCATCGAAATAAAAGATATAGGTTGAATACATTTCCATTTTAATCGCTTACGAAACTTAAAAAGTTTCGTAAGTCATGAAACAAAGTAGTATGATTTAAAAAAATAGGGGTAATTAAATTTGCACCCGATTCACCATAACAGATTACAGTGGCGATATTTAGTGATGGTACATAGAGTATACTATATGTAGTACAGAAATAGGTACACGATATTTTTATTGTGGAATATAATTTATCCTTATTTTTATAATCCTGAACATTATAAATACACTTATATTCATACTTTTCCGTAAAGCCCCCGCTTTAATCTTTTTATATTAAGTGGGTGATATCATTTCATGTTACAAATATTTTAAGGTTCAATATTTTTCCACTAAGATAATTGTAATAACCGATCGCGGTTCAAAGCTACGACTTTAAATATCATTAAAAATTGGCTTCTATTAATTTCAAGTGACTTTGCCACATACGATACAAAGTACAAAAATATACGATATTTTTTAATCAATCTTCTAAAAAGCTGTTCAATAAGTATGTTAGAAGGTCACGTATTTAAATATTTAGCCTAAAAGAAGATGGATGAGAATATTATACAATCACAATATTGCCATTACGGTTACCCTATTGAAACAGTGTATGTATTCATAATATTTCACGGATGTTAATGATTGACGGTCTCCAATTAAGACCATTTCTTCGTAGACATGTTTTTTCCGCACGGATCTTAGTGATAGGTGGATTGGATTCCGTAATGAAAATTATTTATTAAAACCTAAATAATACAGTCAACCTAATATTCCCGCGTATGTATATTAAAATGTTTTTTCCATTGTTTCGATTTTCTATTCCATATTGTGACGAAAAATATTGAAATACATAGGTATTTGATTTTTACTTAACTAACATTTCAGAGAAGTAGCAAAACCTACTAACAAAAAACGCTAAAAACAGACGAAGATATAAAATTTAGATTATTTAATTTACTTTCACATTTCGGAGACAGACTATTTTGGTTACCATTTTTAAATGTAATGAAATAATAAAAAGACATGTTTTTTCTGTTACTATTTTTCTCATGACTAACTGTTTATTTGAATATGTACAAAGTTCCATATATACATCTCGTATTTAACAGTTTAAGTAAGGAATTAAAAAGCACATACACACACATATATATATACATACATATAAATATATATATATATATATATATATATATATATATTTATATGTGTAATATGTACAGACTGTTATATGATTACTTAGTAAACAATTAATCCACGAATCTGCAGTGGACTTCTTCTTATTTATTTTAGACGGCCTGTGAAAGTGAATATTCCATAAATAATTTCAATACGGTGGACAAAAAAAAATGCAAAACAGGTGAAATTATAAGATACATTTTATTTCTACCTTTTTATGTATTTTATGTAAATGGTATGATTTTAAAGTTTTCCTGTCATAGTCGTTTTATTGGTAATAAAACTGATCATCTCTCTATCTTGTTATTATTATTAGTGACGATTTAATCCTATTCAATCGACCGTTTAATACATGTGACTTATTCATTCTAGACAATTATTTTAGTAAGTAAATTCTTAAGAAATATTGGAAATATTTCGACTATTACCCCAAGATGAATCCTGTATATTTTGTAAAAATTCGAACCAAGATAACGTATTACAATTTATTCAAATTTGGTACACAAAACCTCTAAAAGAAGAACAATTTATTTATCTATACTAGCTTTTACCCTGGGCTTCACTGACGTCATTATAGTTAAAAATCTTTTAGATAGAATTAAAAACATGCAGCGCCACGTAGAATGATTAAATGCTGTATCTTTATTTTTGTGACTATATATAACACAAATGAAAAGGAAAACAAACATATTTTTTCTATATTAGATGTCATTCTATAATTAATGCATATTGCGTATCAAAAACTTACGTCTATCCGAAATTTCGTTGTGCTTCACTATTCCCATTGTGTACTTTTTGGTTTCTTTCAATGAGATATCTTGCAATAGAAAATAGCCTGTACCATTTATACCTGTACCAAATATCACGGCAATCTCCTATTTTGTTCTGACGTGAAAGAAGAACAAACACATTTTGACATTTGTAATATTAATTAAGGTTATATACAATGATATTTGTCAAATTAAAAAGAAGCCTAAATCGTTTACAGGTCCGTCAATCATCTTTGTGCAAAATATCATTTTCATGATTTGTTAATTCGTTGCCAAATAAAAGAAGCACATACATAAACACGTTTGAATTTTTAATTGTTAAATTTTTTTGTGTCGAAGATTAACCTATGTCATTTTATGACCCGCCAACTATTATTGTGCAGAAACTAACTATGATCTATTCTCCATCGCTACGTGAAGGAAGGACAAATGGTCACATTTTTGGATTTTTGATATTTGTTGAAATTTTAATATCAGTTGGAATGATATGTATCAGATTAGAAAGAAACCTATATTATTTCTTGGCCCATCATCTATTTTTCTGCAGAAAATCATATCAATCTCTTTCCCTGTTGGGACACGAAAGAAAGACAAACAAACGCACATTGCCACTGATAAAATTATAATTATAATGTTATTAGATTGCCCGATAAGAAATTTAGCCTGATGTTAGAGGCTGTTATTAATAGATTAAGCTCCATTTGAAACAATATTTAGCAAAAATACAAAATTTATGGCCATGAAAAAAATGTTTTTCTTGACAATCTTTTTAAAGTACCCATTCTGTCTTAAACACAACTGAAATATTTTTCCTGTCTGAAGAAAAATCCAACAACATTCGATAATTTTGCTTTAAACAAAATTACTTCTATTATTTAAAAGGCTTTATTAATAACATAAAAAAGACTATCTGTTCACAGCTTATTAATAACCTTCTTTATCTTTTATTTTCAAGAAAGGAAATGGGGTTTTAATAAAAAAAAAATAAAACCTATTATTTCTCTCGAATGCATAAAAGTACTAACGTTTTACGTTGCTACTCTCATACTGGCATGTAAACCGACAGTGTCCGCTGAGGTACATTGCTGGATGGACCTGTGTTACTTGTTTATCCACCAGCTCAAACATTAAAATTTAAAAAAAGCTTTAAATAATGTATTTGTAATCATAGGCGTTTGTTTATATTTTAATATTGTAATTAAATTAAGACTTAAATGAAACTACGTGACGTAGTATTATTTCTACTTTCTTAATTTCTTTACCACAACCTTTATGTGAAGTTTATTGTTCTAAACCATATAAATCTAATGCAGTTAAGAGAGAGATAGGCGCTAGATCGATTCTAAAAATTGATAGCAAAACAGGAGGCAGTAATTCACGTGAATATTAAAATGCGAAGACCTTGTTAATATCATGACTCAAATTGATATTTAAAGTTCAGTTTTCTGCAAAGATTGCAATGCGCTGCAAGGTTCTACTCTTTTGATGTTTTCATTTTATTTTCTCCGCGAGTGCAGTAAAGTTAATTCCTAGTTCAAAATAATATGTAAATTAAATTCTAAATCACCTTGCCCTTAATTATAACAAACAATATTATACTTTTATATATAATTTTATTATATTTAATATTTTAGTCAAAATAATATTTTGAGAAATAAATATTTATTTACGTGGTTAATTACATATTTTATTTCGCTGTGCCGTAAATAATTTAATATTTGTGTACCACAGAATTATTGATGTATTTCTCCGTAACATCAACTCTCTTTATATCGTCTTCTTTTTCCGTAATATCAAGTCTTCTTTTAATACACATGAAGAAACCAATAGTGGCAATAGAATCCTTTTATAGAAAATTTTAAATAATTTTACACACGAAAGTTACAAAATACCATATTTTATTATGTAATGTTGAATAACAGGTATAACTGTGTATTAATATTCGTATACATTATTGTTGCTAGTAACTTAAATTTTATTAATAAAAAAATTTTCTTGTATCATCATAGCATTTAAGGCCTTACGGTAAGCTTGATGTTTTATAAATCGATAATGATAAAGTTCAGCCTTTTTTAGTCCGTTACTTCTTACATTTTGCTTGCAATAATTATAATTTACTTGAAGTAATGTCTGTTCCATTGTCATGGCTATTGTAATTGAATACATTTCTGACTCTAATTACTTCAAACTGCAATCGATTGCAGATTATATTAATAATTTATATATTTCATATAACTCGGAATATAAGTTAAAAAAATTATTGACTCTGGAGTATTTTTTTACATAGTAATAATGGCTATATTAATGATATTTTTGTAGATTGTCGAAGAACACATTAGAAAAAAAAATTCATGAATCAGTCGTAAACCGAAGTTTTTAGAGTGGTATCTATAAACCTTCGTTAAAAGATATCAGATTTGCATTCTATTTACAGTTTTAAATTAAACAGCATTTTGGCTTTCGCAAAAATTTTAGATTAATACAAATAATACTAACATTATTTTCATATAAACTTTAGAAATAGTTGATACACAATTCATTTTACCTTCGAACAAAAAATAGGTTTTTTTAAACACAACGAAAATTATTTCGACCAGCTTTTAAAAAGTTATATTCGAAATGAAGATTCTAGGTAATCTCTTTAAACCAAGAAATAGTTCATCAACCAATGGTTCAAATTCATCATTACATAATGGAATATTGTATTTTGTAACTTTTGTGTGTAAAATTAATTAGAATTTTCTATGAAGAGATTCTATCACCATTATTGGTTTGCGTATTGAAAGAAGGCAGTGGAATTGAATGAAAGAAAATTGTTTTTGATTGATTGATATTACGGAAAAGAATACTTTAATATTTCTGTGACACACATATGTTACATAATATAACGCACAGCGAAATTAAATTTGTAAATAAGGACGATAATTTTTTCTCACAATATTATCTGAAATTTCATTTAAATACTATTTTGAATTAGGAATTAACTTTACAGCACATGCGGAGAAAATAAAATCAAAATATAAAAAGAGTGGTTGCAGAGTACTGAACTATTTGCAGAAAACTGAACTTATTAATACATAGTTTTAACAAGGTCTTTGCATTTTAATATGCATGTGAATTACTACCTCGTACTTTGTTATCAATGTTTAGAACCGACCTAGTGCGTGTCTGTATGAACATCGTCTAACTCTATGTACAACGATTACGCTATGCCGAACATGTAGTCGACTTGTATAGGTAATCTCGAGTACACTCTTAACTGCATTAAATTTATATGGCCTAGAACAATTACCTTCATATTACCTGGTTGGAAATTAAAGCTTATCTGGTTTCGCGAATATGATAATTTAGGATTATTGTACTGAATATTGAGAATATTTATATTTAAAAAAATGTTTTGATTTTTCAATCAGTTGTCAAACTTGAAAGTACATGAAAAAAAAATTTTAAAAAAAGAAATATATATATATATATATGTATATAATTATATATATATATATATATATACATATATATATATTTTTTTTTTAAGTGTACTACAACTTTAGCTGTTATTATTTCATGTTCAGGAAGCAACGGAGGAATCAGATTAGATTAAAAAGATTGGGAACAAAACTAGATAAAAATCCAACATTGAAAATTAAAATTAAATATCAAAATGGCAATGCGCCAAGTGTTATTGATAATGTAAAAATATTTTGGTTTCTATTTAATCAGTTACTCTGTCAGTTTAACCTAATTAAGTGGCAAAATTATATTCGGTGATATATTTAATGATTTAATTACAATACTCCAAAATGTATTTATTGGTATAATAAAATAATGTGATAATATTTTTAATTTAATTGTGGATTATATTTGTTCTATAAATATTTAATTTTAAATTTTTTTATTAAAATAACCTTGATTAACTTAACAAAAATTAACATCAGAAATACCGAATATCTAAATGGGCAGCGAAGTTATGAATTAAAAGATAGTCTATAAATAAAATATTTACCACTGATCGTGTGCCAATTAAAGTTCCACGTCCATTGCAATTTTAAACAAAACATCCGTAACAGTTAATATATGGGCTGAGTAGTGAATATCTGCTGTTATGTTAAGACGTATCAGTATTTTCCTAAATAGGGTGTTACGGGGACATGCTTCGTTGTCTATCGAAATAATTATATTTTCAGTGTTACGTTGCATCTTGAGGACCAACAGCACGAAAGTAATATATCATTTTACCGACAACTCCAGAAGATGGAATTATTATTAATTTAAGCAAAAATTTCGTCTGGTTTAACGCAAAACCATTACTGAACTGAAGTTATAAGCTGGTATCAATCTAGTAAATTACTGCTACCTACCTACCTACCTACAGTTCGTCTAATCTGTAAAACGAACAGAAGTCAACTAATTGCCATCAATGATAATGCAATTCGTGTTGGTCGAAAAATTCTATACCGTTGAAAGAAAAACATTTAAGCAAAGTATGTTACAATAGTCTTCGAACAAGAACAGCAGAATTTGGCTAGTAAGGTAATGAATAAGGTAATGAGTTATTCTTGGGCGTTCGTTACAATTTTGAAATGATTCCAAATTTTCTTACTATGTTAAGATCGTCATAATAATTGGTAAGTTTTTATTTAAACCTGTAACTTCATTAAGTTGTATTTATAAACATGGAATAAACTTATTTAGAGCAATTAAACATTTACGTACCAGGTTAACTACCATTTACACATCTTTATATTCTTGTACTCAATGATATTTTAATTTGTGTTTGAAGGGCAGTCCATGCCGTTGAGTATGCTACGTAATTTCGCTAGTTTTTGGAAATCTTTATAACTTTTCCTGATTCATAATACCTCACCAGTGAAACCTTAACGAAAGCCTCATAATTTTTCCGATTTTGTCTCGCCATTATAACATCGGTAATACGTAGCATACGTAATTAATTTTTTGCCGGGATTGACAGTGAATGAAAGTGGACTCGGGTATGGAGCTAGAAAATATGGGATGCTTGGCCGAAACGCAGAATTTTTTCTTTTGATTCTCGCGCCGCTGTTTCCTGGAGCGCCATTATTAAAAAGGTGTTGTACAATAACTAATTGTTCAATTTATTTTATTGGTAGAGGACAGATCAAAAAAAGTTTTAAAAAATTTATGTTTTTTTCATTATATGATTTAATTACCGTTTCTAAATCACTCTTTAAAATTTGGTCATTTATCGAAATGTGATTTTGATAGCTTTAGGTTTTAGATTTAAAAAAATTCGGCGATTTTTTTGGTTGTTTTAATCAATAACTGCTAAACAATGGAAGAGCCGTTTTCATTTTTTTCTTACGTTTTCAATATTGATTACAAAGTTCGGTGCTAACACTGCGCATAAAAAATAATATGACATCATCTGAATATAAATTTTGAATTAATATAAAGCCAAATTACGGCGAAAATAAAGAACGATACATCGATAAAGCTTAGATATTTTAACTTATTGACCTTGAATATATCAAATTTACGGCTTATTTTTAAAACACGATGCTATATTTAATAACAGTGTGTGTAAACTACGAATTTTGTAATGATTTCAAAATGAGCATTATGACTGAAAAACCAACCAAATTTATATTGTGTTAACGGTTTAAAAGAGCATAGTTTTCGACAATTTTTCTAGGGCTATTTGTTAATATAATATAAAGATTAGCTTTTTAGTTGGCAACAAACAATTCTGTCCATTGAAGTTGTCAGTCATAGAATGGGAGGATAAAAGGAATTAAAAGAGAATCGTTCTTACTTTAATCGTTATTAAAGAATTTTATAAGCCAATATGTTTCACTTCGCACAAGGTTTTAAAGCAGGACATTTTTTAAAACTTCCTTTAATTTGTAACTACCTACGAAAACTAGATGAAAGGTTTAGTGAATTTATAAAAGAGAACAAACTCTTAGATTAAAATATTTATTTTCTAAATGATCGATTCTTCACACTCTAAGTTATTCCATTATTTCTTTTAACTTCAACCCTATTGGTTAATTAATGGAAAAAGTCAAATAACTCAAATTTCTCATCTTTCATCTGTTCTAGTGTTTTTATTTGAAATTGTGATCAAATGTTTTGCTACATTTTTTAATTATTTTTTTTCACAATTTTTAGTTTTTATTGAAATTTTCATACGATGTAAATGGCATGAAATTTTTTTCGCGCTTTAAATCAAATAGAGTATCACTGGATAGACGTTTAAAATTAAATTTTAAGTTTTATTTACCACAGTTTTATTTTTAAACATTATTTGTGCTATAATTAATTTTCAAAATACAGTTACTTTTTAGAACGTTTATTTTAGCTTGTCATTACTGATATATTAAAAAAAAAGTTTTCTTTGTAAACATTAATCCATCAAAAGTACCTAAATTAATCATTTTATAGAAATATATTAGAGCCTATCTTACATTAATTACAAGAAATATTTTTTCCCTTATTTTAAATAAATAAATAACAATTTGCTTGATACTAAATAAACGATCGAAAATATAAAAAAATTATTAACTTATAGAACTTATAGAACATCTTTATATATTTTACCTCTTTAAGTTTCTAACTTATGTATATTCAAGTAATCAAGTATAAATGTTTAAAATTCGGTTCCTTTGATAAGTACCTACAATAATCTATAAAAAATTTAAAATTATGCCAATTCTAACTTTTTGTTTGAATATTTCTTCGGTATATTCATTGTTCATGGTATAAAGTCAATATTTTTATTATACTGGAAAGCCGTTATGTGTTGTTGTACATGGTTCCAAAGCAACTGTTTCTGAAGCAACTTTTCCTTTTCATTAAAATAAATTCACATTTTTGTTCACATTAAAGGTTATTCCTAATTTGAAATTAATTGTTATTAACAACTGTACGGCTTTGGAATTTTAAATAATATTTTCATAATTTAATTTATTAGGAAATGATGAATTTGAATATTTTTAAAAAATATTTCGTAATATTTTTTCGTTTTCGGTTAATATTAGCCAACAAAAATAAACATGGAAATAAGTAAAAACAAAAAAATGTTTAATCCTTAAACAACTAGCAATGGTTATAAGAATATTCTCTCACTCGATACTTATTTCGTTACACGCTGATAATCGTGGGTGAATAAATGCAACATATTCTTGTGAGGTTTTACTAATCTACCTTATTCTCTAGTACGGAAATTTAATTTATATTTTCGACTTTATGATAAAAATGATAAACACATTTTCCAAAGCAAAATATTATTTTAATAAATTACTCTGCGAAAACTAAACAAAATATCTAAAATTGTATGGAATTAAAAGGAAATATCTAAATTGCGTGTTGTAATTTAAGCTACTAAGGGCTACCAGTGTTCATATGTATATGAGATTATCTCTCCTTACCACCTAAAATCCCATACGTCTGATATTTTATCTAATCTAGATCGACAAGAAGCCACAAATTTAAGTTAGCAACACATTTGAATTTAATTTCTATCATTTGACTACAACAAAGACGAATATATTTTCGACTTTATGATAAACATGAAAAACATATTTTCCGAAGCAAAATATTGTATTATTAAATTACTCTGTAAAGCAAAAGGAAATACCGTAATTTTGTGTGGTAATTTAAGGTACTAAGGGCTACAAGTATTCACATATATTTGAGATTGTCTCTTCTTATCACCTAAAGTCCCATACGTCTGATATCGTATCTAATCTAGATCGACACGAAACCATAAATTTAAGTTAGCAACACATTTGAATTTTATTTCTATCATCTGACTACAACAAAGTAGAATATGGGTTACAGAAGACAATATCTTTAAATCCATGTATGGTTGTTAAGGATTTAGAAGCTTCCGAACCAAATGTAATTTAAATTCCTAGTAAGAATTCGTCCTGCATATTTTGAAGAGTCGACAATATTACCTTAATAATATAAATCTTGGATTTATAGTTAAAATGAGTTATCAGGGTAACTTGACATCATTAAAATTTTTCAGCCCCATTTCAATTTACAATACTCGTTTTTAAATTGACAACATTTCAATTTGCAACACTCTCACACCGATTAAAAACAACAAAAATTTAAACACATCCTATCATTACCGAGACAATCAAGTCCTAATTACGAGTACATATACAGCTCTCTTTCGACATTTATTAAATTTTTGAATTCAAACGTTTTAACTATTAAAGAATCAATCCATATTAATGTATATTTTACAATTTACATCTCATAATTATTTTCAATAATATATATATATATATATATATATATATATATATATATATATATATATAAATATATATATATATATATATATATATATATATATATATATATATATATATATATATATATATATATAAATATATATATATATATATATATATAAATATATATATATATATATATATATATATATATATATATATATATATATATATATATATGTATATATATATATATATATATATATAAATTTTAGTCAAAACTTAATATCTAAATAGAGTAATTGGTAATTTTGAATACCTATGTTCAGATTTATGAAGTTAATATAGAGTATTTAAATGACAGTTAAATTTTTGACGAGCTGCCCCAATTAGCAGTCAAACATTTATATACACATTCTGTTTTATAACCTGTGTGTGTTTGTGTGTATGTCTATGGGTGTCGGTATGTGTCTGTGTTTGTGCGTGTGTGTTATGTGTAATTGTAATATAATAACTGTATTTAATTATGATACATGTCTATATATTAATGTAAATACTTGTTATGTGTGCACAAGGTGAAAACCTTGCATCAATAAATTATTATGAAAGAAATAGCTGTATTTTTATTATTAACCTGTATTTTGCTAAGATTCCAAGGATTAAAAATTTCTATACAGTAAATTTTCCGAAATCTTTAGGAGAATATTCATTAATTTTTAAAAAATCTAGATTGTTTCTTCTCGAGTACGCAGTAAATTATAAAATTGAAAAATTATCTCGTTTTATTATATGATTATTAACTTATATTAAATTGAATGTCCTTTAAAATCTTATTTATTGCCACAAATTAATTTTGAAATTACACATAAAGAGGAATATTAATTTTCGGGCACAAGCAATGCAGGTATTTATTTTCATTATGTCTATTTTAAGCTTACATTTGAGTATTTTATATTAACGCACCTCTCGTGTACGCTACAAAAAAATATTCTCATTTTTATGCAAAGTATGGAAGAGTTAAGTTTTTAATGGCAGTTTTTGAAAAAAAACAACTTATCCAGACTTTATGAAAACAATCCAAAGTATCTATAATTAAAGAAAGAAAAACTGTAATATACAATATAAACAATATCTGAAAATGTGAATGTAATACTATAAGAAATTTTAGAGACACAATCCAAGGATTTTGACATTTTTATCTATTTATCTGTATATGTATAAAAAAAGCCATAAAAAAAGATTAAATAGTGTTTTTGATATTATATATCTTAGGATCCCAAAAGTACATAAAGTTTTGAAACCAAGTTAAAATTTTTTGGTTCTTTTTATAATGTAAGGCCGTGAAATTGTTTGGAGTCTCAGAAAGTATCAAAAGTGTATTTTATTGATAATTTAAAATTATAACATTAAACCTGGGAAAAATAAAATAATATGATTGATAATTAACCACTAGCGTTAATGAATGGAAAACAAATAAGCTTACAGAGCTAGGTATCCCATAACATTAACGCCCACTAACGTGTTTTTGATGTACATTGAATGAAATAAACTTAGAGACTAGTTAAGTGAGAATCGTGAATTTTAAAACATATATCGTTAAAATTGTTAACGTATATGTTAAATTTTCTATAATAATATTCTATTATATAAATCATAGGCTGTTACTATAACTATTTTCTTGTGGCTATTGTTATTTTATATTATATTACAAAGTGTAATCCGCGTATACACTTTATGAATAAAGAATATTAAATTGTATTGAGGTTTCTCTATTTATAATAGGGAATAAATTTAAAAGTATACGGTGCTTAAAACATAGAAGAACTTCATTAAAACTGAGCTTAAGTAAAAATTTAGAGAAATTTAATAGGTTTGTTGCATAGCATAACGATTAGGGAAAACTGATGAATAGAAGGTAGAATTGGAAATAAAATTAATTATGATAAATTTATGATTACGTTTGATATCCAATTACGTTAATATTTTGTTTCTTTTATAAAAAAGTAGGTTTAAGCATGTTTAAATAACCGTTCACCCTCGTGTTAATATAAATATTTAAATGATTGGCTTTGGAATGACGTGACAACATAAAGTCAAAATAATGAAAAATGAAAATCTAGTCAACATTTAGAGTAATATTGTATAATCTGGACCCTAAATTTTGATGAAGTGTCATACTGCCAAAGATGGCTTAATTGATGTATTATAAACTAATTATGATATATTTATTTAAGTGATGATCTTAAGTTTTTCTTTCCAAATAATAAGTAAAAGAAATAGAGGATTTCTTCTAATTTTTTATTTTTTGTTCCCCTTTTTTTTTATTTATTAAGTAGATACTAACCAACTAGTGTTGGTTTAAACTCGAGTCCAAATTCGGACTATACTTTGTTACTGTTTTATATTACATTTAAATAACTTTATGAACAAAGAAAATAATATGAAAAATATCGTGACGTAATTTTATTATACCAAGCTATTCAATATTCATTAACAGAACCATTTTTAGTCTTTTAGACTTTCTATTTTTAGACTTTCTTTTAAAACATGAATGCAATATGATATGCTTCATTGAGGAAATACGTGAATAACAAATGCTGTGTTTAAAAATTAAGTTTGGACTCCTTTCGAGTTGCGTTATTGTGATGTATTTTTATTTTCATGTTGTACAATTAATTTCTAAATTTGAAATCCAATTAAAAAATTACTAATTTACGCCCCCTCAGGATAATATTTCTATAAATTAACAAAACTATTTTCGATGTTCTTGCTGAAAATTTACATAATTTTCAGTAAGCATTTGGATTCTCATAAACTGTTTTAAGTATCAAATACTCAATTATATAGTTCTATAAATACTAACATAAATATTCTAGTTGATTTTCAAATTAACAACAATGAGAAAGTCATAATATTTATTTTGTTGACTAACTGTAAACTGTTGGCTAACTGTAAACTACATGGAAAAATTTAAAGTAGTATTACATTTCTAGTAATAAATGTGATAAAAATGACGTCTGCCGATATCTGTAAGTAGATACATTGAGATGGCTCGTTGGTAGTCGTTGCGCGTAACCACATCCGGTATTCACGTCGCTGGATGCGAGGTCCGATTGATTCATGGGCAGAAAATGTGAGCTTAGTAATCACGAGACCTGTTTTAAAATTTTAAGTTTACTTTCACTTGGTGCATTTAAAGTACAAGTAGAATTTCCTGAAATGAAAGAAAACAACATGGCATTCCCTTTTTTTTTAATTTTCGAAATATCCAATGACCTATTAAGTTTAACTGAAAATACATTTTTCCATATAAAAAAAAATTAAACATCTAACAAAAAATTAATCACCCCCCCCCCCCAAATATGTACGGCAGCCCTATTTACTTACGGAATGCATTACAAAACCTGTCACTTTTTAATTTTGTTAAGAAGGTCAAGTTAAGAGGAGATCTTCCAAGCACATTGTTCTAGACGAATCCATATTGAGAGTTGTTATAAATCAATCTTCTATTATTCGTATATTATTAATAGCAGTATATATAAAAACATGGTCATATTGTTTTTTCTTTTGCTCTGTATTATTATCTTCATCTTCATCAAACCCCCAACGAAGTATTTCCACATTTATTTTAAAGCGATTACATATCTAGAGTCCTACTTTTTATGCTGCGCCCAAGGTTGATTTCACCTTAAAATAGCTTAGAATAATAATGTGTTGATTAAATATTTTTCAATTTCGGTCTACTCGTTTGTAGAGTTAATATGAGCGGTTTTATATTTCAAACATATAATCAAATAACTTTTTCGAGATAGCATATTTTGAAGAGATTATGTAGTACTTTCGTTTCATGCGTAAAGTTTTATGGTGGTTTGTGAACTAGGACATTAAAATAAACTATTTTATTTTTTAACGGTTGACAAACCGCATCACAAATTAAAAACATATTTGTGGCACGGCTTGTCAACTTAGTTTTAGTATGAAATTCAACTTCAAACTAATATTTTGGTTCTTATTGAATAAAAGGTGTTAATAAGATGAAAATTCAATGCATTAGATAAAATTTACGAGTACAAATTTTATGTTAAAAGGTGTATATCTTTTAGCATGCAAGTTTGTACTCGTAAGGACTTTTTAATTATTCTGATTAATACCATCGATAAAAATGTAGAACATGGCAAATATATCTTGATAATAGTATACATAATAGCTGTCGTAAAATTTTGTAATATTGTTTAAAAATCACATTTATGAAAATAGCGTAATTACTTATAAATATCTAATATTGTCGAGGGCTAATTTTTTAAAAAATTATTTAGCAAGCCTGAACATATGTAAACTAGAGCAAGGAAATGTACAAAATCAACAACTTTACTTCCTAAATGTTGTAATGGATATTATATATATATCTAGTTTGATGTATATTTATCTGAAAAGAGTTTTGGAAATTATTTTAAACTGAATTATGTGCAGTAAAAATAAAAATTAAGAAAAGGATGTTAATCAAGAAATTTTCTTTTCTTAAAAAAATTAATAAATTAATCTTATACGTATTAGGAATGAATGAATATACATTTATATATCCTATAAATTTTTCATTTGAAATTCGTTTGAAATCCAAACCGGTTAAATATTGTAGAGACTGTAACTGATTGAGCCTGCCGATTTTCGAAACTTTAGTACCACATTAATTAATTGCATTCTAAGAAGAAATCAATAACTTAATTAGTTATTTGGGTACTACTACACCTAAACCCAGACACCTAAAATTTTGTAGTGTAGTTGGCTTACTCTGAAAAAAAATTAGAGTAGGAGAAAAATTAGTGGATTTATAAAGTTTACGGAGCAATATTAATGTCTATGATGTGTACCGAAATGCAGCTTGATAAGAAGCGAAGTCATTCTATGACTATGATTTAACATAAAAACTTCTAAGCGAGCAGAGCGGTGAGAAACAAATAGTTACTAATTTGTGAAAGACGAACAATGTTTAGTTTTGTAAATTTGGATCATATTACCTAAAGTTATTAACGTATTAGTTATATTAAATGGTAGTTCAATTCACTAAACCAAACATCACATGAATGAAACTTTTCAAACCAATTGTATACAAAACAGTGAAATATTTCCTCTTCGCACTTTCAAACAGTTATACTGAATAAGTTATATGGAAATGATGTTACGTTACGGTGAAACGGTGGCTATTACAATATCCTAGCTCAGAGGTAGCGGTCAACTATTCAAACTTTTAAGGATTTTTCTCTTTCAAATATAAGAGGGCGGACAGCACAAAGTGACATGTTTTACCTTATAACCGCAATTCCATTTTTGAATATGTAATGATACTATGCGATATTCCGGTCACGAACTACGATGAATCTACCACAGCCTAAGTAGGATTGGTTAAAATAGGTTGAATATGACATACAGCAATTCAATTTAAATTTAGTAAAAACTTCGAACTTCACATGAATATCTAGAGGATATATAAAAAATCTATATACTATTAAATATTATGTTATATACTGTTTAAGGACGATTTGCATTTTTGACAAAAAACCTGTGTTTAAGCGAAGTATTATAGACAATAAGAATACGTAGTATAATGATTTTTCGTGAGAAAATAATTACACTGAACATAAACTTTAATACCTAAACCAAGACGATGACTTTTTATTGATTTTATGAATTTATTTCATAATAATTAGCTTTTTGGAACTCACTGCTTGTCAAAATTGCTAAAAGAAGCAAGTTTTGAGGGATTAGTTTCAAGAATATTCCCTTAAGATGCAATGCGGAAAACAGTGGAAAAATTATCATTTCCTCTTTTTTTTAATTTGGTAAAAGGAAATTTTAATTGACGAAATAGCAAAGAACGGAAACAAAAATATTTATTCAATAAAAATATAGTTTAATTTTTCATATTTTTTAAGCACCATTTTGCCGTTCATTAGTAATTTCGCGCTGAGATGCATTCGTGAACGGTTCTTCCAGATACTCCTCATTTTGCATTTCCGAAAAAAAAATGCAATTTGTAAAATCATAAATATACAAGTACATATATAATTGTTTTTTTAGATTAGTGGACTTACTTTTTAACTAATATTTCCGTTTTTTCAAATGCCCCGTCAGATTGAATATTCGAAAAATGTTTACTTTTTCTTTATTACTTTTTTTTGTATTTTATGTAAATATGCGGAAATTTTATAATTTTAAATTGCCTTCACCATAGTCATTTTAGCTTTTTATCATTAATAAAGGAAATCAACTCTCAGTTTCATTAATATTTGTTTCGATTTCATTCCATTTATTCGACAATTTAATGCATTTCAGTCCATTGTTCTAGACAATTATTTTATTAAGTAATTATTTTAGTGGTATTTACTTATAATATGCGTGCAAAACGTCTAAAAGAAAAGGACCCATGTATCTATAAATACTAACTTATACCCGTGGCTTCGTTCATGTGATTATGACTGAAACTTATAGGGAGAAATTATAACATGCAAGACCATCTAGAATGATTAAAGGAAATTAAATCCTTAGCCTTTATTTCATAAAAGTAGTCTATGATATTTTCGGTCTCTGGGCAAAAGAACCCTTCGATTCTTTATTTACTGTAAAAAATTATTACTTTCGTATAATAAAAAAACGTATTCTTCAAAAAACTATGTTTTTTGTTAATAATTTTTTAGACAAATATAAGAAGTGTGACATTATTTTTACATTGAGTTAAACGTATAAAAATACTTATGTAGTGTGAAAGGACTTAAAACAATTATTCTATTTATTTTGCCTTAATGCCACATCATATATTTCACAGATGGTTTGTAGTATTTAGATAACTTGCAACGTATCCTCTTTTCAATTAAAAGTGGCCAACAACCGATTCGATCTTGTCTTATTGCCATTGATGAAATATGCTTCGTGGGACCTGATTTATTTTGGCCTAAATTTCATTTTAAATCGACCTCCGATTCATGATGTTAGGCTTCAATCCGAGTTTGCATAAAGTCTCGCCAATTTAAAGCCGAAAGTCTGCTTTTGGTTGAAAGTTGTTTGCCTGTTAAGTTCTTTGCCTTTTGAAATTTGTTTTCCTGTTAAGTTCTTTGCCTTTCAGGTAAGTCGGTATAATAGCCAAAAATTAGCCATTGTGAGATCTAATAAATGGTAGAACATCCGAACTTGCCATCTTTATCATAATTGTATATTTCGCCGTAACACCTTTTATCAAATCTACGCCACTCATGTGCAGATTATATCCTCGAACGATATGCGGACGGTTAATGTTGACATAGGTCTTGTCATATGCCCTGAGACTTAGGCAATTTATCAGCAAAAAATTATATGAGAGTGACAATTTTTTTTTCTTCCATACGAAATTTGACACGTCGATGCCATCCGTGTCAGCCACATATTCAATGGAGAACCTGCCCTCTTTTTTGGAAACTTCTTTTAAAGTGGGTAATTTAAGAGGGTCCCAAGGCCAATAAATCCTCTTTAGCTAAATACTCTAGTAAAGGCAATGAAGTAAAATAAATATCAAGACAAAGTTGATAATTTTGACGCCTTGATATGCATCGTGCCATTCCGACAACTACGTTAGGTGATACTCGTAAATCAGGTTCATGCAGAAATACAATATTTTGAGCTCCTGTTTTAGTTTCCATATTATATGAAAATCCAGTAATCCCACAAAGAACTTATATCTTATCTGTGAGGATCATACCTCT
The DNA here is from genome assembly GCA_039881145.1 of Druceiella hillmani. NCBI lineage: Eukaryota > Metazoa > Arthropoda > Insecta > Lepidoptera > Hepialidae > Druceiella > Druceiella hillmani. The sequence goes on along the minus strand of JAYKKI010000004.1, from coordinate 17,943,338 downwards.
TCTTCTTTCTGACTTTAGTAGAACAATTCTGTTCATCTACGCAATTATATTACTCCAGGTAACTAGCATTGATACAACTACCAAGAATGATATCGTAATCAATGATATCGTATGCACTATTCCCATAAACTGCTGGATATCAATATCTGGTACTTGAAAAAAATTATTAGAATTTTTTTGAATAATATAAAGATTACTTTGTTCATTAAAGAAAGTTATTAGGTTTTTGGGAAAAAAATATAAGAAATATTAAGTAGGTGTATCAAGCTCTAACAAATTAGGCAGTAGAGTGGAATTTCCTAGAAATCGAATTTGTTCGTCGTTTGGAATAAGATTCTTCTTTTTCCATTGCAAATTTCATTTTCTTCGCTTTGGGCGAGAAGAAGCCGATTGGCACGTTTGTTGTTTCGAATATTGAATTGAGGTGCTAGCAATAGTTTTATTATATATAATATCTTCAATTATTGAATCCACGTCAATTTTTGAACTTTCAGGACAGTCGGAAAACGTTTAAATATTTTCTAAAAGTGATTGACTCGGATAATCGGTATATACAACGCTATCATCATCGTCATCCAAATCATCCTCACTATATTGATAAATTTCCCGCAGTTGTCGTAATGCCGTTCTAAAAGAAGACCATCCAATTTAGGAACAATATGTACCAACTTTACTGAACAATTCTGCCCTCATTATTCAATGTTACAGGACACTCACAAACATAAAAATTTACTTTTCTCATAGAAAAACGTCAATACATTTATTGCTGATAATAAATAAACTTATTCATACACTTACCTACAGGTTAGAAGGCAAATAATCTTATTTTTCCTAGTTTTTGCAATATTTATAAAATTTCATAGTGCTGCGAGTACAAACTTGTAACAGTAGGCTAAACGCAAAATTTAAACTTCCAGAACTTGACAACTAACGCCATCTATGATTTAAAGTATGCGTTTATTTGTTATAGTAATGCTACACTAGATAAAATGAAATAAATATAAGCATTGTGTGATTGTGGTGAGATTTTTTAGGTTTGTAATATGATTTTCACATGCGAATATAAAGGGTTAAGTAAAATTTTAAACGAAAATAGTTTTGGAATCTTTGTAAAGATTATAATCTTTCATTTTTTATCTCATACGAAACATGAAATTTTACCTCACTTTTCCCTACAAAATTTTCATACAAATATTTTTAATTTTTTCTATGTGACTTTGCATTTTTAATTTTTTTTCTTTGCATTTCAATACGTTTTATGGATGTGTAAAATTTCATGTGTAAAATTTAATGTGTGTGATCTTATTTTTTTTATGTTCATAACTCTAAAGGTATAATGAAAAATATAACACATGTATTAAGTAAAAGTGATATTGAAACACGTTTGTATTAAAAACCACAATGTTATTTACATTTTATGCATGAAGACATGTTTTCTTTAAATCGTTGTATAAAATGGACGATTAGCTGCATCCTTAAAATTAAAAAAGGTTCGAAGTTGTTCAAGTTTTGTAATTTATTTTTAAATAACGGATAGCCACTATTCAAAAATAGAGTCGCAATTTAGAATTTGTTTGTCAATCTAATAAAAGTAAAGAAATATGAGCACGGCAAGGAAGATATAAAATATCATTTATCACTTCCCAGTATTTGATAATTTGATAAGATTTAAAACTTTTAGAATACCGAATTTTTAATTAAAAGTTTGGATACAGTCTAAAACAATAGAATGAAAATTAAAATATAAAATTTACAATTAATAAAAAGTTTTTTCTAGTGACATATATGATAATATAGAAAACTCTACAATAAGTTCTGTAGATTTAAAAGCAGTACAGTCTCAATCTTATATTCAGTTTGTAAATAGGCCTTGGGTAGTAAAGAGCAAAAGAACTCTTAATTTATATTGAATCATAGACTACTTTATAAACAAACTGTAATATCAAATAAAATATTTATATCTGACGATTTATATTACATATTCGCTCTATAAATGTTTCTCAAGAATAGGATAACCTAGCCTAAATTTACTAAGCTGCTTTTAGGATGAATTTTGACTATCTGGATGTAGTTTCCTTGTGCTGCTGTCTTATTTTACCGAAGCATCTATAGAAACGCTATTCTGCGTTTTGACAAAAAATAATAGTCACGCGATCAAGAAAAGTTTGGGAATAATAATTAATTCATAAGTAAAAATAGACTTTTATATATATGTTAATACATTAAAAATAATGTAAACACATAAATGAGTGTATTTAAAAATAAATTAAATTATTTATGAGATTTCTTCTCGATTGACTTTGGACACTCTTTGATACAAAGTGAGATAAAAAAGTCTAATTGTAATTTTTTTTGTAATATGTCTCATTTGTTCACAATAAATTTTCATTAGGATTAATTGCTTAGATGGGAAATGTCAATAAATAAATTAAAATCTTGTAATTTAAATTAAGCTATGTTACAAAAACAATAGCGGAAGCCGGGTTTTGCAACTAGAAAGAAATTTTTTTTAACGAACGCAGTTTATTTTTCGACAAAAAAAATGTGTTTCATATGTATAGATGGTATATTTTGTTTACTTGTTTATTATTGCCAATTTTTTATTAAATTTTTAATTTATATTCAATTACAATTTAATTAAAATTTAAATGTAAATATTTCCCACCGAACGGCGATAAGAACCCCTTTATATAATATAGAAAATATTGAAATTTTCATAGCTTCATCTGCTACTGCTATTCTTTGCTCTATACTCGTACCTAGAGAGACTTAAACCCTTTATGAAGTACACTTTAGGCGACCCCGCTCGAGTGTCACTCACGTAGATAGAGCCTGCAATTACTTGGAATATATACCTTGTTGCCAGCAGTAGTGTAGATGAATGGGTTTTTTTTCTTCCCACAAAATATTTCATTTTTAACGCGGTAATATATTTCCTGACAGTCGGTATATCCGAAGCAGTGACAGTATATTAATTGTGGTTTAAATGAACGTATGTTACTAAATAACCTAAATATTGTTTGTTACTGTTAAATTCCTTTTATTACAAATTAATACAATCACTAGGAAATATCGATTTTTATGCAACATAATAAAAAAGAAGAGGAAAATATTGTGAGAGGTTTTGTAGATATGGACATATGGTACGAAGGATTAACTGACATATATGTGTTATATATTCCCTCGATTCAGGAATTATCGTAACACTATAAAAGTAGCGCGCGTCAAGTTAAAAATAAAATCATACACTAATCTGCTCAACATTACTAGAAAAATATTACTAACATCATGCAATACAGATAAAATGAAAAGGTTTAAAATAATTTTAAAGCTTAGATTTCTTTTTAAGTAAAATTGTAAGTAAAACTTAAATTTGAAAATAATCACTGAATAAAAGTATTGTGTTTGATATAATTTGACAGTTTCTAATAAATATTTATTAAAAAATATAAAAATATAATTTGTATAGAAGTTTATTTATCACGATTTGTTTATCATGAGATAATAAAGTTATTAAAGTAGTTGATTAAAGCTCTATAAACATATAACTATTAATTGAACATACTGAATAGAAAATTGACATGCTAGTAGTTTGAAAACAACTGCATGTAAGAGTTATAAATTAATAAAACGATAAATTCTTTAAATCAAATGTTAATTTTTTATTGTACACATATCACAGCTACTCAAATACGAGTAGGCCCAGACAGTTCGTAGTACAAACTTATTACTATTTCAAAAAACAAATTATTCAAAATATGACTAGGATGATGAACTTCATAGAAAATGTATTATGAATGTTGTAACATATAAAGTATAACACATAATATTCCTTTCAATCTTTGCGAAAGACTTAAACAACTTTCACATTTAGACCATCATATATAGTAGATATTACTAACTTGCGCAATGTGTTTCAGCCAACTGTGAATGGTGAATTCGCGGGCCTGCTGAATAGTATTATATTATATATTAATAAAAAAATGGTGTTTTGCAACAAACCAGATACATTTTGCTTTGTAAAACCCCTCATTGAAAATAACCATCACCCTCATGCCGACAATGCTCCCTATATATTACAAATAAATACAAAATGGAATTAACTCAATATCCTAGAAAAATTAGAAATTAATAGACATAAAAAAGACACCAACGTTAATATATTAAATGAACAAATAAATAAGATATCATCACCCATACTTAATATCTTCTAGACCTAATATAGTTAGACAACATTGATACTGCACTACACTATGTTAAATAAATAATATTTAATAAATGAAAGTATAAAAAAATAAATACATAAAACGGTAGGTATATATATATATATATATATATATATATATATATATATATATATATATATAATTAGTGATATAACCTTGTTCTAACCATCAGATGCCCTGCTAATATATAAATTATTATTACAGAGAATAATACCCATTTCATTTTATTACATACACCAGAATATTTGCATTATGTAACCGCATAGAATAATATCAATTTAATTTAATAACCTCACAAAAATACTAGTGTATTGTATAACTTTCAAAAGTATAATAAATCCTACACCGCTCCCCTACAATAAACTCACTAACGTAAGCATCGGGAAAACCCACACAAACCTGGCTTCCGCTATTATTTTTGTAATATATAAATGCTGTTGGATGTTTCTAAGAGTTAATCTTTGTTCATAGCCCACCTGAAGATGTAATACAACGAAACCTAGGTGGTGGTAAAGAAATTTAAGAAATAATAATACATCAAGTAGTCTCCTTTAATTGTGAATCATGAATTTCTACAAAATTAACGTCAAATATATTCAATATTCAATTTATGAAATATTCAATTTATGAAATATTAGATCGTATGTCCACTGAGAACTATATAACTGCAATAAAACTTATAAAACGCGCTAATCGATGTTAAATCGAAACTTGTTTGACATAAATTATAAAACGAAAAATAACAAAATAAGAATAAATAAAAAAATGGGAGTATTTGTTTGTAATTTATAATTTGTCATGTCGTATTTTTGTAGGTAATTAATCAAAGTCATAGATATAACTATTAATTTGTTCACAGCATGAGTATCGCTAAATTGCTCAGTTCAAGTGAAGGTATTGGGTTAGTTTTGGAAATAAATGGGTTAATAACATTTATTTGCTACCCGCAATTTAACAATAATATATGAATTACCATACATTTTTGTTAAATTGTAAGTTGTATTAATTACGGCTTTCTTATAATTTTATGAGAACACGGTTAATATCCACGAAAAGTTAGTGACCGTTACAAATGTTGTCTTGAAATTGAGAGAAGGGGTTCGTTTTGATTACTTAAATTTTGAATAATCTTTTGCAAGCCGAAACATATACTATTATACTTGGTACATATTTTGTATAAACAATTATGAAACATCACAATTTTTTATTTTTTATGTGGATTTAAATTTTAAAATAGATATTATTAATTTTATTTATGCTTTTGCAAGCATATTATAAAATCAAAAATTTTCGAAACAATAACAGATTCATAGAGTTTAATTATATTATTACATTTTAACAATTTTGGAAATATCTTAGCAGAAATGTTATTTTTGAAGAGGAATATATCAACGTAAGAGTGAGGTAAAGGAACTATGAGAACTATAATTTGAATTAAGGTAGTTAAAAAACAACACTTTTTTAATAACACAGACTCTTCACGTGGTAAAAAGTTTGTATATTGAAAACTTGTGTTAGGAATTTCATAAGGCCAAATCAAATTTCATAAGGCCAAATCAAATTCTATAATAATATTTCCTATGTAAATATTTTATCAGCAACGCCATTCATGACTTAAATTAGAATTTCAAACTTATTTTACGTTATAATTATGGAATTAATTGCACTTAATATTGACTATGGAAAAATAATCCCATGGAGGTATTTATATGCAATTACCGTATAAAAATAAATGGAGCATATTTCCATTCAAAGTCCTACTTGTGGGGCTGCGAACAGACGGAGCTTGCAGGACAAGCCACGCATCCTGCATAAGTCGAACAAAATCCAGTTACGATTTGGCTCATAGCGCAGTATCCTTCATTAAAGACTATCAATAGACGAATTGAGTAAGTTTGGCCCTCCTCAGATGACATTAAATAATATCACTATTTTAATGCTCTATAATACCAATGAATTAGCAGTTCAAAGGTAAATATCCGAAGAATTCAGTAAATTATTTTGAGAATTTAAATTATTTCTATAGTTTATAAATTATGTACAAAATCCTCATAGGTATATATGGCTATTTATTTTGGATGTGGTTGCAAATGACTATGAAAATGAAGAGAGAATTATACTTATATTAAAAAAGTTAAAATTCATCTAAGATTTATGAACCCTGATTGCCCGCGCTCTTAATTTTCTTGGTTGCATTATTCCATTGCAACCAATCCTACCTGTTAATAATTGAGCCTGTTTCTAATTCAATAACCTACTTATTTACTTGTTCGATTCGCAACTTTTGAGCCTAGGCAAATATTTAATTTTTAATATTTTTAAAACGTGGTTTTATAATTTTAGTCATGGATTTGTGTATTTTTCCCACCTGTTTTTCCGTATCTTATTAAATTTCTCAACGCAATGGCAGAATTTCGTTAGAGCAGCAAAATATAGCACATAAATCTTATAACATACAATTGTTTAATTTTTTTTTAAAATATATTATGTGTCTACTTCAGTTATGAAATTGGGTGAAAATATTTTTAAACGCAAGCAAAAACCTATTCTAAAAGACTTGCATTTTTTTATAGAGAACCAATTTTTAGCTGTCTTAGAATCAATAAACTTAATAATAATCAATTTATGTCCCCTTGAACTGATTAAGCCGTGTATGTAAAATGTTTTTTTTATTAAAAGGTAAAAAAGGCAACCCGCCTCTTAACATGGCTGATGAAGCTAATTTTAATAATTGTTGAGAAAACCCAATGTCATCTTTAACATTGCTTATAATAAAATACTGAATTTCTAAATATTAATAAATAAGTCAGCACATATTAAAGAAATATATATGGATAATAGTTTTACTAAATTCATTTAATTTTCCTGCTGTGATAAGAAACTTAATACATAGAGCCAAGACTTATGATATAATTTTATTTTGACATTAGAAAACGTCAAATTTTAAATCAGGAGAAACTCGTGTTAATATTTTCACCAAAAAACTCTCAACACAATAACCGCTACCTTACGCGGATGTCTGACCAAATGTTAACTAAAATTAATTAGCACAATAACTTATAAGTCTTCAACAAAATCAAATTAAAATAAAACTATTAGTGAGAAAACTAGATATTTACACCACTTCATACCTAGTGAATGAAAAACAACGAATATTGATAATAAGGAAATATCATCAACACGATTTTGTCACTCACGTCCACCAACATTTCCATGCAAAATTCATGAAAGTTATAAAGGCCTTCTTGAAATGAAGAGTTGTAGTTTGTTCAGTGAATATGTAATGAACTCTCTGCTTTAATTATATAACAATATGTACAAATTATTGTATTTCAGTCATAATGCTTTGGTTATATTTACATATAATAAATTTATTATTTATTATAATATTAAAACAAAAAATTTACATGTAGATTTAAGTTGTATATTAAAGAAATTTTAAATGTTGCATAATTTATAGAATTTAACGCAACTTTGGGTTGAAGTTGCTGAACACATGATTTTTTTAATTTTATGTAAGAAATATTTTCTTTCGTACTTCCAACTTGTAAAGGAGTGAAATTTAACTTATATACCTATGTTTAAATTAGCATTACTTTCAATGATTGTGTAGAAAATAATCCAACGGGTCGAACAATTGAATAACTAATTAGAAACGTTAAGTAGAAAAATAATCAAGTACATTTTTTAATTATTTTTATGGCAATTTTAAGACATGAAATATTTATTACATTAATTATAGAATTTATCTAAATGTTTTTAAGCTATAAATGATTAGAAAAGTGTCTCCTTTAATTTGACATTTTTTAATGCCGTCTTTGTTGCCGAGTTGGGACAGATATTTTTTTACTTCGCGTTTTTACAAATCTGCTATTAAATGACTTATATTCAACTTAATAAAGCGTTTATTATTATCTACTAAATTATACACGTTTATTTTTTATTATTATTTAGTTATTTTGTATCAATCTGTCGAATAAGTTTCACTTTAGCTTACTTATGAAATATTCACTACATTTTATTACAAATTTAATAGTTCTTATTTCTCACATTCTTAAAATTCGATACATGTATACACACACTCACCACACACATATACATATATATACATATATATATATATATATATACACACACATACATATATATATATATATATATATATATATATATATATATATATATATATATATATATATATATATATATATATATATGTATATATATATATATATTTATTAGGCCTATTTGTAACTTTTAATAGAAACTTGTAAATCTAAAAAAAACATGAATATCTGTTTATGCACTTTTATTATTCAAATCTTAGTTGGACGAAATATCAATTTTGGTAAGTGGTCAATGGAAGACATATAACGTTTTATAAGTCTTTAAACACATTTTTTGAATTCAATAAAAGAATTTGAGTAATGATGAGTATTGACTTATTCACACGAATTTCAAAATATGTTTTCTTATATAGATTATGAGAAAAAAAAATATCCAAGCAAAAATATATAATACATTAAATATTCATCCAATGCTCATTAATACAAATTATCTTTCATTCAAATAATGTTGTAGACCAAAGTTAAAAAGTTTCAGTTTTGTTACAAATGTCAACAGCTCTGCCCGTAAAATTGAGTCAATCATGACGGGTGAATTTGACGTGACTCTGTCCTCGGTAACCCCATATAACTCTCTAGTGTATTTTATTTTATAGGAGATATATGCGTGTTATACTTGAACGAGGCTAAAAAAAATTAAGACGTCACCGTGTTTGGCCGTCTCACTAATTTCATGGGTAAGTCCTGGTAGTGGGTTAAAAGACTTTCAATCATCACTTCAGATAGTTCAACCTGTGTAGAATACTGTTACTAGCAAATTAAGTACAAATTTTTGACGTGACTTTGTCTGTCTATGTTAATAATTTCTCTTTTATATCATTTATGTCGGTAAAGTAAACTTTATTTACATTAAACGTTAAAGTTTCCATCAGTATCTCCATCATTTCTTAATTTACATTTTAGAATGTAATTACTCATTTTGAATGTAACTTCCATTCTATTACCATATTAGTTAGAGATCAATTTATAAATCAATTTTTTACCCAGACGATATAACATTATAAACATTTAATTGGTTTACATAAAGATTAAGTGTACCTAAATAGGAGATAAAAAAAAATTCTCTTAAGAAGTATTTTTTTCATTGACAAAAATATAATCGCCTTTATTATAATTTCTATGTAATAAAATATAGTCATCGCCAAACTTATGTAAACGAGATTTAAAAACAAATAACTTTTTATGGAAAGTCAGTTATGAGCCAATACTTATTAGAGTAATATCTGCGTAATAAAATATAGTCATCAACAAACATATGCCAAAAGGAAAATAAAATGAACAAATAACTTTTTTACCAAACGTCAGTTATGAGCCAATACTTATTAGAGTAATATCTGCGTAATAAAATGTAGTCATCAACAAACATATGCCAAAAGGAAAATGAAATGAACAAATAACTTTTTTACCAAACATCAGTTATGAGCCAATACTTACCAGAGTAATATCTGCGTAATAAAATATAGTCATCAACAAACATATGCCAAAAGGAAAATGAAATGAACTAATAACTTTTTTACCAAACGTTAGTTATGAGCCAATACTTACCAGAGTAATATCTGAGTAATAAAATATAGTCATCAACAAACATATGCCAAAAGGAAAATGAAATGAACAAATAACTTTTTTACCAAACGTCAGTTATGAGCCAATACTTACCAGAGTAATATCCGCGTATCTTCTTCAAATAATATCGGATTTATTAATTTTATTTGCTTAGTGAAGTCCAATTGCACTTCCACTTTAGTAAGGACTTAATTCATATATGAACAATACGGACTTTGTTGTCGTTTTTTCGTTAAAAATTGGTAATAAACGGTTCGTTCTTCCGTTCAAAATATTCGACCGCTTTTAAAAATATTTTTTTATGAAATGGAATTTCCAGGTGATCTCTTTGACGTAAAAAACCTTTACAGTTTAGTACAATTCCTCTAATATTCTTTTACCTACTATGGCCATTATGACCATTGCTGATTTTTTCTTGTGAATTGAAAATAAAACCATTAAATGTAATGAACCAATATTTTTCTGTTTTTTCCAAACATTGAAATAATATGTCATGTTATTTTAGCCTTCCCGTGATATATAAACGTTGTATTTCTAAATGCATTTTTTAAATACGGCTGAAATTTATTTCTTGGAAAAAGTTATATCAGTAGTGAATAATTTTGGATCGTTCTAAAGTATAGGTATATAATGAAATTTTCAAATGAAATATATGCTAGCGTAAAAAATAACTTTTGGACATAATCCAAAAACTAAAAAGAAATGAGTCAACTGGTGAGACCTGTTTAATAAATGTATGTAAAATAAATTATAAAACAAAAGTTTATTAATCTTCTTAGTTCAGTTTCCAAGCAGTTTTCAAATTCATTTAAATATACATTACAAGCTAGGAATTAATTACATTTAAGTTCACAAAATCAGTATTTTGCGTAGAAAGAGCAAGCACCGTGCTGAATACTGTAAGTCAAACATAATTTGAATACAACCTTTTTAAAGTAATGCATGGGACTTTCTTCCTTTAGTTTACATTCCGTAAATAAATTTTTGCAACGAACTAGCATTAAATCACATTAAGTCGCATATACTTGAATTATTATTTTCGGATACAATGCGGACCATATTTGATATATATATATATATATATATATATATATATATATATATATATATATATATTTGTATATATATATGTATATATATATTGGTAAAAAAATGCAAAATTTAAAAATGCGAGTTGTTCTCTAAGCTTAAAAAACTTAGTCATTTTACACACTTTCATTTTGATGCAAGTATTGAAAAGTTACTTGTAAATAAAATTAAAATTGTATATTCAGATTTTCAATACGTAATATTGTACTACATATATTTAGTAGTTTTCATTTTCCAGCAGAAACGATGGCCGCTTAAGAACGAAACCAGATTTTTATTCTAATATAATAGATAACTTTTGATTTATTAAAAAATTACATTGCGTCAAGTCCTTTTAATAATATTAATATTTGGTTTTAAATTATTCTAATAGTAAATTAGGTGACCAAATTGTTTTTCGTCTTTGATTAATTTTCAATCCGAATATTTTTTAATCCGTATATGAAGATAGATTATAAATTAAGGAGAAACGAAGAAATGTATCGGTAATGTTGCTTACAGTGTATTTCATGGATGAAAAATTTATGCGTTCAATTACTACAAGGCAATTTTTGTTGCTATCTAAAACTTTAATGATACGTTGCTTAGGATATCAATATTTTTTTAGCTTTTTATTCGAATAACTTTGATTATCTGCCTAATAAAAATTAGCATTAATGGTATGCGATATCTAAATGAACTTCAAATATCTAATTCAAAATTTGCTATTTGAATATAATAATTACAACTGATCCTATGTTAGTTAAAGTTCCAAGGCCATCACAGTTTTAAAACGATATACACACATAACAAGAACCAAAAGTTCTCGAGGGCACTATAATCTGAGCTCTGTGCTGAGTGACAACTAACAGAAGACAACAATTGATGGGTAAACATATTTTGGTGACACAAATTCTCGTGCATCAAGTAATTGGATTTTCAATGCGGTGTATGTATTTTGTAGAGTCATAGCACTCTCACTACATATCTTCTGACCGTCAGGTGGTAGGGTTTTTAATAGAGCGTATGAAAATTTCGCCCGATTTTACCTGAAAGGTTAATCAAAACTTTTTTAGAATTTGCTACCAATTTGATAAAATTTCATAGTGCCGCTTTTCATCATGACGATAGACTTATGAAACATCGGTCGTCACCGTTAACATTTAATTTAGACTAATTTGTTTCCAGTAAAGATGGTCAAGTGCATGTACAATTCGTGCCGGATATTTACAGTATCAGCAGAAATTGGCCGATGGCTGCTAGCAAAAACATTTTCCACAATCGTGGGGTTCTTATTTGGCATCCCCAACAATCGCATTATCATCAAGAATAGTTTTTGAGCACTTAACTTCTTTAATGGCTCGTAAATAATGAACCTGGTTTTTTGAAATCCAGGAAAAGTTTGACTTGCTACAGATTATTAAATCAATCTTGTGAGAACATCTCATTGATATTGGCAAAAATTAATAAAGAAATCATTGTAATTTTTTTTTCAAGAACTGCTGAAGAAAAAATAAGTAAAGCCTTCTCATCTTAGTTTAATTACGGCCATCATAAGCTTGAAGATATATACTACTGAACGTCGACCCTTACTGCTGAACATAGGTTCCCTATCAATTCCCTCAAAGGCTACTGCTGAATATAGGTCTTCGTCATCGATCCCCACAAAGTTATATTAAGATAGATTACGTATTTTCAAAAATGTACTGAATGCTCATAATAAGTAGGTATTTAATCATGCTCATCATTAGATGTAGAGCATGGAGACAGTATCTTCACTATTTCTACTGCTAGTGTAAAGTAAATTTACAGTTTCAGGTGAAAGAAAATGTGCGTTTATAGTTACGTACGTTATTTGAAATGGAATGGTTTATTCACAGTGCGTGTTAGATACTGGTGTTTCCACAAGAGATACTTAATTTTACATTCTCGAGATGTCCATTAAAGTTAATTGTAGCGAAAATAAATATATATAAAACTTTGCCATATACACAGCTTTTTAGTGGTGTAAAACTTTGCAAAAAAATATTTTCATTAATTTTGAATAATTTATACTTTCAAGATTCTGCTTTTCTTCCTTTTAACCTTGATGCGCTTCCTTAATGTAGATGTGTTTTATTAATGTAAACTATACTAGAATTGAAATCTTCCAACTATGATCACGACTATAATTATTACTACTATTCAAAACGTTCTCCTGATTCTGTGTTACTAGACATTTTTTATAATTTTTCAATCAGGTTTTTTTACTCTAGTTAGTTTTTTTCTTATTAAGTTCTATAAGTCTTATCAACTATAAATCAATGAATTGACCATGTCTTAACATTCAAATTCATTGTTAAATGATTCCTTTGAATGCTAAAATAGAATACATTTTTTTAAATATTTTCCTTATATTGTTGGCTTATAATCGACCATATTTACAGAAATATCATTTAGACATGCAATTTAATTTTTTTTTAAATCCTTACTCTTAAATAATATGACTGGAAAAATATTTACATTAATTTAAAATAAGTTGTGTTTTTGGTAACATAACCATAGTAAATTCTCATGTAATGTAATGTATCTATTACTTTGAAAAATTGAAAATTCTTTTTTGTTATATTTTTTAGAACTTTTTATAAATCTGTGCATTTACATATAAAATGAGTATGCAGGGCATATTCAAATCAGAAATTATTACGTTAATATATTTGCGTTCAAAATGGAGTACTTTAATCTGAAACACCAGAACTCCTATGCCAAGAAAACAGCTTATAGTTCGTCGGCATTCACAGCGCGTGTCCACATCCGGTATTCATAATGCTACTCGTAACATCAACTAGTTACGAGGAAGGTGTAGTAGCGAATACACATGTGGAATAATCAAACATATAGTTAGAGTTTGAATAATATTAATTCTTGACTGACTTTTATATATATAGGAATGGAAATACATTTCTGACCTTTTAATAAATAAGTTTGTTCTGGTAGTGAATGTTTCAAAGTTTTCAACTCTCAGCCTTATTGATGGCACCAAATTTTAGGTGAAAGTTTGATGTCTCAATATTATCAGGATTGCAAAAAAACTTGACTTGCTAGAAGACATTGTTAATAACACGCATATCCATAACCGATAAGCGTACCTTTTCAATTCAAACAGCTTGCCAGGTAGATGTGATGAATACAGCCATATCGCCGGTATTTAGTTAGTTTTCATAATTTGCTTGAAGCTAAAAGAACATTAAAACAATTTATCAAGTGGTTTACCTCGCAAAAACTTAACATCACGTGAAATTGGAAAAAAGTTATTTTAATTTATTTCATTGATATATATACAACGAAATTATTGTACAAAAGTGCATAAAAGAAAAGTCAGTTCTATCTCAAATTATGAGATATAATTTTTGTTTGCAAGTTAAATATTTACAATCATTGCCCTCAAATTTTAATAACCAAAGGACATTATCTTTGTGGTAGATAGCAAGTGAAGTAGTTATTATTAAGTGTTCAGGAGAACAGAATCTTACGAGAAGACTTACCTTTATTATCCTGTAGCATTTTTTCTTTTTAATTTTTTATGTATTTTACTAACAGTTTCAGGCGAAAGACTGGAACATTATAAAGAACGTAAAAATTCATTAATAGTGGAAAATACTTGTTTTTATAAAAATTGAGTTAATAAATAAAAAATCATTTCTAATTTGCTAATTAAGTCTTTAATTCTCATTTTTATTTCCTTATATAAAAGTAACAAACTGTTGTGGTAAAGATTGTTTGTCATCATCATTAAATTATTTGATATCACCTCTTAAATAACGGTGGACATGCATATTATAATATGATATGGATATCTATGAATCACAATAATAAAATACTTTACCTATCAAAGAAAGCAAATACCAAAGTATACGTTACTCAATACAGAAAATTAATAGGAATTTGTACCGTTCCTGAAAAATTAAACTAATTAATTTGTTACATATATCATAATAATTTTTTATTCGAGTTACAAAAAACTGATAAACCGAAGATTTATTATTGTTTTAGGAAAGCATTAAATTATTATACAATTATGCTAACCTTTAACATCCAATAAGAAATAGTAAGGTTTTTTGAAACAAAATACAGGCAAGAAAAGTATATATAGTTTTAATGTTGTGTAAATACCTTACTCAGGTCAATTTTAAAGTAAGTTCAATTATCGAATTTTAAATAATAATATATTCTATAACGATGACATAATAAGTTACAGTGAAGCATAAAAAAGCAAAACTCATGCTGATTGCCAGAGATACATTAATTTAATTAGAATCTAAGATCAGATTTAGGTTTTTACAGCCAAAGAAACAAAGTTTGGTTTGAGTGATGTGAATTAAGTACAGTCGTATAGTCGATTAATTGACGATCTTGAGTTTCTTCCTTCCAAATTAAGTGATAATCACTAGCCAAATTTTAATTATGATACTTGAAATGTGGATTTGTTAAACTGGCATTATCTCATTCGATTTATAAGTTCTAGTTTTCCTTTCTTTGAAAAACATTAATGAACAATTGTCAAGTAAAAATCTTAATAAGCTTATATGGCGAGTATAAAATCTATGCACACAGTAAAATTATAACAAAGTAAATTCAAATTCAAATAAAAAAAATGTGTATATTTTTTAAAAAAGTGATTGATTTTGCATATAGAATAATAATATAGGAGAAAAAAATCTGTGTAAAAATTTTAGTTTATTTTCTTAATTTGTTTACCATAACGGAAAATCTACTTGACAAATTGCAATGAAATGTGATATGGTAATAGGTTATGCCTTTGAGCAACATCTAGAATACTTTGACTCTGGGTGCTACTGATTAAAAAACTGATTTCATCAATATTGTGATACTGATATTCTCAACGCCAATTATTTAAGTAAATTTTATTTTCATATATGTATATATAATATATATATATATATATATATATATTATATATATATATATATATTTCTAAATCACATTATGATTATATATTTTATTTTGTTTTTATGATATTTATCAGAAATAAATAAAGAATAAACAAACCAGTATAAGAGTAATGATAATAATATTAATTATAGTTGTGATAAGTTTGGTGTAATGGTCAGTATATAGACCCGATAGGCTGAAGATGTGGGTTCAATTCCCACTGTCCAATCGACTTTTCTTTGTTTGATTATAATATATATCTGATGTAAATTTGAAATGTTAAATTTATTTTTAACCTAGTTTTTTGCTTTTAGTATTAAGAAAATAAATATACAACTGACGCCACTTATTGGTGATATTTGTAAGATTTACTCTCGTAGAAAATGAGTCTGTAAGTAAATTTTAAGCAAATTTATATTAAGTGGAAGTTCATCCTTTAATTAATTATAAATATTTCTACGTATGACGCTTATTCTAAACAATTATCATCAAGTTTTTGCTTGTAATATCCACCATATTATTAAATAACAACATTTTACGATAAATGATCCGGTTTAGCAAATTAAATAATACTAATATTGGTCTAATGGCTTTTCCCATTCCGAATTCCACGGGAACGAAATCGGCGGGGATAGCAAGTAGCAAAAATATTATTGTTAAATATTTATTGCAAACTATGTCAAAGAACAAATTCAACTTATTTTTTAAATTTTTTTAAATACAAATAAACAACAAAGCGTATTTTTGGTCCAGACGTCTTTTCCTTCTCGAGTGAAGGTGGTTACTTCAGTAGAGAAATACATTTTTAATAAGACGGAAAAAGGATTTCGTCATATAATAGGATTTTTTTTTTAGAAAACGTTACATAATGAAAACCATAAAACGAAACCTTGTTGTTATGTCTATGTTCAATCACTAAAAGGCATCAAAATGTTCTGTCTTCAAGCTCACGAGTCGCGGTCAACTTTTCAAATATTCAGTACAATTTTTATTCCCTTCAGAGTACGAAAAACGGAAGGCGCAGTGATTCTTTTTTCTCCTATATATTCATGAATCAGAATGAACCTTCTTTAACTCAAAAGGATTTGTTAAAATATCATGGATATGGCATAAATTTGTTTAATGAGAAGTGCTAACTGTTAATTGGTATTTAAACTATTGCATACATGCATATATACATGTATATATATATATATATATATATATATATATATATATATATATATATATATATATATATATATAATATTATATATATATATATATATATATATATATATATATATATATATATATATATATATATATATATATAATATATATATATATATATATATATATATATATATATATATATATATATATATATATATATATATATATATATATATATATATATATTGTGTTGTGTGTGTCTATATGCTTTGGTGCAGAATAGTAAATATTCTATTTGGCTACACCATAAGCCAAGACTGAAAAATCAAGGTGACGATTTTATTAGCTTGCAATCTAATATTTCTTTCCTATTAGGATAGCCTTTGTTCATTGCAATAATATTAAAAGTATTGATGTTCTTGAACGTACATCCAATAAAATATGATATAAACAAAAGAAATAACACATAAATTAATATCTATTTAGCAAGTCTTGATTATTAATAAAAACTTCCATTTAAAAAAAGATATATGGAAAAATTTTTTTTCGGAGATATTATTTAAATAGTGAAATATATTCTATATACCAGGCAAACTAACGCAATGATAGCAAATTTAATGAATCATCTCACGTAATAAACTCCTATTTTACTCTGATAATATCCACGAGAAAAGACCTTAAACCGTTGCTATCACGTCGTGTCGAGTTCCTTAAATTATATTGTTTCACTGCTTCTCTAGCGCAAAGATAGGTAAAGTCACTATACAATATCTATAAACTTATTAGTATGCAGTTTTAAACAAAACAACCCCATTATAGATACCATTATAAATACCATATGGACCCTTCAACAGCGGATCCAAGGTCGTAAATCGTGCGCCCATTGTCCCGAGCACTGTGTCCTACGTCACTTCTAGCGCCGATTTATTAATGTCCTATCCCTCGTTTTCACCCTTATTCCATTTGCACTTTTCTTTTATCTTTTGTTTTTACGGCTTGAATTACTTTACGCTTTATAACTTTAAATTGATCATTTTTAAACAACTACTTAATGATTTTGTATGCATTAAATAAAACTTCCGTTCCACGTTCAAAAAAAAACATTTGACTTTTGTAACGAAAGTGATAATATCCTTTTTAGGTTTTGATTTCAGTTTTTCTTTTATTTTTATACAACTAACTTTGTTTACTTTGATTTGTGGTAAAAATTTTGCAATCAAATAGATTGGGACCAAATCCAACGTAATTTGATCATTTTTTTCTGCCATATTCGTTGAAAACATAAGTTGGAAACTCACGCTTGTCATTGAAGTATTAATTTTACCATTCACTTTCTATTGTTCATGTGGCCTTATCATCGCAAAATATTTCGTTAGTTAAGATACATTACTCTTCTTTGGCTTGAGTTGAAACAACACTTTCGAATTTTTTTGTCAAGCTTTTATAATCTTTTACACATTAGAATTTTCATCGGGGTTCAACAAAAAATTATTGACATTATTAAAAAGAAAAGAATGAGGAAAGGTAATTTTTGAATTTTCTTTTATTTATCTATTCAAATCGCAGTGAATGAAATGTTGACAACTAAATATTAATCAATTGCTTAATATTTCATTATTAATTTAATATTTGATTATTTGTGCCTGTTAGAATCCGGTATGTAATCCAAAAGTAACAAACGTTTAAAAAATTATATCTAGAAGTTTTGAGAAGCTTTGATAACATTGTACTCTCGACTATATGTTAGAAACCTGCCGTGTTCTTTGAAATGAGTCAATATCGCAAAAATGTAAAAGATGTTAAAACTGTTGTGGCCTCTCCTTGATTTAGGAAGTATAATCTGGTTATTTTACAGCATAACGCAGAAGCAATATATCTCAAAGACTAGCTACCGATGTGATTTCTGAAGTTACTATAAGACGATAATAAGGTTGCACACAAACATACTTTTACATACACAACTTTAATATTTTTAGCAAAAGCTCAAGTGTAAACCACCTTATTAATACAGATTATGTTTAGGAATCATACACTAAGCGATAGTGAAAATCAGTCCGTCAAGAAATGCAATTGGGCAAGCCGATGCTAAAGAATATTGTCATTTAACAAATTATTACGTTTTATACACAATCATAATATGAGAAATATTGTCTAGTTCTGTCTGAAAGTGTCTGAAGATGTATATCTTTACTACAACAATGTACTGTAGTTAGCTTCAAAATTTGTGATTGGAATTCCTCCAGACAAATTTTCCAAATAGAAACTATTTTCGCTTGGTAGTACCCATGAAAATAGTTTTCTTGGTAATAGTCGCGAGAATAATACAAGAAGTACTTGATTATAATTATTCAGGTAAAGAATGAACCATGTTCCTCTTTTTGATAAAAAATCGCGTTCTCATAATTTTCTCTATTTAGGGCGTTAAGTAAAGCTTTATATAAAACAAAACAAAAACTTTACAACAAGAACCATCTCGGCGGGCGTTTTTTTTTCAATTTAAAACCTACGTATTTTTATTTTGTCCCTATCTATTCTTCACCAAATAAACGGAGATGGTTAAGTAGTCATGCTAGTGTATGGGTTACTTATAATTAGACACAATAAACTGAGGTATGCTCATATTTTTGCTGCAAAAATGTCTTTTACATCATTAAAGAAATTCTTTAAACCTTGCTATGCGAGTGACCGATATTTGACTGCGCTAAAAGTAAATATAATGCGATCGCCTTGGTTTCAAAGAGGCACGATGAAATTTTTACTAACATTACTTCAATAATAGTAGTTATTGGATGTCGCCGAATATCTATATATGAATAAAAATAACGCACGATTTCGATGGTATGAGAAGTCGTTCTTGGTTCAAATATCTTTCTCCAAAAAATTAAACGATATGAATCATAGAGGTTTCGAAAATTTTTAATTTTCTTTAAAATATCGCAGTTTATCTGTATAAAATATAACTAGAATTTCAACAATTAGGTACAGGATAATAGAGTTCAGTTATAACTCACTAATATCAAGTTATAATTCACTAATTTTAAAAGCGCTAATTACATTGTAGGCCACGCCTCGAAAATCTTCGTAAAAATCATAAAACATTTTTCCGTTTCCGCACGCTTGAATTATATATACTTATCTCGCAAGCAACAAAATTTAAAAACGCTCAAAGATTTTAGATCGCTTACGCGTGAATCAGCCGCTCACCACTATACCGAGATATAGTAGAAGTAAAGATAAGTTGATATACGTAAATTTAATTTTTTTTAGAAACTTTATTAATGGGAAACCGTAATGTGTTCATAAATATTGAAATATTTATTAATTTAATATCTACATGTACATGTACATGCGATACAACAAATTGACTACTGGAAACACAAAAGATTTCATATAGGGTTTCTCCGGTTGCAGAGCATTATAATTAAAATTTTCTCTATTTTATTTAAGAAAAGTTTTGCTTTTAAATTTAAACATACTCCTATTAATTTTGGACATACCTATATTTCCATTATTTATAAACAACCTTGCGTTTAATTTTTCAATGAAAATTAAAATGCAAAACGAGCGACAATCTTGGTATACAATGAAAATATTTAGTTCAATGAAATGGTAATAAAGATATATAAAATAAAAATTTATTAGCTTAATTTATTATAACTCCCAAATGGCTGAATTTAAGAATAATACTATGAAATTAATTTCAAAGTTATAAGACTATCAAAATAAAAATAAAATTTATCACGATAATTTTAATTTATAAAATATAATAAGATAATTTTAATTTTATATTATAATAAACGTTGACTATCTATTCCAAAGAATATTTTAAAAAAAATTACAAATCTCATTTCAGACAAATAAATTATTCTTAGATTTTTTCTTAAATATTAAATAATAATTTACATTACATCGCATATGAATGATACATTAATCATACATCAATTTTTCATTTTATAAATAAGAGCCTTTTGTATACATTTAAAAGTGTTTTATTTTATTTTCTCGATAATACCTGCTAGATTTAAATGATTTAACCAAAACCTAGAATTTATATGAAGGAAACTTAAAAAAGAAAACAACCGCTTACTACGAAATCGAGCTAAAGCAACAGAACAGATTAGCAGATATTTTTAATTTTTATGCAAATTAATTTATAGATTATGGAAAATTCTACAATTGGTTACGTTCTTTTGCTGGATGTTATTTTTGTATTAAATTATGGCACAAAAGTATAATATTATTTGGCGCTAATGAACAATGAATAACAAAGCACTACTACTTATTATATTCGATCCACGACTGAGGTATCGGTCAGAGAAAAATGTACTATACGCGGATAATAATAGTTATATTCTTTGTAAAGCAACAAATTACAAAGGGAATGACGCCAAAGGCTACGAAATCAAAGCGCAGCACTATCGGGAATATAAAAGTTAATATTTAAAAAAACAAGCTTTCAAAAATACTGCACTTTTTGACTGAAAAATTAAGCGTTTGTATTTTAATTGTATTCACATAATATTAACATAAGAAGCACATTCATTTATTTTTGAGAAAAAGTGCACCACGTTTTCATACTCAAATATTATACTCAATAATAAACATGGCTTATATTGAAGCTCTTACACGGTAGACATCGAAAACAGTTTCCATAATAATTTTTTTACGCAGTATCTATAAGAGCGTTTTTTTATGTTTTGTAAAATATTAATCTATTTTTAAATTTTTCGTCTCAAAATAAACGTGAGAATTTTATTTTCAACTTATTTTATATTATATTTAGAACAGTATTTACAAATATAAATGCTTTCTTAAAAACCATCTACAGTTTTCAAATCAGCAAAAAATTAGTCTGAGGTGTTTTTTTTTATTCTGTGTCTGTAAGTGACTAAGCACGCATCCACTCTCTCTTCGCCAATGCATTATTGCAAGGGGCTTTCCGGTAATCTTGGAAAAATTACTTATTTCGGTACAACTTCCGGATTTATTTCATTAAATCAACTCGATGGTACTATTTTACGGTGCATTGCTTGTTTTTATTTCACAGAAGTACCACGTTTCACGATGAAAAAATAATTAGAAGCCTAAACACTGTTAGGATACGTTGTGTTGTTGTCGAGCTTAGTGTTTATTTTTTAATTCAATATTGATAAGTCCGATTGCACAAGAACTTTCATTAGAAGTCAATATCGATAAGACCGATGGCACAAAAACATTCATTGAAAAGTTTTCATTAGAACTACACACAATTGCCAAGGTTCATGATGATATAATAATTAGAAACCCAAAAATGGTTAAGATATCTTGTTCCGTAATCGAATTCAGTGTCTAACTTCTGGTTCTATTTCATTAAATCAACCCCATGATACTATTTTATTATGTTGTCATCGGAATTAAACACGACCCCTAATTTTCTTGATGATACAATAATTAGAAGCCCAAACACTGTTAGTGTTTGTTTTTCGTTTTCACTTACAGACCCTAACTTCTGGTTCTGTTTCATGGAGGAAGTCCGATGGTACTATTTTATTATATTATAACACAATTGCCAATTTTCCTGATGATATAATATTTAAAAGTGCATAAAATTAATTTTCAAAATTCCAGTAGAAAGTAAATCCTACTTAGTGAGTACGTTAGTTACAGGTTGATTCAGTAAAAACGTTTTAAAAAGTAAGTTAGCCCGGAATTTTATATTGCAAGTAAATTAAAATGATACAAAACAATATGTAATTTCAATATATCTGACACGATTAACGTATTCACGCAAATAACTGAAGCAATTGGTTTATTTCATATTAATATTTTTTTTCTCCATAATTGCCTATGTCCATGAATATATTTCCTTCCCGATGCGCTAGCGCTGCTATGATCACGTGTTCAGCTCATTTGATAAAAAAATGGGCATCTTCCAAGTGAGATTCACTTGTGCAAATGGGTACATATATGAAAAAACTTTATAGAAAGCCTTTAAAATCTACCGACCCAGAGCCAAATTATTTTGATTGATCTACTCGATCAATTGAAATAATTTGTTTATTAATTATATGATTTCTATATATTATACACAGAAACATCACGTGTAAAATTTTGCTCAAACAAATTACAAGCATGCAAAAGATCAAAATTAGTTTCGATTAGCAGATAGACTATCACCTAATTTTAAATGTTGTTACTTATTTCATTTAGTACTATCTTAAAATATATTGATGTTTAATTTCATAATCTTAATTATAGAACTATATTTTCTAAATAAATTTGAGTAAAATAGTATTTGCGATCTCTTAAATTGCTGACAAAAAATATGCACCAGTAGTACTTACATTTATTGACAACGAAAAGTCATCCGAGTTCATTTAAAGCTGGGAAATAGATAAAGGGCTTACAGAATGCTGTCATAACTAGTGCCATATATCAATGTTTAAATACCTTTATGATTATGCTATGCATGCATAAATATAGGCTAAGGTTAATAAATTCTTTCTAAACAGAAAGTTGGCCGAGGAGAGAAGATCTTCTTGAAATTATTAAACGCAGCTTTTTAAATTATTTTTAAATTGCTATATTGTGAGGACAAGACTTTCAAGGTAGACGGGAAAGAGCGTTCCACTTGCATTGTGCAGAGTATGTATGGTAACCTCAAACGCACTTCCATATAAATAAAGTTAACATATAAAAACCACAGTCATGAACAAAATTCACGATATATATGACTATCATTTACCAATTCAAGCTACATGAGAATATATTTATCTAAGAAATAAAATGAAATCGGAAACTGGAAAACTTTTTACTTCTTGACGGGACTGCTATTACATATACCAATATTATAATTTCAAAGTGCCAATATTATAAATTTAAGCCACTTATTTCAAAAAGCGATTTGGCCCACTAAAAGTGTAGTGAAAAATTGCAAAAATCAACTACAATATATAGGTTACGATTATTTCAATATTCTCTTCACTTTTCTAAAACTAGTGATGCTTAGATTAAATACTGAAAAAATGTCTTATTTCCATTTTTAAATACGGTGAAATAATTGTATGAATATTTTCTCCATTACCACTTTATCTCATTAAAAAGTGTGTATTAGAATGCATAAAAAGTACGGTTACGTATTTACATTTGGACCAAGTTAATAAAGAAAATTTAATTTGAAAGATGTAATGAAATGTTAGTTAATCGATTTTACTTCAATTTTTAAAAACTCACGTTGAAAAATTAGAGGGGTGGGATAAAGCAATATATTTAAATTTTAGGTGTACAAAATGTTAAAAACGTAAAATGTTAAATGGAACCGTTGATAGCGAGGATACTGCATGTTACTTTTAAGCATGTAATATTTCATAAACCGGGCTTAAAATAGAAAAATGGTAAACCAAAGTATTGTCCATCAATTGTAAGCACGTAGTATAAAACACGGGGCTGAAAGACTAAAAATTGGGAATAGAATAACTAAACATTGTACATTACTTTTAAGTGCATAATACTTCAAAATTCTTGAAAACGTACAATGGTAATGAACACATTGTTAGGAAAGGCTATATATTTATTTAAAAGAAATTTATAAAGGGAATTCAAATTATTTATATATGTAAAGGATATTTAAAAGAAAATTTATATGTGAAATAATTGATGTGACATAGCACTTCACTTTTAAACATTTAATATTTCACGCGCGGAAATTAAAAACAAAAAATAGTAAATGAAACTATTGGTGGATACATCGTAAAATTTAAGTATATAATATTTTACAAACGGCTTTAGAAAATAAAATGATAAATGAATCCGTTAGGGGATGCATATTAATAATTTCATATTATTTAGCAGGTTTTTCAAACATCATTAGCATTTATTATACTTCATTTTAACTCAAGAGACTTTAAAATGGCTCTATTTTAACAACGGTATAATTACAAGCAATGTTATATAAATAACAAAAAAAAGTAGAAACATGAAGTGTCCTATGTTTGGAAACTTTTAATATGATATGATCCGACAACGGTAATAAAGATATCTATTTCATTTATAGTCAGCCATTATTTTCAATACCGACATGGAATGTATGGAATTCACATCCCTATTTTATTATTCGTAACATGATATTTGTGTTCAACACAATTTCGTGTATTATCATCCCCTAATATGTATAAGATAAACGTTATAGTAGTTTTTGTCTAGTATAAAATTTCTGTTTATATCAAATATTTTCCATTTGACGAGCACGTGTAATGTTTCTTTGCACAAAAGTAACTAATAAATAACTATAATCGTGCTAATATATAAAATATCCAATATTTTCTGGCCTTGTCATCTGTAGCTTTTATGGATTTTATTTTAACACCTTTTATTATATATTAGCTTCGATATTCGGTTGTGTTCGGTGGTACGTGAAAATGTCAGCAGGAAAACGAAGTATTTTTTATACGAAGTATGTACAATTTTAATTATATTCCATACATCAGAAATTTGTTTTACTTTTTCTACCATCTAGCCATACTCATATATCGGTAAATAGAAACAACTTACATAAAAAGAAACTGTCAAAATGTAACAAAATATTATAGTACAACATTGTATCAAACATTTTAAATTAACTAGTACAGAAATTGGTAAATGGACAAAATTTAATAAATTGAGCGACGCTTAGTTATTGATAACACGTGAAAAATATGATTTATTAAATATTGCTAGTAAATTCTTATGAAAATGAATTTTATTAGAAGTAAATCTAAGGGAGAAAAGGAAAGCAGACGTGAAAACATAATTGACGGATTTTATCGGAATTCTTTCACATAAAAAGATAATTATGTTCAAATTAATATATCCATACACAATTAAAACAAAAAGTTCTCATGTCATTAACCAAGTTACAAAAATACTTATCGTGTATTGACTGACTACACAAATAAGTGCAGTGCTCGGTTAAAGTTTTATTTACTGATGGTGGTTTAATTCAACCATAGTTATGAACTCAGTTTCCCGGTCGATAAATGCCGTGTATACATTCATATAAAAAATTTTAATAAAACATTTTTTTTTCATAGACACAGAATTAGTTTACTCCTTTAATTTTGCATCCGTAATCACAGGTTTACAGAATAATTCTCTTTTTTAATGCAGTCACAAAAAGTTCTGGATTCTCACAATATTTATGATTAACGTACCAATGTGTGTGTGATTAACGTAAAATGCGATCAGATTAAACTTAATTTCCTTGTTTTAGGATTATTACCCTAATATCTATGATGAATTAGCCAAGATTATTAAAGAATATTATATCCCTTTCATACTTATGTTGTACTCGCTGGGTCATAATATAAATTTATATTTTTTTATATATGTTTTTATAACTGGAAGACTCATTTTCCTAAGATGTTATTAAATACTTCAATATGTGCCTAAAATTTCATAGCCTCTGTATAACCACATTTTTGCTTCATTTTAGGACACAATTATTTTATTTTTATGACATCTCTAGATGCATACAATTAAATACACTAGTTAAATTACCATTAGTCGTATAAAAACTATTCAGTTTTATGATGTTATAAACATTTTTGAGTGAATGCATTATTGATCAACATATAATACTACTTAAATAAAATTTTAATACAAAATGTTCAAGTTGAGGTTAATAATATAAAGAGCGAGCTCGTTAATGTTACTTAATTTAGAGTGGATACAAATAAAATATCCTTATCTTTGTAAGGTGTTCATTTTAAGATAACTTTTTCTTACATAACAATTTCATTGACACAGCTATGAAATTAGCATTTCAACTAAATAATGGAATGTATATACTGCCGCATCTTGTCGACAGTATACCTAGCATACGGTTTCAAGGACGATATAAATTTAATTTAACTGGAATCTAGGTACCTGCATTATTCATAATCAAACTGTTACACATGTAATGATTAATATCGTGTGAAAAACCTTGAGTTCAAATTTTGGAATAATATTTAAATTCCAGTAATTATTCATTAAATGTGAGACATCTATTGCAAGTTTACCAAAAAAAAGTAAGCAGCATCCTACTAAATTAGACGTATATTTTAATTGAAATTGTCACATAACATTTCAAATTAATTTGTTAGCACCTACATGTTGCTGACTTGATCAGTATGGGAAATAATATGGTGTAATTTAAGAGTGTAAGTTGCCACATATAGTACCTGTAATATAACTTTGCTTATAGCAAATTTATATCACAGGTAATATGTTAAGAGATCGTACGAATCTAACAATAAATTAATTTGTGAGAAAATGACTGTTCTTTTGCGGTTGGTTAAATAAATATTATTTAAGATAAACTCTCTATTAAAGTTTTAAAGCAGTTTAAAATATGACTTAATAAATAAAATTAATATAATTTGAAATAAATTATACACTCTATGTAATTTTAGAAGTATAAATAAAAGTTATTTCATCCAAACCTGTTAAAAACTATTTTTGATTCGCATATTATATTTCTATTTCTTGAAATAACATTTTAATTTTCATTGAATTAATCAAAATAATTTTTGATGGATTAATAAAATTCCAATTTTGCATCAATATTTCCAAATAAACGAGCATTAGAATAGTTTTGCAAAATATAGAAGCTTATATAGACACACCTTCTTCACAGAAGAGCTGAAGACGCTACGACGTCCCGAAGAGTGAATTTCAGGTAATCTGTACTTGAATATCACCCGCGTAGAGAGCGCCAGCAGTAAGTCGTAATACATACCTTGTGGTCAATGGTTGTCTAGTGAGCTGAGCAATTGATACAAAACATGGTAATATATTTCCTGATGGATGGTATAGGAGGAGTAGTGATAATTTAAATTTGTGGCCTATAAAAATCGTTATTGCCGCAGTTATTAACTATTTACTCCTTACAGAGACATAAAACAAGACAAATTTTTGTAACTTAATGAAGAAAAAGAACGAAATTTTTTGTGGGAAGTGGTGCCGATGTATGCATATTGATACAAATTATTAACTGACATGTAAATATTACACACTACTTGTGAGTAAAAATAACTATGTTAAAGCACACAATATGGCCTTGAAATTAAAGAATACCATTATCTATAGATATTAATTAAGACTCTAATATATCGTCATTTGAGAAAATGTAAAAGTTGCCAGCAATGTTAACATTAATAGTCAAGTAAATGAAATTCCAAGTAAAACTTAAAGTATTAAGGAATCGCTGTACAAAACATTGCGTTTGGTACAACCTAATATCATCTAATAATTACCTACCAGAAAAGTTAAAACTATGTTCTTTACGAGAAGTTTGTCAGGCTTATATATCTCATATTACAATCTGTTATAGTTTTAATAACTGTATATTGAACGTAAGAAATATAAATATTTTATGGGTGCAATTCAGAGTTTTTTTTTCTGAAACCTAAGACTGTGCCAGATATCATTGAGAATATTAAACAGCCAAAAAGCTCTCCAAAACCTATATCAGATATTCATTCAAAACTTATTCAAAATATGATACGTCTATAAAAATCGTAACTACCTACAAAGATAAAATTTAAAAAGAACACATAAATTTTTGACCAAATATAATTTACCTTATGGTAATTGAATGAATGTTTTTTTTAATATACAAATAATTATCGATATACAAGTAATTATCGAGAAGTTATACAGATAATTGCAAAATATATGATATTTAAAAGCAAGTAAATAAAACATTTATAGTATATTAAATATTTTCCCAATAAAAGTAACCGCTCATTTAAGAATGAATGACTTGTTAGTAATACAACAGCGGTATTGTTAACTATTGAATTGTTTTTGTGTTCTTCGTATATAAAATTATTCAATTAACTTTCAGTGTGTTATGTTTGAGAAAAATTCCTAACTTAATTCTGTCAACGACTAAATGGGCTTGTCAAGTTTTAAACACATTTAGATGGGACTATGAATTTTACTGAAGCAGTTTGAAATAATTTATTTGCAGGTTTTTCTTAGTGTATTATATTACCGTTAAATTGCGAACTGTGTAAGATGGGGCTTTTTTTATAAATTTGTCGTAAATTTGCAGAAATAACGTATATGTCCTCACTAAGTTCATGACTATTAAAAATGGCTTCTTTAATTTGATAATAGTGGCTAATTTTAAAGATCTTTGGATTAAATGTCTTGAGTATTTCCTTTAAATATTGTGTAATTAATCTAATTTTCATACTTTTCAATTTTGCCTTGAATAGTTTTCACAGCATATTTTGAAGGTATTAAAATACATTGAGATTTTACTTTCATAAAACTCTAAAAAAATAATAAGGATAGTTAGAGTTCTTAATCTTGAAAAATAGTATTTTGCGTCACGTTTCAATAATTAATTTCGCAACATTTCTCAAACTTAACAGAGTAAGTTACATGAATTATTCTACATGCAGTTAAAGTAAATAATCAATTTCATTATATAATACGAATATCGATGTTTTAATAACATCTCATCATTTCGGTAATAAATTTTTACACTACAATGATATAAGGGATATTATGAACCAGTAAAAATACTCGCGTGTTTTAAAATGTTTTGTTTGTGTAGTAGTTTTGAATTTCATATAGATTGTCTATCTCGAATAAATTTCGATTTAATATAAATTACCCTTAATGAAACCATGTTGACAATTATTTTATTATCAATAACCACATGAAACTAAATTTTTAGTTGTTCAACCCCAATTTTCACTTTAATTTCATCGAATATTAGCTAATATACATTGATCTTGAAACAATTACTAATTTTTTAAATACTTAATTTTCTTAATCATGTCTTCAAATATTTTTTTGAACAGTATTTAAATTATAACATGTCTTGTGCCCTAGTTTCCCTAGTTGTAATACATGTACAATGTAAATAATATATGTTTTAATTAAAGAATCTATCGTTTCGTTAAGTGCCAAGCTTTCACATGTAGTTATTTTCACATCACGATCATATTCAATTTTCTATTAATATGTTCAGAGTATAGTCAAATGTACTATTCAGGTCGGGTTCAATGGATAGTTACATATGTGCTGTAATATACTCACCTGTAAGATACACAAGTTATATAAATTTATTGTACCGTACATAGTTTCATCTTTTGCAATAGGTTTTATTAGCACTATCGGAGAATACCAACACGATACCTTAATTCGGCGAAACCTTGAACTAATTATGTTTTATTAGTAATTTTATTCATAAAATTATACGTGCGAAATTTATTATCAACTTTTGTGTTTTATCTATATCACACGATGATGTGATATATTTCTAATAAAAATGTCTAAATAAAAGCATAGTTTTGTTAGAAACTTCATGCGATATTTTTGTGATGTTTCAATAACCCCTGAATTGAGGAAATCTATTATGTTTCTATATATGTTAGTTGGCTCTAAGTTCCGTATGAGCACATCGACAAATTTTTTACAACCCAATCCATTTATTATATTGTACAAATTTAAATATTTGCTGTTAAAGTTGTTAATATAAAATAAAATGGTACTAACTATAACAATTAATATTTATATGATATAGTAACTCACATTTGCATGAACTATACTTTTATGTCATGCCAATAATTACAATATACATGACCACTTTGTGCATCAAATACTCCCTCTAAAGAAATACAACAAAATAGCCCCACTAAACCACTACTGGCAGCAAGGTATGTATTGTAAGCAACTGCAGGTGCTCCTAACGCGAGTGACTCTTGAGTTGGTATCCCCTGAAGTATACTCCATAGGGCATTGTAGCCTCTCTAGCTATGGAGCAAAGAATGTCAGTAGGAGATGTGGTTATGAAAGCTTCAATATTTTTTTAAGTTTTGTAGGAGTTCTTATATTCAAGCGTAGTTGGAATTTCAAAGAACCTAGATAAATTCAAATAATTGCATATATATATTAAAATGTTATAGAAAATGAACAATAGTTACGGTAATATATAAAAAAATACCATCTGTAAGTATCGTTATTTTTGTTAAGATCTAAATTGTGTTCCTTAAGTAAGTTTTCTTTCCATTTACAAATACTATAGTTTTAATCAAATCTTAACTTATTAATTCATATTCCCCATTTACTAAAGACAACAATTATTTTATCTATTATGGTTTCATTAAAATATGTATTAAAATTGAGTTTATGTTTCAATGCATAGAAATTTACTATCTGGCTTTATGTCATAGCAAATAAGATCAAAATATTAAGGCACAATATTAAAGAGGATCTACTTATCTTTTACCGGTAAACTTTTAAGAGGAGTTTCAAATTTCCTAGATACTATTACTTGAATTTTAGTATTATTTTAAAATTTAACTTAGTTTCATTCAAACAATATGAATCATAACATATTTAATAGTTTGATGATATATATTACAGGTAAATAGATTTCGGTTAAATTAGAAGTATGTCATGCTTGAAACCTTAAAGGGGGTGTACTGTAGTTAGAATGCGACAGTACACACGCCCGTCGTTTTAGTTGAAATTTAAATTTCGTTAATAAATAAATAAAATCCTTAGAAATAAATACCACAGTGGAACGAATATCATACAAAAGTAACTTCAAAAATATTAAAAATAGCAAAGTTAACATGCTATATTTTCTTCTCCATATTTTCGCTTGTCTACAAAATAAATCGAGGTTTGATGATTTCGTTTCTTCAATTACTCATCTAAACTTAATGATTTTGTATTCATGTAGTATCTAAACATGATTATATGTTAACCGATAGAGTATTCATTTAAAAATTATAAGTAACACTAAATTTAATGGTTTCGCCGTACGATTAATGGTTTTATGCATAGTGGTGTTCTTATATGCAAATAAGTTGGATTTGATTGAACCAAATATTTAATACCGGAGGCAGGTTATGCCCTAATAAAATAAAAGAACCAATGTTATTGTAGCTAGCGAGAACAAAAATACTATCGAATTTTACAAACACTTTCAAACATTGAATAATATGGAAAAAATGAGGCGTTGAGTCAAAAGTATATAAAAAAAGGGAAATTTATTAAGTTTTCAAATGTTTATTTTTGTTTTAGAAGCAAGGAAGTAAAGCATAGGTACAAAAGGAATAGAATTTCTCTAAAACCAATCGGCTTAGTTTATTCGTAATATATAATAGGGTAATAATCCAAAAAAAAACAAAACTAATTTTAATATTATTGCACTTGTTGACACAGTGCAAATATAACAAAAAACAATTCTAGCCTCAATATTTTAAACTCACTTTGATTTCAAGATAATTCAAAATAAATCGAAAAGGAATACTTTTTGTATGGAGAAAGTATTTGATTTATATTAACACCTATATAATATTTGTACAATATAATAAATAGATTGGGTTGTGAACGTTTTGTCGATGTGTTCATACGGAACCTAGAGCTAACTGACATATATAGATACATTATACGTTCTCTCATTTCAGGGGTTATTCAAACACCATAAAAGCATGGCATGCAGTTTATAATAAAATAATGCTTTTATCTATACATTTTTATTATAAATATATTACTAAAAAATAATTTTATCACATAGAGTTTTGTGAATAAAATTACAAGCATGACCTAATTAAAAGATAAAACTATATACGGTACGAGAAATTTGTATAACTTATCTATATTGCACATCAATTTATTATTAAAGCACATATGTAAAAACGATACAAACTAAACGCTATTTAAAAAAAATATAATTATTGCAAGATTATATATATATATATATATATATATATATATATATATATATATATATATACATATATACATATATATATATATATATATATATATATATATATATATATATATACTCGATGGAATTTAAGCTAAAGGCTTGAACAACTCCAGCACTCGTGCCGGAGAACGGCACAATCAACAGGGAAAATTTAGTTTCATGTGCCCATTGAAGATAAAATAATTACCAACATGATTTCCTAACCAGTAATTGATATTAAATCGAAACTTCTTTGATACAGATTATCTGTACAAAATTCAAAACTACCACACAAAAGTAAAATTAAGAAGACAGAAGTATTTTTTATGGTTTACAATCTCCCTTCTGTTCTTTTAGTGTAAAAATCCATTAGAGAAATGATGAGATGTTATTCAAAAAACGGCATTTTTAGTATATAGTAATATTTATTACTTACGTTACGATACGTTCAGACTTAGTTTCAATAATCCGTAAAAACATTGGAAGGATTTACCTTACCTCAAGAAAGAGTATCACGATTAACATTCAAAGATTTTGTATTTATCTACATAAAAAAATTAGATTCATTCTTAATAATTTTGTCTCTAGTTCAATATCCTTTCCTAGCACCCATTTCATCATAATTGATATTGCACAAATCATGAGATATTAAAATAAATTTTTACAAATGAATACATACACAAATATATTTTGGAATACATTTTGAATAAAAAATAAGCAAACATTATATAAAAATTTTTGGAAATCATTTTTAGAAAGTTGTTTTTTTTAATGACTATTTTACTAGAATATTAGATATGTTGGCAGAAAATCATAATAGAACAATAGATTTTTAAAGATAATAATATAATTACTAATACCTTTTCATAATAAAGAAGATATTCCAAAAAAAACATTATTAGTGACTAGGAATATATCAATATAGAACTTGGGTTCTATGAGTATATATCAGAATAATAGTCAGGAAGGATGAGAATATAAGGACATAATTAGATTTAAGTTAGTTGCCCTAATACAGGAAGTGACTAGATATCTAAAAAAATATTCTTTTCCATAATACATACTCTTCACAGAATGTACATATTTTAAACTGAAGACAAGTATCGCAATTCTTTTTAATTGCAGAATGGGAAATTGCACATTCATAATAATTTTTCTACATCCATCACGTGTCAGCGACATGAGCAATGTGTTGATTTCCATTCCATAATTCTAACTGTATATTTCAATAACCATTGATGATGAATACACAATAATAAAAAAAACAGATTTATATGATAGTGAGAGGGAAATTATTTTATGAGGCTACCGTAAGTAAAAGACAGTAATATATTCTTTATAATTTATGACTAACAAGTTTACTTTGTGGATATCCTCGTGTCAAAAGTCGCGCGGATTCGAAACCCATTTTATTACATGACTCCACATTGATATTGCACCCCGAAGATGAAACTTGCAAACTTGTAGAACAAGCGTCAATTAAATCTTTACATAAAAATCTTTGATTTTAGCTGAGACATGAGTATTCGAAAATAATTTTCTCTTGGTATTTCCGTCGTTTAATATCCCGCTTTCGCCACTTCGCGGTTTATCTACAATTAAGCCTAATCGAGACTGATTTTGAACATACAATATATTATCAGCTAAAATTATTTTATCGCTACCTAACCAAACTTGCCAGTTTTTAAAATCTATTCGATAAGAAAGGCGAAGGACACACTCGGAGAAATGAATCCAAGGATATTGAGGTTACAAACAAAATTCTAAACGATTTTCACAGCTCCCTTTTTGCAAGCAGGTTGCTTGAAAAATATAATTTCTAGTAGATGGTATTTCACTTAACACACTACAAACTTTATCATCGGCCATAGTTAGTTACAAAAATGCTGACTGTTGAAAATGCGTTCGTAATGTGAATATTATCCGAATCAAGGAAGCTATGTTTTCTTTAAAACAAGAGCCATCATTCTTAGAAAAAGTAAAATTTTCTTTACAAATTGAATATCAATATATTAACATCCCCTCATGGAACAGGAGCGGCGTTTTTTCTACAACATTTTGGTTTTACTATCTGGATTTGTGACTAACTGTAAAGGAACATAAACTGTTATAAATAAAATATTCTCATCATCTAAACTAGAATTTGCCAAAAACTGATTTTACTCGCTAGAACCCAAAAACTATTTGTACTTGCTTGGTATTACTGTCAAATTATATCTCTAATCAAAATTAAATTAGGTGACTCAGTTGGAATATTAATTAAAACAATTTCTCCGACTCTAAGACCCACGAAGCTGCGTGATGTAATAAATTTGCAACTCGAGCTCGTTATTTAATTCCATCACTACCATATTGCAAGGGTATCACTTTTTCTTAACTTTCAAAACACTCTGATTGGATGGTAAAATATTATTAGAACTCTTATTATGGACAAAGTTTATTATCAAATATTGATGTTTCATAAACTTAGCCTCCACAAAAAGGAATAAAACTTCATCAGCGCAAATACTCGTTGATGTTAACTCATTCGAACTGTTAAGTAATAACTAACTGTTGAATTGTCAACATGAGATAATTCTGTTAACCGTTATTGCTAAAATCACCAAAATCCTTCCTTGGCCGACCGCAAACAATGAAAGATATACTAGGTTGAGCTAAATCACATTCAGATTTATATTGCTCATCATTTGTTGCTAATTCAATACACTCAATAGCACTAAACCAATCCTAATACTTTCTAAACATTTTTAACATATTACAATTAATAATTTTTATATTTGTCGCCACTTTTATATAAATTATTATCTAAAGGACCAATGCCTATTTTCTCTATATCATCGAAGTTTTCGAAGAGCACTGATAAAATACTTTTACTGAATCCCATAATTCAAGAAACATATCTTATTAAAGAAAATTCAGTGAATTACCTTAAAGAAAATACGCATAGTTTAATTAACATTTTAAAAATTTCGTAGACATGCTAAGAAAGACGTAAGCTACGAGTTAACATAAAGAGCCGTAGCACACACAGGCAATGTCAGGCTAGGTTTGTGCATGTATTTGATGTTAAACTATACTTATGTTAAAAGCAAAAACATATTTCAACAAGTGTGTATCAGTGCAAATAATTGTAAGACGAAGAGAAATCAAAATTAGCAATTTTTATTTCAAATTATAGTTAACCTTCCTAGGACTTTACAAATATACATTATTGAAAGAAGAGGTTGAATCAATTAATTTTATGTTACATTACTACAGCAGGTAATAGTATATATATTACAGAAAAATGGGAAACTTTATCAATTATCTTTTCTTTACTAACACTTCATAAACCACGTTCACCTCAAGAAACCTTCTCCAAACTAAACATTTTCATTCTGATCGTTAAGTAAACATTCTAAATGAACTAGACTTAAATGTCAGTGGACAGGGTCTCCTAAGTGCCGGTGCTAGACTTCACGGATATGAGGATTCAATAACTTATGCTCCTCGTGAAGTAAGAAATGGTATTATTTTATTTTATATTATCTGCATACTTCAGGAGGTAAAAATCGATAAATTATATAACAAATTAAACCTTTATTAATCCCAGTATCTATGATAACACTCGACAGAACCGCGTTCATCCCAATTAATATTCTTAAACCGGATGTTTTCGGACGCGATCGCTAAATAACTATCGTGATTAAAATAGAATTATACTTGGCCGGTATCTACTAAGTGCTGGAGCTTGACTACAGACATGAGGGTTCAATAACTCATGCTCTTCGCAAAGTAATAGAATGGATCATTTTATTTTGCATTATCAACATACATCCAGTAGGTTATAAACAATAAATTATAGAAAAATATAAAGCCTTATTCATTCACGTACCTTCAATAATTCTTACTAAACTGCATTTACGTCGAACAATATTCATCAACATGAAATTGTCCAATCCGATCGTTGAATAAACATCCGAAATGAAATACAGTTAAATGTAATTGGCCGGTATCTACGAAGTGCCGGTGCTTGGCTTTATGGATATGAGGGTTCAGTATCATTATCGTAAAGCCGATTGTTTCATCAGTCACTCGTGCCGATACACCAGATGTCTGTCTTGTTAGGGCGTAGTGTGTTGTGATAATTGATTACGGGATCGGGGATGAAGGGTTGTGTGACCGTGGCCGATTCTCACTGGATTGCATTCATTAGTACCGTTTACTGAGTTAAGGGTTGTGTTTATGGGTGATAATTTCCATACAAATGATCGATTCATTATCGTAATTAATTTTTACATATGTACACATCATTGGTTTAAGAAACTTAATATATAATTTGTGTAATAAATTAACAAATAAAGATATATTCCATTATATCTTCAGAGATTTATTTAAAAATTTTCTATGTGCCCCTACAATAGATAAGAATCCTAACTAAATTCAGACTAAGTCACAATTCATACTCGACAAGACATTTGACATAAACAACCAATCTTATAGTCATATAAAAGAAATTATGCTATAGAATCCAAGGAAATTCTATAAATGTATCACAAAAATTAATCCCAAGATATGAAGCGTAGGATAACCAAAACACATTATTAATTACTTCAGTAAATCTGTCATATCCCTCAATTTTTGGTCAAATAATTCTACATACAATTAATTATTTTACGACATTGATTAACACATTAGTCACTTTCAACTGCGTAACCCAAATTTCGTGTCAGAAAATAATTTTCTGAATTTATCTATGCTCGAATACAATAACATGACTATTCAGGAAAACCACTGTTTTCTTTTTTACAAAATTTGCCTGCATATTTAAAATATGCCAATGCTGGTGAATATTGTCAAAAATCTTAATCTTCTTTGGGTCAGACAAATAAATGAAATCTGACATTTAGTTCTAAAAAGGAGTATTTCCATTAACTTTTTTATGTCCGACTTAATAGTGAATTTTGATGATTTCTACCAATTTAATAACCATTCATTAGATATTTATACCGACAATAAACATACTTGATATATATTAAACAATGATGGAAAACAAAGGTATCCAACACCAAACAAAATAACCATTAAATCCAATACATTGTGCGCTACATTTGACCGCACACCCTCCTCGGTTGTCTACACGAAGCAGGCCCTATAATCAATTACAACAACCTACTGAGTTTGAACAAAACTGGTATCGACGCCAGTGATTAGTGAAATGGTCGCTTCTGTGGTGTCGGATAATATAAATTAAACTTCACATCTGTAACCAAAATGCCGATATTTTGGAGAACAAATTAGTGTAATTTTATTTATGATAATTGAGCAGCGATTCAATTCAAAAATTCTGGCACATGTTTGAATTGTATGGGCCAATTGAATTTTAAAGATTATTACGTAAATATATGCTGTTACAAAAATATATATTACTGGTCTAGATGTAATCGAAAATAAACAGCCTACCCAAGAACTTTAATTATCA
Organism: Druceiella hillmani; assembly: GCA_039881145.1. Classification (NCBI taxonomy): domain Eukaryota; kingdom Metazoa; phylum Arthropoda; class Insecta; order Lepidoptera; family Hepialidae; genus Druceiella; species Druceiella hillmani. The sequence continues at coordinate 17,905,088 of JAYKKI010000004.1, read as the reverse complement.
TTGTGATTCGAAATAGACCAATATTTTTTTCCCGTACCTTGTAGAAAAATTTCTTGTCAAGATTTCGATTCTTCGTTACGATCGATTAATATAATGAATTTGGCTGGAAAGTGTGTCTTGCAAAAAACTAAATAATCTGATACTTTATAAGAAATTAGATTGTCCATATTCTGACGCAAAGAATAAAAGAACAGTTAATTTTTTGTACTGTTTTTTTTTGTAGTATTTTGAAGAAGGTAAATATTTTTGATGCTTTTTATTGACTAGTATTTACTATGACCCATGACCGTTCGTTCAAATTGTATAACAAAAGAAAGAAAGGCGATGGCTCAGCATTAGAATAGAGAAATTGATTTAAATTGCACAAATGATATAGAAATATGGTAACAAAAATGTTAAAGTGTTTAATAAAAAGTTAGGTCAGTACTGCGTTGTCACCAATACAGTTTTTTCTTTTATTAAATCATTATTATATTTTACTACAACTTATTTTGAAGCTAAAAATTCTTCAAAACATTTAATTATGTCAATTGTGGAAAGTATCCAATTCGACCACGATGATAATATTTTTTATTGATAGTAATAATTTTTCAATGAAAGGGTTAATTTTCATCCAAACTTTTATATTTAACATTCAACAAAAACTAATAAAACGATTTCGAATCCGAAAATCTTTACCGCACTTAAGTTATACTACCTAAGCCTTTAAACCTACGTGCAACAAACTACAGAAAAACTAATGGGATTGAAGAAGGGCAAATTGTGGGTATAGATGCATGGTTATACGTATCGTTTTTTGTTCACAACCCGAAAAATATTCTCGGATGTAAAAATAAAAAGTGAATATTTTGCTTGTCAGTTCTTACTGAATCGCAGTTGGGTTATATCAGTCGTGAAGTATTTGAATCAAATCTTTTGCCAAAACTTCAATTAGTGCGCTTGATACTTTACACTTATTATATTTTAGAATATTTTCTTATGAGATAAATTTAATGGGTGCTTCTTAAAATATCTTATAACTTAGATATTGGTTCACTTTTTCTCATCTTTTATTTGATACATAATCTTAATTGTGAGATTAGAAGCATTCTATACATAATCTTAATTGTGAGATTAGAAGCAACTAATTATTCAAGTTTTTACATTTTGTAGTTTAATATAATCTTCATTTTCTCTTCAAAATACTTATTATGTGAGAATAACTTTCTACGATTTTTTTCTTTATAAGTTAAAATATCTGATGAATAAAAACAACTGAAATAGTTGATATTTATATTGATATTAAACGCTAATTATTCTATTGAATTATAAAAAATCTCGAATACCTTAGAAATATCGAAATAATTTAATATAATTCCTTCCCTCTTATATATTTTTCATATTGTCGATACATGTTTCTTTTTTAATACCCCCATGCAATAAGCTATGAATGTTTTATGTCACCAAAAAAATTAAAATCGATATGAAAGGTGATGACAGCAAGTAAATCGTATACTTTAATGAGAACTAGTGGAAATTATTGAAAAAAAAAAATAAACATACCAAGTGAGAAAATAATCACTGACAGTAACATTAGATAAAGTCGCGTAATTCCTTTATTTTATTTTATGTTGGCAATATTTTGACCCCTCCAAGATAGTAGAAAATTTTTTTAGAATTGATTGAGCAGTTTATGGGCTAGTTTTTACAAAAAGTACTCATAATATTAAAATCAGTTTTAAATTTTATAATACATATTTGACCATTCTAACTTGAAAATTAAGTATATGCTTTGTAGTTTACAAACAAATATTTCTATTCGCAGTTAATGTCTTTGAGTTTTTAGATGATGCGGGTTAGAGACAACAAATCTAAGGTAAACTTAAAAAATTATGACACATTTTTAAGAAGCATTTACAAATATTCCAACTTTGCGGAAAAAGTGCTTTGCTGTCAATGAATAAAATAAAAACGTACTGCAAACTTATAAGCGTTTGATACAATGTTATTTAATTTTAATTTTCATTTCACTGAGAGATTGTACTTTTATTAACAAGAATATCGCTGATAAATAAAAAAAATTTACTTTTCTTATATGGTTAAGTATGTCATCTAAACTAGATACGTAAACAATGTTGCGTAGCAAAGTTACATCCTTCTAAAATTTGTACCAGAAGAAGCAATGTTAGCAATGAAATAAATTTAGATTTTATTAAAAAGCTAAATTTTTACTAGAAATCAAGTAGATTTCAATCACGGATTTAAGCAAATGCAAGATATGTCCCTCATAATTACACTATGTTTCGATGTTATTAAATTACAATGAAAACTCTGTGAAATTTATTTTCCCTACTGGCGCTTTTCATTGACTTCATTTTTTTAAAAATTACGCTTCGCACATCTTTAATAGCTATATGAATATGGTCAGCAACTTAACTACCTTTATTTGAGTAAAAGAAATACGTGGACTGTGAATTAATTCGTACATACACTTAATTACTGCACGTTATATTCCATAAAATATAAACTTAAAATTCGAGGCAGTCCCCACTTACTCAAACTATTTGTTTATTCTAAACCATTTAAGTTGATGCTCCCCGCTTTGTCCTCCGTTGCATATAATTTGAATTCTTGACGGCGACAACAGGACGCAATAGCGCGGGTCTTACGATTGACAATTTCGCACCGCAAATAATCCAGTGGCCCAACGAAGTTTCGGGCCGTTTACACGAAAAAGTCGAGACAAATGTTAAATATTCATGAGGCAATGATGGTAAAGCGCGTAACTCATTCCGACATTTTCCTCCCGCCAGTCGCCCTACTAAACAAGAAAAGTTTGTAATCATCTATATTGCCTTATATTTAGTAGCTTGTAAGATTTTAAGCCACGTTTGATTGCTGTTGAACGCACTTTGAGATATTTTCTTAGGGCGAATGTGGAACTTTTTTTAAACAATAAATAAATGTACTTAGTGAGTAAGTTAAAGTATCAAAATGCATCTGCATCCATTTAAGTATGTTTATGTACGTGCGAAATGCGTCAGTACATATATGAAGCATTTTATACACAAAACGTGTTCATCAATATTATTTATACGTAAGTTATATTAAACATATACCCATCAAAATAGAGTTTTTTACTTAAATAATAATTTTTCGAAATTCCCTTTTACCTAACGGATGAAACGTATAAATTTCTTTAAACTTTTTAACACAAGTAGAACTGTTTCCAGAAGAGTTCCGTATATACTTATGTATGATAGTTTAGAAAATTAACGGTGTATGGAATTTCCATTTAACTTTTTATAAATATTGATATTATTAATCTACTTCAAAACAAAAACTTTTTCTCTCTCATATCGTCGGAAACCTTTTTATGTATGTTCAGTGATAAATCTTTACTGAGTGGACCGATTTCGATGACTCTTTGATGATTCTTTCGATTTCAACCGTTCTGATTTATTTTTATTTGAAAGAAGGTACTTTAGAAATGGTCCAATACAAAAATAATCATGACCTAATGATGAAAGCCAGAACTAAACAGTGGAACTCCTTAACGAATGGTAGTAAATCAATTATGATTCAAAGTATTTGCTACAGATAGTTGTTATTTTACGAAGTAACTACAGCACTTACCATGTCAGTCTTTGATGATAAGTTTTGGAGATAAATAATGTAACTCCTTAACGGATGTTAGTAAATCAAGCGTGATTAAAGATACTTGATTAAACCTACGTCAGTATCTGATGATTAGTTATGGAAATCAACAATGGAACTCTTTAACGGATGGTAGTAAATTAAATGTGATTCAAGATATTCGCTACTTGTACTTTCTACTTTCCAAAATAATTACACCATCGACCATATCAGAGTCAGATGATGGGTTCTCAAGATGAACAATGGATCTTCTTATCGGACGATAGTAAATCAAACACAATTCAAGATATTTTCTACTGGTAATTTTTACTTTGCAAAATACCTGCACCATCCACCAGGTCAGGGTCTGATGATCAGTTTTGATGATGAATAATGAATGACGACTCCTAAACGGGTGATAATAATGTTTCAATTTATTTGCTACTGGTTAGTCGTTGCTTTAGTTCTTGCTTTGCGAAATCTGGTATTGGATTTCGTACATAGAGAACAGAACTCCTCAACTGCCAGTTATTTTTTGAAAAGTCTGTTATTGGACTTCGGACCTGGAGAATGGAACTCCTCAACGGTCAAGAGCTGACCACTGGCGGCTACTACTGTCGCCTTATGTCTGTATATTGTATTGTTTTATTAATCGACGTCAAAAAAAGAAGGAGGTTTTCAATTCGCCCGAATATTTTTTTATGTATGTTCAGCGATAATTCTTTATCAAGTTAACCGATTTCGATGATCCTTTCTATATTGAAAATTTTTTATTGATATTAAGGTCTAGTACCATGTAAATATGATGATGATCTGATTTATTTATTTCTTGAAAATCCCATGCCCAACTTACAGTATTACCCAAATCGCTGCGCATGTGGAAGGACATATAATAAAGAGTTATGAAACAATTATGAATAGAACAATACACTCACGGATAAAATTCGTACAATTAAAAAAAACCGCAACTCTATGACCCCATTTTCGCAACTCTATGACCCCATTTCTGAAACGGTAAATGGAACAACACTACGTTGAGCAATGTGAGTGAACAAAAGACAGGCGAACAGTGTAAAATATTCGGACGCGCTCTAGGGAGATAAAATAAACAATGACATCATCCCCTCATGTAGCAGCCAGGAGCATAGAAGGCCACTAAAGTCAGGATCGAGGAGTTATTAACACAATGATTTTATCAATAAAAGAATTACATCCAACCATACCTATTATGAAATCTGGGGGAAATAATTAAGGATAATGCCCATACATTTATTAATACAAAAAACCTATTAAAGTTTTTTAATATTTTCTCCAGCATAAGTACCTTCATACGGAGACCAGATAACTTCATTCGTTTCAAGTATACCACGGACTAAAGAGATAAATATTGTAATGATATATTCGGTATCTTGAAAATCGTGAGAATTCCGTATGACAAATCTTAGTACTTTGTAGGCGATCTGATAGGTTTCCACGGTATAACTATGACATGTAAGATGATTATCCATAATTACATCATGATCCCGCATAGTTAAAACTATATTGAGTGTAGCACGCCCAGCGTACAGAACATAAATAAGTGGGTCACGTAAGCGGGAGTACATTGAAATGTAGCTTGTTGCTCAGATTCCATTGAAATACTGAGTCGTTATCATGTTGGAACAGATCACTGAATTAACTATTAACACCTAAGAAGATTTAAATTATCAGAAAAGAGAAGGCAACGAGCAGCTCTGACAAATCTAGGCAAGTCGTTTACCATAATCAGAAACAGAAGTGGACTAAATTACTATCTTGGCTGACTCCAGATAGATTCAAACCGAGATTCAAAATTTTATAAGTCGGGCGTATTGTTTACGAGCCCGAAAATAATTGGCCAAAATTTTTATTCGAGCAGGAGACATATCTGCTACCAAAAATGTCACTAGTAGAAAATCATTGCCAATTCGGTCAAATACCTTTTTTAAATCAAAATAGGCCACATCAACTTGACGACCTTGATCTAATTCTCCAGCCACATAATCCACAAAATTAGTAAGCTTAGTGACGGTGGGAAGCTTTGGACGGAAACCAAGCAATCCGGTAACTGGGATTGGATATGTATATAAACACGGTGATGCAAAGCAGTTTCAATACTTTAGCGAATGAAGATAAGTGAGCTATAGGACGATATTTTTTTACATCAGACCTAGAACCAGATTTAAAAACCGGAGTTACACGGGAAGTCTTCAAACAGATGGATAAATTTCAGAACGTAATGAAAGATTTATTAAAAATGTATGTGAATTGACGAATTTGTCGGAACAGGCCTTGATAACGTATGAATGTAAGCCATCAGGATATGGAATATGCTTAAATTGGAGCTGGTCCAACGCCACTCCAACTTCTGCTATGTCCACCCCACTAATATGAAAAAGAGATGAGCCTTTATTTATAGCGGCACTTGCCGCCACTGCAAAGTCAAGTGATGATGAGGTCCGGAATTGAATGATAATGAATAAAAGGAACTCCTTAACGAATAGCAGTAAATCAAATATAATTTAACATATTTGCTTCGGATAGTTGTTACTTTGCAAAATAACTACACCACTTACCAGCCTAGGGTCTCAAGATTTGTTCTGGATATGAATAATGGAATTCCTTGATGGATATTGACAAATCGACCGTGATTAAAGATATTAACTATAGTATATATTTGCGGACTTGGTTGACGGTGTAGTTACTTTGCAAAGTAACTACACCGTCGACCAAGTAACAGGGCCCGATGATAAGTTTTGGAGGTGAATAATGCAACTGCTTAACGGATGGTAGCAAATCAATCGTGATTCAAGATATTTGCTACTGGTAGTTTATTATTTAGCATAATAACTGCACCATCGACTAGTTCGGAGTTTGATGAGGAGTTCTGGTTTCTGGCTTATGTGTATGGTCGATAACCAAATTTAAAGAAAGAGGAAATTATCTGTATACGAGCTTTTGTCTGTAACTTTTAATAAACATTGTTGGTCGACTTCAAAGTCAACGAGGCGTGGCAGAGTATCAGCGAGTAACATTGTTCGAGCTCAAAGAGGTCCAAGCCTCGTCTTATGCTTTAATATGTTTATTACTGATGAGATAATTAACGAAATCGTACGATGGACTAACGCCGAGATATCATTGAAGAGACGGGATTCTATGACAGGTGCTACATTTCGTGATACACATGAGGATGAAATTCGCGCTTTATTTGGTATACTGGTAATGACGGCTATAAGAAAAGATAATCATATGTCCACTGACGAGCTCTTTGATCGATCGTCTACAATGGTGTACGTCTCTGTGATGAGTCGTGATCGTTTTGATTTTTTGATACGATGTCTTAGAATGGATGACAAAACCGTACGACCCACACTTAGAAAAAATGATGTTTTTGCTCCTGTTAGAAAAATATGGGATCTCTTCATCTATCAATGCGTACACAATTATACTCCAGGGGCTCATTTGACAATAGACGAACAGTTACTTGGATTTAGAGGGCGGTGTCCGTTTAGGATGTATATTCCCAACAAGCCAAGTAAGTATGGCATAAAAATCCTCATGATGTGTGACAGTGGTACTAAGTACATGATAAATGGAATACGCTTTTTGGGAAGGGGAACTCAGACTAATGGGGTGCCTCTCGGAGAATTCTATGTAAAGTAATTATCAAAGCCTGTACATGGAACTTGTCGTAATATAACGTGCCACAATTGGTTTACCTCGATCCCTTTGGCGAAAAGCTTACTCCAAGAACCTTACAAGTTAACACTTGGGGGAACTGTACGATCGAACAAACGCGAGATACCGGAAGAACTAAAAAACAGTCGCTCTAGGCCAGTCGGGACATCAATGTTTTGTTTCGATGGGCCTCTTACTCTTGTCTCATATAAACCGAAACCGGCAAAAATGGTTTACCTGTTATCGTCTTGTGATGATGATGCTACCATCAACGAAGCTACTGGTAAGCCAGATATGATTATGTATTATAATCGAACAAAAGGTGGAGTAGACCTCTAGACCAAATGTGTTCTCTGATGTCGTGCAGTAGGAAGACAGATAGGTGGCCTATGGCTTTATTGTATGAAATTATAAACATTGCTTTCATAAACGCATATATAATTTATAGCCACAATGTTACCAGCAAAGGGGAAAAGCCTCTAAGTTGCAAAAATTTCATGAAAAACCTTAGCTTGGGTTTGTCTTCTTCGTTTTTGCGTAGGCGTTTAGACGCTCCTACTTTGAAAAGATATTTGCGTGATAATATCTTCAATATGTTGCCTAAGAAGAAGTAACTGAAGTACCTGGTACATCAGAAGATCAAGCTGATGAGCCTATAGTAAAGAAACGTATTTACTGTACTTTCTGCCGGTCTAAAATAAGACGGAAGGCTAATGCCTCTTGTAAAAAATGTAAAAAAATAATATGTCGTGCGCATAATATTGATATGTGCCAAAGCTGTTTGTAACTAATTTTTATAAAACTTTATGTTCGTTATATTTACAAGATATTTTAATTGTTGATTTTTTATAAAATAATGACTGATTATTGAAGTAAAAATATGACAGAGTGAATGTTAAAAAAAATGTTGATTTGTAACAGAAGTTTAAAGTTTTTGTTTTTTTTATGAATAAATGATTATAAACAAATTGTCTGCAGTATTAATTATTCCAATATATATGTAAATATATAATAACATATAATTTTTTGAAATAAATTAGGAAACTTCAACCTACCACTAATTAAAACATATGCGTAAAATTTACGCATGATTATCTTTTCCGTACTACACAATATGATTATCTTTCTAGGGTTAAACAAATATGAAATTACTTAGTAAAATTAATTAATAAGTATTAGTTGACTTCTTAAACTTAAACAAATTCGATACAAATATTTTTGTTGTATTTAATATACGAGTACAAACAAAATATAAAAAAATATTAAATTCTCTGACAGATGTTGAAATTAATTGTAAGTACACAAGTAATCACGCTATTTAAGTTTTGACAATAAATGAACGTTTTACTTTTTACTCATTGGTCTTAAATATTTCAAAGGTTAGATGACTATGCTCCATGCTTGTCACAACAGGACTCATTGGGACTAATTATAAAAGAAAGCCAACAAGTAACGCATTTACAGCAGACAGATATATATAAAAACTACTATATGTAGAATATTCCATATGGCAATTAAAAATCATGTTTATGTTTGAATGTATTGCTTAGAACAAATAAAAATGGTTATAATAATGTCATACAAATTTTGAAAGAGTTCACGTTTTTAATTTTACTGTCCCCTTACTATGCATGTTTCTAAATGATAATAAATTTATATCTGACACAATTATTATTCAGCGGTCACGATAAGTACTTAAAAATATATATTCAATATTTGCCTCGTATTAAATTTAAATTTGGCCTCACTCAATACAGAGCAAAATAAGAAGTTTACTATCGATGCTTTCGTACTTCGATTGTAACCTTTAAACTCTGAAGGTTTTAGTTTTTTTAGATTCAGCCATTAATATCTAAGAGTACATAAAACTTGTATAAGTCATCGGTACGATCGTCATCGATACGCTTAACTTATTCATAGTGTAAGGAAAGTGATATTAAAAATTATTTTCTTACAAGCATCACGTACCTGATTGTTGCACCCTCAATCTGAAATTTTAAAAATATACTGTCATTTTTACAAATATGTAATTGGCTATTGCCTTATTAATATAAGTAACATAATTCTAGCATTAACTAGTCATCGCAGCAAAATAATTGCCAAAAATGATTTACTCACAAGGGTACCGTACCTTTAATACATATTTGTTCTCTAGCAAACTCGCGAAGCTTGATTATAAGAATTATTTATTGATCAGCAAAAATTTTAGTTATAACTTTTTAGGCAAAATTTAATTTTCTTGAAAAAAGGTGGGACTTTGGAAATGCTATTTAAATATATTATATTTATTTTTATTCACATTGATTAAAGGAATATGTAATATCCATGACGATATTTAATCAAACTTTAAATACAATCATTGTGATATTCAAACTTTAATTTCTTTCTTATAAATTTAAAATTATTAATATTAAAAATAACTAAATAGCTGGAAATAAAGACACCAACGTGACTATGAAATCGAATACTGCTTATATTAGATTTATTTGTTCATCCCTCACTGTATTGGATTCTTTCAAATAACTACGGCTATTTTAATAAACATATCAGTTGTTTGGATAAAATTAATCTCAATTAACTGCCTACTACAAATAACAAAATATTAAATTACGCAATGAATAGTTAATACAAGATCTTCAAGTGGGAAAGGTAAATGTATACACAACGTAAAACGATGATAACATAAACAATATTAATTAATAATCGATATTTGCAGAAATGGCCCAGAATAATAACATATATGCAATATGCTACGAATAAATATAAAAAAATAATTCCAATTAATAACCAGTAAAATTTTGACTGAAACAATTATTAATGGCACATTCGATATTATTCTTAACTAATATCATAAATTTCAAATCTAGATATACCCATATTGATGACCAACTGCTGTATACCATTTCCTTAGCTTTACTGCACAAAAATTGAGAGTAAATACACCTTTATGGAAAAAATACGTCTACCACCATAGTCACAAAAATCTTTTATCGTCGCTAATGTACATTAGTTATTATTAAATTATTTTACAATTGTAATTGTCGAATTGAATATTTCCTTACAATTTTGACAAAAAAATGTTTTCTTCAACCACCCGAAAAGTATTTCATTGCGAAACAATATGCCGCTCTGACTTCATTTAAATAAACAGTTTATCTACTCTTCTCAGACGTTCGCTGCTCTAGTTCCGCATCTATCTCCTGTCATACCTCAAGCATCTCCACCGTGAGTAGACTCGTGGGAATCTGTGCATATACAGTAGACTAACCGTTACGCATCAAGACAGCATTGCAGATAACTTGGAATATGTGAAAATTACGTTTGCTGTTTATGTCTGATAATATTAAGATAATTGCTATAATATTGATCCTCTTTTCGATGTTCATTAAGAAATCTTAAGTGAAATCATCATAGTACAATAAGAAATCTTAAGTAAAATCATCAGTTGCAAGCAGACGATTTGTAAATTTACCTATATTCAGACCCCCACTCAATCACAGCTGCTATTAATGATATGAATAAAGATCTATATTTGGTCAGTTAAAATTCTCAAAAAATGGGACCTATATTAATCCTATTAAGTCTCCGGCTACATGTGGCGATAGTCAAAAACTCATTTTCTGTCATTATCGGTACTGTGATTTAATTTTCTCCGACTGAAAAATATCCAAATCTGTGGATCGATCAAAATCTATATTAACAAACACATATCAACAACGTTTGTCATCATATCGTCGATCAAATACATTCTTTAAAGTTATTTAAACTAGGAAAAAGTGTGCCATCTGAATCTATGTGAGGATCGCCTAAATAAGAGACAATTTTCTAAATTTAAGCATCCGTTATATCCTCAGCCTTTAAAAATATGACTAGATTTGCCAGTTAAGGTCTCATCTCAAATGGACGACGATTTGGGACCGACATAATCTCCGTATCCGGAGTCCATTCATATTTTAATTCAAAATGTATTGCCTTAGCAGATTAGACTCCTCATTTTTAATAATTATACTATCTTTTATGGAAAATAATTCGCTATAAATGCTAACGAATTGTGGACCAATATGAAAAACTCTCTGTATAAACGCTCTTTTGATGCGTCAAAGTTATACCTCTCGCAGTTTCTTATAATAGCTAACTTCCTTTTTTACTTCCATATCCATTTTCTTTCCTCCTTGCTATGTCACGTCTAGGTTTATGTATATTAGTATGTGTACGTAAGTGTTTATGCATACGATTTCTCTTTATTTTCTTTACTGCTAGTTAATTATCGAGCCCATTGACACAATATCATTTATCAATATACTAGTGTGGTTGATGATAAGATATTATTCTCGAAGAAATAAGTTTGTCTTAAGTATCAACTTTATATATTAAAGTATGTTAATACTTAAAATAAACATTAAATGTTGTAGCAGCTTCATATTTTAAGTTAATTAAAGCTAACGGAGATGATTAATCGACCTACTTATGTAGCATATTTGCCTACAATAATGTGCCACAAGATAATTTGAAGTCTAAATATTATTGATACTTTTGTCGACTTGGTAAAAAATATACCGTGGTATCTTTTTCTAAATATTTACTTAAAAAGTATTTTAATTATTTAATGGTAATGATTAACTCTAAAGCAATTGTGTATAAACGTACTATAATCATGACCGCACCTCCATGAAAATACCAGATATATGTTTTTAATATTTTACATGATAACTTTTTGAACGTTAAATGCTTACAAAATATTCCAGGAGGTGCCGTAACTTATCTGATTCTGCTCCAAATTATGCACAGCAGATGTAACTACGTACTTCTATTAAGTCAATAACAATTTTTTCATTAGAAATGATTTGTTCTCATTTTTAATAAGTTTTTCTTATTAAAATCGAATTAATTTTAAAAAGGCGAGAATAATAAGATAGAATATATTTTGTTACTTCCCAAGTATTAAAATTGTTTATGTTTTAAAATTTAAATAATTTAAAACGTTTGTTTAAAAATACCTGCATTCTTTATAAAATTATAATTTTACTTCTTTCTTAGCCAGGTGTAAACGTTTTGCGGTTAGATGTACAAACTATTTACAACTTACTTAAATTTTTGTTAATTTAAATTACATCTTCGTTTTACACAGAGTAATCCGTTACACTATCAAAAATAATATATGAAGAAAAGGAGGTAATTGGTGAAGGTTATTTTACCGAGAAATTAACACAAATTTAATAAAATGTTACTACACTCTACATGTTACTTAAATATAATGTATGACAGAACAACCACTTTAGCGTTACATCATATTATCTTTTAAGGGACAACGGAGTAGTAAAAACAAATTACTTTTGAAGGACCTATCACAAAAAAATAACTCTCCAGACATTTATTTTTTGCAAATATAATTATTATTCATATACAATACACTCTATGACAACCTGTTCTCTTTTTGTTTACCCTGCTTCATATCAAAGAAAGAATAGACCAATATAATAAATGCGGTAAAGTAAACCAAGATAATGACCCATAACGTAACATCATTCAATTCTCATCCTCGATTGGCTTCCTTCCCTAACTACACAAATGTATAATAGTTATATTTTATTTTCATAATACCCATTGATATTCTAGGTGTACTTTAAATCAATCGCGTAAAAACGATTCTTCAATTGTTCGGTTTTTCCGCATAGTCCATCAATTATTCCGAGCTTATATAATAAATAACATTACACATACGTCAAATTACAACATACGTCAAATATACCTTATATTTATAAATACTTAACATAGATTGAAACTCTTACCTCATTATCCACTTAATATGACCGATTTTCTCTCAGTCTTATATAAGATGATTTCTTAATTCAATATATGACCGGGTTTGGGTGCAGTTTTATGAGAGACTTTTTTATATAAAAAATCATTTGAGAATAAAAAGTCATGCAGAGGCATTACTTGTGTTTCGACATCTAATATATAATTCAAAATAGGTGGTTATTTTTTTAGTTTCCAATTTTTTGTTAGGAATGTTTCCTTACATAGCGTAAGAAATATACTAAAATACGTTTTTGTTCCATCTCCCTTCGTAATTTCAGCAATTGCAAGTACAACTATAGTTCCCGCTCATATGAGTTCAACTCGTAGTATTAACTAATTTAAAAACAATCAAGTAAAGGACAAGCCATATTGTTCGGCCTAAAATCAGACAATGATTTAAATGGTAACTACGTAGGTTAAAAATATCTGATTAGCGGTGAATGTAGCTACAGGTTAGTCTGGTGGGGAGTAGACATAAAATTTTTGTTTCAAATGTGGCACACAAATTTAGAAGGACAATAAAGCATAAAATAAATTTAGAGTTTTACAAAAATTCAAACACCACTTTTACCAAAATAGAACATACCTTTTATTAATATCCCAGCCATTCGGAGAAAAACCGATGCAAATATTTATGACAATTAAAAAATTATTTACCAGTCCAGTGATAAATATTTATTAAATTTTTGATAAATTTTGTTTATGATTACAATTACGAATAGAAAGTTATAAAATAGGAAAGTATCTAAAACGTAATTTAAGGAAAAATACATTTTATTTTGGTGATGTACCATTTCTGGTTTAAATGACATTTAAAACTATATTTTCTTATGGACGATTCGAGAACTTTTTGTACAACTTGTAACCCTGCAGTTACAAGTTGTACAGTTTTATAAACTTCTATGATATTTTATTAAAGTAAATCAGTAAGTTCATAATTATTATAGAAGCATCATATGAGGCTGATTGTCATCATATGGTTGTATCGATGGAGCAGGTTGTAATCATAGTGCAGTTATTTACAAAGAACATAGAAGATCACTCATTTTTTCTTTCATTATAATAATCAGACCATTTAATGTTTTACTATGAACTTAATAACTATGGCGATATGACTGCATAATATATTTTACTATATAAATATCGAATATAATTGGCGTTAATCTTCTAGAAATTCATTATTCACAATTAAATGAAACTACGTGATGTAGTATTATTTCTAGTTTCTTTAAGTTCTTTACCACGACCTAAATTTCGTTGTATTCTAATATCCTCAGGTGGGCAATTAGGAAAGATCTTAGCTATTAGCCCACCTGAAGATGTTGTAATACAACGAAACCTAGGTCGGGGTAGACAACTTAAAGGAAGTAGAAATAATACTACATCACGTAGTTTCATTTGTGTATATTTTTTTAATAAAATTACTTTTTAAGGAAAAATCAGATTCTGAATTTCAATCATATAAAGTACATTAAACTAAAAACATTATTGTATACCTATTGTCTCTTCCATGCTTTTATACCAAACTAAAGTTGGTATTTATTGTTTGTTATAATTATGTCCATGTTTGTCATAAATATTTATAATTTCCTTTTCAATTCAATATTTTGTCTTATTTACCATACTTCATAGCATCACAACAAACTTTCACATATTCATGCGAATTCGATTAAAACACCATTTGCTAACTTTCATCATAAAATTCAACATCAATAACATTTTTTCATGTCGCAAAACCATAAAAAATTGCCGCTACACCTCGCTATAATTTTGTCAGTTATTCCACCAATATTATAAATAAAGGCAATAGATGCCGCATTAAAGCGCTACTTAAGTTATCGCGCTCTAAGTTTGCGACTGCATTCGTATTTTGCTTGGCTTTATGCTCGTACGCTGCTTGCGTAAGGTTTTCCTTTTTTTAACAAACATGCTTTTGTGCCTATGTTTCCGATTCACCTTTTTATTGTTTTGTTTCAACGGAAATAGTCATAAATACTCATAATTACATATAATAGAGATGCATTCTGTCTCTTTGTAGACATTGTATTTAGCAAATCTAATGCGCATTTTTCTCAACAGATTAAGATATTCCTTATCATATTTTTTAAGATTTTGAAATAAAATTTAAGAGATACTGGCTTGCTACGAAAAAAAAATATTACTTAGACGCGAAAGAAATAAAATATTTTGAATTTGATATTTTTGCGGAACTTAAATTATAAAGTGTCAAATACTACGATTAAAAATCAGAATGCGATACAAAATTTATTAAAACCGAGAAAAAAAAGGAACCCTTGGCATAGTTTAGTTGTAAAAAGCTAATAAAGGAATTTCTTGAGGTAAGTAATGTTTTTAAAAGTGATTTCTAATAATAAATTACTAGAATTTTACACACACTATAGTTAAATTACATTAAATATTAATTTTTACATACACAGGAACCTTGGTATTTTTTCCCAACCGATAATTTTAATTTTAATTTATTGATTTTCGTTAATGTTAAATACTACGTTGTTTATTTTATGATTTGAGTACAATATCTAGAGGATTTATTTTCCACATTGTATTGTACAATAGTAATGGCACTTTTGATGCTCTTTAATGTATTAAAAATTAATTAGTTTTGAATATAATTTAAGATATTTGGATAAGCATATGCGATCAGAAACAAGAAGTCAAAACCTTCGGATTACTCTCATAACTCTACTGTTGGTTTGACTTGCAACGTTCGGTTACTTCTATAACTACATTCTGCTCCTCTTTGCTACCTGCCACGTTACGTATCCAACAACTATGGTAACTTGTGTATAAATAAGGTCATAAATATTGGAAATAAGTGGTGTGATTGGATTTCACATGTACGAACGGAAATATAAATTCAGACCTGCAATGCAAAGTTTCATCCCCAATTTTATTAATATTAGATTTTATGTGTTACTCCAGCTATAACATTAAAGGTTAAGAATTATTCTTGTTTAAAATTCTTTAAATAACTGGGTTAAAAATACTTTCACTAATTAAAAAATGCCTATCTTTACTTTCTTTGCTAATTTATAAACAAACCGCTTCTTGAACTCAGTATTTTATTAGCACCGATCATAAACAATATACACTTACATCACTGCAATATCTTTGCAGTAACTGGCAACACGACTATAAAAATATCTTATATCAAATGGTCTTAAGTAAGATGTCACAGCAAGTTACTGCTCTCAAGGGTATAACAAACATTTTATCGTGGCATTCACTGGAATGGAGCACAGCTTGCACTCATCGCGATTCTACGTCTTGCAATGGGAGCGACAAGGTTGTTAAAGCTATTTTTCTGCGAAAAAATTATTTTGAAAGAGAATTTTAAAAGAAAATTTTAGTTGTAACAATATTTTACATGGGCCGACGCTTAAGGAACACATATAGCTTTTAACAAATACATAAGTATTTATGATGTTTATTTTAATAGCACTATTTCAAAAGGTATTAATACATGCGGAATAATAAACCAGTGCTTATATACAATTCTATTTTTGAAATTCAGATGCACATATATAACTTGTGCGTTGCAACAATACATTCAAAATTATAATCGTTTTAATTCATTACTTTCCATTTAAAAGAAAAAAAATTATTGTAGGTCTTCAAATAGGAGAGGGTTCATACATGATTCAAACTGAATATCATTTATGGATGAAAATTACCATGCTTCTAAAAATAATTTCTCTCACCTCTCTGCAGTTTAATAACCAGGAATGTGGATTGAAAATTTACAATTTAAGATTTTGGGAAAACTTTGGAAAAATTTTGGAAATTTGAGAAAATTCAAATAAAAAGGGATTCTATGTACAGTAGATTATACAGGACAGCAAAATATTCATATGGCATCAAAATCGTCCTGAGATGAAAAAAAAATTATCGAAAAACGTAACGCATGGCGTCAAACGTATTCGCGGTGTATAGTCATACGAAAAGTTGATCTCCTTAAATATTAAAACATTTAAATTTCAGTCGACAACGATTACGAGGGAAAATTAATTAGGATATACTGTGGGTTTTTTAAAAATGGATTTTGCCCCCGTGGTGTTTGGGAAGTATTAAAACTTTCTTTTAAACGACAGGTTTAGATTTCCATCAGGCCAATAATGTACACCAGATGAATGTGGTTATGAACATAATGAATCAGACTTGAGTTTTAACACATCTTGTGGTGCAGTGAGTCTTGCTCAAATTATGCATTGGTAGTTTTAAAAAATGTCGTGCAGTAATTAACTAAATTATTTGGCATGTCAAAACATGCTTCCATACGTTTAAATATTAAATTAATAGTAACGCATTAAATTTTCCATGTGCGGCAACTAAAATTCTGAATTCTAAATTCTTCTAACTTTGACATTCGAGTTTACTACTTTATTTCCATAAATGATAGCGTTATATATCATATATAGCCCATCTTTTAGACTTCATTAAGTTAGAAGAATTTTATTAACATCCTTTAAACCATTTTAAATTTTAAATAAAAACGAAACAAAGAAATAAACGCGCAACGTTTCACTTTTATTATATTAGTAAGTAGGAATAATTCTACACAGTTTGATAGTTAGAGTGCTTAAACCTGACAAAAGGGTCCAGGTTGTATTCGAGGCAAGATGTTTGAATATTGATAATTTAATTTATGTAATTGTAAATCATTTATGACAAATTTGGTTTGGCTGAAGCGCTAGGGACACAGCTGTGAGGTCTGTAATCTACCACATTTAATCTAACAAACATTGTGCGGCTAAAATAGATATATTTTTCATGATAAAGAAATTTAATATTAGTTTTCGCAGTTTATTAGTTTTAATTATTTTCATATGTTGAACGGATTGGTTGGTTTTCGTAAAATTTAAATAGTGACTAAGCATCCAGTATGATTTCATTGTTTAATATAAATAATTGCAATGTTATAAAATTTATCAATAAAAAATTATCACTCTCGTCAATTGATTTCATGAAAAATAGGTGACTGTGAAAATTAGATGAACTGCCAAACTTGGTATGTTGGTTAAATAACTGCCAAACTTGGTATGTTGGTGTGTTTACTTGTTTTTATCCGCACTCAAATTTATTTTAAACTTATTATTAAATGAAGTAGTATTTTTTGTGTAAAACATAAATTTAAAATTTTTTCAATATTCGTCATCATTTTTTTTTGCTTCAATTTATCGTAGAGCAACAAGTACACATCTGGAAATACATGAGCGCAATGAAAAATATTTTAATGTTAAGGGATTGGCACAATATCATAACATTATATTGCACGATACTTTCCCACATTATGCACTGGTAATGGTATGATGGAAAAGTTATATATTTTCATTAATTTCTACAGAGTTTATTCTAAAGGACCTTATTTTATAGAATACAATTTTCATGTAAATTTCATAGCCAAAGCATACTCACCAAAGTATAATATTGCATTTAATAAACAGTTCGACAATGCTATATAAACGCTTAGTTAGGTTTTTAAACTTGATTGTGATTTCCGTTATCAAGAGGCACTAGTGTTATTATGTAGACTAGAATACCTAATCTTGTCATCTTATGTCATTGTACGAGCATACGTCTAATATTCGATCTCGTCCAAATCTATACTGGGAATATAAATAAAAAATATTTCATGATGCTTACATATGTTCCTTCATTTCCAAGCATCACAGAAGTGGTAATGTTTGGACATGGCCTAGAATACAGAGCATATCACTAAAATGAAATATCATTATATAAATATAAAAGTGAACAGACAGTCAATGTACTTAAATTACTGTGAGAATATTAGGGATTGAAATACATTCTAATTAAATACAACTTTAAATTACTAGTGAAAACGTCTCCTGTACAATTTGGATGCCCATCAGTAGTATCACCTTAATAGCAATTTTTGAATCTGGGATAAACAATTAAAATACGGCAGACAGAGTTAGTCTATAGACAGAGTTAGTCTTCGACAGAGTTAGTCTATATCATTAAAGTATTTCCGCTCCACTTGACTTTATAATAATCACATAATACTATATGGTTAAATACTTTCCTATATTATTTATATATTTTTCAGAACATGTCAAGTGATACATAGAATATTTAATCTATAATAATTTTATGTAACCCACATATAAAATCCACATAAAACTTAATATATAAACGGAGTGATAGTAATTTTTAAAGCAAGGTTTAGATTAATAAAAGTTACGAAATTGTAATATGGAGTAAATAATTGTCTAACACTAACAGAAATTAGAAATTAACTTTTAAGAAACACCATTTCAATCATCTATAATTTGTTGTCCAGTGAGTATGTCGAGATTAACTTGACACACTGTGTAAAACGTTCATATCTAAAATATTAATTTTTAAATGAATATTGATGAGATACATTAAATTTTTGAAGAGAAAATATAAGAATATTTTGTATACGAGAGAGAAAATGGGAAAAGGAGAGCCGATAAAGCGTATCAAATTAGATGCGTACCATTATTTCCGTATATATATATATATATATATATGTATGTATATATGTGTATGTATATATATATATATATATATATATATATATACATATATATATATATATATATATATATATATATATATATACTTGTGTGCGTGAATCCGTGTGTTCGCGCGTACATGCGTTCATCGTTGCATCCGTGCGTGCGTGCGAGCTTGCGTATACGTCCTGCAGTGACATTATCAAGGTGATACGATGCGACAGAAAAGTTAAACGTCCTGTAATGGCATCATCAAAGTCGCACCTTTAAGACGTTAAAAAATATATGGAAGTAAGGATTAAAAATATAAATGGATGAGTTGCTTACAAAAGTACCGAAGTGTTCCCTGTACTAGATTAAATAATTTTCTTAACCTGTCATTTACCTTCAGAAAATAAGATAGTTTTATCTTTTTTATTTGTTCTTTTTTTAATTGCTCCAAAAATTTGTATGAGTTATGGATAAATTGTGGATCTTAGAAATATCTATAATTTAATGTAAGATAATTAAATTTTAGAAAATTTAACAAAAGGAAAACCGACAGGTTTAACAGGTGGTAACCGGCGGTTTTCAGTCATGTTATTTGATTGGCTGTAATATTATACAATCTAAATAGACTTAGACGAAATGTGATCTAACTCATATTTAAATAAATTTTTGGAGTCATGTTCGTTGAAAAGTTGAATTTTTACTTTTCCTTTCCAAATACACCATTCTCTTTTAATATTATATACAGCCTAATCATTGAAAAATAGTACTTTATTTGAGGTATTCTCGTCTCCTTTTATCTATATTGACACTACCAATTTCTCGTTCATTTTACGTTCCTTGTTCTCTCTTATCGTTTTAGATTTGAATGAAATTGCCAAGGAAATATCATTTCAAATTCTCTTCGGAAAATTATCATATTTTTTTGTTCTTTGCTCACAAAAACTTAATTGCTGACTGAGAAGTAAAATAGAAAACCTTGTCTTTATATACCCTACAAGAGATATTTGAGAAGTATCTTTATTATTGAAGAACGAGCTAGATAAGATTGGTGGATTTATTAGTTTTTGAATTTTCTTCGGAATTTTCAAAAAACAATTCTGTTAAAATTATAATATCAAAATTGGAAAAATTATCAAATTCTCGTTACCGAAATGTGATGAATCTTATTTTGTGTCTACCTTCCAACGTCTACATCTTTTCTACCTTTATTAGAAAGAGGATGACATTAATGGGATAGTATAAAATTGTATCCTCAATTTTTTAATTTTTTTTATCGCCTGCAGATTAATTTTAAGTGTCCCAAGGTAAATAGCTCATTTTACCCAGTGATTAAAAATATACAAGTACAATCCTAAAACATAATTAACGACTTTTTTATTAGACAGAAAGTAAATTACCTGTTGACTGTATCAATATGAACCTAATGTATGCCTTCATCAAAATCTTCATCAATGTTTCGCTATTGTATTACTTGTAGTATATGATATATACGAATGACAATATTATTTCAGCTTTTAGCGTCCGTCTATCAATCTATGACAACCGCCTTTCTCAGAAACAGCCCAATATGGAAACTCAAAATGTTATATTATATTATATGAAGTATATTGACGAGCAAAGTAAATATTAGCGTTCAAAGCAATGTTTATCTGTAAGTTGCTAAAAGTAAGATTTACGTATGGGAAAAGTTGAAAAATTTGTAATTTTTTAATTTTATTCACCGTACGGATAATCAAGTAAAAGAAAGAATAAAAACATACCCTGTGCCTCTTTTTCACTCCGTTAATCAAAATTATGAAAAATTAATATTAGTGAGACTTTTTGTTGTGGTTTTCTAATATAATTTAGGTAAATTTTATCACAAAACTGGGAAAATAATTCTTGCACGAATAGTTTGGAAGACATTGGCTTTGTACGTGTGGAAAAGTTATACTGGGCAAAATTTGAATGTGGATATTTTTAATGTTTGCATATTTTGCTATACAATCTCGATCATAATCATGGTCATGTAAGATGTTAAAATATGATTACACGTGCTGACTATATAAAAAATAGTGTTGGAGACATTGGATCAACTTTTATTACGTTGTATAGGAATATGCATATATATATATATATATATATATATATATATGTATGTATAGAAAGTTAGAAATATTATTATAATTGCGACAATAATTATGATGGAATTTTTCCCCAAAAATTTCTTACTTTATTACTAACAAAACGAAATTTGAATTATTTCTGGTTTTCCTTTTTCCTAATGTTCTCTTGCTAACATTTTTTTTAAATAAAACATTTGGTTTTATTTATCGTTCTTACTGAATTTTTAAATCTGCTATTGGACACTCTGTAGTTCGTGTGTTTTACTTACAGACAAAAGTGACGAATTATATTTTTTTATAGTTTCATAAACTTATTTATTTTTGCTATTTAGTCTAAAATCATTACTAATACTGAATAATCTCCCGAGGACCATTTTTATTCGTATTTAAGTTACTTAGTATGTTACAATATTTCTCCTTTATAAGGTAGCTTTTTAGGAAGATTTTGAAAACAAATTTGTTTTAATGAAATGTATTCTTTGTATGCAGCTAAAAAGAATTAATTCATCGATCCAAATAAAATGTATACAGGTGTAAAACTAGATTCAGCATTTAAAAAAATATAACATTAACTGTAGAAAATATGTAAACTTTAACTGCACAAATATGACGGGACGATACAGATTAGGTCTTATATTACCGGTGTGTTCCAAACGATTTACCTTCATTTTTCTTAAATGAGTTACATTGTTATGCAGTTTCAATTGAGGAAAGGAATATGCTTAGCGTTATATTGAACTCTTGTCCTCTCTAACTTTCTAAATAGATACTTTGGTGAATTTAAAAAGTTATCTCCTTTTCATGTAGATCGTTAGAAGAAAGTAAAATATATCTATTTATATTATATATCTTCTCTTTGTTACTTTTCTTTTATTGGGTAAATTGCTTATCTATTTAAATTTCCGTTCCGAACTTTTCGCATTTGTTTGGTTTAATTCATTGTTTATTTTAAAATGTTTAAATTTCATTGGCGTAGCTAGTTGTTTTTGAGGTGTGTGATTAACCTTAAAAACATTAATACGTCATTTACATAAATTAATTTGGTGTAGTCAGTTATTTACTAAATTATTAAATGGTGTCAGATTAACGTTATTGAAATATTTAATTTATTAATCTAAAAAATTTTAAAATATCATTAAAATGTCGTGACACAACTGCGTTTTCCAACATTACTTTCATTCAATATTTTCGCGTAAATTTTTTTTGGGATAATTTATTAATCATCAGTATATAATGTCTTTATAATAACTTTAAGAAGTTATGAATATTAATAATCGTTATTTAAAGTAAAACTTAATTCATAACTGACGTTGCTAATACGTAGTGTAGTTATATAGAAATTAATATTTTTAAAATTCAGTTTTGCATCACGTTGTTCGAAGGATTCCAACACGGATAATGAAGTTGACATGTAATACAATTAACTAGATTTTATTAATTATATAATATTAAAGAATTTGCTTAATTACATATAAATTATAGAGAATCAACGAAATACTTTCTCGTCACATGTGTATAGCATACTCCCTTGTATAATGTAAGAAACCTTTTATAAAATAATAAATAAAGAAACTACTATGCTGGCTGGTAACCATAAGTCAAATTATATATATTTTCCGTTGTTTCGTTACTTAATCATTCTATTAACATACTTCTCGTTACAAACTCTGCAAAACGTCCACGATTGTTAAATTACATATAACATAACTAACGTATTTATGGTTTTTAGTAATACATTCAATATTTAAAAAAAATTACTAAAACAAGTAACGAGTTCCTTATAATTTATTTACGCCTCACATAAACTGTCGTTTGCTTTTTTTTCATTCGATATATATTCCAGTGTATATCAGTATATTGCTTGACTCGCGAAAGATGTAAATTGTCGTGGTTTATGAACCAAGTTTTCTGTTATCTAATATGATCAACCTATCTAATGTGGTTATCACAATGAGACCGTTGAATAGAGATCTAATTTCCAAGTTAGGAATTAATTCTTTATATGGACAAGGGCAAAATTTTAGAAACGTTATTCACAGCAGAAGAGAGAAATATTAATAACAAGTTTATTCGTATGAAATTTTACTGCATTTATTAAAATGTTTCCCCCAGAATGTACTTTAAAACGAACTACTAGTTTAAATTTCAAGAAGGTATTTTTAATGGCCGTAAACTTTGCAGGGATATTGAGGTAACAAAATCACGTAACAACGTTACAACAAAACCCCATCTTAGACAGCTCGCAACTTTAAAAAAATATAATATTTTCCAAAAAGTGAATCATGGACACACGCAGCATTAAATTTCAAAACTAATGTAATGTGGACAACAATTTCACTTTTACTAATCTTTGTTTCAAGATATGCATATTTTGAAGAAAAACTTCCAGTATAACAAAGATTCAGCGTTGACTTATATCCATGGATATCATCGCAACGTCTAGTCGCAATTCTCACTCCGACATTGTCCGATCTAAATGGTATAAAACTCGACAAGTTAACTACATACGGAGGACATCAATAATATTTTTTATCACGTTATAAGTTTCAATAGATATTTGTGTTTCTTAAATTCCATAAATTTTGAAAAAAATTCTCAAACTGAACAGAGGATCAAAGTAATAATGGATTTTAATAATCAAACATATGAAGAATATAAATAATAATTTTCAATATATAACAAGAACGCTTTTGTATGATTAATATTTTTAATAATTTTTTACAAACGTATTTCATCTGTAATACGTCCCTTTTGCGTTTAACTATTATTAATATTGTATATAGTAGTAATATGTGTTCAATATAAATAATAAACGTTTTATTTCAATAATTTATCATTTCATTAATTGCCAAGTCTTTGCGCGTAGTTATTTTCTAACCATATCTACATCCAATTTTTATAGATTATATGCCATATACTGCAGTACAGTAAATTAACATACGAGATAAAGCGGTCGCATAATTTTTCCGCCTATCACGTATTTATATACCTTCTTATAGGTAATTCTTAGACGTTATCGGTTGTATTATGCACAGTCCTTTTGAAGAACGATATTTTTAACAGGGTTAGTTTTAGTTACAATTTTATTTGAATAACTGTCAGTGGTACAATTCTTTCCAACCTCTGAATTATACCTGTATCACATGACGATATGATATGTTTTACGACAGATCCATAGATAATTGCATAAATTTATTTTAATGTTGGCACGATATATTTTCATAAATTTACTCTGAGCCATTAAATAAAGAGATTGTCTAATATATCGATGGTGGTTAATGCTCCTTCCCACACGAGTACACCGACACGACCTCTCACAATATTTTTCTCTCTATTATAATGTAAAATTATCCACATTTGCCACAATAAGTTTTAATTTTTAGAAAATCATATACACATGTATTGTTAGGGTTAATATAACCCTAATAATACATGTGTATATGATTTAATAACACACATTTGTTTAAACCACAATTTTATGCTGACACTACTCGTCTTATGCTGGCAATCACGAAATATATTACCACATTGTGTATCAGTACTTGGTGGGAACAAATAAAACACATCAGCCCCACTGCACTACTGCTAGCAACAAGGTATGTATTATAAGTAACTGCAGGCGCTCTCTACGCGAGTTACTCTTGAGCGCAAGACGCCTGAAGTATACTCCACGGGGCATCGTAGCGTCTCTGGCTCTACAGTGAAGGATGTCAGTCGCAGGTGTGGCTATGTAACCTTTTATATTTTCAACATTCGGTAACGGGGTTCTTAACGTTATTCATTTGGAAATATTGTAGCAAAAGGGAAATTGTATTAAGCCACAAAAGATCATTTTAACTAAATGAATGTAACCTAAAGTCTACCGAATACTTATAAATAATTATGCTAATAAGTAAAATATACTTGTCAAATATAATTTCTGCCAAGAACTTAATTATTGTGATGTATGAAATCAGTTTCATCTCCAGTTGCAAAATTATTAAATATAGGAGTTAGAACATATGATTTTATTGATTGATTTTAAATTAAATGATTTTGTTTTATTGATTGGTATTAATTGTCCCCATCTAATAAATTGATTTTAATAAAAATTGTATCGTATATAATTAAGTCATGGTAACTGGGGCTGTACAATAATTTTATACAAATTTTTAATTATTTCTTAAGAATTTTTATTATAACTAAATTTATGTTTGAGCTGATTATACCGAGTATTAAATCGTAATTATCTCAGTACTTTTCAATTCAGCAAAATAAACGTAGTGACAAAACTAGTCCAAAATATTATAACACAATTTTATAAAAAAACGCTGATCCATTTTATTAGGAAGCGATTTACTTTAGCGGTAAATTTCAGTCAATTTATGACACAATATTTTGATTTCAAGGGCCACTTATGGAATGCTTATGACATGATTATCATATGACGCCATTGAATATAACTCTTAGCCAATATTACAATTAGCTTAATTTCAGCTGTAACGAAACGTGGTACAGGTTTGATAAAATGTTTACTAAAAATTGTTTTGCGGTAAAAATTTAAATCGCCTTATTCTTATAAAACTTCCACTGACAAAGTAGGATAAAGGTGTAATATTAGTTGAAAAATTAAAGATTATACTCTTAGCAAACATTTAAATATGCCGCACTTGATGTATCATATATGCAAAAATAAATAAAAACAAATTCTTTTGCATGGAGATTTTTCCTTCGTGGTAAGTTAATAACTAAAATTGTCAGAATGATGACCTCTTTTGTGAATGGTGTTCAGTTTGCCCGTTAATGATATCCATAAATATCTTAATTTTATAAAAAAAGTCGACTTTTGACAATATAAACAAATAAATCGATATAAACTAGGTAGTAATTAAATCGATGGAGAAATGGGGTTCGTTACTACTGTGGAATTAATCCACCATTCGTCAGTAAATAAAAATTTTACCCGGTTTTAGCACTGCACTTAGTTGTGTAATTAGTAAAAAATCGATAAGTATTACAATAATTTGCAAAATGTCTTGCGTGAATTTTAGTACTAATTTTACATAAATATTTTTATAATAATCAAAAGCAAAATAATCTTTGTATATGCGAATTCAACCTCCATAAAAGAAGCCAATTATTTAATCAACTCTCCTTTTTTTCTGCTGACGTCTTCGTGTACTTCAATAAAGTCAAATGTCGGAGCTAACAGCTTGATATTAATTAAAGGGTCTTAACAGAAAATCCATGAAAACCGCAGATGACAAGGCCAGACTAAACGAAAATATTGGATGTCCTATATATGAGCACTATTTTAATTATTTATAAGCTACTTTGTGTTAATAAAATATTACACGTGTCTCTGAAATGTAAACTGAATGATATATTAAGTAAACTAAATGATATATTAAGAAAGGACGTGATATGAAAAAAACGATTATTACATTTATTGAAATAAACGATTATTATATTACGATTATTTCTGATACGTATTGGCGGATTTATAGTACACGAAACTTTGTTGAATACAAATATCACGTTGCGAATAATAAACGTGCCATGTGAATTCTATACATATTGTGCTGAGCATCAGATATTGGGGAATAATGGCCGGGTATAGATCAAATATATATCCTTAATTACCTGCTTCGCCGGACCACATCGCTTTAAACGTTTTGAGACGAGACGCCTCATCTCCTTTTTTATTATTTACTGGTTATTGTTTATATACATTATTGCCAGAATAGGGACATTTTCTAGTATCTAGAATTAAAAAAAATATTACGACGCCCGAATTTCGTCATTTGTACTGTTACGCCTTTATCGTTTCTGAAGTTATATTTCTTTAGGCGCGTTATGAAAAAATGATGGGAGCGAAATTTTAAGATTCGTCACACAAAAGTTACAGTATGAAGTTGCAGCGGTTGCAGTCTCGAAATAAAAGCTATTGGCACCATCGTCGCCTCTGTTCACTGTTTTCATATTCACAGTATTTATCCACATGTTTCTAGTGTCTACATTCACACACGTGTTTTAGTTTCATATAAGTGCGATTTATATATGTGCTGATAAATTATATTCAGTAGTGATTTAAATTCAATATTTTGATTAATATATTTACTATTCGTAAATTTTAGTGAAAAAATTGTGTTTATAGACTTTTTCAAGTGCTGCGATATAATTGAGGTTATCTGTCCGTATGTATTATTTAATGATGCCAAAGAAGTATAACTTCTCACGCGCGTACATAAGTACACGCACCGTTTTTTTTACAGTTTTAGGCGCAACCACATAACATTTTCCATACAGTTTCATTTCGCTGGAATTTTACAAATAACGTGTAGCCAAATATGAAAACACGATTTATATGCGCCTACTCAAATTTAAATTGAGTTTGAATTATTTTAACGCCGATACTATTGTACAGAGTGTAATTGCATAAGTTTTTTAAAGTAAAGTTAGGGTTTCGTTTACTATTTTTCCTTTTTAATCCAAATGCGTTTACGTGATCTAAAGTAACGTACAATGTTTATCCCTGATAGTGTTAATCATTCAGTCCTCATAATTTTTTTGTTATTGACCACGGTTTGTGAAATATTACGTACATCAAAGTAGCGTGCGAGGTCTATTTCCAATAGTTTCATCATACATTTCTCATATTTTTTGTTTTAACCATGGTTTGTGAAATATTATGCGCTTCAAAATAATGTACAATATTTCCTCCCATAGTTTCATCAATTAGTCTTCATACTTTTTGTTATTAACTACGATTTGTGAAATATTACATATTTCAATGTAATGTGCAACTTTTCTAATCAAAAGTTTCACTCAGTTCTGATAATTTTCTGTTATTAGCCATGGTTTGTGTAACATTACGTCCTTCAAAGTAATGTCTAACGTTGCCGCATCAAATTTATCATTTAGTTCTTATAACTTTTTGTTATTAATCACGGTTTGTAAAATATTACATCCTTCAAAGTGATATATAATATATCCTTCAATGGTTAAATTTACCAATCCTAATTAATCAACTTTTATATTTCGTTCGTATTTCGCCTTGTTTAAAAATTATACTTCTAGTGGTTTTCATCTTTCCTTTGAATTACAGACATTCCACAAAATGGAATGTACAGTTGGAAAAATGGAAGAAAATATTTTTAAATGCACATTCTATCAAAAATAGTGATTTAAAAAACCTTTATTCTGTGGTTTAATAAAATAAAAATTTATTTCATTTTCGAATGCATTCATATTAACACAATAAAAAACCATAAACCAATAAAAATATATTTTATATTGCCAAGTACAAATGAATGAGCAACCAAATATAATGTATCTACTTTTGCCAAAGCATGAAGTGATTTTTAAGGTCATATGTTGGCAGTAGCTTTGTTTGTTTTTCACCAAACCAAATTTAAAAAGCAACATCACTATAAGTTCTGTTCAACAAATTTTGAATTTGAAGGACGAAGAAATAATCAATCAATTTTTACATATTTCTTAAACAACGTCGAATCCGAATTTTTCGGAAACTTAAAGTCCTACTCACTTATTTCACACAACGGTTCCAAAAATACGAATCCGAAAACCGAAAATATAATTTATGTAAAGGAACTTTTTAGAATAAATAATAAATTACCTGTTAAATCTGTAAAAGTGAATGTAAGGATTCATTAATGTTTTGAATAAGGTTTTCCTTGAATCCCATACATGTATGGTAAGATTATATTACTTTTAGGGCTTCGCGCCGCAAAATAAAATTCACACACTCGCCGAGACATGCCGGGCAGGATTATGCGAACAGTATGTTCGTGCTCGGCTAATATCGTCTCGTTTGACTGAAGATAGTCGTGGCGAAACGTAAGTAGTTATCGTTGCAATGGAAAACTAGTTATCCCGTTAACGAAAAATTATATATTTCACGAAACTATCTACTGCACAATAACGTGTACCGTGTTGCTGTTGTATTATAAGTATACCAATAGATTTGTACCAGAACAGAGAGCGGCGTTACCTTGTAGTGTTGTCGAAAAAATGTCTACGCTTGTCTATAAGTAACGTAAAGGTTAGTGTATTTATCATTCAATAGCAGTAGCAAAGACTGACGAAAAAATTGTAATACAATCACTGTTAAAAAATCACTCGCAAAATAATACAAATATATATTTCCATTATAATATATATATATATATATATATATATATATATATATATATATATATATATACATGTATATATATATACATATATATATATATATACATATATACATATATACATATGTCTACATACATACGTATATTTAATAAAAAAAAGTGTGTGTGTAGGTATGTACCGGCATTAGAATCTATACTTCTGTGGCATACTATAGCAATAATTTTATTTAGCACGCAAATAAAATCAAACAATAAAAATTTTAAAATTTGAAATTTTTTTTCTTTTACAGAGTAGTGTAATATTAGTCTCTTTATCTAGAATTACAATGATAATAATTTAACAACAAAACAATACTAATAAAAATTATTAAAATTACTTTTTTAATTTAAATACTTTTATTTTTTCGTTAAATTAATTAAATGTAATTATCGCAATAATTTAAATGAATGAATACTAAGCATTAAATTTCATATAAAAACATGCACATAATGAATTGTCCAATTTACTAAATCAATGCAAATAAAATATAATTAAAAATAGAAACAAATTAATGTACTAAAAATTTATTGCAATTTATTAATTTTTAGTTTTTATTAAATGATAAAGCAATAAATTCTCGTTTATAATGCAAGTAAATATCTATTGAACTTAATATGTTTCTTAAACAAAATACAAAGGTAAAGGTAACTTATGAGTAACGATATCAATATTATCATCAACAACATGTTATCATTGAAACGATCATATCGAAGTTACCGATTTATCGTTCAAATAAATAGTTGCGTAAATAAATGTTTTTAGTAGCAGTTACCGCGTACCGATAACTAGTTACGTTTCTTCGCCACAAAAACCTGGCGCGGCTCATCCTTATTTGACCAGAGACAATATGTACTTGTCTGTAGCCGAAACGTTCGTGCGAATATGTGAATCAGGCATAAGGTATCTACCGCAACACTTTTTCTTCAATATTTATGTAACGAGAAAGCATATTGACACGCAAAGTAAATATGAAACATTGGAGTAATTTGGGGAAATGGCAAAGCAGGACCAAACTCGAACATATTTATACTGCAATTTCACAAATTTGTTTTCAAGTCTTACATCGAGTGGAAAGTATAATTGAAAGAAAAAACAAAAATATACCCCATGTCTCTCCGATACTGTTTAATTAAAAATTAATGAAACGAAGGTATTATTGAAAATTAAACTAGGTTTTAGTGGAAAACTAGAACGATGATTTTTGGTGAAATAGTTTTTGAAACGTTCCCGATATGTTAGGACTGTAAAATATATATACTGCCAGTTACGTAAATTTGGATTAACATTATTTTACAATCCTTAAATTAATTTTCCAAGCAAGTTTTTGCTTGCAATATACTCATATATATGTATGCATGCATGCGTGCTTGTGCGCACGTCCCCTCCCACTCGAAACAGAAAAACGTCGTTAAACATTTGGAGAGCTGACCGCGACTACTGAGCTTCAAGATTGTAATGGCTATCAATTTGCTCTAATGTGTGTAATCAATATTATATAGATATTGAGCGTAGCTGTTTGAAAGCAAGAAGAGGAATTTTTTTTTATTTACATAATGTTTCATTTCCGAAGATTGAACTCTCACATAAAGAAAATAATATATCTGTGACTTTTAATAATACAATGCCAATTTACCAAACCATATATTTATTTGTTTTTGATAAAACGAATTTTGGATGTTTTATGTCTGTCACATATCACTAACTAGTTTTTCCGGCTAATTTTCTTTCCTGCACAATATTATGTTGAACTTTAGTGATAGAATGACATCAATTTGGTTCGATTTCTTTTCTTACAGCGCTTTCTGCTTACCTGAACTTTAGAATATGCCTCATAAATATTAAAATGTTTTCATAGTTTCAACGATTACAACTAAAATCTTTGAGAATAAGTAACCTGCACAATGGCCAAAACCGCATGTAAAATCAATCCGGTAAAACTCATCAGACAGAAAGATATAGAGACAATATATTTTATATTTAAGTATAGACTAAACTTTTGAAGGAGCTTTTAAAACCTTATTTTAAATAAAGCAAAATATTTTCATTTTTGAATTAAAGAAATTGCACCGAAATTTTGCGAACAATAAATTTAAATCGAATACACAGCTCTCCATAAATTGTAGCTTTACAGTAATTATTTTACCAATTTTCTTCTGTTAAAACTTCAGCTGAATTTTTATGATCATAGAAAGACACAATTTAAATTTATTATTAAAAAACTAATCAAATGTTAATAACCAACAAGTTTTTCATTACATCCTATTATGAAACCCGATCTCTCATATATTAAATATTTTAATTATATAGTAAGAATAATTATCTAGACTCCAGAGAAGAAAGGAGTACGGGACAAAAATGTTGCCATTTGGATATTTCTTTATAATAGACACCAAAAATTGCAATTTAATATTACTTTTTGTATCTCCATTTACAGGATTACATCCCTAATAATTTTGTTACCTTTTCTTTACCACTACGGTGAGTTGAATTCTTCCTTTAGTGATTTCTAAACCAAGTGTTCCAAAAAAAAGGAATATTAAAACTGGAACTCATAAGATTCACATTGCAGGCATTAAAAATTATAATTAATGATGGAAAAAAAATCTTATCTGATTCATAAACTTGCGATTGAGAAATTGTTTCGTTTGTGCTGATTTTTTTTAATATGAAATAATAATTTAGTTTAATAATATCAGAAGGTTAAGAAAAGTCAAAAGTTCTTTTACATAGTTTAAAAAGCTTAACAAGAACTTATTTAAAACAAACATACTATTGTTTAACTGCAAGATTTGGGGAAAGAGCAAGTTCTATTTTCGATTTCTCACCACAATATAATTATTATCATGATTTCACACATATGCAAGCTTGACTAGGCACAGTCCCCAAATATAGATATGAGCTCTTAATTTTGTTATTAAGTAATATTTATTTAGTATAAGAGTTATTTAAATTCTGAAATGTTTAATATAATAAAGGAAATTATTTCTGAGTAAAGAACAATTATTCAATTTTCATTTTAGTTCCTTTTCCACTCAACTTGCAGATTAAAATTATAATCAAATCTTTGCTGATATAAATGTATATCAAAATGGAAGCTATCATGTACTCATAGTGCATTACAACATTTTGCAAAAAAAAAAATAAGAATATGAAGAACAAGTGCTAATTTAACAAATTACTATGAAACTATAAGAAACAATTAATGATTTGAATGTTAAAACTCATTTGTTTAACATCTTTACTAAGAATCGAAATATATTTTAATGACAATATGAACGACACTTTGCTGCCAAGAAATAATAATATAATTTAATAATTTTGATAATTTAATCAAGCTACGAACGCTAGCGTGGTAAACATTACGTTTCCACACATTTCCTCAGAAAACAAAATGTAGATTTAATGTTAAAAACATTTTCTTCCATATATCATCTTTCATAATTTTGACATTAACAAAGTTCTGGATATATGGATATGTTATACGAAGGTGTATAATCCTACAACTTTATGTTTTACCAATGAGATTATGAACTAACCGTGCCAACTATTTCCAAAAAAGTAAATAATTTTGTCTTAATTATTTTGTCGAATATTGTGTATATTAAAATTTTCGATATAAATTTGACAATTTCTTATCCAATAGATACTTCAAATTAGCAATTTTTTTGGAGATTTTAACAATTTAAACAAGTTTGCTATTTTGTTTACTTGCAGTTAAACATAAAGTATTAAATTTACCTATTGAACATAGCCTTTACTTTTCAAAACAAGACTCGTGACTACCATGCTCGCGTTTTCTTCCCATGAATCAATCGATAGAACGGACAACGACAGGAGTACTGGATGTGGTAACACACTACGACTACCAACGAGCTACGCCGATGTATTTACACTTTTTATTCATCGGCAAGGGTAATTTTGTCACAATTTTAACGATCAATATATAAAAAGTTAAGGCGATTTCAATGATTCTATACTTTTTACATGTAAGGGTAAATAATAATTAACGGCTACCGTTCTATTGTTTGTTTGGTAATCTCGTCAATATAATATTCTTTCGCTTAAATAAAGTTAACGAACTAATTAAAAATATTTATATGTGAAAAAGGAAATGTAAAAAGTATTTTTTTTAAATATATATAATTTCTGCTCTGAAGAAAAAGAATATAATAAGTGCTGCACTAAAATATCAAAATGATAATTTCAAATAATCTCATACTTATCAATCAAAGTACTCTCTGAACAGTAATAAATACGCATCAGTCACACTAAAAGTATTCACCAACATATAAAATATAAATATAAACAAAAGTTTTATAAAAAAAACCTTGCATTAAAAAAATTCACCATAAATGAATGAAATTTGAGTGATCATCTAGTATAAAGACATTCTCCATAAAGTACCAGGAATAAATGAATTCAAAAATATCGTTGAATGTTTAATAATCTTATAGATCAAATTTGAAAGCATCGTATGTAAGATGTGTAAACATTCATAGCTATTAACGTTTTCAGAATCTTGAACATCATTTTCATCGTTTTGAACATCATTTACATCATTTTTATGATTGCCATTTTTCATTTTTATACTTTTTCTTATCATTTTACTCTTGAACATCATTTACATCATTTTCAAAGGGGTCCCCCTTTGAAAATGGGGTTTCAGATGAAACTTTAAATATTATTAATTAGTGTAATTATGTTACAATCTCTTATTTAACGCAATGAGTCAAATTATTATAGTTAGAAAATTTCGTGTACACATATACATATATATATATATATATATATATATATATAGTCATTAAAATCAATTTGATCAAGAATGAACGCATATTGCATTGATCTGAAACCGGGTTTATAAATTAATTCATTTTATTCTTTTCGAAACATTAAACTTTCTAAATGGAAAAAAACGACAAGTAATAAAAAATAATAAAAAATACTGAATATATAAAAAGCCCATTCTAATAAAATAAATCATCTTCGTAATAAAATAAATCAAACTGTTAATAAATTGGAAAATGTTATAAAATAGATATGTTTAGAAATGTCTATTATATTACCGATTCACACTCTGTAGTCGTTAGCATAAATGTCAAAAATACGCTATTCAAATCTCGTAAAGGAAAATGATGTAGAAAAAAAAACAACAACAAGCAAAAGCATATGCACAGAGTACGATATTTGAAAGATCGATATGGGACTACAAAATTAGTTATAACTAAATACTGAATAGTCTCGTATAACAAAATTGCATACCGTTGCATTCAATTTTACTTTCTTTACTGTTTGGCAAATCAATTAAATGTTTGCATATAAAAGTAAGAGAATATCGCCGAATTTGGGCTCAAATTTAAAGCCTTTGAAAGCGTCGTTATACTAAATGAAACAAAATAGGTCAAATGCAAGCTGTACTTGCTCAATTAGTTTTCCTTGTCATCAGCCTTAGGAAAATAGTGGTTCCAGGGGCCTCACTATAATCCACCGATCGCACCGATGCCGTTTTTCATCGGGGTTGCGTGGAACTGAGTAGGGAGCCTAATGAAAACTTAAAAAACGCGTTTGGACCAATTCGTCCCATGTAGAGTCAAAAATTGTTTCTTGTCCATAATGTTCATCCCTAATATCAATAATTTAGCAATTACAAAGAAATTAACAATTTAATCGCAGTGTTCATGATTCTTTCAAATATTTCTGAGCGATTCTTTTGGTGATAATAGTAGGGGACAGCGTTTTTTTAAGAATAATTATATTTATTCTAACAAAAAAAATCATTTATTTTATTAGGTTCGAGCTTTAATAGTTTCCATTTAACACCATGCAAGATATTCTGGAAATAATTTTATTTTACTTTAACATTTATTCCTTAAATTTAACATCAGACTAAAAATTGAACTTTTTAGAGTGGAAACGGTATAGTTATTGGGTAGTTAAGCAACCCCAGGACTGAGATTTTAAATTAAAATTAAATAGAACAGTTTGGTATTAATAAACCACATGTTATATGATATTATATTAATGGGTTTATTAATTTGCTTTGTTTATATACATTTACACATAATAAAAAATATAATTATTCGCATCTAAAACATTGACTTGTGGAGATATCCATCCTCGGAAGGCTCATAATCATCATTTAACCAATAACATTTATGGCGTATAAAGTCAGAAAGCTCATCGTAATCCGGAATGTGATGCTAATGCTTAGTAGGAATGCATTAACAATGGTAGGGTTTCTGATAAGAACTGCATAACTAAGACTTATTTTTAACCGCTAAACGGCATGAATCACAGGTGACTACCATAAAGTTTTGTAATATTTAAAGTGTATTCTTGTTTCATTTAAACATCTTTGCTATCAACCACAACATTTTTTTCGCCTCCCTCTTTGGCATCCTTCAAATTATCAGTCTCAATCTCAATGGTTAGGTTTTCTTTTCTAAATCCACCTTTTTAATTACTATTTTTTGACCTCTCTCATTACTTTTACCTTCTTCATCTTCATAAGAGCATTTTCTTTCCTTGCAGCTGCTTGTTCATATATTTTTCTTTTTCTTACTATTTTTTCATTCTCCTTTTATTGTTTTTCTAATTACTTTTTTTAATAGTTGCTCTAAAATTTTCGGATGTTATAACAAACGTTTTTTTTTGTCTTAACAATAAATTTCCTATTATTTTATGAAAGATTTAGCAGATTTATTGATTTTTGAAAGTGAGATGTATTTTTAGAGTAAAGGGCAAGCTTAAATCAGAAGGAGTTTTTATGGGATCCATAGTTATTTTGTAATGTTGTTACATTCCCTTCGCTGCTAAGATTTATCTTTGTTTTTGTATTGTATGCAGTATGTATTTTAATATTGGTTGATTCTTTCTGAGGAAAGTCATTTTGAAATAACACTACAATTTGTTTTATATATTTGGCGTTAATTTTGTAGAAATTCATTATTCACAATTAAATGAAACTACGTGATGTAGTATTATTTCTAATTTCTTTACCACGACCTAGGTTTTGTTGTATTACAACATCTTCAGGTGGGATATTAGCAAAGATTAACTCTTAGGAACATCCAACAGCATTTGTATTATTCAAACACAATAGCGGAAGCCGGGTTTGTGCGGGTTTTACTGCTTATGTTAATGAGTTTATTGTAAGGGCGCGGTGTAGGTTTTATTATATTTTCGAGAGTTATACGATATACCACTATTTTGGTGAGGGTAATAAACTCAATTGTTGTTATTATGTGAGGTTATGCACTGTAAATGTAACGGTGTATATAATTAAATTAAATGGAATTTGTTATCGGTAATATATTTATATAATAGCAAGGGTATCTGAAAGTAAGGACAAGGTAATACATTAATTCTACATATCTCCGGTTTTATTTATTCATATATTCATTTATTTATTTCTTTTAATTTTTTTTTTTAGTTTTTTATTTATATATATACTTATATTTATATGTGAATTTAGGCTGAAACAATTTGAAGAGTACTGTAATATCAATGTTGTCTAATTATATTATATCTAGAAGATATTAAGTATGGGTGATGATATTATATTTAGTTGTTCAGTTAATATATTAACCTTGGTGTCTTTTTTATGTCTGTTTATTTCTAATTTTTCTAGGGTATTAAGTTTATTATCTTTTGTATTTATTTGTAACATATAGGGGCATTGTCAGTATGGGAGTGATGGTTATTTTCAATGAGATGTTTAGCAAAGTGGGCTGTGTCTGGTTTATTATTTCGTCAGCTGACAATGTGTTCTTTATATCTTCTATTAAAATCTCTTCCTGTTTGACCTATGTAGTAGATAAAATGTGTGTAGTCGTTACATTTAAGTTCATAGACACCACTCTTTTTATGTTTATCTATTTTTTCTTTATTATTAATAAAGGTTTTACTCAAGTTATTAAAAGTACTATAAGTACATGTTGTAATATTTATATTTTATTATTAGTTAAGAGTTTTCCTAATTTGAGTGATACTTTACCTATGTATGGGATAGATTTATAGTAAATAATATTATTATTTGGTACGACCGGGTATATTTCTTGTATTAATATTTTTCTTAATTTATTATGGTACAGTTTTGCTAATATCCCACCTGAAGGTGTTGTAATACAATGAAAGCTAGGTCGTGGTAAATAAATTAAAGAAAGTAGAAATAATACTACATCACGTAGTTTCATTTAATTGTGAATTACAATTTGTTTAATGTGGGAGACGTGTTATTCGGAGTTGCACTACGAGATCGCAATTCTTTCATCTTGTTTATCATTTCAAGTCCTACAATATTTTCATAGTCTTTTAGGGTCATAAATTTCTATTATATATACATATATATATATATATATATATATATGTATATATATACATATATATATATATACATATATATATATGTATATATATATATATATATATATATATATATATATTTATATATATATATATATCATACGATGTGCACAATGGACGTTGTCTCTTGCCTCTCTCACGTTTTCTGTCTAAAATTGACAAACAGCTTTTCGATACATATTTTCCATAGGTCCAAAAATGGATATATCTCCTAAGTCACTGACATGTGTAATGTTCGGATAAAGAGTAACAAGTTCAATTCCTTCCATCTTACATGTTAAACTGAGCTGCGAATTAATATGGCTTTTGTGACAATCTATAAAAAGGATGGCTGGTTTTTTTTTATTTTTCTCAGGAAGGAATGGCGCACATATTTCCTTAATATACTGATTAAGAACACCAGCCGTCATTGATTCTGTATCACCGGTTCTGATATCTCAATGGAAAACGGCACTGATGACGCAATTTTTTGTGAGGAAATACTATCAAAAATGAACGTGTTTTTCCATCGGAAGAAAATAAAATTGTAATATTTTCTTTGAAGTTGCCTTGCTCCACAGCATAAACATTTTTGTCGCTTTAACGGCAGTGCTTGACCGGTAGAAGGACAAAGATGAAGCAGTTTTTTATGCTGTCTCATCAGCGTTAAAGACAGATTGTCGATCGATGAATTACCTATATTAAATTTTTACTAGCTAAATAATTCCTGATTTCAATAAACTATTTTTTAGGTCGCTTTCAGTAACGATAGCATTAGCATTAATAACTCACTTACTGGTTTTTTGAGCTAAATTGGGGTGACGTTTTAAAAATATTTTAGCAATCCTCCTGTTGTTAACAAAAGCAGTATCGCTTGAACTTTTGGACTGTGTCGTAAACGTCATCCGTCTTTCTTGGAAAACTTTTGCGAATCATTGCTATAAGATTTGAAGTAGGATTTTTGAGTTTAAATTGTTAAGTTTTTCTTGGAATATTATATTTCTTTTCAATTGCTCCCAGACACATTGTTTTATCATTTATTTTAGCAGGCATAAGCTTGGTCAAAAGTTTCTTTCGTGTACTGGGATATTTTGGCATTGCTTTTTTTTCGCTTAAATCTGATAGAAAAGAAAAAATCATTTGAGTAACTTTTTTAAAAATAAACTAAAAATGATAATTAGACACTAAAGTTGTTGGAAAAAAATTAAAAATGAAAAATAAATTCACAGAAATAAATTATGTAGTGTATTTCTTTCATAATTTAGAATGACTCTAAAATGAAACTTGAAATCAAACAATAATTTACAATTTAAATAATATTCAAAATAAAGAGGTTACCAGTGTGTTCACTCTTGAGCAAACTTAATACTAGCTATGTAAACAGCAATATTCCTCAAATTTACGAGGTCCACTTTAATAGTTATATACACTCAACAAGTGTACATAATTTAGTTATATAGCAGACCTTGAAAATAGGTAAAAGTTTAAATGACTTAATATGTAAATTTAGGTAGTCTTCGACGGTTACTTTCATCTAGTCAAGACTTTTATTACGATATTAATAATATTGGATGAGATTATTTTTAAATGTATGAAAACATTTAAAACTGACACATTGGCGCTTAAAATTTGTGTATGTTTATATATATATATATATATATATATATATATGTGTGTGTGTGTGTGTGTGTGTGTGTGTGTTACATTCATGATGTTCAACAGAACCATCGTAGAAATTGGATGATAGAACTAAATTACCAACATGCAGTTGATTTTTCGATTCAAATTATGTTTGTATCGTCCAATATTCAAAGCGACGGGTTCATCATCGTATCAATCTAATGAATCCCCGTGAGGTAACGCTAGGCGTACATGCAGTGTACAACAATTAACCCTTGTAATGATATTGAAATACGGAATTTTAAACACGGAATTAAATAGGAAAAAAATATTGGCTATTCTAATTTTATTTTGCACTAACTGAAACCGCCACTCCATTCACATTCACTTTCATGTAAGTAAATTAGCTATAGGATCAATACACGTAACACCGTGTTTATTATAATTGTTAAATTAAAGTTTAAATACGTGGGCTTTGTATTGTAATGTGAAGCGACCATATGTTTGTTTTAGTTAGTTGATTGCGATGGAATGTAGCTCAAATATTATCCCAGTCCCAACAAAATTCACCAGTAAAAACTTCCTTGAAATCTTCAGCTGTTTTTGTAAGATGTGCTAACAAATAAACAGACAAATATACAGTTGAAGAATAATTATAAATAGAAATATTTCTATTTGACTACTTTTATTATGTTCACCTATTTTTTTCCGTAAATTCTTTTAAAGGATAAAAAGACTAATAGCACAGTTTTATTACATGCACAGAAAGCAAAGCACAGCAAAATATAAGCTGCTTAAGATTTAACCTATCAAGCAATTAAATTACCAGTATTGAGAATAAATTTAAATTTGAAGCAAATTGAGAAAACAATATTTTCTCAAATATCTTCTATGTGCCTGCAGGCCGATTCCACATTTTATTTTAAATGTAGGGTTAAAGGAAATCATAAAAAGACATGTATGTATATATATATATATATATATATATATATACATATAGTATAGGAAAACTGTAATAGTATGGAATGGTCTACCTCTAATTTGATACGCTTCGTTAAGTCTCCTTGTTCCGGTTTTCGCTTTTCTGTACAAAATATTCCGAAATTTTTCCCTCAAAAATTGCATGTCATATATAACCAGATTTCATCAAGCCTATACAACTGTTTATGCAGTTATGTAAGATATCCTTGGCAAATAATCCTTTTGGACATAAACTATTATTTTCCATACTATGTCACGTTATTTAAATTGGACTCAATATACAGATCATTACATTATGGGTGAGAATATGTATTTATATTCTTAACTGTTAATTAAAACAGTTTGTTAAAATTAGACTACCATTTGTTATAAAACGAACAAGGGTATATTTTTTCCAATCTTGACATCAGGTTCAGAAATTGCTTATGAAAGTATTTAGACATTAATTTCAACTAGAATTTATGATCGTTTTTTAAAATAATGAAGAAATAAATATCTTGACATAGGTAAACGCTCTTAGTACTCAATTGCCCCGTATAATACTGACATGTGTTGGATATTATACTGACTGTACGAGTATTATAAAGTTGAACGGGGTTGAAAAATTTTGATGATATCAATTAATCCTATCGGTTTATTTATTTTAACTGTTAATCTGCGATTTATAAATTCTTTTTAATAAGTTACTGTTATTAGTTTTTCAAATTGCATACAGAACTTTTTCACGAGTTTTTAGAGTATTTAAAATAATATTTTTGAATCCGATATAGTATAGCATTAATTAAAATAAATTGACTATCGGTCTATTTTCATATTTATGTATTGATTTTGTAACATTTTACCTGGCGAGTTTTCTTTGCTAGAAAGTAATAGATAGACATCGTAATATCTCTGTACGTAGAAATTGTTTCATATCATATTTAATCCATATTCTACTAAAAGTACTATTCATATTTAACTGAGGGACGAAGATGTATTGGTATTCTTGTTTACATAATAATACTTGTATCTGGTAAAACATTAATTTAAAAGTACATGACTTTTCCACCACACGATTATCAGTTTCAAACGAAACTTACATACGGTACAAACGTGCACAAGTATCCTGTAGTATTTGAATAAAAAATGCTGATCATTCATTTTTATATAAGTGCGACAAAATTATTATATATGTGCGAATTATCCTTAATTCAATAGGTATGTGTCTCCCAAAAATATGGAGAAAGCTTTATTTGGTTTCCTAAAATTATTTGAAAGAAAGTTTTGAAAATCACACACCATAAAAATGTGGTAAAGAAATTTAAAAAAGCAGAAATAATACTACATCACGTAATTTCATTTAATTGTGAATAATGAATTTCTACAAAATTAACGCCAAGTATATTCAATATTAGAAACATTTGTACAGAATAGAGAAACTACTAACAAAGAAATCCACCTAAGGGTGTCAAATTAGATATAGACACATTGCGTTTTTATTTTTATTATTGTTTCCGAATTGTTATTATAAAGCGGTACCCTTTTTTGTTTACACGGCATTCAATGAAGGTCATCTTCCTTGATCTGAGATCCCATTTACCCATCTCCTCTTTTTATAAATTAACCATTGTTCAATGTTCGAATACTATCAGTTGATTGAGTTTTGGTTTCTTTCCCAAACATGCCTCCTCTGGAGTTTTACATTTCAGTGCTCGTTTCGGAGCTCTATTAGTGAGATAGGTTGTATCATCCGCTGTAGGAAGTTGGCATCGAACAGTGAGTACTTTAACTTTTCAACTAGCGTTTGGTTCGTTATTTCGGCTACTCCATTTTATTTGAGTGTGTACGGGATGGCCGTTTAATGTATAATTCCAGCTTATTATGAACTCATAAAATTCC
Source organism: Druceiella hillmani (assembly GCA_039881145.1). NCBI lineage: Eukaryota > Metazoa > Arthropoda > Insecta > Lepidoptera > Hepialidae > Druceiella > Druceiella hillmani. The sequence continues at coordinate 17,862,361 of JAYKKI010000004.1, read as the reverse complement.
TTGTTTATGTATTAGAACTTAGGAGAATGCAAAATTAGATCGGTACATGTCCACTTAGTTAAACACCAGGTGTCAAGTACGCTATTGGGAATAACCGCTTGTATTTAGTAGTAATATACGAGGCTTACGATCGTAGGTTTTCTCATCCGTGAAGTCAACTGTATTTTAAACTTAGATCATCAAAATAAATATTGAAGGTATTATATTCTACTGTACATGTTAGACTCAGAAAATTTACGCAGAATGGATATTCATTCAAAACGTTTGACATGAGTTATCTCTACGACAATTATAATAGAGGGCGTTTCTCATGTTTTCTTCTAGAAATTCCTATAATAAATAATATTTTACGTTATTAATGATTACCGAGGCCGAAAAAATTCTCCTCATTAACATAAGTAGTAGCTGTCATTTTGTAAGCTGTTTATTTAAAATTATTGACAGACAGAAAATCTTCGAAATATTTTATATTCTTTCCTAACCATGTCTATCGGTACTGTTTATTGGATATACATGGGTAAAATGGATTATATACAGTGGAACATATTTTAGAAATATTTCAAAAGCGTCAAAACTTAACATCATAATACAAGGAAGTAAATTTATATTTTAAAATATATTAAGATTTTCCCATATAATCTGTAAACGAATGTGATATATACAAATAAATATTAAATGTTTCCGCTAGATTTAAAAATTCCTTATGGAAAATTGTGGTAGATATTTATTTAGAGCGAATTTACAAGCAAAAAAAATTAGTTTAATAATTGGAAGACTTTAGATAAATTCCTTTATCTGCCTGAATTTTATCGACTCGATAAACAGTTTTGGGTCTACGGGAAGTACTAGCTGATAAATTTGAATTTTAAGACCCCTTCTTTGGTTGAATAATCTTTGACTCATAATCTATATGTATAGAACATGTTAATATATTTATCTAATGCTCACTCAATAGACCCTTTTTCCTTAGTCAAGAAAACTTACTTTTATTAAGGTAATATCATAAACCAAAAGAAGAGTAACCTATTAAATTATCGCCAGAGAGAATTTTATCATTTATCGGATAACGTTTTAGTCTTGTGGCGAGTAGCAACAGTTCAATACAGTAAATATTGAAGGTTGAAGTCATTCGTAACCGTGTCGTCAATCACCTTATGTACATCTTGATTCGCAGCTTTGATTCGTAAGTCCTGGTAGCAAATTCAGAGACTTCCAGATCTTATAATTAACTGACTATAATTAACTGATATCAGAATCTTATAATTAACTGACATATTTAAAATGCTAGCAAAAAATATTACTTAGACGAACTTTTCTAAACATTTATTTCCACTTAATATAAACTTATCGTATCCCAAGGAATGTCATGGTTTGATGGATCAAATATCAAGATATCTGATATGGCCATAAAAAAATTAATAATTGATTAGATATCAAACTTCCGAGTTTAACACTAATTTTTTGTACAAATATTGGTTAAAGGTACAATGTGTTAATCCTAATCCTGAAAAATTTAGTAACACGTACATGATAACAAAATAGTCCGTAACGTTATGTTAAAATTTTGGATACAATACACGTGCAACTTAATAGAATCTGATTACATTTTTCTAGTAAACTAGTAACTCATATTTAATGAGTTATTTGAATTTTAGTTTATTCTTTTAAAATTTGAACTCAAATTTATTCAGGTAGTTTAATTCATAACATTCTTTTTTATGATAAATAATAGAGGTGAATAGATTTTAGTTAAATTAGACTTTGTTGAAAGACAAATTTCGTAATCGCATCAAATTTCATAAGAAAATATACTACAGTGGAATAAATACAGTACAGTAAAAGTAACAAGCAAATATTTCAAAATTTTCTCAATTAATATCATATTTTATTCTGCGTATTGTTATTTTATACGAAGTGAGGTTAACGAGGTTGATTTTTAAGCTAGTTCTTTAAACTGAAGCAGTTTTCTATTAAAATGACACAAAAACATAATTATATGTCAGTCAATGGTATACTTGCTTGATATGTTCATAATATCATAAAACTTAATAGTTTTTTAATGTGACTAATGGTAATTTGCATAGTAATGTTCCCAATTATATGTTCATAATACCATAAAATTTAATAGTTTTTTAATGTGACTAATGGTAATTTGCATAGTAATATTCCCAATTATAAAGATATCGTATTTAATACAACCAAGGACTTAATATCAATAAGATAGATTATGCCCTTATAAAATGGAGAAGAAAAGTGATTCTACTAATTAAGTACAAAAATGTTATATGTATGTGTAAAATTATACGCAAACATTTAAATATTTAATAACAGGAACAGAAAAATGGGATGTCAAATAAAAAAAATTTGTGCATTTCGTAATAATTACTTTGAATTTTCTTGCTTATATTGCCATGTATTTGAATAAAACCGATTATTTGAGCTGATAACTGAATATTAATTAAAAGTGATTACAAGCAAATTCACGAAAACGGCATAAAACAAGGCCGAAGTAACTGAACATATAGAATATTTTGTATATGAGCACTATTATAGTTATTTTTAAGTTTTTTTTTTAAAGAAACATTACACGTGTCTGTACAAGGAAAAAAACGACTATCACGTTTTTCTGACACATATTAGGGGATTATAATACACGAAACTGTGTTGAATACAGATATCATGTTGCGAGTAATAAGCTCAAGATGTGAATTCCATACATATAGTTTTGAATTTTCGGTATTGATGAATAATAACCCGTTAGTATTAGTATCGTCGAGCCATATCGCGTGTAAAATTTCGATAGTAGATATATTACTTCTCTTCTATTTTTTGTTCTTCCGTGATATTTCTTGAATTACACCAGAGTTTAAATGAAGTATATATATATATATATATATATATATATATATATATATATATATATATATATACATATATATATATATATAAAATATGTTAAAAATGTAAAACTTCTAGGATTCCGTAACAAATAAAGCTTTTTATAGTTTGCCAATTTTTTTTGTCAGAGCTTTACTTTTGTCAACAGTCTTAAATCTGGAAGCATGAAGTTTTGCCTACATGTTCGTCATATAGTAGTCTTAATTAATTGTGAGTAGAATTTTTTCATCGTACTGGCTTTAGTGTCTGGTTCATAAAATTAAATTAAAAGTTCATTTATATTATGGGTTTTAAAATAATACATAATATGTACCCCGATATTTTCACTTGCCATTATTTTTTGTTTTAAAGCACTATTTGCCAAATATTACGTCCTTCAAACTTCGGTACTATGTGTCCTCCTATCCCTCTTAATATAAATTTGCAAACCCAAAGAAGGATCGAAATACTAGTATTCGATGATATTTATCTGTATCCAGTTAACAAACATAATTTCATTCAAGGTGATTGTAACTTTCAAAAGATGTTATGTTTGTTAACTGGATACAGATACAGACTCGGAACATTTATGCCACCATTTCAGGACATTTAAGAATACGAACTAAAATATTATTTTAAAATTTAGGTACGTCATAGAAATCACTTGGCACAGGAAATTTAAAGGAATATAAAAATAATTTTAACATTCACTATGCATTCATATTACGCATTTTTGAAGTGCTCGTGTTTTGGTTCTTACTGCCCTTTTGAAATAAGAGACACTAAAAATCAAATATTTTTACTGCCTAATGAAGGCTTAAAAAATTAAGATTCGCAATTACAACTTTCATTTATTTATTTACACCCATAGGAATTTATCTTTATATTACAGATAACCTATTCGTAACGATAAGAAATTACTTAATTAACAAAGTTTAAAGTTTTAGATTAAACATGAACACAAATTACATGATAACTACAAAAGATAACGACGACAAAATCCGACAAATTTACTTTCACTCATCATAAATAAATCACTCTCTAGTGCGACCGCGATCAGGCGGTTAAGCAGATAAGAATACTGAAGAGTTCCGTTATAGTTCGATTCTAGAGCAACAAAGTGGAAGGTGTTACAACAAACAAGTGATGATTGCGTGAAAGCAGGAAATTGTTATGTAAGAAAAATAAAAATTTAGTGAATGATACAGAACTGGAAAATAAATTTAATTAGTGCAACATCTCTTCTAAGTTCCAAGAAATGGATATTTGGCATACCCAAGAGGAAATCAGTGGGAATAGAACGGGAAAATTATCATACTGTCTCATAGACAGATATCGAAAGAACGTATTTTGGACACGTTCAACCATCAAGGTATACTTGGCTTCATATGGGCTCCAAATAATGGAGGCGGATTCTAATCAGTTCTGCATCTATGAAATGTAGAACAGATGAATTGTTGATATAGAATAAATGTTTTTTAATTATTCAACGGAATTTTTTGCTACATTCGCCAAGTGCCCACGAAACGTCAATCGCGAATCAAACCTGACTTCCAAATCAACGACCTCATACAGACGATGCAGTGGGACTCCACTGACCTTTTTATTTGACAGGAGCTTATACTCGATTGTAGTTAACTATTGAATATTTTCTTGCATTACGCTGTAAGCCGCTTGCTACACTACACTCAACGACTGCGCTGATATCACGCTGCAAACGTTCCCCATCTGCTGCGTCCTTGACGATAACAAAACGTCTCATATCGTCCGCGAATAACAAAAACGCGCTGTTTTCACCACGCGACTAATATCGTTTACCAGAATCCTGAAAAGTTCATCGAATTTCAAACCCTGGTTCATTCCCGATCTTGTAAAGTTAGTCTTGGATATAAAATTTCCCACTCGTACATATTGTTTTATATCCGCAAGATATAAGGAGAAAAATCGTAAAAGTGGAACTGACAACCCTGCCTCGTCAAGGCTATTTAATAAGATATGGTTATTTACACGATCGAAAGCTTTCTGGTATTGAAAATATGCAATATCTACTTGAGATCCGATGTCAACATGGTAAAGTAACTGGAGTATACGTACTCTCAAATATAAGGCGTTAATAAAAAAAATAATTTTGGAATCTAGTGTAAACAGTTACCTCTAAGCCGAATGGTGGACAAATAGATTTACACGGAAATGTTTTTAGTTAAAGATCTTCTAAGTCATCAACATCCATGAAATATGATGTAAACATACACTAAAAAATTTGCGGTTGCAGCTTCACTTGCAGAGCAATTTGGTGATTCAATGCTATAAAAATCTTTTGAGCCCTCTATTAAAAAATTTTTTTAAAACATGCTCTATTAACATATTTTTTAATAGTTTATTTTATCTATATTTCGCATTGTACATTCACAATAATTTAAGATTATCAGAAATGCGATAACGTAAAACTTGTTAATTTTGCCCCGTGGTGCCTGCGTTTAAAATAAGGTTCTTTGGAAAATATTGGATCTTAGAATATTTGTAACATGCACCCTAGAACCATAGTCTGGGGGACAAATTAAAAAAAAATATTTAAATCGTTTATAACTTATTTTCAATACGAGAGTTTATATCGCTGGTCCGTGTATTTACTGTCCAGCTGGCGATTGGACGTGGTACGCTGCTTGTTGGAGTACACCAGTACATCAGGGTAGGTTCAAATTAAATATTTTATTAATTATAAATATTTTGTGTATGATTTATCGACATGCATTTTGTAAAGGTTTGAATGATAACTTATTTGAAAATGTTACACAAGAATTTCTTATAAACTGTAGGTTTTTTTTGTGTTTTCAAAAGTTATTTGTTTTGTTACATATTTTGGTTGTTTTGTAACATGCTTTTCTGGCTACTAGTTTATTGTTTTTCTTTCAGACCACTTCATGACTTATTTAACACAACAATGAGATTGAGAACATTCTTTTGGAGGTGGAATATGGAGACGATCTTGTTCTAGGCAAGGCGTTAAAAAATGAACCAGATGAAATTATTGAAGATTTTTGCTTTGAGGAGGATTTAATAGCAGTTGATAGCCCTGATGCTTTAGAAGTAGAGTCACTTCAGGGTTGGAATGAAGATTTAGAAGAATTTTTTCAGTTGATTTCTAATGCCTATCCGGTCACTGTTCTTAACATTCCAGATATTTTGCGCAGTGAAGGCAGAAAAACTCTGAAAAATTTGTGTGGCATGGATGACATCCTCGTTCATCACGCATCCCACAAAGGAATATTATATTCAATCCTCCAGGTAACAAAGGTCCTAGTAATGTTTTTACTACTGCATTAAATAGTCAATTATTTTTTATAGATACAGTTGTGGGTAATTTAGTATTTAACACGAAACAAGAGATTTCTGCGCAGCGTAAAAAATAACCAGATCGACCAACTTAGTGTAAAGATGATGAGTTTTTCGGCCGAGCACTCGACCTTCGTTTGTTCGAGGTACGTCTATAACAGAATTGAAAGCTCTTTTTGGATTATACTACTTGGCTGGTGTGGTGAAAATATATGACTTAACTCTCAAGGACATATTTGGTAAAAATACAGGTATTAGTTATTTTTGATCGACTATCAGTAAGAAAAGATTTTAAATTTTAACAAATTGTCTCCGGTTTGATGATCGTTTGACAAAAGGTGAAAGAAGACAGGTAAATAAATTGAATCCTGTAAAAAAACTATTTGATCATGTAGTTGAGAATTCAAAGAACCTGTATTCCGACTGCATTACCATAGATGAACCGTTGCTTGGATTATGGGGTAGATGTCCATTCCGTATGTACATCCCTTCAAAGTCAGGTAAATATGGGATCAAACTGTTAATGTCTTGTGATGCTAAAATGTACTACATGATAAAAAGCATAATATTCACGGGAAAATATTCCACTCCTAGGGGGATACCCATTGCCGAGTTTTATACGCTTGAGCTGTCAACTACTATTCATAATACTAACCGGATTATAACATACAATAATTGGTTAACCTATATACCGGACGCTCAAAACTACTATGCAAAAATGTCACTACAGTTGGAATACAAAAAAATAATACAGAACTACCTACTCATTTTACTGAAACAAAGGACCTTGACCTGAATACATCAAAATTTTTTTTTACATGATGAACTACTTCGCTTTCATATATATCTCCAAAGCTTAGTAAAGGAAAAAAGAAAAACGTCTTTATTCTTTCTACCGCGCACTACGAAGTAGATAAAGAAAAATCCGTTCAGTTGCCGCAAAAAATAATTCTTTATAATAAAATGAAGGACGGAGTTGTACATTTGACCAGCTTTATCACACCTACAGCGTATCCCGCAAAACTCGACCCTGGAGCCTTCGTGATTCTATGAAATATTAATAACATAGGTTCAATTCCGTGATATTGCTTGATTTATCAAATGCCACTAATAAACCAAATTTTATGAATAGACGCGCTTATTTGAAGACTCTCGATTTTGATCTCATAAAACCCCACGGGAAGAAAGATTTCAATACCGAATTTTGCCAACTTCCTTACAAATAAAATCAATAAAATCAATCAGGTGTAAAATCGTAAATCATGTACACATTGTGCTAAGTGCGAAACTTTCATTTGTAATGAGTACCAAAACAAAATATGCCAAAACTGTTTGATAGTTCTTAATTAATATGCCCTAATTGTGCTCAGTGAGAATGAAATGTTTGTTAAAAAAGTTTACATAAGTTGATTTTTTATAAAATTTAATATTTTTTTGTAAATGCGTTTTTTTCATTGGGGTACATAAATACCCCAGATTACGTTAATTAAATTTTAATGTAGGTATGGTTCTATGGTTAAAGCAATATTTGAAAATTTACTACCGACACAAAAATGACTCCGTTAGTGATAAAATAATAAATTTGAGCATATCTGCTATGTACATAATATCCACTTCAGGTGTATATTATGTACATGGCAGATATGCTCAGATTTAATATTTCAGACTGCCATTTCTAACAGGGGAAATTTTAGTTATAAAAAATTAAACATATTCCGTTCTGCAATAAAAATATGATATATATTTGTGCACTAAAATTGAGATGACTTCAAGATACTACCTAGATAAATATCCAACACAAAAATTCTTATTTGCAAAATTAAATAATAGCATTAAAGTTTGGTAGAAAACACAGACAACCTCATGACAGATAGTACATACTTTATCATTATACATTATCGTCCGTGGACAGATATAAATTATACATAAATCGAATCACCATTTAACTTGCTGGAATGAAAAGCGCTTGAAAAGCAAAATTCGCTTGTAACACATGTCTAATTATTCGCTGAGCCACAATTGGGCAGTGTCGTTAAAAAAATTCAACTCTGAGATACTAAATCATCTCGAAATTGCCGTAATAAATTCACGCTGAGCTCTTGCTGAGAAATGTCTTTTAAATATAAATTATTTTAGACCTAAATTTTCCGTTATTATTACAACGTTTTTTCACAAACGGTAATAATTAATGTTATGCTTTGTGATGTGGGCATCTCGGTTATTTACCATAGTATTTTTAAATGCTGATAAATTTTAATGAAAACAGAATTATTGCAATTATCAAGTAAAGAATGGACTTCAATACGTGTTCTATGAAAATTACTTAATTGTTGATTTCATGTTTTAATTGCATATGATTTGTTTTGTCAGTATTAAGTATCATATCATCACAATGGCTTCTCAATTATCCATTTTTTGAGCATAGGGCTATTCCAGTTTGCTTCACTTTAAGCGATTTCGAATTTTCATCATCTGACTTCAGACTGCATGCGGGTGGAGGTCGTCTATCCTTTGATGGTCTGCCGCTTGTGTAAGCGTAGGTGGTATTACAAAAGTTTCCCTATTCAACTATATTCGAATACTCAAGCAATATGACTCACCTACTTTCACTTACTTTCGGCCATGACGGAAATCATACCTTGATTTTTGTCTTAGACCTTATCCGTCTTACAGCGGTTCCAAGGATCGCTCTTTCCATAGCCCTATATGTGGTGGTTTCTCTTCATACGTCTCCGTCAAGCTAAATTTTCTCGGTCCATTAAATAAGAAAAGAAACAGACAGCTCGATGAAAATAAAATTCGGAACTCAATTAAATTCTACAACTAATAAAGGCAGTTGCGTCATAACAGACCATATGTTTCATGTTATAGATAAAACCGAATGTTTATTTAATATTTATACAAATAACTAAAGCAACTATGTGGTTTAAAATAGCTAAATTATAAGATGCATAACTAAAACCGGCAATGTAAAATAAAATGCAAAATGCACACGGGATAAGAGTGAAAAGAGGAAGAGACCTAAATAAATCGCCCCTGGAGGTGACGAAGGACGCAATGTTTGGAACAGCGGGCTCACGATTTACGACCTATGCGACCTTGGATCCACTGTTAACGGCTGATGATTATCTTTAATGGGGGATAATAGGGTTGTATTAATTAAAACTTTAGATGGATAAGTTTACAGGCTTTGTGCTTTGACTTAACTGACTTTGTACTATAGAAATAGTAAAATAATAAAATATAACAAACCCCTATCGGGCTATCGCAAATATCGCAAAGCGATTAAGTTTTTTTCTTGAAGTTAATTTTTAGGTACTATGGCGTGCTTGTGGTCGTGGCGTCTTAAGAGTTTGCTACGAGAAACAATTTGTTAAAATCTCTGGTATTGCATTGATTAATTTTGAAGATCTTAAATAATTTTTTTGGGGAATTAAAATGTATATTTGAATTATAGTGAAGAATTACATTTTTTTTTAATGTAAAATTTAAAAAAAAAGCAAATAATTGCTACAAAAAAACTATTTTTGATGCTATTTCTTTAGAACGATGACAGAAAATAAACCAATAGAAAGTAACATTAGATTGGACTTTGATAGAATCGTAATTTTAATTCCTCAGATTTGCCTCATGAGATAACCAAAGAGAAAATTTCCTCTTCTGCCCCAGAGCATAAAGTTTTTTTTTTGCTATTGCAGTATGGGAGCAACTCACATAAACTTAATCACGTAACAGATAACATAAACCTAACTTGAGATCGGTTTCAATAAGGCTTTTTATTTTTTCTGAGTTCAATGGGGGAGGGCTAAATGAGGATTGCTGGAGATATAAGAATTTCCTTCTTTGAATCTTTGGGACTTATACTGGGGCGTGTCATAACAGAGTAAACTTTACTTTTGCTTTGCTCGCTTTTTTTCCTAAACTAAATTCAGAAAAGAAGGTCACTTTAAGTTTTCTTCAAAAATTATCACATTTTTATTCTTTACTTTTTAATAGAAAATTAAAATTCTACTTCTTATAAACCCTACAAGAAATGTTTGAGAATTTTCGACATTATTAAAAAAATTGCTAGGAAAATTGAGAAATTTATTCGTTACAAAACTATCATCTATATTTTTCCTAGTTTCATAAATAATAAATATTGAAACATTCATTTAAAAAGTCAATAAATAAAAATGTTAAATTTGGAAAATAATTAAAATTCAGGATTCCCACAATGTGATAAATCTTATTTTGTATTTTCTTTTCAAAGTAAATATTCTTTCTACTTTTATGGGAAGGATGAACATTACGGGATGAAGTAGAACTTTACCCTCAATAAGGAAAAACGCGAAGTTATTCTTAAATGTCTACGAAATCGATCTCTCTGGAATGTTGAAATTCTACCAGCCTAGTCGCTCCTCTTCTATACAACAATTCTAAAAATATGAGACATTGGACTCAAAAAGTATAAGTAACAAAGTGTCTTTTGGCACAGATCATTAATTACCTGTTTGATCTATCAATATGAAGTTAAGCTCTGACTTTATGAATGTCTTCATCAAGTCTTTACTTCATTCTGCTTGTAGTATATGTAAAATAATATGATGATTTGAATTCTGATTTTACGGTTCCATATATTAAAATAAAAATATGGTACGTCCATTTATTGACACACCTCAATCATTTTTCTTAGAAAAATCTCGACATAGAAGCTTAAAATTTAGCGTTATGATAAAGCATATTGGCACAAAAAAATAACACTTAAATATATATAATTAAATACACGTGTATCTGTGTATTTGCGTGCGTTTACGTTCGTGCGTTCTAATATGTTTTCATACGAATGTATAAATTTACTGAATTTTTCAATTAAATTTTTGACCCAATTCCAAGTGTCACAATAGCTTAAAATTTGGCATACGTATGCAAAATAAATGACAATACAACAAAAAAAATGAAATTGTGTTAAAAAAAACTTGCAAAAACTTTTTTTAGCAAGTGTACATATATAAACGCAACGGAATATTAAAACTACATATTCACCCAATTTCAGACGTTACAATTATTTAAAATTTTGGAAATATATCAAGAACCTATGCCAATATAATAATTAAGACTAAATTTACAATAAAAAAATAAAAAACTTTTTTAGTCCTAACCCACAAATTATAAAAATTAAAGTTTTTTAAGGCCAACAAAATTTTAATTTAAAATTACTAAAACATTATAATTTAAAATTACTAAAAGCAAACTTTTGTGGCTATATGAATTTGAATATATAAAAAATATTCTTTATATATAAAGATTTTTCCCAAAGGCGAAAGGAGATCTATTAGATACAAGTTAATTTTTTTGAATGAGCTTGGAATAAGAATGAAATGATTGACAAAAACATTAACTTTAATGTAAAACAAGCGTGGGTTGTTGAAGTAATTTTTTTTATCGCTAGCTAAGTTAGAATCGTTATGAAAATGCAAGTTGAAAGTACCCCATTTTGTTTTCTATATAGAAATTAATTTTTTTGTGAATCACTTTATTCTTATTTTGAGTTCATTCAACAAAATTAAGTAATACCGAATTGTGAGATATTCTTTCGTTCTTGTCTGAAATCTTTATGTTTTTAAGAATTTTATAAATTTTCTATTACATATTACTACCAAGAGGTGTTTATTTTAAACTAAAAATGTTTAGGTTTCCGTACTTTAAAAAATAACACAGTGATATTTTGTTTTAAATTTTATATTTAATCTGCAGTATTATTTAAAAGAATTAGGTACAGGATCTCGAAAATATTTTTTTCGCAACTTTTGGTATCACATTTTCAATGATATAATCGAAAATATGCAAAAGAAATGTATTCTACCACCTTCCCTTGTTTTCCGAAATTAAAATTAGGAAGAATATATGGGTTTTAGGCAAAGGTCGTAAGACAACTAGAGCGATGACTTAAGATATCAAAATTATCGAAATACTTACATTTTTACGTCCATGAAAAAATGGAGTATAATATATTTGCGTTTTTTTTTACATTCATTACTGATTTTCCCAGAAATAATGCGACACAGAAACTTAAAATTGAGCACAGTATTATTAATTAATTTATAATATTCATATTAATATTTTCAAAATATTCTTGCAACAATTATAGAGAGGGTGAAAAAATCTTTAGTTTTTTTTTTAAATACACTATAATTTTAAACTCTAATGCAATTCAGAAACAAAAAAGAGCCACTGTGAAATTATAAAATGGCACGTTCAAATAATTCGTTATACAACTCGTTCAAAGTGCTCTTTGAACTGCGGAGGTACTACTATAAAATCGTAATCAAAGTATCAACTACGAACAGAAACGGAGGACATCACTTAAAAAGCCGGCATTTACAAAAATACGATACGTAACTAAAATAATCGCTTATTTTAAACGGATGATGTGAATTAAAGTTTTTTTAATTTTATACATTTTAAAGCTATTTATTATTTTTAAATTGAAATTTGAACATGTTTTTTTTGTAACATTGCTTATTAAAAATACAATTTTGAGCGAATCATAAGTAAGAAAACATCAGGAAATATTTCATAAAAAATATTGATACCTATCGTAAGACTGAAAAATATGAAATACTATATATATATATTTCCAAAATTTTAAATAATTGTAACGTCTGAAATTGGGTGAATATGTAGTTTTAATATTCCGTTGCGTTTATATATGTACACTTGCTAAAAAAAGTTTTTGCAAGTTTTTTTTAACACAATTTCATTTTTTTTGTTGTATTGTCATTTATTTTGCATACGTATGCCAAATTTTAAGCTATTGTGACACTTGGAATTGGGTCAAAAATTTAATTGAAAAATTCAGTAAATTTATACATTCGTATGAAAACATATTAGAACGCACGAACGTAAACGCACGCAAATACACAGATACACGTGTATTTAATTATATATATATTTAAGTGTTATTTTTTTGTGCCAATATGCTTTATCATAACGCTAAATTTTAAGCTTCTATGTCGAGATTTTTCTAAGAAAAATGATTGAGGTGTGTCAATAAATGGACGTACCATATTTTTATTTTAATATATGGAACCGTAAAATCAGAATTCAAATCATCATATTATTTTACATATACTACAAGCAGAATTGAAGTAAAGACTTGATGAAGACATTCATAAAGTCAGAGCTTAACTTCATATTGATAGATCAAACAGGTAATTAATGATCTGTGCCAAAAGACACTTTGTTACTTATACTTTTTGAGTCCAATGTCTCATATTTTTAGAATTGTTGTATAGAAGAGGAGCGACTAGGCTGGTAGAATTTCAACATTCCAGAGAGATCGATTTCGTAGACATTTAAGAATAACTTCGCGTTTTTCCTTATTGAGGGTAAAGTTCTACTTCATCCCGTAATGTTCATCCTTCCCATAAAAGTAGAAAGAATATTTACTTTGAAAAGAAAATACGAAATAAGATTTATCACATTGTGGGAATCCTGAATTTTAATTATTTTCCAAATTTAACATTTTTATTTATTGACTTTTTAAATGAATGTTTCAATATTTATTATTTATGAAACTAAGAAAAATATAGATGATAGTTTTGTAACGAATAAATTTCTCAATTTTCCTAGCAATTTTTTTAATAATGTCGAAAATTCTCAAACATTTCTTGTAGGGTTTATAAGAAGTAGAATTTTAATTTTCTATTAAAAAGTAAAGAATAAAAATGTGAAAATTTAAATTTAATTTCAGGTAATAAAATAATACTACTTGAAGAATAAAAAAAAGTTATTCAAAATGACATAATATACTGAATACTGCTGCTGAACAATTCTTCTTTTCTAAATTTGTTTCAAAATGGTTTAATATGGTTCGCAAAAATTAAAAAAAACCTTTGTAATAATCGAAATGAACTGCACGCGTCCGCTTAACTGAATTCCTTTTTGATAAAAAATGTATACAAAAAAGGATGTATGTTATCGTGTTACATCTTAAAATCAAACTTTGGCCATGTAGGAAAGAACGTAACATATATAACTTTGACGAACTAAAAATTTAAAAGTTGCGCTATGGAAAGTGTCAATAGTCGAAGCTTGTAAAGAGATAGTTTGCGGAAGAACTTAGTTCAGTTCCTTTAGATATGAGTAAACTTAGTGACGTGGATATGTTTCTTATCTTCTGTTAATAATAAAAATGTTGTTTACTTGATAAGTGTATTTATTACAATAATGCTTACAGTCAGACTATATAATCGTAAGCCTAAATGTATAATGTACCATATTTGAATCTCCCGAATTAAAAATGTACCAGGGTGAAAATATTAATAAAAAAAATGTTTATGGCTAAACAATTATTAATTACTGAATAGTATACAGTCAGGTATTATAAAACTGTAAACCATTAATTTAATTTTCATCACGGTTCTTCAAATTAAAAAAAAAAGAAATGTTTCCATATTTGAACCGACGCACTAAACACCATCTCTTTACTAAACAAAAAATGTGGCTCAAATATAACGAACGGGAAATAAATGAATAGAAATCCGTTTCTAGTACGTAATCCTGATAATTTGGAAAGTCAGACTTAAGATCTTCAATTAATCTACTATATAAACATAATTAATATATATCACTCACACCAAAATTTGCTCCATTAGCAGTAGAACATTCATATAAAATGTGGGCCCTAATATATTAGTAGCTCTAAAATAAACTAGAGTTTTAATATTCATTTTATTCTTTACTGTGACTTGCTATGTCATCGTCAAAAAAGACGATAACATCGTAAGGAATGAAAGTTTATTTTGAAATTCACGTAAGGAATGAAAGTTTATTTTGAAATTCGATGACCAACCCGATTTTAAATTTTAGATTAGCAGAGCTTCTATGAATCTTTTTTGGGACTACCAGTAAAACCATTTAAACAATACAACATTGCAAAGCTTATCACAACTATAACAAAATGTATTGTCTGTCTAAGATAATTCCACGCCTTCGGTTCACCAGTTTTCTACAACTCAATTCCATAGTTATTATGCTTTATAAAAACCTATTGGTTTAAAATTTCATGAAAGATAAACTATAGTTATCCTCTTACTTTCTATTCTGAGTAATGCATATTTTGATGTTTACTTACTTTGGCAAATGATGAAACGGCAACATTTGACAATTGTGATTCGTCAGGTAGAACACTAAGTTATATAAGAGACGGTACAATGTAACATAGTATTAATAATTAGAAATTGTTATCATGACATTTTACGGTTGCAATATAAGGTAATATTACTGAGAATTTAACATTAAAGTTAGCGATTTCAACAAAATATTTCTAATTTATTAACTCACTTTCACGAAGTGAAATATTGCCCAACATTAATCACAGTTTTTGTATCTATCTTTATTTTTAAAATCAATAGTCAATTATATTAAATAAAACAGAATTACTAAATTACAAAGAAAATAAAACGTGCTTAAGTTTTCCTTTGGGGTTATTGTCCAGTTCTAGTAACTTTAAACACAACATTAGTTGCATAAACACTTTCCTATTGGTTCACTACATACTTCCTAAATTCTAATATTTCAGGATGCATTGACTACTGTGTGCTCAAATTCAGGTAAGCTACAAAAACTGGCCATATAATAAGCGGTACTTGTAAGATCTATTTGGCAAACGGCAATATTTGTTTGGATTTATTAACTGTCATCGCTATGAAAATCCTTGAGTCAAAAAAATGGTGCTTTCTACAAGTCAAAATTTCTATTGCGTTCTTGATAATATTGAATTAACGTTTGGTGTCATTATAGAGATTAATCAAGTTTAAGTTTTAGATCCCGTGGTAATATCACTAGAGTGCTCATTGCCAGGACGAGCTTGTCAATTAAGAGATGAATGATAAAATTTTCAGATGAGCAAGAGCGGGGAGATTATTAAATTTATACAAGCTTATAATGTTGTCTTTTACACTTCAGTAGCAGAAATGTATTTCTTCGAAAACGTATGTTCATCGAGTTTCACGTTTCGAAGACCTATAAAGTGAATAAACATTTACACACACACACACACCCATATACATAAGTATGTATGTATATCTTTGGTCCACATCTAATTTGAAATACTTCGTTGAGAATCCCTGTAACAGTTTCCCTACTCTGTACAAAATATTGCCAGCTTTTTCCACACCAGAAGTCCCAGGATGTCCCTTATCTAAATACATTTTATCAAATGTATACCGCAGTGCGTTTTCTTTGACAAATAATCTTGCAGATTTAAATTCCTCTTTCATAATATGTGAAGTTGAACTCGGCATACCTGTTGTCTAACAATTTATAGGCCGGAAAATAAGCAGTTAACTGATAATTTTAGCAGTGCCTTAAAATAGATTAACATTTACTTTAGAGTTTATCATCGGGAAATTTTTATCACTCTGAATATATGGTTTTAAAATTCTCTATCACACGGTTTAGGCATTAATTTTTAATAACATTTATATTAGAAGGCAACATTAGGTATTCACTTATGCGTAACAACAGTAGCGCCTATTAATTTCAAATTGTAATCTAGTTAAAAATATATTAGTATTTGTCCAGAATTAATGAACAGTTTATTAAAAATAAAAACATAAATGAACATTAATTAGCAAAAAATAAATTTGTTTAGTGGAAATTAACCTATACAGTTGAAAGTACGTATCTTTCAACACGCAATTATCAGCATGAATATGGTAATATAATAGAAAAAGTAAATATATTTATAGTCTGCTGTATTTCTAGATTTAAAAGGAAAAATAAAAAGGAAAAAAATACAAAAAAAATCACCCAAAAAAATCGTAGAAAATATTTACACTAATTTAAAGTAAATTCTCATTATTCTTAAGGAATTCAAATTGCAAATTGGTAGAAATTATTAAGAAAAATTTATCTCTTTTTTCGGAATAGTTGGAATAACGATTTTGAAAAAGAATTTTAAATTCCTGCTTTTTCGAAATAATATAATTTACAATTCCAATTTTAGGAAAAATATTAAATATTGATATGAACAAATAAATATATCTTAATGCAGACAAGAATTTAATTTAGTGAAACCTTCTGTTTTTAAAGAAAATCTTCATGAAACCGCTTAAAAGAACTGTGCGTTTTGCTTCGAAATTATAATAATTTTATTATGGTGATATTATGATTAACGAGCAGATGCAAGAAACACTCAAATAAAAAGTTACAATTAGGAAAATATTTAATACTCAACTATTTTGTATACTTAGGAATGGAAATAAATTTCTGATATCTATAGCAAATAAATCAAAATAAATTGAAATAAAACAAACCAAAAAGGTTAATTGAGAATATTTAAATTGTGTACTTCTAATATTAAAATGTGAGAGAATAGTTCAGCGCAATGTAATAAGTAATTTTTTTATTTTCTATTATTTATTCAGTTTTGAATAAAAATCATTGTATATATTAAAAAAAATATAACAATCCGGTCAAGTACGAATAGAACTCGCACCACGTGGGTCACGTATACATTTCGACTCTGATAAACCTTTTGAGCGTACAAGTACTACTATTAATTTTTTTTAACATTAATCTTTCACAGGTTTAAAAACATGGCGCATACTTAAAAAAGTTTAATTAGGGTAATCGCTTCCGGTTTTTTAAATCTTCTAGTACGATTTTACCACACGTGATATTTATAAATGTTTGGCTTGGAAGTTTCGAAAAGAAGGAACCGGTATATTATATTTCTGCATATTTTTTTAGTTTCTTCTTAAATATGCAATTTAAAATTCAAAAAAGAATATTTCTTAAGACATTTATTTACCTCCTCTTCAAATATTACATAAATATTAAAACGGTTGTATAAAATACAGGCACAATATGTGAGTTATCGCACAATGAGTTTCTGCGTCGCATGGTTTGTAAGAAAATCGGCACTGAAAATTTAAAAATATAAATATATTGCTCAATTTATCTTTTGTATACGTATAACATATTTAAAAAAATAGCCATATTTAAAAAAAAATTATATCCAGAATCATCGCTCTAGATTTCTGCGTGGTCTGCGTGGGCTCCTAAATCCCATATTTTTTTCATAAATTTAAGTTGAGTAGTTTTGAAATTAAAAGGAGAGGGAACATATATAACTAGCCTCTTCCAATTCTCACACTCTGTGCGGAATTGAAATAATTTTTGAGTCCTTAATTTGAACTCCCTAAAATTATAAAATTAATATTTTTAGCTATTGGCATATGTGTGAGTTAAAATGTTTTAATACTACGGCAAAATTTCAAGTTTCTGCATTAAAAAGGCTATGTCGGACATACGGACAAACACATGAACGATCGTATAAGTGTTCCACTTTTCCTTTTAGGGATACGGAACACGAAAAAAGAACGTACATCGTGTAACTAATAAAATTAAGTAAATTAATCAAAAAAAGATGTTTAATAATATAAATATCATTAACAAAATTATGGAAAAAATTGTTTGATAGTTTTTTTATAAACAAGATTAAAAAAAGCATCCAAGTGTGTGTGGTTTATATTATTATTACCCGTCCATGTGGATAACATTTTTGCGATGACTGAAAAATTTAAATGGTGATGAACATTATGTGGCCATTTATTTTGAGGCGTTATTATTGTGTAATTAAATTTTTAAATTAAAAAAATAATAATTGGGATAAATAAGATCTTAATTTCGCTTTAAAATACTTATAAAACGATTCTCCTTTCGATGGGAAGAGGGAAAATATTTTGCTCCAATTTAACATGTATGAGGAATATCATTAAATCTTTCTTAGGACTTTCACTAATGTTTTGCATCTACTTGCAGAGTTTTGTGCACATTAATCAAAAATTGTAGAGGCTGTGAAGTACAGGCAGACGAACAAACATGTTAAAATTATTTGACTATGGTACTTTAACCATGATATGAACTATTGAATGTGAAAATTACGTGGAATAGTTATCTTCTGTTTTCAAATTATCAAACACTTTTCAGCTTGTGTTTAAATTTTTCAAGGCTACTTTTTCCCAGAGAAGTAGATCTAAATCGAAATATCTAATTATTTATTTTGATCAAGAAAGTTAGTAGCTAAGGTGACATAAAATTCAAATAGCGGTTCACGGAAACCATATTAAAGTTTTTTATTCCTTTAATAAATTTTAAGCAATTTGTAATAAAATATTGTACAAACTCTTTAAGAACTTATCTAAAACAAAGTGTGGTTTTACCATCTCTAGTGGAAATTCCTATATTTGCTTTTAAAAATTACAGCGAACATTGAAATTTATTTCAAGCGAATTTAGTTGAAAATAAAATAACTTAATATATAGAATGTTTTACACTAAGTGACTTGATTTTTCTATATTTTATTGAAAAGTGTTTTTAGGTCTATATTAAGTATAAGCTGACAAATTCGAATTTCAACATGTCTCCTTCGCTTGAATAATTTTTTGCTCTTATGTAATGTATAAATTATGTTAATAAATTTATAAATTTATCGTCAAATACACACCTGTTCATCATTCAAGAAAACTCTTTTTCGCTTTACCAATATTATAAACCAAACTCAGAATAATATAATAAATAGTCTTATCATGCAATAATTGAAACGCTCCAGTTTGTTTATGGATACCAAAAGTTCTGCTGCTAAGACAGAATAAATCGTGAAGGGTTAAATTTAAGTGATCGTGTTTTTAGTAACCTCCTAGAACGAACGAGTGTATTTGACGTACTCAGCGATATCAGCATTTTTTGCCAGTTAAATAATTTTTCCGATTTCCCAGTAATGGATTTAGAGACTTCCAGTAATCACTTTCGCAAGGTGGTTCAAACAGTATAATATACTTTTTTATAAAAACTTTATCTAAATTTTTTTCAAGTTTTTCATATGGCCGTGAATGTTTACATATCCATTTTCCTATTCTATCATTGTATCATTTACAACGATAAAATAAACTTTCTTTACGCGAAACGACAAGGGTAATGGCCAGTCTTCCCATTACTTTTAAGGCTATGTTTCTCAATAGTTAATTTCTAATAAAATCTCCGTTTCATTGCCGTAATTATAAAAGATAATAAGTTCACTTCTGATCCAAATGACATTAAGATCAAAACAATTATATTTGATTTTTATAAACGTCAAATAGATCGGAACAAACAATTGAAAAATAATTTGCCTGAAAGGTATTTTTTTATTGTGGAAATTGTAATCACAAAATGATAATTCTGTTTAATATTAACATAGTCGTTAACAAACCCATGTTAAAAAGTCTTGAGAAATAACATCTTCTTTACCAGTCGTCATTTGTCAGCCAATAATTATTAGAGTAATATCTATGTATCTTCTTTAATAGAAATCAGATTTTTTCATTCTATTTGCGTAACTGTATTCAATAGGACTTCAGTTTTAGTAAGAACTTTAAATACACACAAAGATTTACATATTGATTTTAATTTAGCGTATTCCTTAGAACTTCTTTTAACTAAGAGACAAGATTTTTTTTCAAATTTCTGTGAGAAAGTTTTCATCTCACACAATGATTTACAAACATTTATTTTTGAAGTGAAAATTCCAGTTTATCTCGGTAAATCACAAAACATCTAGAGATTAGTACAATTTTTTGAATATAATTTTTTGTTACCTTTGTGTAATATTTTTCAAAATACGATTCTATGGGCACTATCTGTTTCTTCTTGTGTATTAAAAAGAAGTGAAACGTAATGAAAAC
This sequence comes from Druceiella hillmani, assembly GCA_039881145.1. Taxonomy (NCBI): domain Eukaryota; kingdom Metazoa; phylum Arthropoda; class Insecta; order Lepidoptera; family Hepialidae; genus Druceiella; species Druceiella hillmani. The sequence goes on along the minus strand of JAYKKI010000004.1, from coordinate 17,841,437 downwards.
AATTTTGTCCATTCCTAATAATGATTGGTCATTTCAAGGTTTTTTCCGTACACATAAGCGTGTTTCTATGTCATTTTTATATCATTTTAAAGTCTATTTTTAAAAAAAATGTAAAAAATAAATGAAAAAGCTTGAAACTTTAGAAATAGGGAAACTTTAATTAGTAACTAGAATATGCGATCACGTGTAAAAATAATAATAGACAAAATTAAAAAAGTGAAAAAATAAATTAAATTGTGTGAGGTATAAATATATTGAATATATTTAAAGTTAGTTTTGTAGAAATTCATTATTCACAATTGTGTATAAATATATGGTAAAATATATAACACAAGAAACGTTTGTATTTATTATTTTTTGTAATATAGCGTTTACATTTTAAAATAGACATTAATTACTACCTCGTGACCAATTTTCGTTTATTAATTTATATATGTAATTTAATGTATACAATTATTACATGCGGTCGACTTATTGTTACGAAAGTAATCTCTCACAGCCAACTAGAACACCAGTCCTACTTCGCTCGAAGAGCGGCCGGGAATCGAACTGCGATGCGGTTAACCCTCAAAGGCCGTACGCCTTGTGATCAACCCAACACACCACGCTGACGATTTTTAGCATCGACCTAGCGCCTATAATTTTAATTATTATCGTATAAGCTTGTATACGTATTCACAAGTGCACTGTTAATTATATTTGGTCTGTGTGGCTTAGAAAACTAAAGTCAATCATTTTCAATACTAATGCTCATCCACGGATCCTCTAATATCCCATATCCCATAAATTTTGAATACATAATATTTAATTTATTCTCTTTAAAAAGAGGAGTTACAAAAATAGTAGATTTAAAATATATTAACAAAATCGTCCATCAGAGAGAGTATTATACGAAACTGACAAAGTTAAGGAAAACATCCCTCGAATCATTTATGGAATATACACGAATATTATATGATAGTGTTTAAAAAAATTAATATAGAGTTAAATTATCTTCAAAACAAATCGTGAGCATCATTACGGGATATCTGGTAGATATAAAGCATACATTTTTATTTAGTATAATTTGAACGAGCGCAGGATTAAAAGAATTGTATATACGGGGCGCTAGTACTCCCAGAAGTTAAGTCGTCTACAGAATTCTATCAACTCATATTCGTTACCAAATATTTTTTATGGTCTTTAACATAAGTAATTCTGAGATATAAAAATCATTTGCAAATATAAAATAAACCATTGTATTAGGGAAATAAACTATTATATTGAGTCGCTTTATAAATAATGATCGTAGTGTCGGCGAAAATGTCAATATCATATAGTGTATTCAAATTAAGTAAAATATTTATTTTGAGTCGTTTCATTTTTTGATATTTCTATTTCCTTGTTTCTGGTTTCGCGGCAATAGTTTTGATCCCGTTCTGGGGGTTTTGCAGTCATTTACTTTGTAATTTTTGCTCTGTGTATTCCTGCTCGATTTTACAGAGCTTAGGGGTAACTGCATTTACTGGATGCCAGAATGAAAATTTTTTACCAACTCCTCATTTTTGGGAGTATGTGTATTTTAAGATATTTGCTTCGTTTATTTCGACCTCATATACCTTTGTGATCTACTAAACATTAAAAGAAGGAAAGTATTAAAGATTTTAAATAACGTAACATGAAAATATGTTATATTTCAGTGTCTCGTATTTCAAAGGTGTGTGAAAACCGTTATAAGTCTAATTTCAAAAAACGAGAAATGCGAACGAAATATGGAGTTTAAATAGTTTTAAGATGTTCTACATTTATTTGAAACTATAAGGTTGTGTTGCTAAAATTAAATGCTGAAAAAAAAAAAGTTTTATTATTATTTCCGTGTGCTTTAAAATGGTAGCATAAATGTTTTCTTCCATTACCATTTCTCTCACAATACATTAGAATACGTATTATAAAGTAGTTATGTTTCGTACCTATAGCTCATAAAATTGTTAATGTAGGTTAATCCAGGTTAATCCACATAATTTCGATTTGTTTATTTTCGTATTAAAGTTCTAACCAAATAGAAGTATATATATATATATATATATATATATATATATATATATATATATATATATACATATATATATATATATATATATACATATATATATAAACTAATATCTCCTCCCACCCCATGTACTTTGATTCATAAACGGAGCTTAAAAATTAAAAATACCAGATAAACTATTAGAGAGGTCATTCTGACGCCAGTTATCTTTCGTAAAGAGTGCTTAAAAATAAATAAAACCTGTCAAGCATGAGTAGGACTACGAGGATTCGATACATATTTAGATACGTAAACATTTAAGGGTACATTGTATTTCTGTTAAATTATTCAAGAATATTAATTTATCAAACCGTAAAAATATTGCCTACTGTCTTTTCACAGGCGTAAAAACATAGTGCATATTTCAAAATGATAAGATTAAGGATTACCGTCGCAGTTTTCCTGTAATTTGCTATTAAAATTTTACCAACTCTGTTTTGTCATGTTTGTTGGTTCAATAGTTTTGGAAATAAGAGAGGAATGCTCTATTTTTGCATGTTTTTGAACTTCTTTCTAATTGTCCCATTAAAATTATAACAAAAATATTCTTGTTTTTCACTTCAAAATAATCTAAAAATACATGTATTAAAACAATTATGAACTTTATTTACTTCCAATTTATCATTTAATTCCTGTACGAATATTATTAAAAAATTGACTGAATGTTTTTGAAATTAGATTTTTATAACTCTTGGGGGAATATTACCCGTCACTCCAAACATAAAATTTCGCAAACGTCGCTTAAAAACAAATAATGATAAATGAAAACATTGGGGGACATTTTGCAAGTCTCTCTGAAGTATGTTATGTTTTGAAAATTTAAAGAACTCTTTTTCAAATAAATGGTAAATGAGATCAACTTGATTTTAAGAGATATATTCAATAAAACTCTAAACGGTTTAGGCTAAAAATGTCCATTAAAATTTACACGCAGTGTAGTGAAACTTTCTTTTTATATTACGCTACATATTTTTTTAAATCTCCATATGATGATTATGAATACAAAATTTCATCCACTTGCTTCTAAATTATAGAAAGTGTAAAACTCCAAGAGCCTTTGCCTATTAGAGCTTTACAGTTATGGTAAAATTAAACAAAATGGCTGGTTTCTAAGAAATCAAAAAAATTTCATAGATTTTTAGTAGATTTGTCAAACGTATCATTTTTGGTCCTAGATTTTCATTCTCGAAAATTTAAAATTTCTTTATTTTGAAAAATTATAACTTAAACAATATTGCTCAAAAGGCAAGAAAATAAGAAGCGTTGAGGTGTCGAAACTTTGAAAGCGGTATAACCAGACGACAGTAATAAAGGGATATATTTCATCTACAACCATCACTATTTTTCAATATTCAATACTCAGCACAAAATGTATGGAATTAACATCGCGAGATTATTATCCGCAACATTAAGTTCGTATTCAATACGGTCTGTTAGTATTAATTTATCCTAATATGTATCAGATAAATATAATAATCGTTTTGACAATGTATGTAAATTCTGCGTGTATGATACATTTTACTTTTCACACGTGTGTAATATTCCTTTAATACAAAGTAGCTTATAAATAATTGCATTAGTACTCGTATATAAGATATACCACAAGTTCCTCTGATCTGGCCATGTCATATGCGGTTTTTTTGAAGGATTTTCTATTAACAGGTTTTACTAAACACTCAGCTATTAACTTCAACATACGATATTATTCAAGTACATGAAAACGTCACTGGACTGGAAACGTCAAATGGAGTATTTTTAACACGATGTATACATTTTAGTAATTTTTTTATATTATTTATTTTATGGTTTAGCCATATACAACGGAAAATTTAATTTGTATTTTTATAAAATTAAATTTTACAAGGCAATTTCAATTAATGAGCGCAGAGATTGGTAGGTGGAAAAACATTTAAAATAATTATATATTTAATTTGCATTTTTGTCAAATTAAAACAAAGCACATGTAAAAAACACGCCCAAAATAAAAAAAATATTGAGTTACGACTTACTATGAGGCAATTTCAATTAATGAGCTCAGAGACTGTTAGGTGGAAAAACGTTTAAAATAATTATATATTTATTATGCGATTTTATCAAATTAAAACACAGCATTTATAAAAAAAACATGCCCAAAATTAAAAGAAGTTATATTGCAGTACGATATTGTATCAGGCAATTTCAATTAATGAGGGCAGAGATTGGTAGATGGAAAAACGTTCAAGATAATTACATGAGACTGGAGCAAAACCTATCTATTCATAACGCTTGATAAACACACGAGTATTTTGAATAGATATTGTTAGCTTATTATGAGAAAAACTAATTAATTTGTTTCTTGATATTCAAATTTTACTATAAAATCTCCAATTGAACGACGATAAGAACCCCTCTGTAAAATATAGAAGCTTACATGGCTACACCTGCTACTGAAATTCTTCGCTGTATAGCTAGTGAGGCTACAACTCTTTCTGGAGTATACTTCAGACGACTCCCGCCCGAGTGTCACTCGGGTAGAGAGCGCCTGCAATTACTTATAATACACACCTTGTTGTCAGCAGTAGTTTAGTGAGGCTGATTTGTTTTATTTCTCCTCACAAATAAATCCCTTTGTAACGTGGTAATATATTTACTTATGTTCGGTAAATGAAAAGTAAATTGTGGTTTCCATAAACGTATGTTACTAAATAACCTAAATATTTTTTGTTACAGTTAAATTCATTTAATTACAAATTAATACAATCACCAGGAAATGTCAATATTTGTGCAACATAATAAAGGAGAAGAGTAAAATAGTGTGAGAGGTCCTGTAGATGTGGATATATGGAAAGAAGGCTTAACTAACATATGCATATTACATATTCAATCGATTTAGGAGTTATCGTAACATTATAAAAAAAGCGCGTCAAGTTAAAAAAAAATTAATTTACACGTTATTACTAGAATTATATTACTACATCATGCGATACAGATAAAATTACAAACTTTATGACTATTTTAACATTGACAGTTTTGTAAATAAAATTCCAAGTAAAACTTAAATTTTGAAATAATCGCTGAAGTATTGTTTTGATTTATTCTCATAGCGTCTAGTAAACATATATTAAAACGGATAAAAATATATGTTATACGGAAATTTGTACGATTTATCTATTTTATGCGTCAGTTTATTAAAGCAATATACATGTATAACTATTCATTGAACATACTGAATAGAAAATTGACATGCTTGCAGTTTGAAAATAACGGCCCGTAAAGAGTTCCCAAAAAATGAACCGTTGGATTCCTTAAATTAAACTTTTAATATTTATGTTGTATTAATATTACAACTTCTTAAATATATCCAAACAGGGCATAGTACAAACTAATTATTATTAAAAAAAAACAATTCTTAGTTTCCTGCGGTGAAATTTATGTGATATTAATTACCATATGAGTCTATAATCTCTTTAATAAAATAAAACACAACCATTAGCAAGGAAGCAAGATATTTACAAAGCTTTAATGCCCACTGAATGACATATATAAATTATGAGATAATATCATCAACACGTTTTTGCTTTCCAAATATTAGTTGAAAAGTTTGGATATGATTTAGTGGAGCGTTTAAAAGTCTAATAATGGCAAACAGTGGAACTAATTTCATATCTAGGTCTTTTTTGGAACTTGCTTAATACAATAAATTATGATTACTTTTGTCATATTTTAGAAATATTGTCACTTACGTCCGCCAACATTTCCATCAAAAATTCATAAACGTTAGAAAGACCTTCTTGTAATGAAGTGTAGTAAGTTAGTTCAGTAAATATGTAATGAACTCTACAAAACATGATATACAAAATTTTGTATTTTAGTCATAATGTTTTCATTATATTCATATATAGCTAATTTATTATTATTTATGTTATTAAAGAAAGTAATTCAGATAGAGATTTAAGTTGTATACTAAAATTATGTAAGTTTCATATTTTATAGAATTCAACGCAGCGTAAAGTTAAAGTTGTTAAACGCATGAAATATTTTGATTAATACTTCTAACTTATAGAAGTATTGTCAGTTTTAATTGACATACTAAAACCAATCTATATTCATATTCGCATTAGTCTTAATGATTGTGTTGAGAATAAACGGATAGGTTACACGATTGAACACTTAAGTAGGAAAGTCTTATACAAAGATAAAGTTCATCGCATAACTGTTTCAAAGGCAATTTCTAGAGATGAAATGATTATTTTATTTACTCCATAAACTATATAATTTTTGGAAAATGTTTTTTACTCACCTATTTTTTATAACACACACACATACATACATACACACACACCCATATATATATATATATATATATATATATTTATAAATTTATATTTATATATATATATATATATATATATATATATATATATATATAAATCATAAATTACTCAAAAGTTGCTTTAATTAATTTTGTAATTTTTTTAAAGTCCTTCTCTAATGGCTTCTTTGAGACATATATTTTATTTACCGCGCATTTTGAAAAACCTACTATTAAATGTGGTACATTCAAATTAAAATCTTATTTTATATTTATTTTTATTTTTATATACTAAATAACACACGTATTTAATTATTTTATGCCTATCTGTCGACTTAATTTCCATTTATCTTGCGCATAAAGTAATTTGTACAATTTCGATAATCTCAATTTCCGAAATTCATGAAACAGGATAAGCATTTTTTTTTAAATGGTAATGTTTAATATTCTGAGGCAGATATATTAAATGTGGTTATGAGTTCATTCGCAAATATTTATGTATGTATGTACGACGATATTCGTAGAACACTGATTTCGTGGTATAATTTTATTTTTTTTCCTCCCCAATGAAGTTAATTCCTAGTTTGTAACTTATATTTATATGAAAATTAAAATCACTTTGTAACTGAATCGGGAAAAATAGTAATAAACTTATATAATGTATTTTACATACATTTATTTAACACGTCATACCAGGTAACTTATTTAATTTTGGTTTTTGAATTTTGTTCATAATCTACTCTATGCGCTAGCATATATTTAATTTAAAATTCTCTGTATAGCCGTACTTTCTAGCCACTTAAATTACTTACTACTGATTCTTCTTTTTCACAGATATAATTTAATGGAGCGACTGGCTTTTACCAGTATCGTTTCAAGTAAATAAATTTTACTTTATGTTTTTACATAAATGAGGTAAGGAAAGATAGGTTAATCTTTAACATAAATATTCACAGCCATATCACAAAAATTTAAAACATTCCAATATAATGTTGGTAGTAGTATTTTTTACAGGTTAAAACATCCGGCCAAAGTGACGAGCTCAAGTCTTTGAATTCGTGTCCAGGACTCACGGATGAAATGTGTTAGTCGGCTGAAATCGTAAAAATTTTTTGCCTCGCTCAACTATAACATGCATACATCCCCTATAAGATAAAATATACTCGAGCGTTATACAAAGTAATCAAGTATACGGTCACATGAATTTCACCCTTCACAATTGACACAATTTTACCGGGCAAGCTGTTGATATTTGTAATAAAATTGGAACGTTTTAACTACTAAAAATAAGATTAGATAACACGGTTCTTTATTATATTTTTCTAATTTCAATTGGCAACGTTGCTTAAATGAAAATAAATTTGATTAACAGGTGTATATTTAATAAACATTGTATAAATGTTTTGACATATTCTATACGTACAGATTATAAAAGAAATACGTACAGATTATAAAGATTTAAAATTTGTTCATGTTAGCCAATAATCATCGCATTATCATGTTGATAAAATTGAGACACATAAAGCCACTGAGTTCAAAGCTTTCCATGTACAAAGTTGGTTTGTATTGATAGGTAAATTCGATCTAAATACTGTACAATATTCCGTGTTGAAGAAATTTAGGAATTTATTTAAGAGTAGTAAATGCGACATTTAAAATTATACATACAGATTTTCTAGACATAATATTGTGCTACAGGCATTTAAAATATTTTTTCAATTTTTCGGCACAATTGATGGTCGCTTCAGAACGAAACCAGATTTTAAATCTAATAATCAAAAGTAAAATTTGATTTATTTGAATGACAATGCGTCAAGTGCTATTAATAATTTGAGAATAATTTGGTTTCAAATTATTCAGAAAATATATTAGTTTAACCTAATAAGACAAAATAATCCTTATAAGGGATTTATTGTTTGGATTAATTTTCAATCAGAAAAATTTTTAATCCGTATTTTAAAAGATATTATAAATTAATTGGAGATGAAAAAATGTATAAGTAATTTTGTTTACAGTATATTTCATGGATGAAAAATGTATGTTTTCAGTTATTGACAAAGAAACTTACGTCGCTATTTAAAACTTCAATAATATACTCATTGTGTTGTGTTCAGGCTAATCTAAATTTTTCATATTTTTTATTCAGTTAATTTCAATTATCTATCTAACAAATATTAGCATTAGTTTTATCGGATATCTAAACGGACAACAAATTTTGATCTAAATTTTGGTGTTAGATTAATAAATTTAGCATGCACCCTGTACCAGTTGAAGTTCCATGGCAATCACAATTCTTAAACGACACATTACAACCAGGTCCCTAAAACGCTTGAGGGTATTACGATTATAGTTCTGTGATGAATGACAACTAACAGTAGATGTAACAATTGATAGGTAAATATTTTTATGGTTACACAAATTTTCGTGCATCGAAATAATCGAATTTCCAATGCGATGTATAATGTTTTGTCGTACGACTCTCTCAACTTATCGTACCAATTTCCCATATTTTCTAGTCAAATTTCATCGGAACTTGTGATTTATGGTTCATTAATTTTGTAAATAATGGAGGAAAATTTTAATTTTTTTTATATTTTTGGAATATCTTTTATAACACGCAATTTAAAATTATGAAAAAATATTTTGATTATGGGGAGCAAAGGAATATTTTTAAATCTATTCTCCCCTCTTTAATTATTATACGCAAATTTTTAAAACATTAACAAAAAATATGAGATGTATAACTGGATTCTAAGAAAAACGGATGTAACAGACAGATGTACGTAGACGGGAATGATCATACAAGGGTTACGTTTTTCATTTTTCAATATGGAAACCTTAAAATGTACAAACAAATATTTAAAAATTTTTTTTAGTATATGTATCTTACTTTGGACGACTTAACCATATGTGTATATATATATATATATATATATATATATATATATATGTATATGTGTGTGTGTGTATATATATATATATGTATATATATTTCATTCCAGGGTCAATAATTATAATGAAGTATTTCTTTTAATATGTTTGTGGGGATTATAATAGGTAATTATTCGTTTTCAAGTTGAACATTTTTCTTGTGAATTCAAGTACCATATTCTAAGGCTGGATACAGTACACAGTGTACTGTAGTCAGCCTCAGTAACAGAAATATTACTAAAAATATTTTTCAATTCATTAGTCTATAAAAACACAATACAATTTTTTTTAATGTTAATTTTTGGTATCAGTTTGGTAAATTTCATATCATGACTGACTGATTCCGATTGATGCCTACGGTATGAGTCCTAAGCACAACCCGTACTGATAAAGTGGTTTTCAAAATATTAAAGATGATGAGAGAAATGAGTGTATTTTCGTGAAAATTAAGATGATTTTAACCCAATCATCGTTTTATATTAGCTTCAGAGACAGCTTCGGGTTTTGTTTGACATATGCTGCATATGCGTTATGATGCAGAGTTACCAATATGAAGTTTTTAAATTAATTAGGGACCACATCAGTTTCAAAAACTGTAAATAAGTTCAAAGAACGCATTACGTTTTTAATATATATTCCAGAGTAGAATAGAATGTTATCAAAGTGTCTCAAACATACTATAGGTTTTTTAAACCTTTTAACATTAAGTCTAACCTGGTATGTTAACCGGCAAACAAGAAATATTTTAAGGAAGAATTCTGACTTAACCGGTAAAGTACTCAAGCAGTATTGACATTTTTTTCTTTTATGTTAAAGAATCTTTTTTTTACATTTTCCAATCGAATTTACATGAATCTATCAAAATTGTAATGTGTAAAGGATTATAAAAGCCTGATAGAAAAATTCGAATGTATAGCTCCAATAAGAAACAAAAAAGAATAATGCGCCTTAAATAAAAAATAATATTATATATTTTTGGCATAATTAGGTTATCGAAACAAAAGATAGTGATTGGTAAAATTGTATTTCAAAGTGAAAATTCATGTTTTCATCGAATATGACCGCAAACGTTATTAAATTATATCAGATTTAATCAAAATTCATTTTCTTGCAAAATTATTATAGTCAACCAAAGAAGACAAGCAAATAAAATTAGTTGTACAAAAATAGGTTTAAAAATTAAATGAAACCTAAACAAAATAAAGTTACTTGCGTGACAAAAGGTCAAAAGTTTCGCATCATTCGCAAAACGAAAGCATGTTTTATTTAATACATATATAATAATTGAGGTAGATATGGCAGAAGTTTTGTAAAAGTAGCCAAATTAGAATTCAATAAAATTTAAATAATTAAAACCAAAAGGACAACAGACAAAAATATAAAGTGCACATTGAATAGCGGTGAAAAACGAGGGATGGAAAAAGGACTTTAATAAATCGGCGCTAGGGGTGACATAGGACACAGTGCTCGGAACAGTGGGCGCACGATTTATGATGTATACGACCTTAGATTCGCGGTTGAAAGGTTATATATTGTCATTAATAGGGGATAATGGGGTCGTTTTATTTAAAACTTGATTAGAGTAAGTTTACAAACCTTGTGTATTGACATTAACTAACTTTATATTAGAGAAGCAGTGGAACAAAATAATGTAACGAACTCGATTAGATATGAGAGAAACCGTTCAACATTTTTTCTTGCAGATATTATAATAGTGTAATAGAAGTTTATAATGTGAGTCAATTCGTTATAATTGCTATAATTGCACTAATTTACTTTGAATATTAAACGTTAATTATTTTAAAATTACTACAATGACAAAGGTTCCATTAACGGGAAAGAAATATTAGATTGCAACAGAATAAAATTGTTATCTTGATTTCTCAATGTCATGAGGTAGCAAAATAGAATATTTCCTCTTCTGCACCAGACCTTAAAATTGTTTTTCTCTTGCAATATAAGAGCTTGAGAATAGCGCTGATAGATAATGTAAACTAAACACGGGTCTATTTTAATAAGTTTTATAATTTTTTTCAACTTTAATAAGAAAGAGCTAGATGATGATTGCTTGAGTTATAAAAATTTCGTTATTTGAATTTTTTATGTAAATACTTGGCTATGGTATAACAGAGCATACTTTCATTTGCTTTACCTGTTTTTTATCCTAAAGGAACTTCACAAAAAAAGGTCAGGATAAGTTCCCTTCGAAATTTTTCTAATTTTTTATTCTTTAAGTTTTATACTTAAGTCAAAAATCCCGCTCTTCATAAACCCTACAAGTGATATTAAAGAAGAATATTATAATATTTTTATAATATTTTTTGAGCTAATCTCTAGATTTGCGAATATCTTGTCAAGGTTTTACATCAATGCCGATTTTGATAAACTTCACATAACTTTAAAATTAATTATACCGTTAGGGTTCCATACCTTAAAACATAAATAAGGCTCGTTACCCATTCATCTACCCCAATCATTTTTCTCAAAAATCATATGACGTTAGAATAGTCGAAAGGTACCAAATGATAACACTTATTGACGCGCAAAGTAATATATATATATATATATATATATATATATATATATGTGTGTGTGTGTGTGTGTGTGTATATATATATATATATATATATATATATCATCTAGCTCTTTCTTATTAAACTTGAAAAAAATTATAAAACTTATTAAAATAGACCCGTGTTTAGTTTACATTATCTATCAGCGCTATTCTCAAGCTCTTATATTGCAAGAGAAAAACAATTTTATGGTCTGGTGCAGAAGAGGAAATATTCTATTTTGCTACCCCATGAACCAACATTGAGAAATCCAGATAACAATTTTATTCTGTTGTAATCTAATATTTCTTTCCCGTTAATGGAACCTTTGTCATTGTTGTAATTTTAAAATAGGTAACGTTTAATATTCAAAGTAAATTAGTGCAATTATAGCAATTATAACGAATTGTCTCTCATAATAAACTTCTATTACACTATTATATAATATCTGCAAGAAAAAATGTTGAACGGTTTCTCTCATATCTAATCGAGTTCGTTACATTATTTTGTTCCGCTGCTTCTGTAGTATAAAGTTAGTTAATGTCAATACACAAGGTTTGTAAACTTACTCTAATCAAGTTTTCAACAAAACGACCCCATTATCCCCTATTAACGACAATATATAACCTTTCAACCGCGAATCTAAGGTCGTATACATCGTAAATCGAGCGCCCACTGTTCCGAGTACTGTGTCCTATGTCACCCCTGGCGCCGATTTATTAAAGTCCTTTTTCCATCCCTCGTTTTTCACCGCTATCCAATGTGCACTTTATCTTTTTATCTGTTGTCCTTTTGGTTTTAATTATTTAAATTTTATTGAATTCTAACTTGGCTACTTTCACAAAACTTCTGCCATATCTACCTCAATTATTATATATGTATTAAATAAAACATGCGTTCCTTTTGCGAATGATGTGAAACTTTTGACCTTTTGTCACGCAAGTAATTTTATTTTGTTTAGGTTTTATTTAATTTTTAAACCTATTTTCATACAACTAATTTTATTTGCTTGTCTTCTTTGGTTGACTATAATAATTTTGCAAGAAAATGAATTTTGAATAAATTTGATATAATTTAATAACGTTTGCGGTCATATTCGATGAAAACATGAATTTTCACTTTGAAATGCAATTTTGCCAATCACTATCTTTTGTTTCGATAACCTAATTATGCCAAAAATATATAATATTATTTTTTATTTAAGGCGCATTATTCTTTTTTGTTTCTTATTGGAGCTATACATTCGAATTTTTCTATCAGGCTTTTATAATCCTTTACACATTACAATTTTGATAGATTCATGTTAATTCGATTGGAAAATGTAAAAAAAAGATGTCAATACTGCTTGAGTACTTTACCGGTTAAGTCAGATTTCTTCCTTAAAATATTTCTTGTTTGCCTGTTAACATACCAGGTTAGACTTAATGTTAAAAGGTTTAAAAAACCTATAGTATATTTGAGACACTTTGATAACATTCTATTCTGCTCTGGAATATATATTAAAAACGTGATGCGTTCTTTGAACTTATTTACAGTTTTTGAAACTGATGTGGTCCCTAATTAATTTAAAAACTTCATATTGGTAACTCTGCATCATAACGCATATGCAGCATATGTCAAACAAAACCCGAAGCTGTCTCTGAAGCTAATATAAAACGATGATTGGGTTAAAATCATCTTAATTTTCACGAAAATACACTCATTTCTCTCATCATCTTTAATATTTTGAAAACCACTTTATCAGTACGGGTTGTGCTTAGGACTCATACCGTAGGCATCAATCGGAATCAGTCAGTCATGATACGAAATTTACCAAACTGATACCAAAAATTAACATTAAAAAAAATTGTATTGTGTTGTGTTGTGTTTTTATAGACTAATGAATTGAAAAATATTTTTAGTAATATTTCTGTTACTGAGGCTGACTACAGTACACTGTGTACTGTATCCAGCCTTAGAATATGGTACTTGAATTCACCAGAAAAATGTTCAACTTGAAAACGAATTATTACCTATTATAATCCCCACAAACATATTAAAACAAATATTTCATTATAATTATTGACGCTGGAAATGAACCATATTTCTCTTATTAATCATAAGTGATATTGTCTGACTTTTGCTTATTTATGTCATTATGTAAAATTTTGTGCAAAACAAAAGAAAACTTTGATAGTCGTAACCATTTCGGGGCGCGTCTTAACATTTTATTTACAATTTAAAGCCTAAGAATTTCTATTTTGTCGTTATCAGTTTTTCACCAAAGATACGAAAATGGGTAATTGGTACTTATAGTATATAGGTAATTTTGGATTAGTTACAATAAACTGAGGTAGATTATTACTTTTTGATGTGAAAATCTCTTTAAGAAGTGTGTGGAATCTGTCATGCTGTACGAGCGACCGATTTTTGACTCAGAACAGACTTTGCCTCAGAACACGTGCGATCGATTTTTATTAAAAATGTACATATTCCCGCCGTCTTGGTTTTAAATTCGAAGGATGAAAGTTGGTTCTAGTACTACTACCTTAAAATTCGTGATTGCTGAATATCGCCGAATATCACAAATTATTCACGCGTAAAATTAAGTCATTATTTCCAGGATATTATAACTTATCCTTGGTATCAAGTGTGTTTCTTTAAAACTTAAAAGATATGGTGTGTTGAATTTAAACAAATTTGAAAATTTTAAATTTTTTTTTGTCGCAGTGCAATAGTAAGTAAAGTATAATTAGAATTATAACAATAGAGCAAGAGTGAACAGAGCAACCAATGCCAAAGGAAACATTTTCATTTACAAGCAAAAAAATTTACTTTATAGAAAAAGAGCCCCACGATCCGCACGTAATTGTTATACTCACTAAGAAAGATCGCTTACACTGAAGTCCTTACTAAGTGGACAGTGAAAACAGGTTCGATAATTATTTTTTGGATTTTAGTGCAGTATTTATAAAGGTATATTTTTCTTAGTTTTGTAAACAATTAATTTATTTTTATTTTATTTTAGTATTTTATTAAAGAAGGGAATATTCTTTTTATTATATTTCGTACTACTTTTAAAATATTAACACTTAATAAATAAAATCTGCAAAATTCAAATTAACAATACTGGATATTTATTGAGTAGAGGTACTCCTTTTTGTTTCAATGTAAGTGGGTGACTAAACGCTCATCCACCCATTCTCTGCCAATGCATCAGTATTACAATGCGCCTCTCCGGTAAGCTTTGAACAAACCAACTTCTCCGTCTGATTTCCTGTTATATTTTATTAAATTAGTCCGGTGGTACAATTTTGTGACGATGGCATTATGTTTGTAAATAACTAACTTAAAAGTTGACCTAATAAAAGCGTGATAAAAAGAAAGCGCGCCCGGAAATGTAATTTGCAAATAAATGAAATGATTCAAAACATCATGTAATGTCAATATTTTATACATGAATGACGTTTTCACGAAAGTGATCGAATCAGTATATGCTCAGTTGTTTCATGCTTATTAATAAATATTTTTTGTTGTGTCACAAAATTACCTAAGCTCATAAACACAATGCTTTTTGGTGCGCTAGTACTCCTATGTACATGATATTAATTTTTCCTAAATTAACGTTTTTCTCTTGTCTCCTATTACTCTTTAATTATTCTAAGTAAGTCTGTTTTCTAGTGATAAAAAAGAAAGTTATTTTCTTAACTTTCACACAAAATGAAATAAAATGATCACGTGCAGAATTTAGTGCAAAGAAATTACCAGCATGCAAGTGATCACAAATAATATCGTTTATCAGGTCTCATTAATACCAATTAATTTCAAATGTTGTTACTTATTTTATTCAGTACTATCGTATAATACATTGATGCTTGATTTCATGATCTTAGTTTTATAAAAGCGGACTGCGTTTTTATAAATAATAAAAAGGAAAGAGAAGATATTTAAAATAATTTCAAATGACTAGATCGGAAGAACAAGAGGGGCAAGACTATCAAGTTGCATTTTGCTAATGACCTGGCGTTATATTCAGATAGTACAGAGGATAAAGTGATAGTGTTTGGATTGTCAAACACACATCCAGCAATACAAGTAACACGTTAAGATCACAATAATGATCAAAACTCACAGTGTATACAACTACCAATTACCAATCCTATCCACACGATACTATATTTATCTTGGAAATAGAAACATGCTTGATCGTCAAAACTAGACAGAAAAGAATGAGCTTATTTTCCTAGGCATAGGTAAATTTTGATATCGTTAGCAAATTATTTACAGAAGTTGTCCATGAAGATTAATGAAAAAATAGTCAAGTAGTGTGTTTTACTCAATTTTATTTATAGTACTGAGAACATCACCTAGAATAGCAGCTCCAATTGGCACAGAGATCTATGGAAATAGCTATGCTCGGAATCATTTGGTTACCCAGATGATTCCGAGCATAGCTATTTCCATAGATCTCTGTTACACAATTTGAATAAGGTCTAAGACAATAATTAAGGATTTCTTAATTTTCACAGTCGAACGCAAGTGGAGTTTTGTTGATCATCTTGTTTAAGTGTGAAAAGGTAAATAGATAAAGAAACTATCGGTGTGACAATCACACACTCATAGGTAGCAGGCCATCAAAGAGTTGAATAGATACAAGGTATTCGGGGTTATATGATGAAAGCTAGAAATTGTTTAAAGTGGAGAAACTGGGAAAGCCTCATATTTAAAAAAAAAACTTATAACTGCAAAGCTATTATGATAAAGATGGAAATAAATGTCGACAAAAATGAATAGCATAAAAATAATACATGGAATCAAGCAACGACCAAATAAGACCAAATAACACAAGTTAAAATTCATTTTGCATTTCGCAATTGAAGTAATTAAGTTTTAATCAAAATATGTGAGTGTTTTGTATGTACTATTCCCATAACCATCGGAGAAAGAATGTTGTAATAGTAAATGAAATATTGTTCTGAAATCAATAATGTTTAAAAAAGATATTTCTCAGGAAAAGGTTAGTTCGAATTTAATGTTACAATTTACAAATGATTCAATCAATTGAAATGTTTCTCGGAGCTGAAATTCTTACACGATACTGTTATACGACCCTATTGTGGTTCCGCGAATATTTGAACATTTATTACATACAAGCAAACTTTACTTGGAAATTTTAAAATATATTTTATTCCAATGAGTTGAAAAATGACCTAATTTATGTACTATTACTACCTATTATATACGTCTAGGGTTGGTAATATATAATTCTAAAATATGTACTTTGTTTTCTATCGGAATTGACTGAATTTATTTGATCTAGTAGAGAAAAGTGTCTATATTATATACATATCTAGGTAGTGAGCGACACATAAAAACACACACACATACATACGCGTGCGCATGCATGTACGCACGCACGTTCGCACACACTCATGCACACACGCACGCTCATACAAAAACATACACACACACACACACACATACACACACGCACACACACATGAACATAAATACACACAAACACGTACACACGCACACGCACGCGCGCGCGCACACTCACACATACACACACAGGTGCGCGTGCGCACACCCAAACAACATGCATCATGAAAGTAAAAGTACAATATTTTTATTTTAGAATACCATATGTTTCATTCTTAAAAATTTTTAAATTCCGCAGGCGTATGCAGCTAGACTCCCGAATGGATTTTTTTATTTACGTCTTATTTTTTACAGTGCAAATATTTAAATAAAATATATTTCCTCCATTTATTTTGATTTCTGGTTGCACCTAGTAATCCAAAACTTAAAGATGTCAAATAAATTATGACATAATTGTGATTGGAATTAAAAAAAAAAGAAAAATAAAAACAATTAAAAGCAAAAAAAGATTTAAAAAAAACAGACCACAATATAAAGGTTAAGATTATTTTATTATACCCTTCACGTTCCTGGAACTAACAAAGCCTGATGCCGTATAGAAATATTGAAAAAAATTTGGTCCCATTTTTAGACACGATGTGATTGTGATAAAAATAACTTTCCCATTATCACTATTCTCACGAAAGACTGTGTATTATAATACAGAAAAGTAGAGTTCCATATCTATACTTGTATCGAGTTAAAAAACGTAATTTAAATTGAAAATTTAAAACAAATATTACTAAGAAAAATTAAAAAGATTAAATTAAGCATTTTTCTTAAATTTTTAAGACGTAAACAATTTTGAAAACGAAAAATGGTAAATGACAGCGTTGGAAGAGAGAATATTGTATGTTACTTTTAAGCACATAATATGTTACCGGACTTAAAAAAAGATAAATGGTAAAGGAAATTATTGGAGGAATATATTGTACGTAAATTTTAAGCATATTACTTAATATTTAACAAACGGGGCTTAATATCTAAATGTAATGAATGGAACAATTGGGACCATTAACGGGACATATTGCGGACCATTAGCGGGTCACATTTCACCACTTAATATTTAACATCTAGAGTTTAAAAACTAAAAGCGTTAATTAAAACCATTAGGGGATACGAAGTACTTTATTTTAAACACATAAACCCTTGAAAACAAACAAAGGTATTTGTATTTTTAAGTGCGTAATATTTATTTAATGGGTTTTTAACAAAAAATTATAAATGAAACTATAGATGGTATACATTACACATCACCTTTAAATAATATTAATTTACGGGCAGGGCTTAAAAACGAAAAATTGTAAATAAAACTATTAGTGGATATGGCTTATGATACTTTTAAGAGTATGATATTTCACAAACGGAATAAGGAAAGAAAAATGATAAATGAAACCATTGGGGTTATATTGAGTGTTACTTTTAAGCATTTAATACTTCACAAATACTGCTTAAAACAAAAACTGGTCAATAGAAACATCTAGCGCATACATTGCAAATCATTTTGAAGCAATTAATATATTACAAATGGTACTTTAAAACGAAAAATTGTGAATGAAACCATTGGAGATAATTTTAAGGAGGCAATATTTCATAATAGGGGTTTGAAACAAAAATACAAATATAACCATTGAGGTAACAGGCACGTCACTTTGAAATGCACAATTTTTCACATGCAGGTACAAACGAAAAATGACAGTTTGAATTACTTTTAAGATATCTGATACTACACTCAGTAAAATTTTCGATAAAAAAATTTCTCCCTAATTTACATGCATGAGCATTATAGTTCTTTTTTTTTACCCTTTACGTTTCGTTAATTAAAACTCCTAAGTGACGAACATATATGCAAAATTCTATACACCTAGATTTACAACAAAAAAGAAAGTGTACAGCTGTAGGAGACGAATTCGGTGAAACTGTAATATTCATTATGGAACTCTTAAAATTTCATATTTTTTAGTAAATTTTTCAAACGCCATTAATATTCATAATATTTCATTTTAACTCTAGAAACATTAAAATAGCTTTATTTCAATATTGTAAATCCCAAAGAGATAAAAAGTCTGCGTGTCGAAACTTTGAATGCGATATGGCCCCACAACAATACTAAAGGAATGTATTTCATCTACAATCGGCCATTCTTCCTCAATTCTCAATACTCAGCACGAAATATATAGAATTTACATCACTATTTTATTATTCGCAACATGATATTTGTGTTCAACACAGTTTCGTGAATTATCATTGGCTTATGTGTATCAGTTATACGTTACAGTAGTTTTTGTCACGTATAACATTTCTTTGTGCGTAGCATATTTTTCTTTTCACAAACACGTGTAATATTTCTTTAAGCAAGAGTATCTTATAAATAACTATAATAGTGCTCGCATATAAAATATCCAATATATTCGTTTGGTCTGGCCTTGTCATCTGGGGATTTTATGGATTTTGTCTAAACACTTTTATTAAATATCCTGTTATCAGCTCTGATTTTGGGTGTATTCAAGTACGTGACAACGTCAGCAGAAAAACGTAGTATTTTAAAACGAACTATTTACAATTTTAGTTATTTTCCATGTAATATTATTTTGTTTTAAATTTTCTAAATAAATATAAAACACAGCATATATAATAAGAGACGACTAAAATGTAATAAAATATTGAGGCGCAATTTTGACAACCCTTGAAAACTATAACTTTTATTAAATCTTGATATAAATGGTCACGAAAACGAATTTTATTGTAAGTAAATATGAAAAAAGACAGAACCAGAAGTGGAAACATAATATATGTATTTTGTCGAAGTTTTTACATATATAAAGATAATTTTGATTGTATTGAAGTATTTATATATAATTAAAACAAAAAGCACACGCGATATTTTGCAAGTTATGATAATAGTTATTTCGTGTTTACCTAATTTTTCAACCTAACTTTCCAGTAGATAAATCTTCAGTTCATATTCATATATTTATTTATAATATAAAACCTGTTTATTTCATACCCGTAGTGGCAGGATGACAAAATATCTTTTTCTTAATACGGTCACAAAATCTTGGGATTCTGACAATATTTGAAACTAAATTTTCAATGGGCTCAATAATTCTATGCGATAATTTTCTCATATAATTTCATGTAGGAAACTTCAAATAAACCATATATAAAAGTTTATTAACGGTAAATTTTTATTTTAAAATCAGTAACATATTTCTCAGCTACTTTTTTTGTTAAAAGTCGTAAATTAAAAAAGTAATTTTTTTCGATTTATATTCAATCACTGTATTACTTTCATTACTTATACCTCACATTCACTGCACTTCACTGGTAAGAAACTGACATTCGAACCCACGACGGATCTTACTTTATATACCTCTAGTAATGGGTAGCCCCACGAGTACAAAAAAGATCGAATGGTTCAAAATATTCTATTACATTCCGGAGTGTTTTGAAATGTTCCACAATGATCTGGGATATTCCTCGATTTTATCGAACGTTATTACCAAATATTCCACAACCTTTCCGAATGTTCCAGGATAATATAGAATATCGTTGAATGCTCTGAAATGATCTTGAATGTTCTTGACTGTTGTAGAAATTTCGAGAGTGCGAAACTTCTAGCCTTTAAGCACACTCTTCAGGCAAAAATGGGCACATTCTTCATGGATGGAGCTATAGGGCTACCACACCATATAACTCCCTTAATTGTATCGGGAATCGTTTCTGAGTTTTAGCGACACGCACATTGAACACTTACTTTTATAATATTTATTGATTATATTAAAATTTGTCAGCCCTATTATTAGAGATCCGTATTCAAATAGAACTACAAACTCACTTATATTATACTATAAAAAGTTCAGTTTATTATATTTTTGACATTGTAGAAATTTTATGCTGTTATACAAATGTTCCCCAACATCTTTATAATTTAAAGAGATTCATTTTGATTGAAATTAGGCGAATCGTAACATTGACTAAAACAGCCCTGTTTAACGTCATTTTATATAGTCCTATAATAAGCGCCTTAAACATGGTCATCAAATATAGGATAAGCTGACATTAGTATGAGTCATGAAAGACAGGGTATGATTTACCATTTTCACTGTCTTACTTAAGAACAATTCTATCAAAATAACTTCTCATATTGTGAGAGAATATTTTAATTACATATTTGCTAATCGTCACGCTTGAACGCTGTCAAAAAGTGCGTAAAGACATAAATAAATTATATTTTTTATTATAATGTTATTGTTGTATTTTCTATAACAAATTATTATTGTTGTAGTTCAATAACCTTAGAGGAATTCTATCCTTTTCATGTCTGTGTTATACTGGCTCGCTCATAATAAATTATAAAGTTATCTCTATAAGTTATTTCACGGTTTGACGTCTCATTATTCTTCTCGTTTCAATATTTGAATATGTCCGTACAATTACGCAGCATTTGTATGCTAGAATCACATATTTCCTTCCTTTTATAAGAATACAACCTTTCAATTTGATATAACGTTTTCGGTTGCATCAAATGAAATATATTTACATATTTCACGATTTAATAATATTTAAATTTTACGATGTTAATAATATTTTTTGGCAAGTAAGCTTAAATAAACATACAATAATATTTCAACAAAATTTAAATCCGAAATGTCTAAATTCAGGTTAGTAACATAAAAAGCGAAACAATTAATCTTACTTCATTTAGATTGAATACAAATAATTAAACAACTAAAAACACATAACTCTAACTTAACTAAAATTTATTGACTTAAAATTTATCTCCATTATTCTATCAAATTATTATAAATGTTATGATTAATATGGTATTGATAACCTTAAGTTCAAATTTTCAAACAATATTGTGAAATCAAGTAACTAATCATTAAATATGCGACACCTATTGCAAATTTACTGGAAAAAGGTAAGTAGCATCCCTAATAATAAACTGGACGTATGTTGTAACTGGAATTGTAACATTACGTTAAGGACTAATTTGTTAGCACGTATGTGTTGGTGAGTTGGTCAGTATTGGGAATAATATGATATAATGTGGGAGAGTAAGTTTCCACGTATTCATCTGTAATATAAATTTACTTATACTCTAGATTCTAACGATACAATTGCGCTTAAATTAATTTGTTATGTAATAACTGTACTCTCGCGGATGACAGGTTTTATTTATTTAAGACAATCTTTTCATTACAATTATTTAAGCAGATGAAAAATGTGATTTAATAAAGAAAATTATTATAATTTGAAATAAGTTATATTTAGCTACAAGTATATAATTTTGGAACTGGAAATAAAAGCAGTTTCAATCCGAAAGATTAAGAACCATTTTTGATACGATATTTTTGGTACTATATTTTTATTTCTTAACATAATTATTGCTAGCATTCTATAAAGATTTAATTTACATTTAATTGTTTAAAATAATATTGAGAGTTTCACGAAATATTAATTTTTATACTAATATTTTCAACTAAATGATTATATGAAAACTTTTGGAAAGTGTTATATAGCGACAACTGCTACTGTCATTCTTTGCCACAGAGCTAGTTAAGTTCGTAAATAAGTTCTAATGCCCTGTGGAGTGAATTTAAAGTAATCCGTGCTTGAAAAGCACTCGCGTAGAGAGCACCTGCCGCCAATCGTAATACATATCTTGTTGCCAATAGTTGTCTAGTGGACCTGGTTTTCTTAATTACACAAAATAGTTGATACACAACATGGTGATATATTTAATCGTTGTTGGTACACGAGGAGCAGTTGGAATATAATTCTATGGTCTAAATTAATGTTAACACAAATAATGTCAACACAGGTTATAAATCTATATTATTACAGTCATAATGTGTTTACTCCTTATGGATATTGTTACTAATGTCTACATATTATAACCCTTTTTACGGTAAAAGTAACTATAATAGAGCAGACCATATTTATAATGAAATAACACCGTTATCTATGGCAGAACTTTATAATGAAATAACACCTATTAGTGAAAGATTAAGAAAATCACTGCACAAAAGCATTGGGTTTGGTACAAGCTTACAGTGTCTAATAATTACCACTCAGAACAGCTAAAAATATGTCGTGTACAGGAAGTTTGTCAGACTTATGTATCTCATGTTACAATTTGTCTTAATTTTTATAACTGTGCATTGAATATACTAAAGAGAAATTTCATGTGGGTGTAATTTGAAAACATCTACTAATAAATATTTTTTAAATCAAATTCCTAATATTTATGTATATACAAAAAAGTCACATTTTATCAATTAAATTCCATTTTAAAAATTAGTTATTGAGCCATATTACGTGTTGACCTTTATATATGATGTAAAGGTCAACACGTAATATGCGATGTAGTCCCAACAAAAGTAACTCGGACACTTAATGAGTGTGAATACTAAGTAACACCGACACTTAATGACTGTGATTAATAAAAAACTAAGTACGATGGACTCGTGACTATTGAGAATATTACAATAGCCAATATAGTTTTTTTAAACTGCATTTAATCAAAAGTTATTCTACAAAGTACGTCTACAAAATTCCAAACAAGTTGAAAGAATTAAAGTTAAAAGAGGTTACAAGTATATATTGTTTGATAATTTACCTTACGGTAACTTAATAAGTGATTATTAAAATACACAGGTAATTATTGATATATAAGTAATAATCGATAAATTATAGAAGTAATTGCAGAATCTAGGGCATTTTAAATACGTTCCTAATAAAAGTAACAGTGCGTCGAAGAATTGATGACATGTTAGTAATTCAAGAGCGGTCTTGTTTACAACTGAAAATAATTTGTTTCGTTCTTCATAGATCAAATAATTCAATTGACTTGCACTGTGTTAAATTTGAGAAATATTTCAAAACGAATTGTATCAATGCCCCAATCAACATCTAAATGTGCTTGTCAAGTTTTATATACATTTGTGGGTTATTACATTTACTGGATAAATATCTTGCAATATTTTAAGTTAAATTGGTGTTTACATTGTGTTCATATTTAAAATTCAATAAAGCGGTTGATATAATTTATTTGCACGTTTCTCATAATGTTATGGTTAATTTGCTAGGTGTTACGATGGAGCATTTTTGTAAGTTTTTCATAAATTTGCGCGGACATCGTGAATGTCGACGCTAAGTTTGTGACGTTTAAAAATATCGGCATCGACAATTAGGTCACCGAAATATGAGGAAATGAGAAATGTGAAATAATTCAGGATAGTTGGTAGCGCTAACATGAAACGTCATTAGATATCAAGGACTATTTTCTTTACTTGAAAATTTCAATCTCACCAAATAATTTCATAAGGGCTAAAAATCTTATTCATTTATACAGAGTCAAAATTTAATTTTCTAAGCAGGTAATACACATGTAAGCCGGGAACTATTTTCGTATGTTACACAAAATTCATATATATTTACATAACTACTCTATAACGTACCCTTTGTAGTCTCTTATGGCTAGAATCACATATTAAAAACATCCTTAAAGTAAATAAATTGTAAAATATTAATATATAATGCAAAACTAATCTTTGAAAATATTATTTTCCATATGCATGATGTGTCAGTGTTAGCCATGAATTAAATTTGAAGTTCAAATAGTGGTTACAGAAACATATCACTTTCTTAAAGAAAACCTTGTTCTGTGTTTGTCTACGATGTTAACAGGTTACGTTGACAATCCATAAGCGCTTGGGTTAACATCATTTTTTTCTATTGGTCTATTATGTGGGAGTCAGAAGAAACACTATTTTATATCACTTTTCAGATTCCGACGCGATTGGAGGTATTGTTTAATATTGGCATTCCTTCATCTGACTCGCGACTTTGCGACCTTAGCTCAAATCTTGGGTCATATGAATGATTGGAAGGCGGTTCATTATTTCCACCATATTTAATTTTTGTGTGCATATATTTCATTTTAACAATATTTTTTGGGGATTTGAATATCGAATTTTTTATTTCTTACTACCTTATTCAATACATTTTCACTAAGCTCTTATTTGAACAATCATCTATTAAGTAAACAAAAATAAATATTGACTAACTAAACTTTGTTTTTATTTCTAACGACATTGTCGTCGTATATAAATTAGGGGTTAAATTTAGGCTGAATATTCTAAGACAGACAAGTATTAAAAAAAAATACCTAACCCGTCCCAACATTGAGATTGAACAATATAAGTGAGGATTCAATTGAATGGAGCTATCCATACTTAATAATACATATTTTCTTCCATTAAAATATTAAATAGTTATAATCGAAAGTAACAGCGCGTTAGAAAGAAGGGCTCATTTTTTTTGTAAGCAATAAATTATAATTAATTGACATAATAATTGCCAGTCGAATTCCGCTCAATGTAGTTTTTATATATAAAGGGTACTTTTAAGAAAAAAAAGAGAAAAAATGGGAAACCGCTTTCTAACCGGGCTGATGATGGAATTGGACCATACTACTACGCAGTCAAATCTACCATGTCCCAAAGTTCCATGTTCAATAAGGCATGTTGTCTTTGACAAAATTATTTCATATTAATAAAACGTTGAATTTGATAATTCTCGAGGATATCCGCATATCATTATTGCATTATTGAAGGAGAATATTTTCTCTGTAGTTGTGAGAAACTGAATATTAACCAAAGTTTTTGCGTTCGAGAATACTTACGCACTATTTGTGTAGCATAGCACAGTCGTAGCGCATAAACTGCAAATGAAAATCTAAAAATTGCTACTAAAAATTGATTCGGGATGGAGAAACACAAAGCAGCAAGTTAAGTGTATTGCTTTAAAATGTATAGGCTACAATTGTATTTAAATATAGTATCAATATTCAAATAACGTATTTTTAGTAAATTATTCTGCATGAAGTAAAGTGAAAAGAGGACCACTTCTTGCACACAATATTGACTTTTTGATGTATTTAAAATTTTCCAAAAGCTTAAATAAGATTGAATATATTTGGCGTTAATTTTGTAGAAATGCATTATTCACAATTAAATGAAACTACGTTATGTAGTATTATTTCTACTTTCTTTAATTTCTTTACCACGACCTAGGTTTCGTTGTATTTTCGTTGTATGTAATTGTGAATTTAAATAAGGTTATTTCTTTGTATATAACTTAAATTTATCTATTGTTTCGGGACAGGAAGTAACGAGCGATAACTTTTTTAAATTTTAACAAAGAGGCAAAGGGAACGAAAGTTTTGTGCTTTTTAACTTTGCTGTCCTGTGAGTCACATATGACCCATAATTATTTCGAAAAAGTCTAAGAGCATCTTCATACAAGTTTGATTGTATTTCTTCTTATAAAGGAGACAAAATATTTTTTTTAAATCCCAAATAGACATATAGCGAAGAACCTAATGTCTAACGTAAAAAAAGAACTTTTCCTGATTTTTTTATATTTTTAATGAAAATTGTGTTCTAATTGATGTAGAAATCAGAAAAGAATCTAATTAATAAAAATAAGGTTTTATTCATGAAAAAATGTTGCTTAGAACATAAAAATCGCATTCAGTTGATCAATTAAGCGTGCACTTTATTCGAAATAAAAAGATATCTATATGTCTTACATTCCGTGTGCGTTTGTTTTGCTATTCGTGTCAAATACTCTTGTTTCTTCAGTTTAACACAACAGCTGGTATATGTTCAAGGAATTTCTTGTAAACAATGTCCAGAATTGCTTGAAGAAGCAACGAAAATTGAAGATCTTGGAGGGGGGGACATTAGGTTCTATGTTTAAAACAGATGGTCCAAAAAAATTGCTGTTTTTGGATTTTCAAAATCGTCAATTTGGAGCCCTGTGCCAATTCATTGTAAATGCACCTTACATCGATAAAAATAATTTAAAATAGTAAAACTACGGCTATGTTCTATACTAAATTAGAATGTTGCGTAATGCGTTATGGAATGAGGAAAGTTAGTCCTAAATTTCGATACCCTTTTTCGCTACACTGTAGTAGATTATGTTATCAGGTTCTATAACATATTTATTTATATACTTTAATGCATGTGACTAATACATATGGCGGATATTAAATATATTTGTCGTTAATTTTGCAGAAATTCATTATTCACAATTAAATGAAACTACGTGATGTAGTATTATTTCCACATTCTTTAAGTTCTTTACCACGATCTAGGTTTCGTTGTATTACAACATCTTCAGGTGGGTTATTAGCAAAGGTTAACTCTTAGGAACATCCAACAGCATTTATATGTGTCAAACACAATAGCGGAAGCCGGGTTTGTGTGGGTTTTCCCACTGCTTATGTTAGTGAGTTTATTGTAGGGGAACGCTGTAGGTTTTATTATATTTCCGAGAGTTATACGATATCCCAGTATTTTAGCGAGGGTATTAAATTCAATTGTTGTTATTATATAAGGTTGTACATTGCAAATGTTCCGGTGTATGTAATAAAATTAAATGGAAGTAATTCTCGGTAGTCTATTTATACAAAAGCAAGGGTATTTGATAGTTAGAACAAGGTTATACCACCAATTCTAAATATCTCCGGTTTTATTTATTCATATCTTTATTTATTTATTTCTGTATTCATAAATGTATTTTTTTTACTAATTTAATTTTTTATATTTATTTATTTATGTCCTTAATTTTTTTTATATATACTTATATTTATGTGTATTTGGGTTGAAACAATTTGAAGAGTGCTGTAGTATCAATGTTGTCTAATTATATTATGCCTAGAAGATATTAAGTATGGGTGATGATATTATATTTAGTTGTTCATTTAATATATTAACCTTGGTGTTTTTTTATGTCTGTTTATTTCTAATGTTTCTAGGATAGAATATTATTATATATCCTGACGTATGGCGGACTTATTGCTACGAAAGCAATCTCTTACAAGTAACCAGACCACCAGTCCAGCCGCGCTCAATGAGCAGCCGGGAATCGAACCAGGATTACTCCACTACTTTTTTGAACGTCACTACTTTTTGGCAATTTCCAAATAAATCTTCTATGTTAAATTCCATTGACTCTATTATTCTGTCAATCAGTTTGTCTTTGATTTTTTAAATTCATAAACGACATATTGAACTTGTTTAAGAACAATCACCTTTATACGTTCCAGAGCCATATTTATTCTGTTTAAATATTTTTTTTCATATAAAGGAATATCATTAAGCACTCCAAAGGAAAATATGGATGAACGTGAAAGAAATTACCTGGAACTTTAATTTAAAAATACACATTTTTAGGCCTTGTCGAAAAGTTTCTCATTATTTATTGTTGTCTTTTTTCATTTAAATATAAAATAAATTATCAATCAAATAATTCTAAGCAATAAGCGATATTTTTTATAATTGTCTATAATTCTCATTAAGGCTGAGGCACTATTTGATTTCACTGCACAAATCAAATAAACGAATCTGACAGCTAAATAATTTACGTAAATGTCCTCATAATAATTATTAATTGATGACTGATTCATGAAATGAAAAATACTTGTTTCTTAAAATTTTTAATGTGGATTGACACTGACTTATCATTGACATCCTTATTCATTCTAAAATTAAAAATAGACTCTTCTAGGTAACGTTTTTTTGTATTTCTTTCAAATTAAAATTTATAATAAGGTAATTTATTTCATAATTCCTTGTGATTTGACAGCTATTTTATTGTATGAATTTTTTTTGGATCTCGTCTGCTTTAGGAATGAACTTATAAATATACCTCCTATGACTAAGGCAGTTGCAGAGTGGTCATATTCAAAGACATTTGGAAACAAAATTTGAGAAGTGACGTAGAGATTACCTCTTTCCCTTATAGCTTCACAGTTAGCTAATTGATACAAGTTTTTTTTTCTTTTCAATTTTGATATTATAATGATCAACTAAGCAAATCGTTGGCATAAACATTCAGAGTCAGAAAATAAAAGTGAGAACATTTTAAGTTCAGTTGTAATAATATTTAGTTAACAGTTTTGTTAGTTCTAAAAAACAGAAGCACCACCATTACCACATAATCCTTTTTAAACTAGTGTTTACACGTTTGTATACAATAAATAAAAATTTTACATGAAGATTTTCAGTATTTAATATTGCACTGTACATATTAAGTAGTCATTTTCTTATAGTCAGGCATAAACAACGGCCGATTACGAATAAATCAGATTTAAATTACAATATCATAAACATTATTTGATTTATTAAAAAATGGAAATTGGCTAAGTACTTTTAATACGCTTAATAATTTTGAAAGTAATAAATTGGGTGTTAAATAATTTATTTAATTTAATCAGATATGAAAATCTTTTTTCAAATTGTGATATTTTAATTCAAATATAAACGAGATTATAAATTTGGAGGAGATGGTGTGATGGATCAATAATTTTGATCACAGCGCATTTCAAGAAAAAATGTATGCATTTAATTACTGACAAGGTAATTTCAGAGCTTCATTGAATTAAGCTGATGTCGTAGCTATAAATATGTACGTTTTTCATTTTAATTGAAATAATTTTTATCATGTACTTGACAAAAATTAGCATAAACAATATCGGATATCTGGATGAGCAGCGAATTTGTAATTGAAAATATATAATTTCATTGGAATATTTAGCACAGATTCTAAGTCAGTTCAACTCCAACAGCCATTATGATTCTACAATACATCCCGACTATATCTCAAATGTGCTTAATGGCGTTTTGCTCTAAAGCATGATGAATAATTTCTATTCGGTTAAGACGTAACAAGTGACGTGTTAGGAAAGAAAGAGTTTTATTGAGATGTACTTTTTCGTACATAAATATAAGAAGATTTCCAATAAAACGTTGAGTTTGGAGGGTCCATGGTCCCAGCACTTCGGTAACATGTCGTGTCACTGTGAATAAAGTGGTTATGAGGTTATTATTATTAATATGTCTAAAAGTAATGCCTGGTTTTGTCCAAAAACCATCAACGCACTCCTATTATAATCTGATACTGAAATGGTATAATTTTCCTAATACCTTTGTATACCCCATGATGACGATTTATTTATGAATGTTAGTCTACAACGTAAAGACTACGTAAAGACTACATATGCACTAATCCGTAAAGAGATTAAAGGGCTACTCTCTTTGGGGACCAAAATAGCGAGTTCCAAGTGCATATGCATTCATGTTGGAAAATAAACTTTAGGGCGTATAAGCGCATGATCAGAATAATAAGCCTAGCTAAAGCCTGTTGCAATCGTCTTCAAACAGGGTAAGCAAAGCAAGACATTCGACGATTATAAACCTGCTTGCAATAACAGCTATTATCATAATTTATTGTTGTTTGGTAGTCCTGAAAATTGCATTATCGACATATGAAAATATTCTATTCTTGGGTTCTTGATCGGAACGTAGGTAATATTTACGGTTTATCAAGTTTACTACGGACTATTTATGTATGTATATACATGGGTCCGGGAATAGATGTCGGACAAAGAAAGACGCTATTCTTTGGCTGTAAAGGGCTGTCATTGAAATAAAATGGGAAATACGACCTTTTTCTAATTGATTGCAAAAAAATGTTACACATAACTCTTTTTAAGATATCCAATACTTGCCCTGCGGTGTTAACCCGCAGTGGCCATGTTTTCGCAGGTGTTTGCGGGTTATTCCCTGAGTGGCGCTGTACAATGTGCGCAAGTGTCGTGTGTACGAAAAAGGTGACAAATAATAGTATTTTATTTTATAAAAGGTTTCTTTTAAATGTTCTTTTAACGACTATTTTTCAGTCGAGGAATAGTCTTTCTTTATCCGACAATTACTCGCTGACACCTTATATATACCTATATCAGTCACTATTTGATTCGATGAGTGGATGGGTAGGTTATTCACAGTACTATCAAAGCATCGGATTAATCCCTGGAGCTGTTTATAAATAAAATAAAATTTAAGAATTTTTAAAGTTTCGTATCTCTCTCAATTTCTCAAATTTAAAAACGGGACTCTTATAAGATCAGTCACGTGTCCGTTCGTCACACTAAATTTTCAGAGAAACTACGCAAAGTAAAACTATGAAATTTGGCATGGTTTACATCTTGTTAATGTACACATGTTACATAAGCTAACTTCATAAATTATTCATTTAATGATTAAAGAGGGGATAAATATAGAAAGAAGAAAGAAAAATATAAATAAATAAATATAGAAACAAAATTTATTTGGCCAGGAGAATATTAATTAGAAGAGATTACAAAGAATAAAAAATGTTTGCATAGTTTTAAATTGCGTTTTTAAAAATACCTTTCGAAAATGTAGTACTTTTCCTTTCGTTTTTCATCTACGATTTTTTTATTTTACCGTGACTTTTTGTTGCCAGGTTTATATGCCTTACTCTCTATAATCCAAGAATTGTATGTACTTGAACACCCAAATTAATGGTTAAATTACTCTCCGAAAATGTAGTTACTTTTGAAATCATTCCATGATGATTAAAAAAAAATTTTTTGTTTAATTATCATTTAGGCATGCATTTCTTTTCCTTTTAATGTTAACAATTTGACGTTTTTAACAAATGTGACAAGACAGAAAAAAATTGTTTTGGTATAGAATGGAAAGAAATGAGTTGTATTTTTTGACAATATAACCAGTAATCAATTATTATATAGATAAATTACTTCTTTTCAATAACAAAATTTCCTCTTTTATTAGAATTTTTGAAAATGTTTGAAGTAACTGTGGATATGTGGATTTATATAAATATATATATATATATATATATATATATATATATATATATATATATATATATATATATATGTGTAGCAAATGTAGATTATATATATATATATATATATAAAGGTTGTTCCAAAATTCACGCAAAAAGTAATTTTGATAGAAAACACAGGTTTATAATTAAAAATTGTAAATTTTTTATTGATTTATATAGCATACAGTATAGGGTTATGTATGGAATAGCATATCGGGTAGATAGCCTCCACGACTTTGCTGGCACATACGCACTCTTTTCTTGAAATTTGCCATGATTGTTTTGCATAAATGTGGCTGAATTTCGTTGACACAGCGCTCAATTTCCTCCTTTAAGGCGTGGGTGGTCGTGAGCCTGTTGACTTAAACCTTAGACTTCAAAAAACCCCAAAGAAAAAATCCAAAGGCGTTAAATCGCAAGATCTGGACGGCCAATTCTGATTACCAAAACGGGAAATTACACGACCAGGAAATGACTCATGCAGTAATTGAAATGTTTCTCGGGCTGTATGGCATGTGGCACCGTCTTGTTGAAACCACATGCCGTCCACATCCATATCTTGCAATTTTGGCACAAAAAACTGGATTATCATGTCGCGATAGCGAACACCATTAACCGTTATTGTCTTACCAGCTGCATTTTGGAAGAATAATGGTCCGATGATGCCTCCGACCCAAAATCCGCACCAAACAGTTACACGTTGTGGATGCATTTGTTTCTCAACAATCACTTGTGGATTTTCTGAACCCCAAATGCGACAATTTTGTCGATTAACAAAGCCATCAAGATGAAAATGAGCCTCATCGCTGAAGATTATTTTGTTCGAAAAATCAGCATCCACTTTTTGTTGTTCCATAATCCATTCAACGAACTCTCTTCGCTGTGCCTGATCAGTAGGCTTCAGTTCTTGAGTCAATTGAACTTTATAGGCATGAAGATGCAAATCTTTCGTGAGAATACGCTGTAGAGAGCTTGTCGAAATGTCCAATTCTTGACCACGGCGCCGAATTGATGTTCCTGGACTCTCAGCAACACTCTCTCGAACTGCTTCAATGTTTTGTGTTGAACGACTTGTTGAAGGACGGCCAGACTGTTTAAGATCACTAATTGATCCAGTCTCTTTAAATTTTTTAATTAGTCTCTTTACAGTTGATGAAGTTAAATCACTATTCGGACCATATTTTGTACGAAAATTGCGAACTGTTGCTGCCAAACTTTTATTATTTGCAAGATATTGCTCAACAATAAAAACGCGTTGTTCTTTTGTGTAGCGCTCCATTTTTAATAACCCTGAACTGTCAGCTGTCACACTGTATTTTTTTTGGATGGCAACACTTTACCGCACAAATGGCGCAAAATTCAAATCTTGCGTGAATTTTGGGACAACCTTTATATATATATATATATATATATATATATATAAATATATATATATATATAAATATATATATATATATATATATATATATATATACATATAAATATATAATGACAATGTAGTGTAAATTCAAATCATTTCGTTCTTGTATCTATTCATAATGGAGCACTTTGATATGAAAGACGAGAACTCATAAGCCTAGAAAGCAGCTTATTATTCACCAGCAGTCGCAACACTTGTCCGCACTCGGTGTTCATAAAGGTGCTCGTGGCGTCGTTGTCATGAATTGATCCACAGCCCGAAAACCTGCTACCAGAAGTTATGCTTTATTTTGAGACGTCAAAGCTGTAATATAACCACGTGTTTAATATTTTATATGCAGGAGGAAACTATTCTACGTAATTTTTTTTGATACATTGCATCACATCCCCCAGTCTTAGTAATTTTTTCTTAAGAACACCATGTTAATCCGTCCATCTTATTTCACAGGCTTACAGCGTTTACATTTTCATAAAACTACGCAAGATATACACTTCGCGTAAAACTTCCAATTATCTTATATCAAAATATTGAAGAAAAAATGATTCACAGCTACCGAACTTCTTGAGAAAAATACGAATTTATAAATTTTTAAATAGATGTCATAATTCTTTTCGTTTCTGTTTTTTTTATAAATCAGCAAGAATTAATTCGGAAATACATAAGCCGAATGAAAAAGATTTTATAGCTTAATTTGTAGGATTTTTTTCATTTTTATGCTCTATTACAAGTTAGTTGAGCACCTAGTAATGTATGCAAGTGTTGTGCTAAAGTAAAAATCGTGTAGTGGATAATTACCGTAAAGGTATTAAAGTCTAGCTTTTGCTTTAAATGAAGAGTTTCGCCTCGTCTCGTATTATTGCCTCTCGGTGCAATAATACGACATCCATTTATAAATACAAAAAAGGTAGACAATAATTTATGTAAATCAATATTAGGCTCTTTCAATTTTAAATAAATCCTTAACAAATAAACTTTAAAAACTGGTGAAAATAAATTTTCTTCAGTTTGAAGACTTGACAACAGTATTTAATTAAAAGGAATTTTCGAATCCTGATTTACAGTTAAAATAATCGTGAATCGACACATTTAATGGAAATAATGAAGAATCTTGTAATCTTGTATATCTTAAGCTTTAGATAAATTTATAGACAATTTCAGAACATGATGTTCAGATTGATAAAATCTACTCGAGTTTATTATATAAAAAACGGTGTTCTAATTTTTTATAAGATGTTGTAAGTGACAAGTGCATACATACATATCTCTAATTTATTGATCGACGGGTATAATGAGTCCAACATACCATGGCATAAAAAGTAGTTTATTTATTAACGAGTCACAGAATTACTTGTCAATAAAATCGTTAGTAATTGCCAGGCAGGTAGCAGGCCTGATGGCGCGCAGGCTGACAGGCTAGTACGGAGGCGCGCACGCGTGCACGCACGCACGCACGTGTGTATTTTTGAACACTCATCCCGTTATGTACTTACTAAATTTATATGTTTAAATGTTCCGAGAAATAAAGGGGTTGACTTAAAGTAGCATCTAGTTTTTATTTAATTGAAATTAAATAACTCAATCAGAAGGAAAACAAATAAAATTTTTTCTATTATTCATTGGCATCGCATTAGCACAGCCACAGAGATATGTTTTACTACTCAACGTGTAGTAATCACACAAATGTCTAGTTATCTAGGTACATCAATAGATTTCACTACATTTAATTTAAATTGGCGAAATACGCATGATCAGAAGTTAAGTGTGAAGCGGTGCCGCAAGAGTAGTTGCTTAAACATACGGTTTAAATGCAGGTAGACTTTGTTGTTGGGCGTTTTCCACAGTTCAGTTTGTTTTCATTATTTGACTTTGTGGTCAGTATTTGTACTTTAATTATTTAGATCTCAATACAACTTGTAGGCGGTTAAACTTTGGTAAATTTTCTGTTATTTGTATACTACGCCTACCGTTGGTATACTACGTACTAGTATCGCATATAATATTACAGGGTATGGTCCACGTATCGACTTAACGAATTACAGATGTAAATATTTGCCGTTTTTCTATATATCAAAGTAAATAAATATAGTAGTGTGCATTAATCAGAATATTACAAGAGCTTAATAGTAAATTACCTTTCATCTAAATTTAGAATAATCTAATAGATTTGATACATAGCATAATGGTTGGAAATAACGATGTTATGGAATTTTCCATAACGATGTTATGGAAAACTGTTAAAGGTAAACCAAAAGCTTAGAATTGTCTTTTATTAGTAATCAATTATAATAAAGTTATGACAGGGTTCAATATTCAATGTATATATTTTTTTGTCTTCTGAAGTAAATCATAAGGAAAATAGGTTAAACCGCAAAGTTGAATTTAAAATCCGTACGGTCATTGAAATTGCAAATAAAATATGTCTTACAAAAATATCACAGCAAGTTATCAATTTAATTATCAAGTTATTAGATTGCTGGGTATAAATTCATGCAAAAAAGTGCTAAATTATATATAAATGGGGTGCTGCTTTCAAAATTAAATTGGTCTTACTCCATGTACAAGTATTTTAAATTAAATACCAATATATATTTAATGAATGTACGACGACACGTTTCCCTTTCCAAATTATGAATTAAATAAAATAGAGAATTTATTTCTGTACATCTATTTTTTCTTTATTATTTTTGGTTCACATTCTTATTGTTCCATAAAATTGCCAAAATAAAATCCTAATTGAACCATTTCAAGCCACGGGCGATGTTTTTGGAAATTATTCGATAACAATTTTTAAATGAAGCCCAAATATAGATGTAAAGTATGAAAAGTTAAATTTTGGATTCTGGAGGTTGATTAACAATCACCATAAAAAATGTATTTAAATGGTTATACTTACATCAATTTTGTGCCAAATTTTATAACATTGTAATTACTTTAACATCGCAATTACTAGACTTTGTATTAAGTTAGAGATCATACCTAGACTATAATATTTAAAAGGACTTCATATTCACATGCGGACGGTTCCTTATTCCGAAAAATGTCACAAAATACGTTAATAACACTTATAATTTCGCCCTATACATGTGTCCGTATGTAATAGCTATTTTTTTTCGGAGACTAGTACTATATAAATGCAGTATGGATATATGAACTACTATATAATAAATGTATATGAACTACTATATAATAAAATGGTGGAATTATGAAACAAAACATAATATTAAGGGTGGCACTCTATACATGTAACTGAGGGATGTTTCATCTCTCCGTTAGATAAATCGTTATCGATAATCGTTAGATAGATCTTTAAAAATTATGTAAAAGTTCCAAAATAACTATTTTTATTTAAGTAATAAGTTGGTGAGATATGCGCCTCAAAGATCTTAAAACGTTTAAATAAGATATTTTGTGCAGTTATTAAGATCTGACTTTCGGTACCGACCACAGTAATTACAGTGTTTTCACAGTGTCTTGAAGATGTACAAACATTTGTACCCGAAACAAAAAAGAAAAAGTGTGAAAAGGTTGAAAACATACAAGATAATTATGTATTTTTTAAATTTACATTGCGAGCATTGAAAAATGTTGGCTTTCTTCATTTTCATGGCCTGACTTACTTATGTTTGAAAGGTGGCTAAATAAGTTTTGCAAATTTGTTCTAAAAGGGGTTTAATATTCATAAATAGCCTTTTAATTAAGGTCGTATTACGAAATTTTATGTTAATGATTGTATATTATCTTATCATATATAGGAATATATTTGCCCTGTTCTGTATTCTTATAGATGGCACCAATATATATGTACTGTAAAATTAACTAATACAACTATCAATACTAATTTATCTTCATTACTAACTAATGCTTTTAGTCTCAAAACTTCATATTACTGACGTTAGTTATTTGCTGAGATTTAAAATATTACTTTAAGTGAAAACATAAACAACAACCAAGATGAAACCACTGTAATGAGAATATAACAAAAAAATAACATAATATTGACAAATTGTTCAACATAGCCTTTAATGATTCTCATATGTATTCTTCTAACGCAGTCTGTGACTGTGATAAGATTACTTATCTACGGACGCTAGTGCGATATATATTAGATGTGATCGTCCCAAAAAAAACATTATATCAATCTGATTTCAATGTAATTTTAATCCATATATTTTATTTCATTATTTCCACAGTGATAATTTTTTGTAAACACAGCCATGTTGAATATGAATGTATTACAATAAAATTTTATACTTGAACATTGAAAGATTGATTCACTTATTTAATTCAATGTTGTAGTTAAATATGACTCATAAAATCTATACGCATTCAAACAAAAATACTACTTTATATTTTCAAAATACATTGGTATATTATTATTTTGTTATATTTTCTAAAAATTCATCATTGAAATTAGAACGATAAAATTCTGCGGGCGTTTTTTTATTTTTTAGACATTTGGATGCAGACATTCTAATATAACATTATATTCAATTATTATAACACATATTTCATCTTTGGTGAAATATTCTCAATGTGTTTTTATATTTCAAAGCTAAATATTATCTATAATAGGCTATTTAATTTATGCCCTAAATATGAAATAGGTTATATATTTACCCAACGTACAGTCAAACAGAAATGTAACTGAAACATAGTATTCAATCAACAGGTTATTATTTTAAACGATTATATCTGGAATATTAATCTTGGCGCTGCACTAAATACAGGGTTGTTAAATTAATACAAAATACGTGTAGCCACCATGGAGGTTACCCTTTCTTACCTCCACGTTAGCCACTGAGAAATAAGAATGTAATAATTTTTGGATGGTGCGAAAAGGACAATTGTGAAAGATAACATTATTTTATAAAAGAGAAAACAATTACAAGGTTTTTATGTTTTTATTTATTTTAATTAATTATTGCTTATAAAATACATGATTTATTTGTAAAACTATTAATATAAATTTAATTGCAATGAGGTGTCTGAATAATCCTCTAATATTTGAAATATTAAAACATTTTCCATAGGCAAATAAAACCACAGGGACGTATTTTGATGAATTATTGAGAAATGTGTGCTGTATGTCCGGTAGAAGATTAAGTAATTTATAAACGAGTAGATGCTTTAAATTGGTAGTTCTTTGAAGTATCTCAAAACATATAATTAGGTCGCTGTGTTATTTATTGACGTTTCAATATAAAATATCAAATACGCCAACATTAAGTTGGCGTATTTGATATTTTAGCTTCCACATTTTAAAGCACGACTCGTGACTATGGTAATCAGGTTTTCTACTCATGCTCACGTTTCACCCACATCTACCCTTTTTAGCTCACGTTTTCTATCCATGAATTAATCGGTAGGACGGAGCTCGCGCCCAGTGGCAGGAATACCGGATGTGTTCACGCTTTGCGATTATCAACAAGCCACGCTAATGTATTTATTCATTGTAGGCACCAGCAAGCGTATTTTTTATCACAAATTTAACTATCAATATTTAGAAATTATTTCCTTACCATTCTAAATGTCTCTATACAGTTTGTAGGTAAATAGTCAATAATAAAGTATATTTACTGTTTTATTTGTTATGTTTAACATGGCTTGTTAGATCGACCTGAAACTAATTATATAACGAAATCTATGAAACCATCAATGTAGAATCATGAAACTTGACAGTTTTATGTAGCTCTTATGACACTATAATAATTTTAAAATACCTAAAAACATTTTTTAGTGTTGAGATAAAACATACTAACCATAAATATATCGAATTTTTCAATTAAATTTTCACCCACTTATAGACGTCCAAAATATTTAAATTTCAAGTATCAGGAACCAATAAAATTGAAATAATTTCATAAAAGTGAAAAATTCAGTCAAAAAAAATATAAGGCTAAAAGGTTTAAAAATAAATTAATATTTTAAAAACTGAAAAACCACGCTTTTAAAAATGATGCGCTAAAGAGCAAAAAATAAGTAACGAACATATTTTCTCCGACTAGCCATTAAGGATATTAGCGCAAGCCATGTTTGTTACTAAGTATATTATTTGATTGTAAAATATTGGGGCGCGCTGTATTGAAATCGAAGTGAAGTATTAAGCACTTTCATTCACTAATATCAATTTGAGGACCAAAATAATTTATTTTTGAGAAAACTTGCTACAGGTTTGTACACTCAAATATTACACCTAATAACAAATGTGGCTTACATTCTAGTTCTTTTGAGTAGGTAATGAAAACAAGTTCGATAATTATTTTATGCTTTTTAGTACAATATCTATGGAAGACTGTATTTTTTCATTAAATGTCAGCTGTATTTAATTACCTAATTGTTTAATGTTTAATAAAAATTCGCGATTTTTTAAAAGTTATCAAAATATTAAGCAGGAATTATGGAAAATATTTCAACTTTTATATCTTTTTTCCCTTTTAAAGGGAAATAATTTAATAAATGCTGCTGTAAAATATCAAAGTGATAATTTCAAATAATCGGTTACATATCATTCAAAGTACTCTGTGAACAGTGGTGAATACACAAATAGAAAATGTTCACAAATATATGATAGATAAAAAAACGAAACATTTATCTAAAAAACCTTGCATTAAAAAAGTAAATTATGTAATTTGTGTAATCAGATAGTATAAATGCATGTCGCGAATAAGGCCAATAGACCAAGGAATAGAAAATTATTTCATCAAATACCAGGAAGAAGGGGATTTAAGAGTGTCTTTGGATAATTATTAATTAAATATTTCATTTTGAAAAAACCGCATGTAATCAGTGTTAATAAAAACCGACCAAATGCGAGATGGATTCGGGTACAAATGTTTGTACTTTTTCAAAACACTGTGAATACACTGTCATCATTGTACCGAAAGTATTCCAGATCTTAATAACTACACATTGTATCTTATTTAAACGTTTTAAGAACTCTGAAGCACATATCTCACCAACTATATACTTAAATAAAAATAGTTATTTTGGAACTTTTATATAATTTTTAAAGATCTATTTGAGAATTATCGACCAATTGCCGATACCAATCTATTTAACTGAGAGATGAAACATCCCTCAGTTACATGTATGGAGTGCCACCCTTAATTTGATTTTTGTTTGATAATTCCACAATGTTTTTCGGAATAAAGAATATATATATATATATATATATATATATATATATATATATATAATTATTTATATATATATATATAATTATATATATATATAAATATATATATATATAATATATATATATATATATATATACTTACATATATATATATATACATATATATATATATATATATATATATATATATATTTTCTGGTTGTAATGTATCACGCACTTCTTACAAACTATTTCACCAAAAATCATCGTTCTTGTTTTTCACTAAAACTTAGGTAAGTAATCAATATTGCTTTTTTTCATAATTTTGATTTAAGCAATCCGAAAGAGGCACAAGGTAAGTTTCTGAATTTCTTTTATTGTACTTTCAACTTTCCTCTACACATGCTATACTTTCAATCATATATAAGTTACGAAAAAAATTGTGAATTTTCCATGGAAATATTTTTAACATATGCCTCAACTTCATACATTATTATAATAATTTCTGAGCTTTCATATCGGACAATCTATCATAAAAACTGGTTTTGATGAATAAACGGATGGACCTTTTCTTGCATTCCAAGTATAGAACCAAAAAATATAAGCATTTAAAGGAAAACAGGTAATGAGATTTATCATATTGGGGGAAAGAAGATTTAACTAATTTTCGAATTCTACAATTTTGTATTTTTGCTGCAATTGTCATCGATAATTTTAATATTAATTAAAAAAAATAAAAATACAAGAGGAAAACAAATACGAACTTGGAAAAAAATAAATCCACCACTTTTCCTAGCAATTTCTCCTTTAACATGAAAACTCCTCGAACATCTCTTTCAGGGTATATAAAGCACATTGATTTAGATCTTTTTATAAGTTATTTACAGGGTTATTCTGAATGAAGAAAAAAAAACAGAGAAAATTTTTCGAAGAGAACTTATAACGATTTCGTGTCATAAATTTTGTTTGGAGCAGAATAATATCAAAACAACCCCTTACTAGCGTATACTCTGTCTTGATACTGTCAAGTAATTGATACTGACATGAGAAAAGTGATACTGTCATAAGAAAAAATCAAGGAAAAACATTTTGAACTCTACAGAATAGAAAAAGGATTAAAAATTATTATGGAAATAGATTCCAGGTTAACTGACAGATCTACTCTCATGCTCTCATATAGCAATAGAACAAATAACTTCATGCTTTGGGGAGGAAGTGGAATTGTTCTGTTTCTTACTCTATGGGGTAACACTGATGACATGAGATGACAATTTTGTTCATTTCCAATCTAAAATTTAATTTTTATTGGTTTACGATTTGCGATTGTTTTAACAAAAGAAACCAAAATTTCTTAATCGCAGATTGAATAAAATTAAATAATAAAATTAAATAACATCTAAAATGGAATTATTGGGCGCCAGTTACAATTCCTTAATCTTAAGTTATATTACTACTTTAGCGAAAAATTGATTAAATTGTCCTTAAAATATTAGTTAGCTATCAAATTCTTGTTTTTAAAAATTTGATCTATGATCTTTAAAGATATGTAATACGACTATAGAAATTTTGTTATTCGTAATAAAATTCTATTACCAAGCGAGATGATTTGCTAAAATAACATATTATATCAAATACTCTCAATGGGTTCTGTCACGAATAATCGAGTCCATTACCTTTCATTGTTACAAGCTCTATAACTTAACCGTATCAAGTTTTAAATAATATAGGCCCATATTCCTCTATAAAGATAACCTATCACCTCCTAACTGCGGTTGCAATGTCGTATGCGTCGTAAATCCTCCCGAGAATTGGGTCCTCCGTCAACCCTAGGGGCGATTTATTTATGTCCTTTCCCAGCCCTCGTTTTCTTACTCTTGTTTCACCTCCATTTTACCTTTATCATTAGTATTTACACTTTTACTTATTTAAATTTTATTTAACTTTAATTGACACATTTTAAAACAACTTCTATTAAATTGCCTTATTCATTTATGTACATGTTAAACCCTATTTTATAACTGGGAGATATTTTTTTTTACTTTTTACTTGCACATAACGTTAATATAATGAAAAATTGGTATTTTTCAAATGAACCGCTTATACAATAATCAGTTTTAAGTTACATATCTTGTGCCTTTTTAATCCTCTATTTAATACATCACATCAAATGGTCAAGTTAACTTAGAATACTTAACGTTTTACATATACAAATATCGTTTGTAAAAATATTTGAAAAGATGCTTTGTAAATTTGCCAAGTTATCAAAGATAATTCCGGTTCCTCGGTTTCTTTATTTCAAACCAATTTCAAATATTATTTATTTCTAGTTATCTCTTATTTATTGTACCTGGTTTGAATTATATTCAGCTGGTTCAACAAGTTCCTGCTCTATTGTAACAAATCTTATTTATGATATGCGTAAAGGAATTGTCCCAATATTATATTAATACTGTGTGGTCCATGATAAAAAGTGACAAAATAGTAAATTCATAGGAAATTCGACCAAGTTTAGGCACGTAGACCGAGTAGAGAAACCGGGTGAGTCGAGTAGAAAAAATTCTACGTAAACAGTTAAGCACCAGGGAGCAGCTCAAAAAGACTGCCGCATTGATTTGGGTTGCAAAATGATAGAAAAGTTCAACAGAGGTCAGATAAATGCTGTATTCAACATTTCCGTGGGCGATAAAAGATGGATATACGACTACAAATAAAAAAAATATACTCAAAAATCTATGCAATGGATGTCT
The DNA here is from genome assembly GCA_039881145.1 of Druceiella hillmani. Classification (NCBI taxonomy): domain Eukaryota; kingdom Metazoa; phylum Arthropoda; class Insecta; order Lepidoptera; family Hepialidae; genus Druceiella; species Druceiella hillmani. Next base: position 17,798,178 of record JAYKKI010000004.1, on the reverse strand, counting down.
CGTTCTGAATAATAGTTTAAAGAATTGTGGAAAGGATGAATTGCTGGAAAATTAACGAAAATTATTATTCAATGCCTGCTCGGGAAAGTGAAAGAGTAATTATCGCAGATTAGGACACGACAATGTCGCTAGACCCTCAGTCCAACGAAGGTCTGAATATTTCAGTACTAGCAGTTATGAGTCATATCATTAAATCCTGCCATCCTGATCTTGGAGCATGCAATTTTCAATAAAAAATGATAGACGGTAAGGAATACAATACCCTATAATACGATCCCGGCAAACGACATTTCATCGATGTATTTAAATTTTTATTAAATTTATCAGTATTTCTAACACACTACGGTACTAAGCTAATAACTCATGACACACAAACACTTACCATTAAAAATAATATTAAAATTATTTCTGAAGGTTGGCTCTGAAATCATTTATGTTTTAAATCGAAACGTTTCACAAAACAATATTTGACACTCTATGTCTTATTACATTTTGGAGATAGTATGCAGATTATAGTATAAAAGTGTGATGTTTTATGGTGTATTATTTTCGGTTATATTTCCAGATTCATCATATTATATACATAGAGGGATGCAGGAATATTAATATATTTTGGATAAATCATTCAGTAAAAACATTTTCGATATTTTTAAACGAGTGCCTTTAAATATCTGAATAATATAGGAGTAAATACAAAATAAGTCTGTTAATTCGTTTTGTATTGAGGATCCATTTACGAAATAAGACTTCTCAAAACTTTCCACGTATATTACTTGTGTTATGAAAATAGATATACAATATATTTATTCTAGAATAGAATTAATTCCTTTTTCCGTATTTGTAAAAATCGTTAAAATATAGTGAACGTTAGTGTGAAAGAGTATATTATGCACATACACTTACGTAAACGTATTTACTTCTAATTAGACATCAGTTTAATCTCGCAAATATATCAAAATTCAATATTTTTCCAAGAATGTTATTTTCAATTTATACTGTTGGTCAAAGTTAGTACTTTACATATCATTAAATTTTTCCTATTGCTGTATGAATTTTAACTTTACCTACAATGCAGAATACTATAAATTACGAATTTTGTATTAATATTACTAAATACAATTTACTACGAGGACATTCATTTAAGTACTGGACAACAGTAGTTTAAGCAAAATTATTAAAACTGTTAACGATCTTTAATAAAAATGTTATAACTAAATATTAGAGGACTTATTTGTCCACCATAAGACTTAGAATTTGTTGCTTTTACTGGATTCTAGAACGAATATTTTGTTTTATTAACTTTTCAGTTTTGAAAGCGCGCATATTGGTAAATATTGTTTTTGATTATTCCGAATTAATAAATCACTTCTAATGAAAGAAATGCATGTAATGTAAATATTTGTTTTTTTCGTATCACTTTTCTCAAAAGACGTGTAATCGAGTGAAATTGCAATTATAAAACCTCGGAATACAAACGAAATATGACGGTTAGAATTATTTCAATACATTCTTTACTTTTGGAAATCGTTAAATTCTGATGCTGAAACTTAATACATAAAAACATTTATGCTATTATTTTACCGCCAATAAAAAAAAAATATTTTTTCATTGGCCGTAAAATAATAAAATTAAGGTTTTTAACTATTGTTTTCTTCATAGTCACGTGTGCATTAGTATAAATACAATGTAGTGTTTCGTATCCATATCTTCTCAAAATGTTGGTGCAAGTTCACCAAATTAATTTTGACTTATTATTTTTGCATGATATTTCAATCAATGATAAGTATCTAGATTTGTTTCATTCTTAAATTTTTTTACGCAGATCCGTTTAATGGAATATGAATCAAAAAATTCACCCCAAATTACGGGAGGTGCATTGAAATACTTTTGTTATGTTTGGTGGAACGTTAATTAATAACCCCTTGTAATGAACACAGAATATGTAAAATTTTGTACAATACTATATATTGCTAAATGAGAAAGGCATGTGATGAAACCATAAATAAAATTTCTTTTAGTAAGTTCTACAATTGTAAAAAACACTAAAGCTATGATAGAAAGAAGTGACGAAATACGGACGTTTAACGATACCACGGAGCCATAAACATTTCATATTTTTTAGTAGATTGTCTAAACCTTTTCGAGATTCTAGATTTTCATTGTGGAAATTCGAAAATATCTCTACTTTAACAACGATTGAGTAATATCACGTAAAAATCAAAAAGAAAAAAAAAGGTCTACGTCACCAAATCTTAAATAGGATAATGACCGATAATAGAAAATATTAAAGGGAAATATTTTATCTCTAATAAATCATTATTAACCAATATTCTATGCTTGACATAATATGTAGTGAATTCAGACGGCGAGTACTTTATTCGCAACTCGACATTTGCATTCATTCATCATCCTCCTTTATAAATTAGATAAATGTGATCATTGTTTTTCTAAGGCATAAAACGTCTGTGTATATAATAAAATTTTCATTTCACAGACACGCGTAATATTTTGTTAAAAAATGATGGCGCATTAATGTCTGAAATTGTGCTCATATATAAAATATCTAGTGTGTTCATCGCGTCTGGGCTTGTTGTCTGCGGTTTTTCGTGGATTTTCTGTCAACTCGTTGGAATAAATATTCAACTATTGGCTTCGATATTAGGCTTTATTGGAGTACATGAAAAAGTCAGTCGGAAAATGGAGTATTTTAGCACGAAACATATTTTTATTAATTTTTTCATATCACATTTTATTTATTTTTTCTATTGTTGTTATTTTCTCTAGCCATGCGTGACTGAAAATATACGTGGCATTTTAAATAAATTAAATCATAATAAAAAAATAAAAAATAATAAATCATGCAATTTTGTAGCAGACAATTTCATTTCACGAGCAAAAAAATTGGTACGTAGACCAAAATATGCATTAATGATATAAGAGTTCAGTGATGCTTATTTTTAATAACACTTTGTAAATATGTTGTTATTAGATGTTGTTAGTAAATTGTCATGAAAACAAGTTTTAGAAAAATTACAACTAAAAGTATAAAAAGTAGGTATATTTTATGGAGATTTAATTTAAATATAAAAATATTACTTTTCTTTCGTTATTGAAAAAATATTCATGCCAAGGTATACGATACCTTTTGCTATCATATGTATATGTAAATAATATATAATTAATTTTAAACGACTTTCTTTTTCGATTCATTTCAAATTACTCAAAGCGAAGTGAGATAAATGTTATTATGTAACAATATTATTTATTCTTGTCACATTTGCACTGTGTGTAGTAACATAATAACTTCAAAAAAAGTAAAGAATATATGAAAACAATACTAACCGTTTTATTTCGTTTGTATTACGCGTTTTTAAAATTACAATTATAGTCTTTCCTACGTCTCTTGAGATAAGTGACAAGAAAAAGATATATTTACATCATACTCATTTGTATTACCAAAACTAAAATATTAAGTCGGTATGATCAAAAACAATATTCACAAATATACACACTCTCAAAAATAAGGAGTAAATAAATTCAAATATTCGTTCTGGAATCCAGTAAAAGCAATGAATTCTAAGTCTTGTAGTGGACAAACATGTCCCCAAATATTTTGTTACAATGTCATTAGTTCAAAATCGTCAAAATAATAGACGTCCATGAGATATTTCACATACATACGATTAACCACTTGACTAATCTGTTGTCTTGAGTCCGAAAATTAATAACTTTTTTAAAATGTAATAAATACTTAAATAAATTTCTTGAATAGTTTATCTAAGATCAATACAAAGTTTTGTATATACTTGTACTCTGTCTTGTATGTTGCAAGTTCAAATTAATATAATAATAGTACAAATTCAGTGATGTGCACTAACCTTGATCAATAGCTTAAATTAAAGATGATATTCTTGACAAAATAACGAATCTTGAAATATTTTTGATATCAAATGGTAATAACTAATTAGAAATAAAAACGTTAACCTAAGTTTATATGTTTTGTGCATTATATACACTTTGGCATTTACTTTCACTATTTTTCAATATTTTTTTTTATTATGGAGAAAAGAATTAAATTCTATTTTAGAATAAAAAAATTTCTACTTATTTTCATAAAACAAGTAAAATACATATAAAATTTTAAGAAGTAGGTTTCGTCAATGAATCTTCAATACAAAACCAATTAATAGACTTAATTTGTATTTATATTATTCGGACATTTAATGCTACTCTCATAAAAATATCGATAAGGTTTTCACCGGATGTTCTGTCTGAAATACATCAATATTTCTATATTCCACTATTTATTTAATATAATAAAAAAAGTAGTCTGATAGTAAATTAAACATTAACAAATATCAAAATTTTATACAATACTCTGCATACTTTCACCAAATTATAAGACGATAAATATTTTTAAGTAAGAGTTTTAAATATTGTTTTACAAACTATTTTTATTTTTAGACATACTGAAATTTGGGTAACTTCCAATAGATAATTAGCTTTAAAAGTATATGACATAGAACTTAATTTCTACCAGAGAAAAATAATAAAAATCAGGCCGTGTAAGATGTGAGCATCGTCATAGCAGCCAAGTACTCGTACATACACTATAATTACACATTGTTATGGGTAGGTTGATTCAAAATATACATAAATCATTTCGCCATTAAAACTCGCTGAAATAAAAATTATTTTAACATTTCCAAGTAAAATTCAGTAGTAATAAATTTATAATTATTCGATGAGACACAATCAGGCAATGTCGTTCAAGAATTTCAACTCCGAGGTACTACATCATTTCCAAATTGCCACAATGAATTCACGCTAAGCTCTTGCTGAAAAATGTTTTTTTAAAACATGAATCATTTCAGACCCATCTTCCAGAAATAATTATTACCTTTCGTTCACAAATCTCAACATTCTAGTTTTTCTGTGTTTTGGTTGATAGCGTAGTATGTTAGAAGCACCAATAAATTTAATTACCACGATTAAATATCGTATTTCTGGAACGTATTATCGGGAATCGTATTCCATTCAGTCTATCATTTAATATTGGAAATAAATATATATTGCGTGATCTAAGACCGGGGTCATATGATATGATATGAACCTCAATTGCTAGTAATAAAAAATTCAGTCGTCGGTCCGACTAAGTACGTAGCCATATTATCGTATTGAAGGAGGATTCTGTTCTTTATGTACCAGTTTACAGCAATTACTCTTTGATCTTTTAGAGCATGCATTTTATAATACCTTGGCCACTTGAAGAGCAAGGCTACCATCTTTTTCTCAGCAATTCGTTCTTCCTTCAATTTTTAAGGTATTCTTTAGAAAGAAATATCGATTGCACATACTGTTATATATTTTTTTTTAATTTATGACAGTATATTTAAGTTTTTTCGCCCATGGCCAAATTGCAGATAACAATTAAGTAACCTTCGCTGAACTTTTTGACATTTTGTAACCTCAATCAATGCGTCTGACTTCATAAGCTTCCATTAAAACGTTTGGCATAAAGCTTCCTGGTGCTTAACTTTTTATGTGGATTTTTCTCTGCTCAATTTAAACCAATGTCTAAATTTTACCGAATTTACTGATAGTTTACTATCTTGTCAGCAGTTATCATGGGCTCCACAGCACTGATATTACTTTTAGTTATCAATGGTGAAACACATCCCTCACCCATATTATAATTGAGATCTGTTACGAACGCGCATAAACTTGAAACAACAGACCACACTTAAAATCAAGCAAAATTAATTAAAACTAAAGGGAAATAAATATTATCAAAAATTAGTCAGATTTAATGACACTTAAGGGTCCATATTATCTGCGATAACTTGCAAGCCGCCGATTGGGAATTATTACAATTCTACTTTTGAAATACTTACTTTTGCAAACGACATTTATAAATTTTAAAATGTTGAAATCTCTTGGTTAATAATCGTACCAATTGATATGATATATAAAATAGGGAATTTAAAAGGTACAAGTTATGTAAGACAAAATTTGAAATTGCGCAAGTGGCTTGTTTTAAACTCTATAAAATTCAATTGTGCTATTAAATAGAAGTTATTTAAAAATGGGTTAAATAACGTTAGTTAAAATTAAAATAATGAAAAGCGGGAGTACAAATGATAAAGGTAAACTACACATGGAATAAGGGTAAGAAAACGAGAGAGAGAAAGGGTGACGTAGAACCCAGTGCTCGGGAGAGTGGGCCCAAGATTTACGACTTTTTTTTGAAGATATTATGTTAGCGAATTATTTTTGAAGATATTATGTTATTTTAACAAATCATTTCTCGTTATAGAAATTTATTATCCAAAATAACATTTCTATAATTGTGTTACATATCTTTAAAATTCCCCACCGTGTATGGAAGTTAAAGGCCGTACATCTATTCATCTAGCAAAAACGTTTTTTTTCTTAAAAACGACTCGCTATAAGAACTCACACTTTAACATCATAATATATAAAATTTAGGTGCAAAGTAAATATTAATACTCAAAGCTTAAGTTATAAAAGAGTTATATTGAAATTTCTTGATTTTCCTTTTGATATATATATATATATATATATATATATATATATATATATATAGGGTAAAACGCTACAATACGCCCCACTTTTACGGGATTCTCAATAAAATGCCCTCTAAACTTTTATCAGTCATATATTTATCATAAATGCAACAAATGGTATTTAAACTACAAAATGGCACTTGAATTTGGTTACATTTCTTATTACACTAGTTACAAAAAATATTTTTTTCAGACCTTCGGTGGGGCGTTTTGTAGCACTATGTGTTGATAATATGCCTCACGGCTGTTACAAAATGCCCCATTACAATATTATTACAAAAAGAGAACAAACTTAAGATAATTAAAATAAAAACTCAACAATCAGTCTTAAAAATTACTTCGAGATCAATTTCAAATCACCACAATCAGTTTTACGTGGCATTTACTGAATAACATTTAATTATTTTTCTTTGTTTTCTTAATCTTATTGATAGCTTCCCGTTTAACTTTTTTCCACAAACATTGCACAGAGGATTGTACATGGTACAAAAATCATGCATCCAAGATGAAAATGACAAACACTTTATCCAATCCTCTTTAGAAGTCGTGGAATAATAATTTTCTGTACATTCAATGCACCTATTCTCTTCTTCATCAGAAATATCTTCGTTCGAGGAGCTTTTGTAACTTTGTTCATCAATATCGATTTCTGATGATGAAGAGACAACGGTCACTTCCTTTTTTTTATTTTCCTTGTTTTCTTTCCTGTGTTACTTTCTTTTTTCACATATCTTCATTTTCTTCGTCACTGCATCCTTCTTACACTTTTCTTTAGCTTTTATTTTTTGTATATTCTCTGGGGACATCAACACTATAGCCTTTTGTTTTCTTTTCAACGTCATTGCTGGTAATTTAGGTATGGGATGAACTTTAGTCAAAACTTTTGTAGACTTTTCTTCTGCAGACGCTGAGGGTAAATCTGGACATGTTTGGGGTGTTTTATCAAATGCAGTAAAATTATACCGTTCAACATTTTCTTTAACCATTTCTTCTTCATTGTTTCCAGATTCATTTTCAGTTACTTCCACTTCCGAAATTGTTGGTTCCATTTCAGCTGGAAGATTATTGATGTTTTGTATCCCTGAAAAGCCTTCGCCAAGTTCATTAACATTATTATCATTTCCTTGCACATCATATACAAAACCTTGTTCTCGCAACGCATCCGAGAGTGAAAAATAGTGCTCTGGTATGTCGTTTGGATCATATGGATAGATCTCACAAGACTTTAAAGCAGCGATTCCATTAGATACACTAGCAGCCTTTCCCCAGGCCTTACCAATACGTTTGGACATATCGTAGCGAGTAAGTCGTTTATATTTATTCATGATCATTCAAGATTTTGCTTTCTGAGCAAAATAAATCTTCAAAGGTCTGAAAAATGCCCTATCCAGTGGTTGAAGTGCATGAGTCGTGTGACTTATTAAGCATAATAATGTTACATCATTCTCTTTAGCTACTTCTAACAAGCGAATATTGTTGCAGTGTGAACTGTGACCATCCATTATCAATAGGGATTTACCAGGACCTTTTTTTTGTAAGAATATCTGCTCGAACCATTTCATGAAGAGTTTCGAGTTTATATATGAGGACTTCTTATTCATATATATTTGCGAACATGGTGGTAGTCCTTCAGAAAACTGAGGCTTGCTGTAGGTACCCTTATAAATTAATACCGGTGGCATAAAGTTACCTTGAGCATTGCAGCAAGCTATGATTGTCACATTCTCTCCCTTTTCGCAACTAGTCAAAGTATAAATAATATATAGCTCATTTGCTGGCTATAACTTTAAAAGGTTTATTATTTATTTGGATGCCAGTCTCATCCATGTTAAATATTTGGTCCGGATGTTCACCTAAGTCGTTTTCTTCATATATCTGAGCCAGCAGGGTAAAAAAATGTTGGACATCCTCTCGATTTACACCATAAGCTCTAGCAAGTGACAGACCTTCAGATTTTTGCTGACTTAACTCAGGGTTCCGTTTCAAGAACCAGTTGAACCAAACGTTACATGCTTGATGAGTGTCGTTCGAGAATGGGTTTTTTATGTTAAGCGTTTGAGCTAATTGGTAAGCCATTTCTTTGACATCCTTTCGGTCAGGTGCAAAGCCAAGTTTTTTAATATGAGCTACTAGTTTTTTCTCGTATTCTTCTGAAAAGACAGGTGGTCTCCCGAGTGGCATTTTAAGTTTTCCTGTTACCAGATATCGTCTGAGCATTCTAGATGGGATATTGTAAACCCTAGAAGCTTCATTAATTCCCATCTTCTTGTTACGCACTTTTTGCATAGCTTCATTTAAATCCGTATCAGACCAAGAAGCCCGTAGGGTTTTTCTTTGATAGTTACGCGACATCTGTAAAAATAAAAAGTATTTTTTTAATAAATAATTTGATTGGGTGATGGGGCGTATTGTAGCATAATGAACGAGGCGTTTTGTAAATTTACGTTTACAAAACGCCCCAGTCGCAAGGTGGACGCCGTTGCGAGTAATTCACTACAAGGAATACGTTAAATAATAGGCAAATTAAAGCTGTACACACATTTCCAAACAATAACTGCATTAAAAAAATACTGTACAATGTAAGTAAATTTGTATGGTACTCACCGCAAATTGTTCCAAAGCAATTAGTGAAGATTTTGATGTTTTTTTCTAAATAAGTCACATAACCATACCTAACCGGCAGCACTGATGGCGGGCGACTGGCGCCTCTTAGGAACTGCTTAACTCAAAATTATGAAAAAAATATTTTTGTGTATTTAATTAAGTTTTAACGGAAAATAGTTTGTGAAATCATTGCGATTTGTTCCGGCTCTGAACGCTTTAAACCGCCAATAATATAAATTGGGATCTATAAGAATTTAACGTTCTAAAACTCTTAAATTATTTTCGAAAAAAAAAGTTGGTATATAATACGTACACACAGAAATGTATATGTATATATATATATATATATATATATATAAATACATATTATTCTTTAAAAATTATTCATACCTTTAAAACAGGTGATATCACGATTGAGGAAGTGAAAAAATATATATAAGTATTACGGAAATTTAATTCAAGACCTGACGGACTTGATGCATATTTTCTTAAATCTGTTTCTAATAAGATTGCAATACCTCTTACTTATATTTACATATTAAATATACACACTGGTATTTTTCCTACTCGACTCAAGGAAGCCAGCGTAGTACCAGTATTTAAAGAAAGTGGTATGACCGGTCCTAACTACTACAGACCTATTTCGATGTCTATTGTTTTAGGAAAAATACTTGAGAAATGTATAAATAGCAGACTAATTTTTTAAAAACATAAAAATTTTACTCTGATGTACAATTTGGATTTAGCAATAGAAAAGGAACGCACAATGCTCTAAAGATAAAGAACGGTGCTCAACGATTATATAACAGAGCACATAGATGCAAACGACAAATGTCTAGCTGTTTTCCTTGATATTTCTAAAGCATTCGACTCTATATCGCAAGACCTTCTTTTGAAAATAATGCGATATGTAGATATATATGACAATTTATTGAACTGGCTTGGTAGCCACTTGAATGACAGAAAACACCGTTAAATTTAATGATCAATGATGAATGTCAAATGACAGCCATGAAACATCGCTATCATTTGACCAAATGATAATGATATTTTATAAAACCAAGGCAGCACATTGGGACTGACAATTTTTTAAATTTACATAAATGACTCGACAAATTTAGACATAGAAAGAACCATAGTTACTTTGCTGATGATACTGCCATACTACTAAATAACAAAACGTGGCCCAATTTGACTATCAAAACTAATTGGACACTACGCAAAATGAAAACTTGGCTAAATGAAAAACTGCTGACACGAAAAATCAAATACGTTCCATTCACTATTGATAAACGGCAGCATCCTAATGACCAATTTATAAAGATTCATGATTGTATGGACGATACAACGCGTGAATTTAAACCACTTCAAAGCGCATGCTACGTTCAATATTTAGGTGTTTACATGGACTGTTTTCGGCGGTGGAATGTTCATGTTGACAAACTAGCCACAAAATTGACTCGCGTTAGAAAAATACAATATAATGTGAACTGGTTCAATCAATATCTAAGTATGGTGTACTTATTTGGGGAGCAGCAACCAAAACAATAATTTAATCTCTCTTCAAAGCCCATACAATTTTGATCAGAGTGATCAATAAATATTACCATCCCATCCCCAGCCATATTGCTATCCCGATTACGTATTACTAACGGACATTCAGGTTCTTGACACCCGAAAATCATTTGTTAAATCCTTGCTAATATACGTCTGCAAAAATAAGTAAACCGATTCAACATAACTACCTGTAGTTATGTTGAATCGGTTTACTTATTTTTGCAGACGTATATTAGCAAGGATTTAACAAATATTACTTTTAGTTATCAATGGTTAAACACATCCCTTACCCATATTATAATTGAGATCTGTTACGAACGCGCATAAACTTGAAACAGCAGACAACACTTAAAATCAAGCAAAATGAATTAGAACTAAAGAGAAATAAATATTATCTAAAATTAGTCAGATTTATATTGAAATTTCTTGATTTTCATTTTGATATTTATATATATATATATATATATATATATACACATATATATGTATATATATACATATATATACATATATATATATATATATATATATATATATACACACATATATATGTATATATATACATATATATACATATATATATATATATATATATATATATATATATATATATAGTATATGAGTCCTGACTCGAGCTCGTTTCGTGATGACATGTTACTGACGAATACACGGACTTCTTAGAGATATCGAAATTATGCATTTCTTGCACTTAAAATTTTCAATATACCTATTTCCGACCTTCCAGAAATTAAAATTTCTACATATAACTCATTTATAATACTAGTATCCGCTGACTCCTTGAAAAAAGCAGATCGTGTACAGAAAGGCTTGTATCATCACCATACCCGGTATAGGATATTGTTTGGTATACAATCTGGCAAAAACTTTTTATGTAGATTTTTCTCTACTCGACTTAAACCAATGCCTAAATGTGACCGAATTTACTGATAGATGACTCTCTTGTCAATTGTCATCACTTAAATTGTCAATGGTGAGAAAAATCTTCACCCATATTATAATTTAGATTTGATACGATCGCGCATGAACTTGTTTAAATAGCATAATGCACTTGAAATCGCGCAAACAAATAAAATTAAGGAGAAATAAATATTACTTGAAATTAGTCAGAAGTAATGAAACCGATATTATCTGTGATAACTTGCAAGCCACCAATTTGGAATATTTACAAAGCTGCTTTTCAAAAACATGTTTTTGTAAACGATATTTGTATACGTTGGAATTTCTTTGTAAATACGACCATTTAATCTGATATATTAGATAGGGAATTTGAAAGGCACAGGTTATGTAAAATAAAATTCGTTATTGTGTAGATGGTTTGTTTGAAAAATGCTTATTTTTTGTTATTTCTTGGTACGTGTAAGTCAAAAATAAAAGAAAGAGAATTCCTTATTTAGCACTCTGGAATCCTTTCTTAACCTCTATGTAAATCATTGAGGCTATTAAATCGAAATCGTTTCAAAAGGGGTTAATTAACGGTAAATGGAATTTAATATTTAAAAGCGGAAGTACAAATGATAAAGGTAAAATACACATGGAATGAGGTTAGGAAACCGAGAAACAGGAAAGGATATAAATAAATCGAGGAAAAATTATGTATAATTAAATGAGGTAGGAACCCAGTGCTCGGAACGGTGGGCCCATTATTTACGGCGCTTATGACCTTGGTTCCGCCGATAGAAGGTGATATATTATCTTTAATGAAGGAAGATGGGGTTAAATTGTTTAAAATTTAATACAGATAAGTTACAGACCTAGTGTCATGACTAACTTTGTATCAGAGGGATAGCAAAATAATAGAATGTAACGGACTCAATCCTTTATGATAAAAAACGTTAAAAGTTTTTCTTCTAGATATTTCGTTATTTTAGCAAATTATCTCTCGCTATAATATAAATTTATTGCGCATAACATTTCTATAGTTGTATTACACATCTTTAAAGTTCTGTACCTTGACTGGAAGGTAAGGATCGTCCATCTATCCATCTACAAAAGCCGTTTTTTCTGAGAATATACCCGCCATAAAACTTAGAATATATCATAACAGCGAAGAAAATTTAGTTGTAAAATGAATATTGTTACTAAAAGTATAATCTCAAATTATGTATCTCAAACATATTTATATGGAAATTTTCTAATTTTTCTCATGACTTATATGGGATTGAAAGTATAATATTTGTAGTGGAAAGTTGACAGTATTATAAAAGAAATAACAAAAATAAGCTCCGTGTCTCTCTGCTTAAATCAAAATTATGAAAAAATAATTATTGGGGTTTTATTTAAGTTTTAGCAGAAAATTAGAAAAACGGTTTGGGTGAAATAGTGAGATGGTGAGATATTTGCAATATATTCCGGTTCTGAAAGTTATATATCGCCAAAGATATAAATTGGGATCAAAATATTTAAACGTTTCAAGACTTTAAATAATTTTCGAAAAAAAAATCGGTGCATATGACAAACATACACGTATATATATATATATATATATATATATATATATATATATATATATATATATATATATATATATATATATATATATATATATATATATTTATATAAATATATATATATATATATATATATATATATATAAACTCTTGCGAAAAAAACGAGCATTTATAGGAAAAAACCATATCAAGAGTTATTTGATGCATTTTATACGGCGATATGATGACAACAATGTTATTATGAGATATCGATCAATGTATTATTGAGATATCGTTTTTACCTACTTCAGTCATTAAAAATGCGAATAAATAAAAAAACGATATAAAGTCCAGAGACGAACTTTTTCATACTGGTACATTAAAAATGGCTAAAGTAAAGTACATAAAATTTGAAAATTTAGTAACGAGTATGGCCTCGTCTAGCTAAAATCAATGCGCTTAATCTGCTAGGCATGCTTTTGACGACGTTTTTTATCATTTCCTGAGGAATACGTTCCCATTCAGCGACGATCACATTTTTAAGGACCTGAATGTTTCCTGGAGCTGGTTTTACGTCTCTGACGCATCGTTTGAGATTATCCCATATGTGTTCTATCGGACTGAGATCGGAACTTCTAGCTGGCCAGTCTAACCGATGAATTTCGGCCTCCTATATATACGCATAAACGTCTCTAGAGCGGTGGGCGCGAGCGTTGTCGTCCATAAAAATGGACTCGCTTCCAACTGCTGTTAATTCGGGTTAGGCATGAAGAAACAATAAGAACGCATTAAGCGTGCCATTTTCAATAAAAACTTACTCGGTATGGTCATCTATGTTAATATCAGCCCAAAACATTAGGGAGCATCCACCGTAAAGGATGATTTCCTCAAAGCACACTTCTGCGAAGCGTTCTCCACGTCTTCGTAAGACTCGCCGAAGTCAATCCTCACCACTAATACGAGCTTCATCGGAGAATAAAACACTATTCCAGTCTTGTTGAGTCGATGACGAAAAATTTTGAGTGAATCTCAATCTGGCAACTCGATGATCACGAAGCAATGTGGGGCCCCGAGCTGGGCGATAGCTATGTATATTGACGGCTTGAAGTCTCCTTCTCACTGTCCATAAGCTTACTCGTGTATCTCTGAGGTCCTCGAGGTTCTGTTTGAGATCCACGTACGTAACTTGACGATTTTGTAGCGCTTGACTGACAATGAAGCGGTCGTCTCGTGGCTTAGTCCCATTCTTGGTATCGTTGCCAGGTCCTTTGGACGATGGAACGGCTCGCATTATACTGCTAAGACACATAACAAGAATACATAATAGAGCCTTCTTCAAGCAGAGCAATAATTTTACTAGCTCTTATCGTTTTTTCAATCATACTGAAAACAGCAAACAGAAGTGACCTAATGCAGCAAACAGAAGAAATTTAAATAAAACTTATTCGTTAGAAAAAAAAACGTAACAAATGAAAAAGAACTTAATAAGAGTTGGATTTTATTTACAGCCAAAAAATACGTTTTTCTTGAGAATTTTATTAGAAAGAGAATTTTCATTCAAAAAGAATAAATTCCAAATTTAGAACGTTCGTTTTTATGTGCCGGAATACACTTTACCTGCCAATAAAAATTATAATTAATACAATCTCCTAATAAATAATATTTTGTCAATAATATGACAAAATCAAAACCTCCCGTTTTTCATGCAAAAGAGTGTATATTTATATATATATATATATATATATATATATATATATATATATATATATATATATATATTTATTTAAACATACGTAAGTAAACATGGTTGTAAATGAATATATAGGCGTACATACGTACACACATTTTTATTTGTATGTCGGACATACTATATGTTTTCATGGAGTAAAATATATCCGCATAAAAAAAACTAAAATTGTACACCAAACAATATCCTATACCGGGTATGGTGATGATACAAGCCTTTCTGTACACGATCTGCTTTTTTCAAGGAGTCAGCGGAGACTAGTATTATAAATGAGTTATATGTAGAAATTTTAATTTCTGGAAGGTCGGAAATAGGTATATTGAAAATTTTAAGTGCAAGAAATGCATAATTTCGATATCTCTAAGAAGTCCGTGTATTCGTCAGTAACATGTCATCACGAAACGAGCTCGAGTCAGGACTCATATACTATATATATATATATATATATATATATATACATATATATGTGTATATATATATATATACATATATATGTGTATATATATATATATATATATATATATATATATATATAGTATATGAGTCCTGACTCGAGCTCGTTTCGTGATGACATGTTACTGACGAATACACGGACTTCTTAGAGATATCGAAATTATGCATTTCTTGCACTTAAAATTTTCAATATACCTATTTCCGACCTTCCAGAAATTAAAATTTCTACATATAACTCATTTATAATACTAGTCTCCGCTGACTCCTTGAAAAAAGCAGATCGTGTACAGAAAGGCTTGTATCATCACCATACCCGGTATAGGATATTGTTTGGTATACAATTTTAGTTTTTTTTATGCGGATATATTTTACTCCATGAAAACATATAGTATGTCCGACATACAAATAAAAATGTGTGTACGTATGTACGCCTATATATTCATTTACAACCATGTTTACTTACGTATGTTTAAATAAATATATATATATATATATATATATATATATGTATATATATATATATATAAATATACACTCTTTTGCATGAAAAACGGGAGGTTTTGATTTTGTCATATTATTGACAAAATATTATTTATTAGGAGATTGTATTAATTATAATTTTTATTGGCAGGTAAAGTGTATTCCGGCACATAAAAACGAACGTTCTAAATATGGAATTTATTCTTTTTGAATGAAAATTCTCTTTCTAATAAAATTCTCAAGAAAAACGTATTTTTTGGCTGTAAATAAAATCCAACTCTTATTAAGTTCTTTTTCATTTGTTACGTTTTTTTTTCTAACGAATAAGTTTTATTTAAATTTCTTCTGTTTGCTGCATTAGGTCACTTCTGTTTGTTGTTTTCAGTATGATTGAAAAAACGATAAGAGCTAGTAAAATTATTGCTCTGCTTGAAGAAGGCTCTATTATGTATTCTTGTTATGTGTCTTAGCAGTATAATGCGAGCCGTTCCATCGTCCAAAGGACCTGGCAACGATACCAAGAATGGGACTAAGCCACGAGACGACCGCTTCATTGTCAGTCAAGCGCTACAAAATCGTCAAGTTACGTACGTGGATCTCAAACAGAACCTCGAGGACCTCAGAGATACACGAGTAAGCTTATGGACAGTGAGAAGGAGACTTCAAGCCGTCAATATACATAGCTATCGCCCAGCTCGGGGCCCCACATTGCTTCGTGATCATCGAGTTGCCAGATTGAGATTCACTCAAAATTTTTCGTCATCGACTCAACAAGACTGGAATAGTGTTTTATTCTCCGATGAAGCTCGTATTAGTGGTGAGGATTGACTTCGGCGAGTCTTACGAAGACGTGGAGAACGCTTCGCAGAAGTGTGCTTTG
Organism: Druceiella hillmani; assembly: GCA_039881145.1. Classification (NCBI taxonomy): domain Eukaryota; kingdom Metazoa; phylum Arthropoda; class Insecta; order Lepidoptera; family Hepialidae; genus Druceiella; species Druceiella hillmani. Next base: position 17,781,423 of record JAYKKI010000004.1, on the reverse strand, counting down.
AGGAAATCATCCTTTACGGTGGATGCTCCCTAATGTTTTGGGCTGATATTAACATAGATGACCATACCGAGTTAGTTTTTATTGAAAATGGCACGCTTAATGCGTTCTTATTGTTTCTTCATGCCTAACCCGAATTAACAGCAGTTGGAAGCGAGTCCATTTTTATGGACGACAACGCTCGCGCCCACCGCTCTAGAGACGTTTATGCGTATATATAGGAGGCCGAAATTCATCGGTTAGACTGGCCAGCTAGAAGTTCCGATCTCAGTCCGATAGAACACATATGGGATAATCTCAAACGATGCGTCAGAGACGTAAAACCAGCTCCAGGAAACATTCAGGTCCTTAAAAATGTGATCGTCGCTGAATGGGAACGTATTCCTCAGGAAATGATAAAAAACGTCGTCAAAAGCATGCCTAGCAGATTAAGCGCATTGATTTTAGCTAGACGAGGCCATACTCGTTACTAAATTTTCAAATTTTATGTACTTTACTTTAGCCATTTTTAATGTACCAGTATGAAAAAGTTCGTCTCTGGACTTTATATCGTTTTTTTATTTATTCGCATTTTTAATGACTGAAGTAGGTAAAAACGATATCTCAATAATACATTGATCGATATCTCATAATAACATTGTTGTCATCATATCGCCGTATAAAATGCATCAAATAACTCTTGATATGGTTTTTTCCTATAAATGCTCGTTTTTTTCGCAAGAGTTTATATATATATATATATATATATATATATATATATATATATTCATATAAATATATATATATATATATATATATATATATATATATATATATATATACGTGTATGTTTGTCATATGCACCGATTTTTTTTTCGAAAATTATTTAAAGTCTTGAAACGTTTAAATATTTTGATCCCAATTTATATCTTTGGCGATATATAACTTTCAGAACCGGAATATATTGCAAATATCTCACCATCTCACTATTTCACCCAAACCGTTTTTCTAATTTTCTGCTAAAACTTAAATAAAACCCCAATAATTATTTTTTCATAATTTTGATTTAAGCAGAGAGACACGGAGCTTATTTTTGTTATTTCTTTTATAATACTGTCAACTTTCCACTACAAATATTATACTTTCAATCCCATATAAGTCATGAGAAAAATTAGAAAATTTCCATATAAATATGTTTGAGATACATAATTTGAGATTATACTTTTAGTAACAATATTCATTTTACAACTAAATTTTCTTCGCTGTTATGATATATTCTAAGTTTTATGGCGGGTATATTCTCAGAAAAAACGGCTTTTGTAGATGGATAGATGGACGATCCTTACCTTCCAGTCAAGGTACAGAACTTTAAAGATGTGTAATACAACTATAGAAATGTTATGCGCAATAAATTTATATTATAGCGAGAGATAATTTGCTAAAATAACGAAATATCTAGAAGAAAAACTTTTAACGTTTTTTATCATAAAGGATTGAGTCCGTTACATTCTATTATTTTGCTATCCCTCTGATACAAAGTTAGTCATGACACTAGGTCTGTAACTTATCTGTATTAAATTTTAAACAATTTAACCCCATCTTCCTTCATTAAAGATAATATATCACCTTCTATCGGCGGAACCAAGGTCATAAGCGCCGTAAATAATGGGCCCACCGTTCCGAGCACTGGGTTCCTACCTCATTTAATTATACATAATTTTTCCTCGATTTATTTATATCCTTTCCTGTTTCTCGGTTTCCTAACCTCATTCCATGTGTATTTTACCTTTATCATTTGTACTTCCGCTTTTAAATATTAAATTCCATTTACCGTTAATTAACCCCTTTTGAAACGATTTCGATTTAATAGCCTCAATGATTTACATAGAGGTTAAGAAAGGATTCCAGAGTGCTAAATAAGGAATTCTCTTTCTTTTATTTTTGACTTACACGTACCAAGAAATAACAAAAAATAAGCATTTTTCAAACAAACCATCTACACAATAACGAATTTTATTTTACATAACCTGTGCCTTTCAAATTCCCTATCTAATATATCAGATTAAATGGTCGTATTTACAAAGAAATTCCAACGTATACAAATATCGTTTACAAAAACATGTTTTTGAAAAGCAGCTTTGTAAATATTCCAAATTGGTGGCTTGCAAGTTATCACAGATAATATCGGTTTCATTACTTCTGACTAATTTCAAGTAATATTTATTTCTCCTTAATTTTATTTGTTTGCGCGATTTCAAGTGCATTATGCTATTTAAACAAGTTCATGCGCGATCGTATCAAATCTAAATTATAATATGGGTGAAGATTTTTCTCACCATTGACAATTTAAGTGATGACAATTGACAAGAGAGTCATCTATCAGTAAATTCGGTCACATTTAGGCATTGGTTTAAGTCGAGTAGAGAAAAATCTACATAAAAAGTTTTTGCCAGATTGCTTTGATCGAAACCTAAAAAGACCGTCGTCTGGATTTAACATTACCTTGAACGATGAAATCTGAATACACTGTTATGAATAAAAAAAATTAAAAAGAAATAATATATATATATATATATATATATATATATATACATATATATATATATATATATATATATATATATATGGCAGTCCATGCAGTGAATTTTTCGTTCCGAAAAATAGCTTAAAAAATTGAAGAAAGGATGAATTTCTGGAAAAAGGATGGTAGGCTTGCACTTCGGAAGGCCAAGGCATTACGCACCGCATGCTCTAAAAATGAAAGAGTAATTACTGCAAAGTGTACATCAAGAAAAAAATCCTTCTTCAGCACGAAAATATACTAATTTTTTTAGTACTAGCAGATATGGGTTAGTACTAGCAAAATTTGAGTATATCAGATCATACTACTTCGGTCTTGGAGCACGCAATTTCTATATAGTTTATGTATTAAATGATAGACTAGCAGGAATATGATTCCCGATAAAATTATACCGAAATACGATATTTAATCTTAGTAATTAAATTTTCCTTAAACCTTTCGATGCTTCTAACAAACTAATATTCAACAACACATAAAAACTAGAAATTTTCCATTTGAGAAAGAAATGTTAAAATATTTTTTTAAAAACGGGCCTAAAATCATGTACGTTTAAAAAAACATTTCTCAGCAAACAGCTTGAATTTATGGGTGCCAGTCAAGAATGATTTAGTACGGAGTTCAAATTCTCGAACGACATTGCTTGATTGTTGCTCAGCCAATAATTAGACACTCATAGCAAGAAAATTTTGCTTGGAAATGTTGAAAACATTTTGATTTCAGCGATATTGGCGAAATTATTTACATATAATTTGTTTCTGTCTACTTTTAATAATGTGTAATTGTAATGTACTTGGCTATTATGACGGTGTTTACATATTATATATCGCCTGTTTTTTATTATATTTTCAGTTAGAGATTAAGTTTTATAACATGTAATTTTCAAGGTAATTATCTATTTGGAGTAATGTAAATTTTGGTGTATCTAAATATAGAAACGGTTGATGAAACAATATTTAACACTCTGAAATAAAAATATTTAACGTTTTATTATTATTTGGTGGTAAGTTTTATTTAGTGTTTTATTTACTGCCATATTTATTTTTTATCTTATTAGTATAGTTTAATACAGAAATATTTATATATTTCAGATAGATCATTCAATTAAAACCTCTTTGATAATTTTATTCGAGTGCTATTAAATTTACGAATTACCTAAATACAAAAGTAAGTATTTAATTCGTTTTGTATTGAAGACCCATTTACGAAACAAGACTTCATAAAATTTTACTTACGTGTTACTTGTTTTATGAAAATATTTATATAATATTTTATGCTAGAATAAAATTGGGTTCCCTTTCTCTAATTTAAGAAAAAACTGAAAAATAGTGGACATGAGGGTAAAAGTGTAAATTATGCACATAACGTATACATTTACGTTAAAGTTTGTACTTCAAATTAGATACTCTTCATTTTAATATCCCAAATATTTCAAGATTCAATATTTTGACAAGAATATTACAATTAGTTTATACTATTGATCAAATTTAGCACGTTACATATCTATTGTGTACATTAATTTGACTTTGCAACCTACAATGCAGAGTACAAGTAGATACGAAATTTAGCCTTAAAATAAACTTAAAATAACCTTAAAATAAACTATTCAAACAATTTACCATAAGAATATACACTTAAGTATCAGGTAACAGCAGTTTAAATAAAATTATAATAAATTCAAGAAAATTTATTAATTTTTGGACTCGAGACAGCAGATTGCTACAGTGGTTAAGCGTATGTATGTGAAATATCTCATGGACCTCTATTATTTTGACGATTTTAATCTAACAACATTGAAACCAAATATTTGGGGATATATTTGTTCACCTTTGAATGCATTTCTTTTACTGGATCCCAGAAAGAAAATTTGGTTTTACTAACACCTTATTTTTGAGAGTGTGTTTATTTGTGAATGCTGTTTTTGATTATTCGGATTTAACATTCCACTTTCTGATGAAAAAATTCGTATTATTTAAATTTATGCTTTTAGTTTGACTTATCTCACAAGACGTAGAAACAACTAGAATGAAAATTTTATGAACGCGGAATACAAAATAAACATGACGGTTAAATAGTTTTTTATTTTAATATATTCTTCACTTTTCTGAAAAAATAAAATTATGATGCTGAAATAAATATAGAAAAAAATATGTTTTACTTTTTTCATTAGCGGTAAAGTTATAGCATAATTGTTTTTCCATTACCATTTTCCGAACAGCCAAGTGCGTATTAGAGTACGTTCATAGTAGGATTACGTATCAATATTTTCTAAAATTGTTGATACCAATTAAGCAACACAATTTTGATTCATTATTTTTGCATTAAATTTCAATGAAATACAAATATATACTTTTTTCATTTTAAAACCTGTGGTCAAAAAATTAGCAGTATGGGAGGAAACATTGCATATCACTTTCAATTACAAAAAGAAGGCTTAAAACATACATATATATATATATATATATATATATATATACATACATATATATATATATATATATATATATATATATATATATATATATATACATATATATATATATAACGAAAATCGTAAAAGTAGCCATTGGAAGACACCCTAATATCACTTTGAAGCACATAGTATTTCACAGACTGTGCTTAAAAACACAAAATCGCAAATGAAACTATTTAAGGGACATATTGTACATTGTAAAGAAGTGCGAAAGAAATGGACGTCAGAAGAAAAACATAATAAATTAAACCTTTATTTTTTTATAAGACCAATGCAAGTATACTCCACTTAAAGGGATTCGCGTGATAAAAAATCATCCCAATTTATGAAAGGTGTACTGAAATCTTATTTTTATATTTGGTAGCACATGTATTATATGAACCACTCCTAATGAAAACAATAGATGTAAAATTTTATAAACTAAGGTCTAATGTTAATTAAGAAACGCATTTGATGACTTATATCTCAAACTTCGTGCAGTAAGATTTAAAACTTATTAAACTTTGACAGCCAAATGTGACGAAATTGGAATGTGTGGCGATACTACGGAACCTTAAAAATTTCAAATCTTTTTTAGTAGATTGTTCAAACGTTTTCTACATTCTAGCTCGTGGTTTTGATTTTGAAAATATGAAAATATCTCTACTTTAATAACGATATAAATTGAGTAATATCACAATAGTAATATCAATATCAAAGAAGTGTCACATTTGTTTTTCAAATACATATAGGACGTCTGTGTATATCGTACATTTTTTATTTCACAGACACGTGTGACATTTCATTAACAAATAGTGGCTTATCAATATCTGGAATAGTGCTCATATATAAAATACGTAGTTAGTTCATAGAGTCTGGCCTAGTCGTCTGCAGTTTTTCATGCTATTATGCTTTGTCAATTCCTAGATATTCTGCTTCACTGAAGCACATGGAAACGTCAATAAGAAAAAATAATATTTTTAGCACAAAATATATATCTATTTTATTAGTTTCATGTCATAATCTACTTATTTTTTCTATTGTGTAGCCATATATAACTGAAAATTTAATCAGCATTTTAACTAATTAAAGATATAATACATGTAAAAAGATAAGCTAAAAATAACAAACTATTGTGGTGCAATTTTGTATCAGACCATTTCAATTAAAGAATACAGAAATTGAAAATTGGACAAAAACTTCCAATAACCATATACAAGTTGAGCTATGCTTATTTATTGATAACGATTGGCAAAGGTTTTGTAACCAGATGTTGTTAATAAATTTTTATGAAGACGATTTTTACAAGAATTACATCTGAAAGTATAACAAGTTGTGTGGTTTTAGGAAACCACGATGAAAGTGAAACTTTTTTCAGATTGTAGGCATTTAATTGAGAATTTTTCGAAAGCTACTTGATTTAGGATTTTAAAAGTAATATTAACTTAAGACGTGAAAAAGGAAATGATAATAGTAGACAAGATATATAACTATGAATGTTTATTTTACTCTGCGTACTAAAGTACAGAATACATAAATAAATACAATGTTCGGTATGATATATATATACATATTAAAAACGTAGATCAATATTTATATAAATCATTGAATTATTTTAAATTTCGATTATTTGATCATTAACTTCATCTTCGCTTTGAGTCTCACAGTTTATAAATGTAAATGCATTGCATTCTATTTTCTCAATGTGTCTGGTAAAAACTGCATCGATCGTAGTACCATACCAACGCTGCACAGCTGATGAGAGCTATAGGTACCGCCATATTGGTTTCTTTACCCCCACTCCGCGGCCGACTGTAATGCGACATGCGATAGGTAAACGAAATATTCTGAGGCGATACAATAAAAGTTTCACTTTAAAAAGAAGAGAAGTGACTAAATAATTTTAAGTATTTTAGGGAGATTGAAGTTACACATGAATCGATTAACTTGGTTTCATTATTAAAACCATGTTCATGCAGTGGCATACAAAACATATTTCTGTCACATATACTATTTGTGTAATCAGAAAATACACAATAAGTTACATATAATACTGCTTATCATGGGTTTACTGATTATACAAATAATTTCAGTTCTAAGGCCCGGTTACTCGTCAGTAAAATTTCATTTAATGATGAGTGGAAAAATTCTGCGTCAATAACGACCCCAATGTTCGGATCGATGAAATATTTACGGAATTTGTATCCATATTACCTAGTGTAAATTCATGTGTTTGTTCACACTGTAAAACTCAGCTTTTAATAGTAGGTACGTTTGGTACGTACCCAAGATACGTTTGGTACGTTTGGTACCCATATACAAGGAATCGGATATGATAATATGCTTCTTGCCAGTATCTTCCTTTCGTATAAATTTCTTATAATTATTGAAAAAATCGAGATCTTCTTTGCAACTTGATTGAGATCTTTGTCTTAACAAAGTCGCAAAGAAGGTCCAGATTCTTTGAATATTTCTTTACTAATCTACAATGATCACACAAATTCCTACTACAAAAATTTATTTTCCTATATTTGAATTTCCTATATTTTATAGTTTATTAAAATACAGTTTTTAATTATTTTAATTAGTAATTCATATTATGCCACTACTGCAATAAAAGCTGTATAAAAATAATTCGATAGAAATTTTTTGTTGCATTAAATTATTAGTGAACATTTTTATGATTCATAGACCATGTTTCTTTCTAAATGAAATTAATTGTGTATAACATTAGTCAATGTTATAAAATAACATATAATAAAAACATGATAACCTGTTTTAAGGACAACGTATTTTATATGTACTTCTACCGCTAGGAGATATCGAGGAAAAACCATTCATTCATAAACACGCAGAAATAATATTTAATTTTAATTTTCAACACAATTTTTTCGATTGATTTCGAATTATCTCGAAGCCAAAGTGAGAAAGAATTGAATTGAAACAGGGATATTAGTTAATCTTGTCATATTTGCACTATGTCAGCAAGTGCCACACGACGAAACTGCTTTCAATTGTTTTCAGATTACTCATTCCGGCAATATCTATGGGAATTTGCTAAGCCGATTGACCTCGGCACTATTCTATTGCTTTCACATCTACGTTGTGTTCACTTGTATATAATATATGTGTAAAACTTTAATATCATAACTTGTCTAACTTCTCTTTTTGTGGGCATTTTTTTGATTCGATGTCATTGACATGTCAATTGATTCGATGACGTGACACCTTTTGGTCGTGTTCTTCAATATTCTTATGTGTATTACATAAATGTAAACAAAACATCATAATATTGGTTTATTAACTTGGTAGAATCACATTATTTCATTTGTAGGAGCATATGTAAAAAATTAACATAAAACCTTTGGTAGAATCAATTCAAGTACATTTTTGCTCGTGAGAACAATACGGGGCGAAATATTAGTCGTCTTAAAGAAAAAATACATTTTACGACATATTTAAATGCTGCTGTATTATAAAAGGATTCACTGTCTTAAATTTAACACATCTTCATGTTTTATATTATTTAGATGCGAGATGTTGGAGTTAACGTTGCCACAAATATTTGCAGTGCTCTTCATCGATGTAACCCGACGCTGAATCTTTACTATACTGGAGATTTTCCTTGAAAATATACGTTTCTTGTGACAAAGTTTAGTTAAAGGGAAATCGGTGTTTATATTACATTAGTAAAGGAAATTTAGTAATACGTGTGTATATAATTTATTTACTTACTTTTTGAAATGTGTTTTACATTTATTAAATTTCGAGTTGTGTAAGATTGGGCTTTGTTATAATTTTGTTATGATTTTGTCATCCCGATATCCCAGCAAAATCCATAACTATTGAAAATACCTTCTTGAAATTGAAAATAGGTAAGTTTAAAATTTCCGTCGCCGGGTTTTTGAAATAATTTCGTTAAAATGTTTACATTTCATCCTTTCAATCAAACTTTTTACTTGCATCTTAAATAGTTTTAGTAGCTTAAATTTTATTGGAATGTTTTATAAAACGTTGTGACTTTAGTTTTACAAAACCATTAGATGATATTTAAAAGAAATATCGTTTCTGCCCTCAATGAATCGTATCATGATTTGACCTTTGGTTACATAAATAATTTAAGACAAACCTTGGATATTTAGTCTCCAACGTCCCATTTTTTATGACCATATCATAAAATTTGGTAATGTCAGATAACAAACTTTTTTTTCTATACACCACGACAAATTTACATAATCTTTTGCAAGTCAGCCCATAGGCACACTGATATTTACATGGATTTTAAAATAAGCAAAAATTATTTTAGTTCAGGCAGAAATTAATTTTAAGAAATTCATTATTGTTTTAGCAATATATTTTGTGTTTCGTATGTTTTACTCATAACCATCCGAAACACTTTACATTATTGCAGTTTAATTATGCATATATTTTCCAAATTAGAGAAGTGTGAGTGAAAAAACATTATTTTTGTAATATAGATACATCCTTATAATATAGATAACACTATTACTCGGAAACTGTGTTATATATATATATATATATATATATATATATATATATATATATATATATACATGTGATAAGAAAATACTACACAATTTCCCAATAACTACTTTGTAAAATATATTTGATAGAACCACAGGTCATCTTTTTTCTTAACATGAATAACTGGTAAACTATTAGCCGTATCTAAATTCTCGAATCGCATAATGGGAAATTAAATTTTCAACATATTCCTTTCTACGTGTACCAGTGAGTAACGTCAGTAATGAAGTAAGTTTGACATAAAAATAATTACTATTGAAATTTATATTTTCCTTTATATTTTAGTTATGAAGTTATCCACTAATGATAAAAAAATAATCATAAAGGCAGATTTATGTGAAAGTGTTGTTGAAAAGTTACATTAAATAGCAATGGGTCATGATATTTTCATTATAATTTTGTAGTCGTTGTACTTGGACGGATAATATTTAAAGGTATCAATCAGTATTGCATTTTTTATTAATACTAATGAAACTTTCGTTTAGGAAAGTAAAACTAATAGTTGAGTTACATTTGCTACAAACTTGAATTGCTTCCGTATTTTAAAAATTATGGTTACATTTTATATATATAAGCGTCGTTATTTGGTTTGAGTGTGGTTAGATACAACTCTTTGAAAGGAAGAAAGGAGGTATACCTACACATTTATTATAATATTTTCAGATTACGTTGATAATCAATGAGTGTTAGAAATCTTTTATTGTACTAAACTGTCGTATGCGAGTACGAAGAATAGCAATCCCAAATTTTTGGGAAACAAAAAAATTAATTAGCGTATAGACTAACAATTGTTTAATAGAAGTTAAAAGGAACTATTGGGCTCACTAATGTTTTAAGTCTGTATATGTCGCTCTTCTAAAACGGAGTTAAAATTTTTTGGGACTTTAAATTTAGTTCAAATAGGGTAAATAATTATCAATGCGTATATCATATGGTCCTGACTCTAAAGTCGCGAATCGAAAATATAAACAAGTTCAGATCGAGAAAATATCCAGTAAATTTAATGAAACGCGTGGAAATCGGACATCCAATTCTTGGTACTCGCGTACAACAGTCTAATACAATAAAAGGTATCATATACTTATTGATTATCAAGTTTGTAGCAAATGTGACGAAACTATTTTATTTTTTTTCTTAAACTGTAGTTTTATTGGTATTAAAGAACATTGTAATACGGATACCAATAAATGTCATCTATCTAATTAAAACCACTACAAAATTATAATTAAAATATCAAGAACTATTTTTAATATCACTTTTTGCAACACTTTCATATAAATCTATCTTTTGTATTATTTTTTTGTAATTAGTGGATAATTTCACAATGATGAATATTTTACAACTTAAAGAATATTATAAAGTTCAATAACCCTTGTTTAAACATAATATTTAATCCATTACTGATGTTGATATTTGGTGTAAATATAAAGGAATATTTTGAAAATTTAGTTTTGTATTATGCAGTTCGAGTGCATTTGACAGCTTATAATTCTTACATGTGGGTCAACTAATTAGATTTTGTCAAGTATATAATTTATGAAAATTTCGTAATACTTTCTCAAAATATATATATGCTACCTTCCTGGCGTAATTGACTTCATTTTTTCATAAATAAAAAGAACACAGCATTTAGGAAATAGATTTTTGTGATTGGATTTTTAGTCTATACTATGAAAATAATGCAGTTCTTGGTACGGAGTCACTTTCTGCTTTAGCGCTTGAAATAAAATTACATTTCCCATTTTGTTATAGTTTCGATACCTAACTGTTTTACTGATATACCTCCAAAATAATATTTCTACTGTTATCTTTTTATGATGATTGAAATATAATAACATGACTAAACTATAAGAATATATGCTATTTCTGGTGATTTTCTTTAATAAAACTAAAATTAAAATTACTAAATATAATAAAACATTTCTTAAAATTCATTCCTTCAAAATGAACTATTGTTCGCTTATTTTTCATTCGATGTGTATATCGAAGGTTAAGACTTGCAAAAGATTATATAAATTAGTCGTGGTTTATAAATCAAGTTTTCTATTATCTAACATTGTCAAGTTTTCTGATATGATCATTGAAAATGGGACCATAGACTAGAGACTGGATATCCAAGACCGGTGTTTGATAATTTATTTAGACAAGGGCACAACTATGACACTATTCCTCGAGAGTGGACTCGGTACTTCTATCAAATATCATTATACGGTCTTATGAACCTAAAGTCTCAATACATTTGAAATCATTCAAATGAAATTTATGCCATGAAAACAATTTTAAGTTAAAAGAGAAAAATTTAAAAAAAATTGTTTAAAAAAATCCTGGAAGTTAGCTTGAAACAATTTAGTACATAACATTTCAAGAAGGCATTTTTAATAGTTATGAATTTTGCAGGTGTGTCGGGGTAAAATCATTACAACGTTATATAAAACCCTATATTACACATTTGGTAACTTAACAAAAATATAATACACTCCAAAAAGTACGGAAATAACTTATACATACACGCGTAATTAAATTTCCAAAGCAAGTGTAATATAGACGTCAATTTCAATTATATAAATCTATATTACAAAATATGAATATATTGAAGAAGAAAGTCAAATATACTAGTATCAGAAATTAAACGTCAAAATACGTCAAGGGATATCACCACAAACATCCAGTCGCAACGCTCACTCCGACATTGCGTTACCCAAATGATATAAAATCCGAAGCTATGTTAAATTTGACAGAGTAAACGATTCTGTATTAAAGTGGTATTGAAATTTATCTTAAAATTTAATTATTATTTCGCACAACTAACTGTATTTCGTACAGTGATATTCTTGTATGTAAAAATATTTGATTTGACTCAACCAAAGACTTTATATTAAATACATACATTATGGTGTTACAAAAAGAAAGAATGTGATTTTAGCTAGTTAGTAAACTATGATGGTTTCTATGTATATTAAAATATTTAAAAATTCGAATCAGTATGTTGGACGTTGAGTAAAAAAGTACTTATAAAAAAGAGATAGTTAATTTTTTTAAAAACTGTTGTAAAAATCTTCTAGGTGAACGGACGTGACAAAGGTGTGAAAACAATAGAATTGGTCCAAGGTCAATCAGTGTAGTTTATTCCCATAGTTTAGGCCGGAATGAATAATTAAACCTAAAACAATGGAAGTCAATTTGGTTCCATCACACTTGGCTGACACGATGCAAATATGACAAGAATAATTAATATTTTTTTGTCTTGTTTTTTATCTCACTTGGCTTTCTAGGTAACTCTAAGTGAATTGAAAAAAAAGTCAATACAAATTAATTAAATATTATTTATATGTAGTTATGAACGAATAGATTTTTTCCTGGATATTTTCTGGCAGTAACTCTCCATTTAAAATACTTTGCCATTTGCCATAAACATATTATTTGAGGGCAACTTTTAGAGCATTTATGATATGATTACGTAATATGTCATTGGACACAGTCATATTAAGTACATGTTATATTTCATTAATTTTGATTGGATATAATAATGGTCGTAGAAATATAAATATATTGCTTTCTACATGCAAATATATAAAAAACTTTTGGGCGTTTGGAACTTGTATGCTTTATACATTGAGAGAGTCGAGACTCTTTTTGTGACTTCATTAAGATGAAATCTTTTTTTAAAACTATACTAAGAGTCCTAAATGAACAAACTAACATGATGCATATCATGATATCAGTTTACATGTTAATAATAGTCGTATGAGTCTACCCTCCATAAATAAGCTAAGTTTTACAATAAAATGAAATATATTAGTTTAGATTCGGTAATATGGATACGAACTCGGTAACAATTTCATCGAGTGAAAAATTGGAGTCGTTACCATCGTTGAATTATTCCACTCATCAGTAAATAAACATTTATTGACTAGTAACTCGGCCCTAGCACTGAATTTATCTGCGCAATCACAAAACACACGTTATTTATTACTATAAGTAACTTATTATACACAGATAGTAAACATGATAGCAATAGTTTTGTTTGCATGAATTTGTTTTAATAATAAAACAAAAGAATTTTGTAAATTGAATCTCCATAAAATATGCAAAATTCTCTATCAAAATACTGTCACCTCTCCTTCTTTTAAATGTAATTTTTCTTAAATTCGTGTTCATAACAATTCACTAATTAAGCCTTATTAATAAATAAGCTCACTCAATTCTTATACCGCTATTGTGAGCTTTTGTCCACTTACCAATTTCTGTGCACGCGAATAGAAATTGCCTGATACAAAATTACACATACAAAATTGCCCAACTATAAGTAAGTTAAAATGCTGACAAAATTTTCAGTTATATATGACTACGCAACAGATAAAATTAATAAATTTTGATGTGAAGAAATTAATAAAAATGATATAAGTTTCGTGCTAAAAATGTTCCATTTTTCTAGTGATTCCTTAGGTATTTCCATAAAGTCTGATATCGAATCTAATAGCTGGCTGTTTATTAAAACGGCTTACAGAAAATTCATGAAAAACCGCAGACGACAAGGCCAAACTCGACGAAGAAATTAAATATTTAAAGCACTATTTCAGATATTAATAAGAAATATTTTGTTAATGAAATATTACACGTGTCCGTGAAATGAAAAATCTACGCATTACACAGACGTTTTATTCCTTGAAAAAACAAATGTCACATTTATCTGATACGTAAAAAGATATTATAGTACATAAAACTTTGTGGAATACAGTTATGGAGTTGCGAGTAATGAAGTCGCCGTCTGAATTCAATACATATTGTGCAAAGCATCGAATGTCGGCGAATAATGGCACGTTAGAAATGAAATATTTCCTATTAATACTTGGCGTTTTCGGCCCATATCACATTCAAAGTTTGGAGATCTAGACGTCTTGTCTTCTTTTTTGTTATTTATTTGATATTACTCAAATTATATCGTTGTTAAAATAGAGATATTTTAGAATTTCTAAATCTACATTTAGTAGATCCAAAAATAAAAATATAAGATATATGGGATATGAAATATTTGAGGATCGGTAGTTTTGTCACCCCTCCTAATTTCGTCACATTTATCGGTCAGAATTTTTAATTTTTTATATTTGTAAAACTCACTGCAAGAAATTTTACATATAGGTTCATCACATGCGTTTATTAATTAACATTGAATCTTACTGTATAAAATTTTACATATATTATTTTTATTATAAGTGGTTCTTAACTAACTTGCTATCAAATATAAAATTTCAATACACCTTCCATAAATTGGAGTGATTTTTTTTAAGCTGATCCCCGTTGAATGAAGTCTCCTTGCATTAGTTTTAAAAATTATTGAGGTTTAATTTGCCATGTTCTTTTCTCTTTTTGAACCAATTCGTGATTTCTTACGTGCTATATAATAATGTACTATGTAGATACATAAGTTTCATCTGATTTTTAAAACAAAGGTTTGTGAAATATTATATCCTTCATAGTAATTCACGATAACTTCAATGATAACATTTACCATTTTAATTTTGAAACTTTTTTTTTAATTTGACATTCAAAAAGTAATCATTAAGATTTATTACATAATAATTTTTAAAGTTTTATTTATGGAATTATCCATTAGTTATGAATAAATAATACCAAAGATAGATTTATACCAAAGTTTTTCAGGAAAGCGTTATTAAAAAGAAATCTGTTATAATATTTTAATTATAATTTTGTAATGATTGTACTTAGACCGACGACACTTACTGGTAAAAGCATTGCATTGTTCTTTAATAACAACGAAACTATGGTTTAAGAAAAAAAAAACAAATAATTCAGTAATATTTGCTATAAATTTGAGTTACCTTTTTATTTAAAAAATTATGGTTACCTAATATAACTAACATAACTAGCCATTGTTATTTGGTTTGTGTGTGGTTGGATACAATTCTTAGCAAATAAGGATGAGTGTGGTGGACATACATAACTCCATATTTATTGCAATATTTTCAGGTTAGGTTGATAATAAATGAGGGTTTGGTATCTTTTATTGTACTTGGCTGTCGTACGCGAGTACTAGAGTTGCGAGCCCTGATTGCTACGCGTTTCATTATCGTAACTCTCTCATATATATATATATATATATATATATATATATATATATATATATATATACATATATATATATATATATATATATATATATGTATATATGTATATATATATATATATATATATATATATATATATATATATACTTGTATTTGATTGAAATTTAATGCTATAATATTAAATAGAAATTGTGTAAGTTCAATTGTATCAAAAATTTCAGAAAATGTGGATAAGAAACCCTACTTTTTACGTCTTCTAATGCGTACTAGGTCACAAGAAAAATAGTAAAGGCAAAATTTGTATGCTATTGTTTTACCGCTAATGAAAAAGGTATAAAAAATTTTTCCCATATTTATTACAGCACTATAACTTAATGGTTTCAGATAAGTAAAGATTATGTCTAAATTATCCTAACCGTCATATTTTGTTCGTACTACGCGTTTTTAAAATTACAATTCTGGCCATTTCCACGTATCTTCAGATAAGTAACGTGAGAAACACATATTTACATCATACGGATTTTTTTATCAGAAACTGGAATATTGAGTCGGAAAGATCAGTATTCACAAATATACACACTCTCAAAAATAAGGAGGTGATGAAACCAAATATTTTTTGTTGGATTCAGTAAAACCAATGAATTCTTAGTTTTGTGGTGGACAAACATGTCCCCGAATATTTGGTTATCATGTTTTAAGTTTAGGATTTTAAAAATATTAGACGTCCATGAGATATTTCACATACATAGACTTGACCACTGTAGTAATCTACTAACTCGAGTCCGAAAATTAATAGTATTTATTTGAATTTATTATAATTTCATTTAAACTGCTTTTGTCTAATACTTAAATGAATGTCCTCGTAATACATTGTTTGAATAGTTTATCTGAGATTAATATAATGTTTCGTATATACTTCTACTCTGTATTGTATATCGCAAATTCAAATTAATGCATCAATAGTAAAAATTATATGATATGCACTAAATTTGATCAACAGTAGCAATTGAAGATAATATTCTTGACAAATTAATCAATCTTCAAATATATTTGATATCAAATGTTAATAAATAAATACAAGTAAAAACGTTGAAGTAAGTATAAATGTTTTTGCATAATATATACTTTTACACTTACGTTCAAAATTTTTTCAGTATTTTTTTTAATTAAAAAGAAAAGAAATACACTCTACTCTGGTATAAAAGATCAAAAAGTTTTCACTAGATGTTCTATCTGATATATATAAATATTTCTTTATTCCACTATTCATTTAGTATGATAAAAATAGAAATATGTCATTAAATATCGCAATTTTATACCATAGCCTGCATACTTCCACCAAGATATAATAAGACGTTAAATATTTTAGTTTTAGGAGTGTTAAATATTGTTTTGTCAAACGTTTTTATTTTAGATGCACTGAAATTTTGTTAACTTCCAATAGATAATTACCTAGAAAATAATGACATTCACAAATTTAATCTCTGCTTGAAAAAAAAATAGGTCAAGTATAAAATATGAACATCGTCATAACAGCCAAATTCATACATTATAATTACACATTATTAAGGGTTTTGCCATTAAAACTCGCTGAAATCAAAATTATTTTAATATTTCCAAGTAAAATCCGCTCGTAATAAATGAGTTGTTATTCGCTGAACCACAATAGAGCAATGTCGTTCAAATATTTCAATTCCAAGGTACTAAATAATTTCTAAATTACCACAATAAATTCATGCTAAGCCCTTGCTGAGAAATGTCTTTTTTTGAAATATAAATCATTTCAGACCTATTTTCAAGAAATAATTGTAAGCTTTCGTTCTCAAATCGTAACGTTTTAATTTTGTGGTTTGTGTGGGATGAGGTTGTTAGCATAGAATGAAAGAAGCACCGAAGGGTTTAAAGAAAATTTAATTACTACGATTAAATATCGTGTGCCGGTTTCATATTATCGGGAATCGTATTCCTTTTTTATACCATTTATTATTAAATTAAATAGATATTGCGTGATCTAAGACCGAGGGTGTATGATATGATATGATCCATAATTGCTCGTCCCAAAAAATTCAGCCGTTCTTCTGGCTAAGTATTTAGCCAAATTGTAGCATTGAAAGAGGATTTTATTCTTTGAGTAACATTCTGTGGTAATTACTTTTTAATCTTTTAGAGCATGCGTTGCATAATACCTTGGTCATTTGAAGATCGAGGCTACCATCTTTTTTCTGTATCATATTATCGGGAATCTTATTCCTTGCAGTTTATCATTTATTGTATGAGATATATAGAAATTGCGTGGTATAAGACCAAGATTGAAGTGGTATGATATGATATATTCAAATTTTGCTGGCACTAACCCATAACTGCTAGTACTGAAAAAGCTAGTATATTTTCATGCTGAAGGAGGATTCTATTCTTGGTTTATACTTTGCGGTAATTGCTCTTTCATCTTTTAGAGCATGCGTAGCTTTGCATTTAGAGACCTAAATCGAACTTTTTTAACATTTTGCCACCCTAATCCAGGCGACGATCTTTTTATATTTCGATCAAAGCCATCTGACATAAAGCTTCCTGGTGCTTAACTTTTTATGTAGAATTTTTCCTACTCGACTTAAACCAATGCATAAATTTAACCGAATTGACTGATAGATAATTTATGAAACAGCAGAAAACCTTTACGATAACTAAATAAATTAGAACTAAGGAGAAATTAATATTATTTTAAATTAGTCAGAAATAACGAAACCTAATAATTAATATTATTTGTGATAACCTGCAGGTCATCAATTGTGAATATTTACAAAGTCACTTTTTAAATACTTACTTTGTAAACGATATTTGTATATTAAAAATGTCAAAATTTCTTTGTAGATATGACCACTTGATGTGATATATTAGAAAGGGAATTTAAAAGGCACAGGTTAGGTAACCTAAAATTTGTTATTGCTTAGGCGGATTATTACAAATGCCTAATTTTTGTGATGTTTATGATACATGTAGGTCAAAAGTAAAAAAAAAGACTACTTTATTTAGCACTTGGAAAACGAAAAAAGGACCTAAATAAATCATCGCTAGGGGTGACGTAGGACCCAGTGCTTGGGACAGTGGATATATTTTCCAGTCTCTCGTTTTTTTCCTTATTCTATGGGTAATTTACTTTATTTAATTTTCTTTATTTAACGTTAATTGACCCTTTTTTACACAACTTCTATTTAGTAGCCTTATTGATTTATATAAAGGTTAAAACCAGTTTGCGAAAAGCTAAATAAAGATTCTTTTTTCTTTTCATTTTGACTTACACATACCATTGATATAATAAATAATAGGCATTTTTCAAGTAAGCCACGCAATTGAAAATTTTAGATTACATAACTTGTGCCTTTTGAATTACCTATCTATTAAATCACATCATATAGTCATATTAAGAAAGAGATTTCAATATTTCAAATATACAACTATCGTTTGCCAACGTAAGTATTTGAAAAGTAGCTTTGTAAATATTCCAAATTGGCGTCTTACAACTTATCACAGATAATATCAATTCCCAGGTTGCATTAATTCTGACTATATTCAAACTATATTTCTTTCCCTTTAGTTCAAATTTTCATTGACTTTAAATGTTTTCTGCTGTTTCAATAAGTTCATGTGCAAATGAAACAAATCTCTACTATAATATGTGAAAGGGACGTTTCTCACAATTGATAACTAAAGGTAATATTAGTACTGTGGAGTTCATTTATAACAGCTGACAAGAAAGTAATGTATCTATAAATTTGGTCAAGTTTAGGCATTGGTTTGAGTTGAGTAGAGAAAATTCTACATAAATAATTAAGCACCAGGATGATTTATGTCTGATGATTTTGATAGAAATTTAAACAGTCGGTCGCATTAATTGGGGTTGCAATATATTAAAAAAGTTCGACGGAGGTCACTTAAATGCTGTATTCAACATTACCACGGGCAACAAAAGCTGAATATACTCTCATGACTAAAGGGAATACATGGAAATCTATGCTACGTTTGTTTCGTTCCGAAGAATAGCTTGAAAATTGAAGGAAGAACGAATTGCTAGAAAAAAGATGGTAGCCTTGCTCTTCAAATGACAGGTATTATGCAACGCATGCTCTAAAAGATGAAAGCGTAATTACCATAGACTGTTTCTAAAAGAATAGAATCCTCTTTTAACACTACAATATGACTTCATACTTAGATGAACAACTGAAATTTTTGATACGAGCATTTTTGGATTATATCATATCATATCATACAATCACGGTTTTGGATCACGCAATATCTATTTAATTTAATAATTACGATATTTAAACATAGTAATTAATTTTCGTTCAACTTTTTGATGCTTCTAACATAATAACAATCCACAACACACAAAAACTAAAACTTTTCCATTTCAGAAAGAAATGTTATATTTTCTTAAAAGTGGGTCTTAAAATATTTACGTTTAAAAAACAATTTTTTTCAGCATGAGCTCAGCGTGGATTTATTGCAGCTATTTAGAAATGATTTAGTACTCCGCAGTTGAAATTCTTGAATGGTATTGCTTGATTGTGACTCAGCGAATAATTATATATTTGTAACAAAGAAAATTTAGTTGGAAATGTTAAAATAATTTTTATTTCAGCGAGTTTTAATGGCAAAATTATTTGTATATAATTTGTTTCCGCTTACCTTTAATAATGTGTAATTGTAATATATGTACTGGGATATTATGACTGAGTTTACAATTTATACCCAGCCTGATTTTTATTATTTGTTCAGGTAGAGATTAAGTTTTACAACATATAATTTTCTATGTAATTACCTATTTGGAGTGATGGAAATTTTATTGTATCTAAAAATAAAAACGTTGGATAAAACAATATTTAACACTCTTAAATAAAAATATTTAACGTCTTATTATAATTTGGTTGAAGTATACAGATTATTGCATAAGACTGGAACATTTTATGAAGTTGTATTTACTGCCATATATATTTTATATCTTATTAGTATAGTGGAATATTGAAATATTTACATATTTAAGACAGATCATCCAATTAAAATCTCTTTGATAATTTTATGCGAGTGCTATTAAATTTTTGAATTACCTAAACAAAAAAGTAAGTATTTAATTCGTTTTCTCTTGACGATCCATTTACGAAACAAGACTTCTTAAAATGTTGCATATATACTACTTGTTTTATGAAAATATTTATACAGAAAAAAATTTGCTTCTTTTTCTATAATTTAAAAAAAAAAACTGAAAAACAGTGACAGTGAGTGTAAAAGTGTATACAATGCACATAACGTATACATTTACGTTAGAGTTTTACTTCAGATTAGATACTATCATTTCATATCACAAATATTTCAAGATTCAATATTTTGACAAGAGTATTATTTTTAATTTATACTATTGATCAAAGTTAGCACGTTACATTTAATTGAAATTTTACTATTGTGTACATGAATTTGAATTTGCAATCTAAAATGCAGAGTACAAGTAGATACGAAATTTTGTATTAACCTTAAAATAGACTATTCAAACGGTTTACTACAAGAATATTCATTTACATATCAGGTAACATCAGTTTAAATAAAATTATAATAAATTTAAAAAAGTTAATGATTTTCGGACTCGAGACAGCAGATTGCCACAGTGGTTAAATGTACATACGTGAAATATCTTATGGATGTCTATTATTTTGATGATTTTAAATTTAAAATATTGTAACTATATTGTAACTAAATTTTAAATATTGTAAATAATGTTTGTCCACCACAAGGCTTAGAATTCATTGTTTTTACTGAATGACAAAACGAATATTTGGTTTTATTCATCCCTTATTTTTGAGAATGTGAATATTTGTGAATTTCGATTTAATATTCCAGCCTCTGATGAAAAAAATGAGTCTGTTGTAAATGTAATTTTTTTCGCGTCACTTATCTCAAGAGACGTAGAAATTCTAGAATTGTAATTTTATAAACGCGGAATAAAAAATAAACATGACGGTTAGGAATATTTTAATATATTCTTTACTTTTCTGAAACCATCAAATTAGAATGCTGAAATAAATCTAGAAAAAAAAGTTTTACTTTTTTCATTAGCAGTAAAATTATAGCATAAATATTTTTCCATTACCGTTTTCATCACAGCCAAGTACGCATTAAAATGCATTCATAATAGGGTTTAATATCAATATTTTATGAATTTTTGATACAAGTTAACTAACATAATATTGATTCAATATTTTTGGATTACATTTCAAGAAAATACAAGGATATACTTTTTCTTTTTAAAACCAGTGTTTAAAGTAATTAGCAGTGTGGGAGGAAACATTGTATGTCACTTTCTATTACAAAAAAAAAGCTGTAAAAAGGAAAATCGTAAATGTAGCCACCAGGGTACATATTGAATATAATTTTGAAATGTATGATATTTCACAAACAGTGGTTGAAAATGAAAAATCGCAAATTAGATTATTCGGGGGACATTTAATACATCACAAAGAAGTGCATAAGAAATACAAACATAAATGGGCATGGAAAGAAAAACGTGGTAAATAAAACATTTATATTTTTAAACACCAATGAAAAGATATTTCAATTAAATGGTTTCACGTAATAAAAAATCATCACAATTTATGAAAGGTGTATTGAAATCCTACTTTTATATTGATTAAGAACCACTTGTAATTAAAACAAAAAATTAAACAGTAAGGTCTAATGTTTATTAAGAAAAACATTTGATAAACTCATATTTCTAAAAGTTCGTGCAATTAGTTTCAAAACTGTAAAAAATGCTTAAATTTCGACATACAAATGTGACGAAATTGGGATCTGTGCCGATACTACGGAACCTTACATATGTTTTTTAATAGATTGTCCAAACATTTTCTATATTCTAGTTCATGATTTTGATTGTGAAAATTCGAAAATATCTCTACTTTAAAAACGATTGAACTTTGAA
The DNA here is from genome assembly GCA_039881145.1 of Druceiella hillmani. Lineage (NCBI taxonomy): Eukaryota > Metazoa > Arthropoda > Insecta > Lepidoptera > Hepialidae > Druceiella > Druceiella hillmani. The sequence goes on along the minus strand of JAYKKI010000004.1, from coordinate 17,758,822 downwards.
TGCGAAATGGCACGACAACAGTATTAAAAACACATATGTAATCCTTAACGTACCATTGATCGCCAATATTCGATGCTTGGCATAACATGTTTTGGAATCAGACGACGAGTTCATTTTTTGCAACTCGATTTTTGCATTCTACAAAGTTTCGTGTGCTAATCACTCGATTTGTATCAGATAAATGTGACTAGAAGTCTGGGTATATTGTACATTTTCATTTCATAGACACGTGACGAAAAGAGGCTTATTAATATTCATTTACGAAAAGAGGCTTATTAATATTTGGACAAGTGCTCATACATAAAATATCTAGTTGGTTCAGTGTGGCCTAGTCGTCTGTAGTTTTCATGCTATTCTGCTTTATCAATTTATAGATATTCTGCTTTATTAAAGTACATGAAAACGTCAGAAGGAAAATCGAATATTTTTAGCACGAAAGATATATCATTTTTATTAGTTTCTTCATACAATAATATATTTTTTGTATTGTAAAGTGATATATAGATAAAAATTTAATCAGCATTTTAACCAATTAAAACATAGCATATCTAAAACACAAACTCAAAAAATAACAAACTATTGAGGTGCAATTTTGTATCAGACAAATTCAATTAACGAGTACAGAAATTCGGAAGTGGAGAAAATCTTACTATAACCATAGACGAGTTGAGCGATGTTTATTTAGTGATAACACTTTGCAAATATTTTGTAACTAGATATTGTTAGTAAATTGTATTGAACATGAATTTTACACAAATAACATCTAAAGGATACAAAGGAACAAAAGTGACTAAATAGTATTGCGTATTTTACGGGGATTGTGGATTGATTGGCTTAGTTTTATTATAAGAGGTATAAGAAATATGTTGCTGTCTTATGTAATATTTGTGTAATCATAATATGTTATCTACAATAATGCTTATCGTGGGTTAACAGATTACACAAATAAGTTCAGTGCTAAGGCCGGGTTACTCGCCAGTAAATTTTTTTTTAATAACGATTGGAATATTTCTGCGGTAATAACGACCCCAATTTTCCGGTTGATGAAATATTTGCCAAGTATAATTATTAACAATATTAACAAGTTTAAATTCATATAATTTTTTACATTGGAAAAGTCAGCTTTCTAATACCCTCTATTAGAGTTAGGTACCAATATTATTAATAAAGGAATTGAATATGATGCCATGATTCTTGCCAATTTGGTCCTTTCTTGCTCTTAGTTACAGGTTTACAAAAGAACTTTTTTTTAATAAAGTCTTAAAGGAAGTCACGATTATTTTAATATTTGCTTACCAATTTACAACGAAACACATTAATTCCATACTAAACAAGTTTTTTTTGTATTTGCAAGTAGGAAGCAATGTATTTAAATTTATTAACAGTACAGTTTTTAATTATTTTAATTAATTGTATTTATATATATATATATATACATATATATATATACATATATATATGTATATATATATACATATATATATATATATATATATATATATATATATATATATATATTATGCCACTATTTCAATAAAAGTCGTGTAAAAATAATTTCGTACTGCATAAAATTATTAGTGAAAGTTTTTATAAATCATAGACCATATTTCTTTCCAAATGAAATTAATGAAATATCGCATTGACTTAAAAAAATTGAATGTAGTGAAATATTTCGAAGTCATATCATAAGTGCTTTAAAAGTTGCCTTAAAAACATAATAACCTGTTCTAAGGACATAGTATTTTAAATGTACTGCTTCCACCAAGACGTATCCAGGAAGAAACAATCCATTCATGATTAGGCATAAATAACATTTAATTTCAATTTTAACGACACTTTTTTCGACTAACTTATTATCTCGAAGACAAAGTGAAATAGAGTTGATGATATAGCAATATTAGTTAATCTTGTTACATTTGCACTGCGTCAGCAAGTGCGACAAGACCAAATTGAATTCCATTGTTTTAGAAATTTTAATACCGGCATTATCTATGAGATTTTGCTAAGCCGATTGGCCGTGGAGCATTTCTATCGCCTTTACACCTATGTTGTATCTGCTTGCCTATAATATATGTACAAATTACTCAATATTATAACTTCTTTTATTTGTAGGCACTTTTTGACTTAACGTCCTACATTTTTTGTCCGTGTTATTCAACATTTTAATATGTAAACAATACATAATAATATTGATTTCATAACTAGGCTATAATTTCTTTTGTTTTGTAAGAGCATCATGTAGATATTTAATATAAAATCTTTGGTTGAATCGAAGCAAACGCATTTTTATACCTGCGAACATTACTGAGCAAATACTATTAGTCGCCTGAAAGAAAAAAATAATTTTACTATATGTTTAAATGCTTATGTAATATAAAGTACCAGGTGACCGAGCGATGCTCGGTGTATTTGAAGTTTCCCATAGGAAAGTGAAATTGCTTGTTTCATGGTATTAGATTTAGTATTAGATTTTCTTTTCCCTTCCCCGTTCCCTTTTGCCTTTGCTTTCGCCTTTGTGTTAATTTTAATAGAGTGAAGGTAATTCTATGCGGGGAGAATACAAATAATATTGTTGAATACGCAACATTTTTCAATAAGCATAAATGTGCCTTACACTCACTACAGTTTGACAATATTTCTCGAGGTTATTAGAGTGTAAGTAATATGCATAATATTACATATATAGCACATATTCAATATTTTTAATATGTAACATTTTTAATAGGTATTTTATACTAAATTAATTTTGAGAATATTTCTTAAGTTTAATAGAGTGAGTAGTATGTGATAAATGCTACAGAGAAATGTAAATAATACTTCTATTAATTTTTATATACTTCTCAAATTGAATTGGTCATCCTAGATGTACATGGAGCACATGAATCCTACATACGGAGTAGATAAGTAATAATATGTAATATATATATATATATATATATATATATATATATACATATATTTTGTAGATTTGGTAATTATATGGATTACAATAAATTAATTAGATACATAAATAACATAAAGTGGATTATGAGTCATCAAAAAATGTATTTCTCTTTTGACTTTAGTTAGTTTCAAATTTCAACACGTAACATATTTTTAATAAGTATTAATTTAATATCGGTTACTGTTTTTTGAACGTTTTATTGGTAGTTATTTCATTATCGAGGGTATATAAAAATAATTTTTCTATGATATATATACACAGAATAACAGTTTGATTTGAAAAACCATTTAGTTATTTTCAAACCACAACCATATTCACAATTTCTGATTAATATTTTCAATGCAGTTACATATGATGCCTTTATAAACTGGAGTATGAGATAGACAGGTCGTAGAACTTTTCGTTCATCACATATTTTTATGTTTTCTTATTCGACGTTATCAGCTTGTATTTTGGTATCGAATGGAGTATTTTTGTACAACGACTGTTCTAATAATTTAGTTTTATTTGCAATTTCATTTACATAACATTCAATGATTAAATTATTTTCAACCATTGATTTGTAGATATATCACATAATAAAATGCTATAAGTTGAATGAAATTCTATAGGTAATACGCAGGTTTGTTTTTTGATCTAAACGATATGATTTAAAAAAGAGATTATAAAGAAGAGATTGTAAAATACCTGGATGTTAGTTACCTCTTTATTTCAAAACACTACATCAACACAACCTCTCACAATATTTTACTTTCTCTTCATTTTGTTGTAAGGTTTTCGACATTCGTTTATATATTCTAATTTAATAAAAATTATATTGACTGTGACAATGAATATTTACATTATATATCAATATACATTTCTTTGCACTACTCTTTTATGGTGCCACTACTTATCACATCCCGACAAACCATAACGTGTAGAAGTTACTAAGTGAAGACAAATAAAAGATATCACCTCCACTACACTACTGGTAGTCACAAAGTATCTGTTAAGAGTTTTACTAGTAAGTGCAGTCGCTGTCCACGCGAGTGGCTCTTGAGCGCGACACGACTGAAATATACGACCTCCGAGCTACAACGCTCTGTGGAGTTCCACAGATCATCGCAGCGTCCCTAGCTCTACGGCCAAGAATGTCAGTTGCAGGTGTGGCTATGAAAGCTTCTATATTTTCTACATTTTGCAAAGGGATCCTTATCATTATTCAGTTGAAAATATTAAAACAAAATTTGAATTTCTAAAACCAAACAAAATTTATTTTTAAATAATTGATTGTAAATTCAAGTTTTACGGAATATTAATGATATTTATGCGGATAAATAAAAACCACACTAGGCATATACATCAAATATATTTTATTATTTTTCCGGGATCTCAATTACTTTCATTGACAGAAAAAAATTATTTTCTGGTTTACATATAGATATAAATAAATTTAGGTTATTTAAATCTAAAGGTAAGGTTTAAATCATATAGATATAAATAAATTTAGGTTATTTTAAATTACAAAATGTATTTATTTTAATTAAAATTTTCCGTCGCATAATAGAAAGCACATCGTTAATAAATAAAACACCTTAAACGGGGAAGTACGGTTATTTTCAGACAAATTTTATTATGTGTAATTTTTTCGTTTTTATTATTGTCACTTTTTATTTTTAGTTAATTTTTATTTGGGCTAAATGTATGGAGTTGTTAGATCATATTGATTTTAACCCTGGAGAAACTACTAAAATGTACGGTAGTTTCTTTAAATAATTTAATGGAAATTTGTTTACCTTTTACCGATAAACATATAATAAATACGTTTCCCAAATTTAACGAAAATCATTACTTGAATTTCAATAATGTTTTAAAGATTATACTCAATGTATAATCAAATGGTTTATAAACCAGGTAACATAGGTAATAGTTTAAGTATAAAGAATATAGGTAGATGGATTAAAGTTAAGATATAACTATGTATTTCTTGACACCATAATGGTTTTATATTTTTGGTGGAATATGCCAGTTTACCATTGATTTAATTAAAGCGTAATTTTATAACTATATCAACAAAGTTCTCATGAAAAACAAGTAAAAATATTAAAATTTTCATAGTGTATATACCATAATTTATTTTATGTACTTTTATTTATTGAAATGGTATTTAAGCAACAGAAAATCTAATTTTCCTTTCATGCAAAAACTTGCTAGTATTTGGCCCAGTGATGTTCTCTTGTTTAAATATATTTGATTTGATACAACCAGGACTTCATATTTAATGGACACATTGTGCCCTTTTGAACAGGAATAAAGATAAGATTCTATATAGTGAGTACATAGATATATGTTTTATACGCATATTCAAATATTGAATAACACGGACAAAAAATGTGGGACGTTGTGTCAAAAAAGCGTGTATAAAAAAGAGACATTGAAAAGTTTGTGCGTACAGTATAGACGGGCTTGGAACAATTCTAGCACTTCACATAGGTACAATGTGGATAGAATTACTACAAGTCTTTCTTATATCCATAATAAATAAACCTAATCCTAATATCGCACGCGTCGACACAGTGCAAGCGTAAAAGAAATATTTAAAATATATTCGCTCTCATCATTTGTATCTCACTTTGCCTTCACGATAATTTGAAATAAATCAAAAATAAATTTTCTTAAAAATTAAATAAAATATTATTTGCACATAATTATTAAGAAATAGTTTTCCTGGATATATCTTCTGGTAACAGCCTATTAAAAACATTTTGGTATTAGAATGGGTTATCTTATTTTTTCAAGGTCACATTTAGTCTTTATGTATAATAAAACCACCTCGCGATTGTAGAAAGCGCGGCGAATTTCATCTTGGTACGAGGTAAGAGTTTTGTTGCAAGACGTATTTTAGAGATCGTCGTTGCTTATTTGGCAGTCCAGGTGGTCACTTCCCGATTCCAAGGGGCTACAACCAGGTGGTTTTTCCCTGATCTATCTGAGCGGCTAAGTAAAAATAAGCTCGTCTCTGATTAATACATTTCAAAATTCTTAACGGAACAGCTCATTTCGTACCAGTTTACACAGATTTACTCTTCGAGATAGCCTGGCGTGTACCTGCGGATTTGAGACGCAGAACATGAGTCGTATTTTATTGAGTACGATGATGCGCGTTGACATTTGATAGAGAGCATACGTCTAAATACTACTGTAGAATCACGCGGAGTGTTAAAATGTGATGTCTGTAGTCACCGAGACTTGGTTGAGAATGGACAGATCTTTTAGTAATTTAAAAGGTTTGCAAAATGCCTACTTAAAAAAATGAAGATCCTAAATAATTCGTTATGGAGGGACAGCCTCTATCCCTGTTGGGTGAAAGCCCTGAGATTGTAGATACGGGACACTATTAGCGACTTTCGAAGGTCCCCTCTTTTGTATGAGGTGGGTTGATACAGCCCGGGTGGAAGGATTGGGAATATTTTATGATAAAACATCATGGAATGAAACTATTGTCAATGTTACCATTATTGAAATTTGAACTGGAACAAAATATAATATCGTTTATTAGTAATTTTTATGTAACATTTAATTTCTATCAAATTTTCGCTTCTTCTTATTTTGTTATTTACTTAATATTGTTTGAATTTTTTTATATTTTTTTATTAGAAATTATAATTTCCAGAATTAAAATAATGTACTTACTAAAATGTCGATAACGTTTTAAAGATCTATTAAAAGGACGTGAAATTTTTAGGGTTTGTAGTGTCGTTACCGAATTTCATCACATTCGTCTGTCACAGCATCAGCGTTTATATCATTTTAGACCTTACTGAGCGAAATTTTACATAAATTTTCATCACACGGAGTTCTTATTTACCATGCTACCAAATATAAAAATAGAACTTCCATACTCTTCGCACCAATTGGGGTGAATTTTTTTTAACGCGGATCCTACCGAATAGAATATCATTGTGTTGGTCTTTAAAAATATAAAGGTTTAATTTGTGCACTTTTTCTTTTCATGCCCATTCGTTAATTCTTATTTGCTTCAGAGTAACGCCCAATGTGTTCCACTATTTATGTATGAATGTATTTTTCTAAACATAGGTTATTTTATACCCATATTTAAGAAATAGTTGTAACATTTCTTTCTCAAATGGTTACGTTTTAGCTTTTGTGTGTAGTAGGTTATTAGCGTTGTTTGTTCGAAGTACCGATAAATTGAATAAAAATTTAAGTACTAGGATTAAATATCATATTTCCAGATCGTATTATCGGAAATGGTATTCCTCGTAGTCATATCATTTAATATTGGAAATAAATAGAAATTCCATGGTCCATGACAAGGATGGTATGATATGATGATATGACTCATAATTGCTAGTACTGAAATGTTTAGTCGTTTTTCGTTTTTGTGCAGCAACATCGACGTGATAAACGAGTATTCCGTTCCTGGTGCACCACTTTACAGTAATCACTGTTTTATCTTTCAGAGCCGTCATTATATAAAAAACTTGAGCGTACGAAGAGTGAGGTTACAATCTTTTTGCAGTACTTATTAAATTTTTTAAGCTATTCTGCAGAATAAAATATCTATCGCATCGATTGCTATTTATATATTTTTCATATGAAATATATATTAAGCTTTCACCTTGATGCTTAGCTATTATGTAGAATTCGTACTTCCTTTATTTCCTGATGCCTAAGTCTTTATATAGATTTTTCTCTACTCGACTAAAACCAATGCCTAAACTTGAACAAATTTGCTGATAGGTGACTCTCTTCTTAGTTTTTATAATGGACCCCACAGTATTGACTTTAACTTCAGTTGTCAATGTTGAGAAACGTACCTTACGCTTATCATAACTGAGATTTCTTACGACCGCACAGAAAATTGTAAAACCAGCGAAAAATAGTCAAAAATCACGCACAATAAATTAGAACTAGAGAGAAGCAAATGATATTTGAAATTATTTAGAATTAATATAACCTAGGTGTCTATATTATCTGTGATAACTTACAAGCCGTCGATTTGAAATATTTAGAGAACTATTTTTCAAACACTTTTGCAAACGACGTTTGTATGTGTAAAATATTGAGATCTCTTAGTAAACACGACCATTTCATGTGATGTATTATATAGAGAATTGAAACGCATAAGGTATATAACACACAATTGGTTATTGCATAAACGGTTGATTTAAAAAGCGCCTATTTTTTATTGAGATAACATTCTACGTCAATCAAAAATTTAAAAAAAAATGTTTATCTAACACCTAGGAAATAGGCTTTACCATCTATGTAAATGAATAAGGCAACTGAATAGAAGTGGGGTAAACTAGAGAGCCATTAACGTTTAGAAATTAATACATATTTACAAATCAAGTTATTGTATGTTATATCCACAATATTTTAAATAATACTTTCTAAGATAAGGAAATTTCATCGTGATTCTTGACCGAAATATCACACAAAGGATATCATTACATGTTAAGGAATGGGACTGCGGCTATAAGTCAATATGTGACACTTTGCGCCTTCGATTCTCTCTCTTTCTCTCCTCTCTGAAAAGAAAAAAAATCCTTAAATAGTTGGAGGACTGACCGCGACCGCTGAGCTTGCATATTTTAATGGCAACAATTTCGCGATAATGTGTGTCATCAATTTAAAATAACTACTGGCGGAAACTATCTGAAAGCGAGCAGAGGATATGTTTTATTGTTTTATGTACTCAGGATACAACATGTTCCATTTACGTGGTGTCTTTTTCCGAAGATTGAACTTTAACATAATAAAAATTGTACGTTTATGAACTTCAAGAATGCGTGTTAATAAAACCATATATTTTTATTTAATTTTAATAACACGAAATTTGCTTCCTCATATCTGTTACATATTAGTAATTAACTTTTCCTGCTACTCCGCTCTCGTCCAAAATGTTATGTGAATATCAAGCGATAAAATGACAGGCCTCTCTTGCGATAAAGCTCGGCTGCTTACTTCGTCACTCGAAGCGTTTCCTTCTTGCCTGCACTTTAAAATAAGCTTCATGATAAAGAAAGCACCGTGATTTCATTATTTATACTAAAGGCTTATAAACAAAAACTTTTTGGAAAAAGCATTCTACACGAAAACAAAAATTGTATTCAAAATCAAGTATAAAAGTCAACTTACACCATAAATGACCAGACGAGAAGATAGAGCGATATTGCGTTTTGTATTTATATGTATCGTAAAATTTAGAAGTAAGTTTTAAAATAGATTTTAAATGAAGACAACATGCTTTATATTTTTCTATTAAGTTAACGAAATTGCATTGAAATTTTGCCAGCAATAAATATTTAAATAGAAAATAAAACTTTTCAGATATATAGAAATTATTTTACCAAATTTTATTCTTCTGAAACTTTTTCCAAATTTTTGGTTATGGTTAAAAAATAAAAAAATTATTTCTATTATTTAAAATGGAATCAATTTTAATAATCAGCAAATCTTTCATTATTTTCTACAATCAAACCCTTTGTCTAACTTATTTATCAATTATTTTCTTTATATAGTCAGCGTAAGATACAAAGGAGAAAAACGTAAAGGACCAAAATTTGTTCCTATATTTTATATTTTTTATAAACGCTAAACGGAAATTAATTTAAATATGGTAAGTACACAATAATATTTGCGATAAATTTGATTATCTATTTCACCCCAGTGCGATCGATGCAATTTTCATACCAATGCGTTTTTCACAAGACGCGTAGATGAGATTATCACACTAAGTTAAAAAATACTGGAAAAAGGGTGAAAACATAGAAGACATTTAAAATTTACAATGCAAGCATCATAATATTCATCAAATAAAACTGTTGACTTTCTTTTTTTACTTGGTTCGACTTACATACTTTTGCAAGGTGGCTAAATAAGTTTTACACATTTTCCCTGGAAATTATTGTGTATCCATAAATAAAATTTTAATTAAGACCAGAATAGGAAATTCTATGGTACCGATTGTACCTTACCATGAATAGGAATATATTTACTCTGTTCTGTATTCTTATAGATGGTAACAATTAGTAAAATTATAAAATTAATTAATACACCATTCCACCAATAACTTTGCCCCCTTAGTAAATAATCCTTTCAGTCTCAAAACGTCATTTTATTAACAAATTTTTTTTACTGATATTCCATATATCAGTTTTAAGTGGAAATATAAAATAAAACCAAAATTAAATACATTATAATGAGAACATAAATGACTCTTCTCTACGAAAAAAGAACATAAAAATTAACAAATTTTTAGCAGCGCTCTTAATGATAATCATATATAATTTTTCTACGAAGTCTGTGACTAAGATAAGATTGATTAGCTATGGACTCTATTATGGTAGGTATCATATGTAATCTTCCCAAAAAACAAAATGTTGATCTAATGTCAAAAAAAAGGTAATCCATGTATAATATTTCATTAGTTCGACAGTGACAAATTTTGGAATTATGCAAAAATTATGCCAATATTTTTTGTTTAAACATTGAGGGGAGGAACGATGTCAATTTTTAACAAAAAAGTGAATAGTATGTAGTGAGTAGTATATATTTAATGTCGTAGTTTATTTCTCGACATAAATTCTATATTCATCCAAATAAATGTAATGCATAATCTCTTCAACAGATAATACGATTTTATTACCCGCATAATTTCATTTTCATTATTTTTTCTTCAAACTCATTGTTGATATTAGAGTGATAAAATTCTGCAGATGTTCTTCGTTTCTTTTCATTTAGAGTTAGATATTTTAATATAACAATATATTTGATAAATATAACACACATTTTATTTTTCATCGTAAAGTTTCCGAGAATATCGATCGTGGATGGAAGTGGTTCCATCAGTATTATGTTTTGGCAATTTTGCCCCGGAACAGTAAAGTTGGGAACCAAAAATTATGAATGAAAAATAAATGAACAGGAATAAATCCTCTATTGCATTTAATTCATATCTTGGAAAGGGAAACTTGAGGTTATAAAATTATTAAATATATATAAGTATGTGATTTGAAACACAAGTTTAAGTTTGATACTAGCTGACCACTTCAATATAATTTTTGTCTTAGTTGTATGAATTTATACCTAGCAATCTAATAACCCGATAATTAAATCGATAACTTGCTACGATATCTTTGTAAAACAAACTTTGATTGGAATTTAAACTACTGCATGGATTTTTATTTAACTGTTCGCTTTAACCCATTTTTCTTACAGTTTTTTTTGGAAAATAAAAAAATTATGTTCTGAATATTAAACCCCATCATAACTTTATTATAATTTATTGCCATTATAAGACAAATCTAAGCTTTTGGTTTATCGTTCACAATTTTCCATAACTTAATTCGAAAATCAGTATGTTACGTATCAAATCTATTAGATTTTCCTAAATTTTCATGAAAAATCAACTATTATTAAGTTTCTATGGTGTTCTGAGTAATGCATACTACTATATTAGGTAATTTTGAGAAATAAAACAACCGCAATTATTTTCATCTCTAATTAGTCAAGTCGATATACGGATAACACCATGTAATTTTAAATGTAGTATACCAATGGAAGGGATTTTTAACAAAACTATCTATAATTATTATTGTGATAATATAATAAAAATTTACGACTTATCTAAGACATTTATTTGTTATTAAATCAATTTTTACCAAAAGAAACATTTGCTTACGATATCAAATTTTTACATGCTTCTTTATTATAATTATTGCATTTAATATAAAACAGGATTAGAGAAATACAAAGTTAAAAACGTGTGCCAATAACGCGTAATAAATTACAATACAATACCGTTTATTGTATTATACAATTACAATACACAATTACAATATAAAATTACAATACCTACATCACATGCCGTCTGCCAAAATAACGATATTAATTACTGATTAAAATTTGAGGCAACGACCAGAAACATTTCACTAACAAAAATTATCTCGTGTCGTCTAAGATTGAAAGCAAATTACAAAATGAAGGTTCATTTTCATTAGTTCATCTTCGTACAATAATTTCATTTTAAACTTTCCTTTAAGAAAAATTAAATTTATTTTATGTCCATGTCATTGTGGGGTCGAATGTTTAGTCATGTAAACCATTACATACTTAATATTTATTTTGTTTTAGTTTTATGTAACCAAATACGCTTTCACATTTTTATTTCTCCATTACATTCTTTCTAGACTATAATATGTCAAAATAAACCTGTGATCAGCCAGCTCTATGTATTGGAAAATACCACATCTTCGTTTAGTTGGCCAATGGCGCTGAAATATATGCACCCAACAGAATTTACCAATGAAAGTTTCATCAAAGTCCTTAGCTGTTCTTGCATCATTAGCAAATAAATAAACTTATTTTTTTAATTAGTCGCCGAGTCTTGGCAACTAAGACACAAATGGATAAAAATTTAATGAAATATATTTTTGTGTTTTACGACTTTTGTCGTGTTCTAAACCATTTTTTTGTAATTATTTTTTGAATAGAGGAAGGCCAACTATTCATTTATATTATATGTACAAACAATATGGTATATATAAACCAAAATTTAACTGCCTACGACTGTCTGACTTTCTGGAGAGAATTCTATATAAAGATTTAAAGAATATTCTATATAGAGATTAAAAGAAGTACGAATTCTACGTAAAAGTTAAGCAACGAGGTGAAAGTTGAGTCATGTTTCAAATTAAGTGATGTTCGTTTGTTGATAAGGTATATAAAATGTGTTATTAGTAGATGTTGTTAGTAAATTTTTCTGAAAACGAATTTTAAAAAATACATCCAAAAAATACGAACAAGGACAGGTGACTATAATTTTGCCTATTTTACGGAGGGTGAATTTACATAGTAAAAAATCATTCTGTCATTCAAATCATTCATTATTACATAAATATTTATGCAAAGGTATACGAGGCATTTTGCTATCATATATGATATTTGTATAATCAGTAAAAACAGAATAATTTATAATAATATTTATCGCCTATTAACTGATTACACAAATAAGTTTAGTGCTAAGAACGTGTTAAACTTTTATTTGTTGACGAGTATTGGATTAATTACTTAATAGTAACGATCCGATTTTCTGGTCTATCAAATTTTAATAGAGGGTAGACGGTTACGAATTTCATTTAGAAGTAACTAAAATCATGACGTGCATCATGTCAGTTTGTTCATTTTGCGCTCTTACCTACATGTTTACAGAAGGAATTTGTCTTGATAAAATGAAGGAAAAGGACTCGGTTCTCAAAATATTTCTTACCTACTTATCACAATGCTCTAAAATTCCACATAAATTTTTTTTCTTTATATTTGCTTGAAAGAAACACCAAATTTACCCATTTCTTAAAAGTATAAGTTTTAATGTCTTTAATAATTAAAATGTTTTTATGTTACTTTTTTCAGTAAAGATTGTAGGAAAATTTGATAGAAATTAAATGGTATATAACAATTATTAGTAAACATTATTTTATTTTGTTCCACTTTCAATTAAAATAATGGTCATATTGACGAAAAATAGTTTCATTCTATGACGTTTTACCATACAATATTCCCAATCCTTTTACCCGGTTTGTCTCAGGGCCCCTCCTGGTACCCGTAACGACCCACTTCATACAAAGAGGGGACCTTCGAAAGTCCCTAATAGTGTCGCATATCTATAATCTCAGCGCTTCCACTCAACAGGGTTATAGTATGTCCCTCCACAATGAATTATTTAGGATCTCTATTTACTCCAGGATGCATTTTGCGAACCTTTTAAATTACATAAAGATCGGTCCATTCCCAACGAAGTCTGGATGACTAAAGACATCACGTTCTGAGACTCCGCGTGATTCTACATTAGTACACAGACGTATGCTCTCTAATAAAAGTCTACGCGCACCATCGTGCTCACTGAATTGGAATAAAATATGACTCATGTCCTGCGTCTCAAAACCGCAGGTTCACGCCAGGCTATATCGAAGAGTAAATCTGTATAAACTGGCATGAAATGCGCTGTTCCGTTAACAATTGTGAAGTGTAATAATCAGAGACGAGATATTTTTTGCTCAGCCGCTCAGACACATCGAGGAAAAACCACCTGGTCGTATTCCCCTTGGAATCGGGGGAGGATCCCCTGGACTGCCAGATACAATTATTTTAAATCAATGTAATATTTCATTACTTTAAGTTAGTGAGAAAAATGGTTTATGATTTAAAAGAGTAATCACTAATAATTGTATTCAGCACGAAATTTCTATCAAATTATTTTTATGAGACTTTTATTGAAATAGGAAATTTGTATTATTAATTAAAATAATTAAAAACCATACTTTTAATAAACTTTTAAATACATTGCTTCCTACTTGCAAGTATAGAAAAAAAAACTTTTTGTAGTATGGAATTTGTGTATTTCGTTATAAATTAGTAAACAAATATTGAAAGAATCGTGACCTTCTTTGCAACTTTATTAAGAAAAATCCTTCCGTAAACTGTAACTAAGGTAAGAAAGGAAAAAAATTGGCAAGAAGCATATCATCATATCCAATTCCTTGTAAATAATATTATTTCCTTATTAACCTTCTATTAAAACGCTGACTTTTACAGTGAACAAAATACATGAATTTAAACTTGGTAATATGAATACAAACTCAGCAAATATTTCAACAACCGGAAAATTGGGGTCGTTATTATCGCAGAATTATTCCAATCGTCAGTAAATCAAAATTTACTGGGGAGTAACCCGGGCTTAGTACTGAACTTATTTATGTAATCAGTTAACCCACGATAAGAATTATTATAGGTAACTTATCGTGATTACACAAATAGTACATATGACAGCAATATGTTCTTATCTTTTCATGCAGAGGTCTGCGTGTAAATTGTTTCAACAATGAAACCAAGTCAATCGATTCATGTGTAAATTCAATATCTATGAAATACGCAAATCGATTAAGTCACCTCTCTTCCTTTGTATCCTTTAGAGGTAATTTTTGTAAAATTCGTGTTCTTAACAATTTACTAACGATATCTAGTTGCAAAAAATTTGCCAAGCGTTATCATTAAATAAGCATCGCTCAACTCGTATATGGTTATAAAGAGTTATTGTCCACATCCAAACTTTTGTACTCGTTAATTGAATTTGTCTGATACAAAATTGCACTTCAATAATTTGTGATTTTTTGAGCTCGTTTTTTACAAATGCTGTATTTTTAATTGGTTAAAATGCTGATTAAATTTTCAATTGTATATCGCTATACAATAGAAAAAGTAGATCACGGCATGAAGAAACTAATAAAAATGATATATCTTTCGTGCTAAAAATATTCCATTTTCCTACTGACGTTTTGACGTACTTCCATAAAGCAGAAAATATATAAATTAATAAAGCAAAATGGCGTGAAAACCACACACGACTAGGCTAGACTCGATGAACCAACTAGATATTTTATATGTGAGCACTAGTCCAGATATTAATAAGCCACTTTTCGTAAATGAAATGTTACACGTGTCGGCGAAATGAAAGACATACAATATCCCCAGACTTATTGTCTTAGAAAAAAAAGTCACACTTATCTGGTACACATTAAGTGATTAGTACATGAAACTTTCTAGAACGCAAATATCGAGTTGCGAATAATGTATTCGCCGTCTGAATTCAATAAATATTATGCCAAGCATCGAATATTGGCGACTAGTGGTACCTTAGAGATTACATATATCCATTTAATACTTACTATCGTCAGACTATATCATATTCAAAATTTGGAGATGTATGCACTGCATCTATTTTTTGTTTCTTAAGTGATATTACTCAATTTATATCGTTGTAAGATAGATATATTTTCAAATTTCCACTCTCAAAACCACAAACTAAAATATAGAAAACGTTTGGACAATCTACTAAAAAAGATATGAAATTTTTATGGTTCCATAGTATCGGTACACATTCAAATTTCGTCACATTTGTCTGTCAAAGTTTAAACATTTTTTTACGGTTTTAATACTAATTGCACGAAATTTTAGATATAAGTTCATCAAATGAGTTTTTTAACATTAGACCTTAATGATAATTTTTTTTTTTATTGTAATTGGTTCTTAATCAATGTAAAAATAGGATTTCAATACACCTTTCAAAACTTGTGATGATTTTTTATTACGCGAAACCCTTTAAGTGGAATATGTTTGGATTGGTCTTTAAAAATATTAAGGTTTAATTTACCGTGTTTTTCTTGTCATGCCTATTTGTGATTTTGACGCACTTGTTTGTAATGTACAATATGTCCCCCGAATAGTAATTTGCAATTTTTCGTTTTCAATCACGGATTGTGAAATATTATGCGCTTCAAAATAAGATTCAATCCCCCGGTGGCTACATTTACGATTTTTTTTTAAATTTTTTTTTAATCAAAGTGATATGTAATGTTTCCTCCCACACTGCTAATTTTTTGACCCAGGTTTTAAAAAGAAAAAGTATTTACTTATATTTCGTTGAAATATAATGCAAAAATATTGAATCAATATTATTTTGGTAAACTTCTACCAACAATTTCAGAAAATATTTGATGCGTAACTTTTAATGCGTACTTGGCTGGGAGGAAAACGGGAACGGACAAACGTTTAGGTTACAATTTTACTGCCAATGAAAAAAGTAAAACATTTTTTTTATATCTATTTCAGCTTCATAATTTTATGGTTTCAGAAAAGTGAAAATATACTAAAATAATCTTAACCGTCATGTTTAGTTTGTATTCCGCGTTTATAAAATTACAATTCTAATCGCTTCTACGTCTCTTGAGATAAGTGACACGAAAAACATATATATACATCATACCCATTTTCTTTTTCAGAGACTGGAATTAAATCAAAATAATCAAAAACAGCATTCACAAATATTTATACTCTCAAAAATAGGGAGAGAATAAAACCAAACATTCGTTTTGGGATCCAATAAAAGCAATGAATTCTAAGACTTGTGGTGGACAAACGTATCCCCAAATATTTGGTTACAATGTTTTTAGTTTGGAATAGTGAAAATAATAGACGTCCATGAGATATTTCACATATATACGCTTAACTACTGTGGCAATCTGCCCTCTCGAGTCCGAAAATTAATAACCTTTTTAAATTTATTAATATTTTATTTAAATTGCTGGTACCTGATACTTAAATGAACATTCTTCTAGTAAACCGTTTGAATAGTTTGCTTTAAGGTTAATACAAAATTTCTTATCTACTTGTACTCTGCATTGTACGAGTTGGTTTCAAGTTCAAATTCAAGTACACAATAATAAAATTCAATGGTATGTAAAGTAGTAACTTTGATGAATATTATAAACTAAAAATATTATTCTTGTCAAAGTATTGAATCTTGAAATATTTGTGATATTATCAAATTTTAAGTATAAATTTTTACTATATGTGCATTATACGCACTTTTCCCTAACGTTCACTATTTTTCTTAAATTATAAAAAAGTATTAAGTTACTAATTATAAAAAAGTAGTAGTTAAATGAAAAATAAGCAAATTTTATTCTAGCCTAAAAATATTGTGTAAATATTTTCATAAAAAAAATAATATATATATAAATATATATATATATATATATATATATATATATGTGTTTGTATGTATATATGCATATATATATAAAATTTTAAGAAGTCTCATTTCGTAAATGGATCTTCAATACTTTTTAATTAGGAAAATTAATAGCACTTGCATAAAACTATCAAAAAATTTTAATGGGATGATCTTTCTAAAATATTTCAATATTCCACTATACTTATAAGTTAAAAAATAAATATGGTAGTACTTTCACCAAAGTATTAGATGTTAATGAATTTTATTTAAGTGTTAAATATTGAATTATCAAACGTTTTCCTTTTAGATATACTAAAATTTATATTACTCCAAATAGATAATTATGTAGAAAATTACATGTTTTAAAACTTAAACTCTACCTGAAAAAATAATTAAAATCAGTCCAAGTATACATTACAATTACATAATAGCCAACTACATACATTGCAATTACACATTATTAAAAGCAGGTAGAAACAAATTATATATAAATGATTTCGCCAATAAAACTCGCTAAAATAAAAATCATTTTATCATTTTCAAGCCAAATTTCTTTGTTACAAATGTATAATTATTCGCTGAGTCACAATCAAGCAATGCAGTTCAAGAATTTCAACTCCGGAGTACTAAATCATTTCTAAATTGCAGCAATAAATCCACGCTGAGCACTTACCGAGAAACCTTCTTTTTAATATAAATTACATCAGACCAATTTTTAAGAAAATATTATAATATTGCTTTCTCAAATGGAAAAGTTTTAGTTTTTGTGTGTTGTGGATGTCAGTATGTTAGCAGCATCAAAAATTTTAACAAAAATTTAATTACTATGATTAAATATTGTGTTTCTATATCATATTATCGGAAATCATATTCCTTGCAGTCTATCATTTATTATATGAAATATATAGAAATTGCGTGCTCCAAGACCGACGTAGTATGATATGATATACTCAAATTTTGCTGGCACTAACCCATAACTGCTAGTGCTCAAATATCCAGTATATTTTCGTGCTGAAGGAGGATTCTATTCTTGGTGTACACTTTGCGGTAATTACTCTTTCATCTTTTAGAGCATGCGTTGCGAAATGCCTTGGCCTTCCGAAGAGCAAAGGCTACCATCTTTTTCCAGAAATTCGTTCTTTATAAATTTTTAAAGCTATTCTTCAGAACGAAAAATCCATTGCATAGACTGCTATATATATATATATATATATATATATATATATACATATATATAGGTATAGATATATATATATATATATATTTACATATATACATATATATATATATATATATATATATATATATATATATATATATATATATATATATATATATATAATTCATAATGGTATATTCAGCTTTCATCGTCCATGGTGAATACAGCATGTTGATTTACAGAATTTTCACATAAGCCACTTACGCAATTGTAAATTTTAGTTTACATAACTTGGGCCTTTTAAAACCCTATCTAATATATCACATCAAATATTCGTATTAAGAAAGAGATGTCAATATTTCAAATATACAACTATCGTTTGCCAATGTAAGTATTTGAAAACTAGGTTTGTAAATATTCCAAAGTGGCGGTTTGCAACTTATCACTCTGATTCTGATTCTGAGGTTTCATTAATTCTGCCTCATTTCAACTGATATTTTTTTCTCCATAGTTCTAATTTTGCTTCATTTTAAGTGTTTTCTGGTGTTTCAATATATGTATGTGCAAATATAACAAATCTCTATTATAATATGGTTAAGGGACATCTCTCACTATTGATAACTAATGGTAATACAGTACTGTGGAACTCACGATAACAGCTGATAAGAGAGTAATCTATCAAGTTTAGGCATTGGTTTGAGTTGAGTAGAGAAAATTCTACATAAATAATTAAGCGCTAAGAATATTTATGTCAGATGATTTTGATGCAAGCTAAAGCAGTCAGTCGCGTTGATTGGGTTTGCGAATTGTCAAAAAAGTTCGACGGAGGTCACTTAAATGCTGTATTCAACATTGCCATGGGCAACAAATGCTGAATATACTTTTATGATTAAAGGTTCTTCTGTCGTTCTGAACAATAGCTTAAATATTGAAGGAAGGACGAACTGCTGGAAAAAGATAGTAGTCTTGCTCTTTAAATGACTAAGGTATTATATACAACGCATACTCTAAAATATGAAAGAATAATTACCACAGACTCTTACCCAGTTAATAGAATCCTCTTATATACATACTTATATTATACATACTTAGCCAGAAGAACGACTGAATTTTTTGGTACGAGACATTGTGAGTCATAACATATCGTAGAAACCCCGGTCCTGGATCGCGCAATACCTATTTAATTTATAATAAATATATATATATATATATATATATAACCATGCAATAACCATTTATTATTATAAATGGTATACAGAAAGGATTACAATTCCCGATAATACGAACGCGGAACATGATATTAAATGGTAGTAATTGAATTTTCATTAATCTTTTCTATGCTTCTAACATTCTGCGCTAACAACCACATCACACAAAAAATTAAAATTTTAAGATTTAAGAAAGAAAGCCTAGAATTGTCTTGAAAATGGGTCTTAATGATTTATGTTTCTAAAAAAGACATTTCTCACAAGAGCTTATCGTGAATTTATTGTGGTGATTTAAAAATGATTTAGTACCTCGGACTTGAAATTCTTGGACAACAGTGCCTGATTGTGGCTCAGCGAATAATAAGACATTTATTACAAGCGGATTTTACTTGGTAATATTAAAATAATTTAGATTTCAGCGAGTTCTCACGGTGAAATGATTTATGTATAATTTGAATCTGTTATTTTCTTTCGGACTCGAGATAGCAGATTACTACAGTGGTTAAGCGTATTTATGTCAAATATCGCATGAGCGTCTAATATGTTGACGATCTTAAACTAAAAACATTTTAACCAAATATGTCAACGGACATGTTTTTCCAGCACAAGACTTAGAATCTATTGCTTTTATTAACACCCTATTTTTGAGAGTGTGTATATTTTTGAATACTGTTTTAGATCTTTCCCACTCAATATTCCAGTTCCTGTTAAAAAGTGCGTATGATATAAATAAGTGTTTCTTATGTCACTTATCTCAAGATATCTGGAAACGACTAGAAATGTAATTTTAAAATGCGTAAAGCAAATCAAATAAGACGGCAAGGATTATTTTGTCGTTTCTTTATTTATCTGAAACCATTAAGTTATAATGTAATAAATATGGAAAAAAAATATTTTTTACTTTTTTCGTTAGCGGTAAAATATTAGCGTAAAGTTTTTTCACTATCATTTCCTTCATGGCCAATTGCGTATTAGAAGACGTAGAAAATAGGGTTTCATATCAATATTTTCTGAAATATTAGATACAAGTTAATTAACATAATTTGGATTCAAAATTTTTGCATTAAATTTCAATTAAATAAAAGTATTTACTTTTTTTGATTTAAAAATGAAAAAAGTAAATACTTTTATTTCCCTGTGGTGTAAATAAAAGAGTAAAGAAGAAGAGTAGGAGGAAACATTATGCAATGTTTCCATTACTTTCAATAAAAACAATTTTTGAAAACCAAAATGGTAAGTAAACGTTGCGGGATATATTTTGCATTATTTTGAAGTATATAATATTACAAAAACCTTTGTTTAAAAGTAAAATAGCAGATGGAACTAATATGTTCACATAGTACATTACTACGAAGCACTAAGAAATCACGAATGGGTTTAGAAAGAAAAACCATGGTAAATTAAACCTCAATATATTTAAAGACTAGCCCAAGGATACTCCAATTAAAGGGATCTGCTTAAAAAAATATTTACCCTAATTTATGGAAGGTGTATTGAAATTTATATATTTCATAGCACGTTAATTGAGAACCACCTGTACTGAAAATAGTATATGCAAATTTTATACCGTAAACTCTAATGTTAATTAAGAAACGCATGCGATAAAGCTACGTGTAAAATTTCGTGCTATAACTAAAAATGCTAAAACTCTGACAGACAAATGTAACGAAATTAGAACGAATGACGATATTACGGATCCTTTTATCTTTCATATCTTATATATCTAATATATTTATATCCGAATCTATTAAAAGTAAACTCGAAAATTCCAAAATATCCCCATTTTAACAAAGATATAAGGCGTCTAGGTTTTGAAAATTTTATTGCGATATGGGTCGAAAACGGTAAGTATTAAAAGGAAATATATAATTTCTAACCTGTCATTATTCGCCAATATTGTATATTTGGCATAATATGTATTAGATTCATACGACGATCATTATTCGCAACTCCATATCGGTATTCTACAAAATTTCGTGTATTATAATATCTTTATACGTATCAGATAAATGTGACATTTGTTTTTCCAAGGCATGTAACGTCTGTGTACATCGTATATTTTTCATTTCACAGACACGTGTAATATTTCATTAACAAAACGTAGCTTATTGATATCTAAAATAGTGCTCGTATATAAAATATCTAGTTTGTTCGACGAGCCAGGCCTTGTCGTCCGCCGTTTTTCATGGATTTTCTGTTAGTTCGTTTTAATAAATATCCAGCTATTATACGGCTCTATGGAAGTACGTCAGGAATTGGTAGGAAAATGGAATATTTTTGGCAAAAAACATATAATATTTTTATAAGTTTCTTCACATAATAATTTATTTTTTTTTTCTTTTGCGCAGTCATATATAACTGGAAAATTAATTAGTATTTCAACTGACTTAAAATGTTGTATGTTTGAAAAGACAAGATCAAAAAATAACAAACTCTTGAGGTGCAATTTTGTATCAGACGATATCAATTCACGAGTACAGAAATTGATAAGTGGATACAAAATAACAATAACGGTATACGAGTTGAGTGACGCTTATTTATCAATTACGGTTGGCAATTTTTTTTTACTTAATGTTGTAAGTAAAATGTTTTGAAAACAAATTTTAGAAAAATTACATCTAAAAGAAGGGAAGGTAACTAAATAATGTTGCATATTTTATAAAAATTTAATTTACACACTAAACGATTATTTTGTTTTATTATTAAAATAGCACTCATGGAAACAAAAAAATTTGCTATCAAATGTACTATTTGTGTAATTAGTAAATACATAATAAGTAACCTATAGTAATATATATCGTGTATTTGCTCATTACACAAATAAGTTAGGTACTAAGGCCGGGTTGCTCGTCAGTAAATTTTTATTTACTGACGGGTGGAATCATTCAACGATAGCAACGACCCCAATTTTCCAGTCGATGAAATCATTGTCGAGTTTGTATTTATATTACCGAATTTAAATTCAAATATATGTTTATGTTGTAGAACTTAGCTTATTTATGGGGGGTAGATACATACGACTAATATTAACATGGAAACTGATATGATATACCTCATATCAGTTTGTTCCTTTAGTACTCTTAGTTATAGGCTTGTAAAAAGACTTTGTCTTAATAAAGTTACAAAAAAGTCTCGATTCTCTCAATGATTATTTATTGATTTAGAACGAAGCGCACAAATTCCAAACGACAGAATTTATGTTTGTATTTGCACCCAGAAAGCAATATATTTAAACGTTTAATATAGTTTTTAAATCGTTTTATTTAGTAATATATTTTATGCCACTACTTCAACAAAAGTCGTATAAGAACAATTCGATAGAAATAAATTGCAAGTAAACATTAGTATTAATCAAAGACCATGTTTCGTTCCAATTAAAATTAATGAAATATAACGTAAACTTAGAATAACTGTATTGAATGACATATTACGTAGTCATGTCATAAGTGCTCAAAAAGTTGTCCTCAAATAATATGTTTTAATGACAAAGTATTTTAAATGGACTGTTACGGCCAGAAGGTGTCCAGAGAAAATACAATTGTCTCGTAATTACATGTAAATTATATTTAATTAATTTGTAATAACTTTTTCTTTCAATTCATTTCGAAATTATCTCAAAGGTGAAGTGTGATAAACATGCTGATAAAGCAATATTAATTATTCGCATCCTGTCAGCAAGTGTGACAAGATCAAATTGACTTCTGTTATTTTAGGTTTAATTATATATAATCCTTACCAGGATTTTTTTCAAACAATTTTGTTTGAATTATTATAATTCGTCATTGCAATAAAATTTTTTATTTATATCTTAAATGGTTTTCGTGACTTAAATTTTATTTAAATGATTTCATATGCATTGAGATTTTAGGTTCATAAAATCAAATACCGATATTTGATAGAAGTACCGAGTCTACTCTCGAGGAATTGTGTTATGATTTTGTCCTTGTCCAAAAAAAATTATGTAGCACCAGCCTCGGATATTTAGTTTCTGGTCCATGTTCCCATTTTCGATGAGCACAGGAGAAAATGACCATATTAGATAATAGAAAACTTGATTTATAAACCACAATTAATTTATATAATCTTTTTTTTAAGTCTTATACTTTGATATGCACATCGAATGAAAAATAAGCAAACATCAGTTCCTTTTGGGAAGGAATGAATTTTAATAAATTAATTATTGTATTTAGTCGTATTTTTTCTTTTGATTTATATTAATGTAACCCATCATAAACAGCTTAGATCCTTACAGTTTAGTGATATTATTATATTTCAACAATTATAAAAATATTACTTTGTAGAAATATTACTTTTTGTAGTATATTAGTAAAACCGTTAGGTATCGAAACTATAACAAAATGTGAAATGTAATTTTATTTCATGGGGTTAGTTGCGCTAAAGTAGAAAGTGACTACGTACCGAGCACTGCATTATTTTTAAAATATGGATAAAAATAATATAACGAAAATTTTTTCGTAAAATCTGTGTTTTTTTCAATTATAAAAAGGTAAAATCAATTACGACAGGGAGGTAGCATATACGTATTGTGAGAAAGTACCAGGCAATTTCTATATAATGTATACTTTGCAAAATCTAATTAGTAAAACCATATGTAAGATCTATAAGCTGTGTCTAAATCACTCGAAATGCATAATGCAAAATTCAATTTTCTGAATATTCCTTTCTATTTACACCCTTTATCAACTTCAGTAATGGATTAAATATGACGTTTAAACAGGTTTATTGAAATTTATAATATTCTTTAAGTTCTATGTGTGAAATTTATTTAAATGAAAGTTTTGAAAAAAAGTGATATTAAAAAGAATGAGTTCAGGATATGCTTATTACCATTTTCTAATGGTTGCACTTGGATTAATGACCTTAATGAGCATTTCATTGTTCTTTAATATCAATGAAACTATAGTTTAAGAAAAAAAGACAAATATTTCAATAGAAATAGTTCAGTACAGACTTGAATTACTTTCATATTTTAAAAACTATAGTTATCAGCGATATATGTGCCCAACGCCAATTGGTTTGTGTGGTTGGATACAACTCTAGGCCATAAGGAGGATGCTATACTTAGGTTGATAATTAATAAGTTTTGATAACTTTTATTGCACTAGACTATCGTACGCGAGTCTAAAGAGTTGCGATTCATTAAAATAACTGGATATTGCAATCATCGCTCCATCTGAACTTGCTTACATTTTCGATTCGCGACTTTCGAGTCAGGACCGTAGAATACTCGTATTCTATCGGTTCAGGCACGGCTAATTATTTACACTATTTTGAACTTAGACCAATGTTCCAAAAAATTTGTACTCCGATTTAGAAGAGCAATACCCTTCCCTCCAGATATTCATAAAAACAACGGACTTTCTGTAAAATCAAATCAGTGTCAAAACTATGACGCACGATTCTTTGCCACGCGCAGTCACCGCTGCTGACATGCAAGATCTTATTAACTAAATAAATAAATCTTAATAACCTTAAGGCTGTTTCATTCGTAAAGGTCATTTATTTTAATCTGCCATTCAATTAAGATATTCAAAACACAATTAATTATTAAATAACAATTTAGAATAGCTGGATATTTATAAAATACATATCCAGACTAGATAAAGTGACCCATCCATAGAAAAGATAGTATCTAATATAAGTTCCTAATAAAATACGTAAATCTTCTTTAATTTTAATATTGAACAGACATATTTCTATTGAAAAGTAAGAACCCATTTTCAAAAAGAGCGCACGCATGTTTTTAATACGGAACTAGTTATTAGCTTTCTTAATTGAAATTGACTTCTTAGTTACCAATCAACTTCTGCTTGATATGATTTACATCTCTTTGTTGTGATTTAGGATACTGTTTTTAATAAAACGTAAAAAAACGAAAGCACTTCTTTTGGAACATGGAATTGAAATATGTGACCATATACTGAAATATAGCCTCTATAAATTTCAATGTCTTTTAAAAGCATTTGTTGCATGTGAAAATAAATAGTTATTTTCCACAATTTAAGAAAAAATCCACGTTATATATTATTAAGTATATGTGGGTGGATAGCAACAATATTGAAGGAAGTTCAATTCCTGTAGTGCTTTAAAAAATTAATACAAAGAGAAAAAACTAATCATGCAATTTTAACTTGATAAATATATTATAAGTTACATGAAAATATTTAAGTCAACATTTTCACTACAAAGAGTTTCAACACAATCGCCACTATGTTACACCAGTTGGTAACGAAAGATTAAATGAAATTAATTAGCATGTGGGCTTATAGTTGTTTAATAGAATTTAATAGGTACAATTAAATGAAACTACGTGTATTAGTATTATTTCTACTTTCTTTAATTTCTTTACCACGGCCTAGGTTTCGTTGTATTACAACATCTTCAGGTGGGATATTAGCAAAGATCTTTTATATAGATATTAGTTTCATTTAATTGTGAATAATGAATTTCTACAAAATTAACGCCAAATATATTCAATATCAGAATTTAACAGGAATTATTGGCCTGGCCAATGCTTTAAGGCTGTATATGCCTACCTTACTAAATTCTAGTTATTATTTTCCTCGGTAAATACGTGTATTTACCCACCTGCGTACATTTAGTGAATTTCATGCACCTATGCTTACTCTCTTTCCTACCTATCTATTAATAATATTAAGCTTTATGACATTTTATGTATTTTTATGTACCTACCTACTTAATACCTATCATTTTTTCTTTCTTACGTCAAGACAAGCGAAACGAAACAAAATTCTGTAAGTTTACTTTTCATTAGTGAGGAGTCGTTGTCATTGCTTTCGGGCTCTGTCATGTACAAATAAATAAAATAGTATGAAGGAATTAAAATAAAATTAGGTAATAGGTAGATAAGTAAGTGAGCATGGATGCCTGAAGTACACTGAACATTAGTACGCAGGTGGGTAATTAAGTATATTCACGTGTACACAAAGGAACATAGCAACTAGAATATTAGTAGTGCAGGCAAACATATGCTTAAAACACTGGCTAGGTCAATAGTTACTATTAAATTGTAAGAAACAACTATAATACAATATGCTAATTAATTTCATTTGGTCCTTTGTTACCGATCAGTGTAAAATAGTAGCAATAGTGCTGAAATTCTTTGTACTGGAAATGTTGGCTTAAAATATATTTATGAAGATAAAAATACACGATCAGTTTTATCTGTTTGTATATAATTTCACTAGAGCAAATGAACTTCGCTCAATATTGCTGCTTTCCACCAATATATAGATAATAAAATGAAACACGGATTTTTTTTTAAATTTTAGAAATTAATAATTTTATTTACATGCAACTAATATTTTAATATTTTAAAGGAAGACATTGAACCTTTGGTGATGCCAGGCTTCTATCCGCGGTCACATATTTCAATTCCATCATCTTGTAGACCTAGAAGAGCTTCAGTTTTTATATGTTTTAGTAAAAAATGAGCTTTTCATATATAAATAACATCAAACAAAAGTTAATTGGTAATTAATAGGTCAATATCATCTAACAGAACTAAAAACTGGTTCCATATAATAACATGTAATTTTCCAAATATTAAACTATACTAAATTGCTTTCATCTTTAACATCTTAATTAAATATCAGTTTTAAGTTAATAACAATTTTTAAAACAGCCTTAAGTTCATTAAAAATTTATTTATTTACTTAATAAGAACTCGAATCTCATATTGATGGTAAATATAACTTTTGAAATACAAAGTTAATTCAAGTTTATTGCAACTATTACTGAATTTTTTTATTTTTTTTCTTAAACTATTGTTTCATCGGTATTAAAGAACAATGAATAGCTGATACCAGTAAATGTCATCCGTCCAAGTATAACCATTACAAAATGGTAATTAAAATATCATTACACATCGCTTTTTAATAACGCTTTTCTGAAATACTTTCCTATCGATTTATCTTTGGTATTATTTATTCATAATTAATGGATAATTCTATAATTAAAACTTAAAAAAATAATATGTAATAAATTTCAATGGTTATTTTTTAAATGTCAAATTGATTAAGGTAGCTAATTGGTATACGAGAGGCAAATATGTTGAAAATTTCATTTCACATTATGCAATTCGAGAGTCTTCAACACGGCGTATAGTTCACTAGTTGTTAATTTTATGAAAATGGTTAACATGTGACCCTGTCGATTAGATTTTCAAAAATATGTACACACACACACATGTATATATATATACTTATAAATATTATTTGGGTATTGCGCAATACTGTATCAGAGGATGTATATGCTACGTACCTGGCGTAACAGATTTTACCTCTTCATATTTTAATAAGAAAAATAGCTTCTTAGGAATACATTTTTATGATGTAACTTTTTTTATATTTTAAAAATTATGTATTCCTGGGTACCTTGTTATTTCTCACCTTAGCTCATAATATTGTCATTAAAAAAAATTTATTTTCAATTTCCCTATAGTTTTATTACTTAACTGTTTTATTGTTATATAAAATAAATAATGTTTCTAGTGGAATATTTCTGTAATTTTTAAAATATATACGTAACTGAACTGCAATAATTTATAGTGTTTTTGATGGTTTTCTGTAACAGATCTGAAATATAAAAACATATTACTGACAATAATAATAAATTTCGTGCATTGAGGTTCTCATCCATAGAAACAAATTTGATTTGATTCAACCAATAATTTTATATTATATAGATACATTAAATTCTTATAGAATGAAAGAATGCAATTCAAACTAGTGAATAAACCAATATTATAATGTTTTACATGCACATTAAGATATTGAAAAACGTGTACAAAAACGTAAAAAGTTGAGTCAAAAGAGTACATATAAAAAGAGACAGTTATAACTTTGAAAAGTTTGCGTAAATTTAAAAGCGAGCGGACGTAACATAGGTGTGAAGATGATAGAATTGCTCCAAAATCAATTAGTTTACCTCATACTTATAGGTCGGAACGAATAATCCTTAAACAATAGAATTCAATTTGGTCCTATCGTGAGGATAAATAATACTGTTATATCATCATTTTTATTGCAAAGTGAGATAATTTTAAATGAGTCGAAAAAAGTCGTTAAAGACTAATTTAAATATTATTTACATATACGTATGAACAATTTTTGTCTGAAAGGTCTTGGCTTTAATAGTCCATTTAAACTACTTTGTCATTAAATAAAGCTATTTTAGGTCAATGTTATATTTCATTAATTTCAAAGAAAATTGTTTAAAATTCATAAAAATGTTTACTAGTAATTTTATGCGGCATGACATTCCTATCGACAAATATTATTGAAATAGTGACATAAATGTATTATTGATTAAAAAAAAAAAAAACTATACTAAATAAAAGTTTAAATATATTTCTTTCTATATGAAAAAATTAAAAAAAACTTTTAGTCGTATAGAGTTTGTGTACTTTGTTTTAAATTAGTAAACAAATACTGAGAGAGTCGATATTTCTTTTGTGACTTTATTGAGATAAAGTCTTTTTTTTAAACCTGTAGCTAAGAGTACGAAAGAAAAAAGGCATCAGCTTCCTCGTCAATAATATTCGTATGTATCTACCCTCTATTAAAAAGATGAGTTTTACAATGTAAACAAATATATAACTTTGAATTCGAATAGTAGAAATACGAAATCGGTAATGATTTCATCAATTCAAAATTGGGAGTATTAATGTAGTTCTATTATTACATCAGCCGTAAGTAATAAAAATTTAACCCGGACTTAGCACTGAACTTTTTTGTGTAATCAGTAAACACAGTATATATACTGCTATAGGTAACTTATCATGTAATTACTGATAATACAAATAGTACATACGATAGCAAAAGCTATCGTATATACGCAATTTGCATGAAATTTTTTTCAATATTGAAAAAAAACAATTTTGTATTTAAATTAAATCTCCATAAAATACACCAAATTGCATAGTAACATCTCCTACTTTTTATAATGTAATATCTTATTTTTCTGAAATTTGTTTTCACGGCAATTTGCTAACATCTAGTAACAAAATATTTACTAAGCGTTATTAAAAATAAGCATCACTCAACTCGGATAAAATTATTGCATATTTTGGTCCACTTACCAATTTCTGTGCTTCCGAAATGAAATTGTCTGATGAAAAATTGCACCTCAACAGTTTGTCATTTTTTCGCCCTGTCTTCTTAGGTAAACTATGTTTTATTTAAAATGCCACGTATATTTTCAGTTATGTATAGCTAGAGAAAATAAATAAAATATTACATGAAGAAATTAATAAAATTGATGTGCTAAAATACTCCATTTTTCCCACTGAGTTTTCATATAGTAAAAAAACCGCAGACAACGAGGCCGGCTCATCGAACAAACTAGATAGATAATTTATATATGAGCACTATTTGAGACAAAAATAAGCTACCTTTTTTTAATGAAATACAATACGTGTCTGTGAAATGAAAATTGTACGATATACACAGACGTTTTATGCTTCAGAAAAATAATGGTCGCATTTATCTGATACATATAGGGGGTGGTATCGCAGGAATCCTTGTAGAATGCTAATATCGTGTTGCGAAAATATTGTGTTGCGAAAAACTCGCCGTCTGAATTCACTACATTTTATGCCAAGCATAGAATATTGGCTAATATTTGTTTATTAGAGATACAATTCTTCCCCTTTAATATTCACTA
Source organism: Druceiella hillmani (assembly GCA_039881145.1). Lineage (NCBI taxonomy): Eukaryota > Metazoa > Arthropoda > Insecta > Lepidoptera > Hepialidae > Druceiella > Druceiella hillmani. Next base: position 17,728,223 of record JAYKKI010000004.1, on the reverse strand, counting down.
TTATCGGGTCTTATCGCATTCAAAGTTTGGCGACGTACACGATTTGTCATCTTTTTGCTTTTTCGTGATATTACTGACATTATATTGTTGTTAAAGTTGAAATATTTTCGGATTTCCACAATGAAAATCTAGAATGCCGAAAACGTTCAGACAATCTACTAAAAAAATATGAAATATTTATGCTTCCGTGGTATCGTTATACGTCCGAAGTTCGTCACCTTTTTCTATCACAGCTTTAGGGTCTTTTATAATAGTAGAACTTACTGCACAAAGTTTTACTTATGGGTTCATCACATGCGTTTCTCCTTTAACATCATATATTACTGTACAAAATTTTGTATATACTGTGTTCATTGCAGCGAGTTCTTAATCAAAGTGCCATCAAATATAAAAGTAGTATTTAAATACACCTCCCATAATTTGGGGTGAATTTTTTTTTGCGTGATTGTGAAAATATAAAAAAAATTTAGGAATGAAATAATTTAGATACTTTATTTTGATTGAAATTTAATGCAATAATAAAAAATCAAAACTAATTTGGTTAATTTGCATCAACAATTTCAGAAGATATAGATATGAAACCCTACATTGTATTTATTCTAATGCACACGTGACTATGAGGAAAATGGTAGCTGAAAAACATTTATCTTATTATTTTACCACCAATGAAAAATAATTTTTTTTTAGCCTTAAAATAATAGCATAAATGTTTTTATATATAAAGTTTCAGCATCGGAATTAACCGATTTAAAAAAATAAAGAATGTATTGAAATAAACTCGTCATATTATGTTCGTATTCCGCGTTTTTAAAACTGCAATTCTAGTCGATTCTATGTCTTTTGAGATAAGTGATACGAAAAAATAAATATTTTCATTATATGCATTTCTTTCATTAGAAAGTGAATAATTAAGTCGGAACGATCAAAAACAACATTCACAAGTATGCACGCTCTCACAAGTGAAGAGTTAATAAAACAAAATATTCGTTGTGGGATCCAGTAAAAGCAATAAATTCTAAGCCTCGTGGTGGAAAAATATGTCCCCAAATATTTGGTTATAATGTTTTTATTAAAGATCGTCAATAATTTTAATAATTTCGCTTAAACTACTGTTGCCAAGTACTTCAATCAATGTCTCCGTAGTAAATTGTTTGAACAGTTTTTTGTAACATTAATACAAAATTCGTACTTTATCGTATTCTACACTGTGGGTTGCAAGTTCAAATTCATATAATAATAGGAAACATTCAATGATTTATAAAGTGCTAATTTTGATCAACAGTATAAATTAAAAATAATATTCTTTGCAAAATATTGAATCTTGAAATATTTGCGGGATTAAATTGATGTGTCCAATTAGAAGTAAATACGTTTACGTAAGTGTATATGCATAATATACTATTTCACATTATGTCCATAATATATTCTTTCATACTTACGTTCACTATTTTGTAATGATTTTTATAAATAAGGAAAAGAAGTAAATTCTCTTCTAAAATAAAAGTGTTTTATATCTATTTTCCTAAAACAAGTAATACACGTGGAAAATTTTAAGCAGCCTTATATTGCAGATGGATCCTCAATACAAAATGAATTAACAAACTTATTTTGTATTTACTCATATATTATTCGGACATTTAATGGCACTCGTATAAAAATATCGAAAATGTTTTCACTAAATGATTTATTCAAAATATATAAAAATACCTACATACTTTTCTATCTCTCTCTATACACAGACACACGGACACACACATACACATATATATAAATATGTGTGTGTATGTATGTGTGTGTGTGTGTATAATATGATGAATATGGAAATATAACCGTAAATAATACACCATAAAACATCACACTTTTATACAATAATCTGCATACATCCATCAAAATTTAATAAAACATATATTGTCAAATAATGTTTTATGAAAAGTTTCGATTTTTAGGTATGCTAAAACCTGAATGACTCCTAATAGTTAATTACATAGAAAATTATATGATTTAAAACTTAATTTTTACCTAAATGAATAATAAAAATACAGAAGATGTAAGCATCGTCATAACAATCAAGTACTGCACATTATTAATGATAGGTAGACACAAATTATACATAAATCATTTCGCTATTAAAACTCGCTGAAATCAAAATACGAGTAATCATAATATTCTCGGACAAAATTTGCTTGTAATAAATGGCTAATTATTCGCTTCCCCACAGTCAGACAATGTCGTTGAAGAATTTCAACTCCAAGGTACTAAATCGTTTCTAAATTGCCGCAATAAATTCATGCCGAAGTTCTGTTCAGAAACGTCTTTTTTTTTAAATATAAATGATTTTTGAGCCAACCTTCAGAAATAATTGTAATATTATTTTTAATGGTCTTTGTGTATCATGGGTTATTAGCGTAGTATAGTAGTGTATTAGACATACTGATCAATTTAATGAAAATTTCATTACTTCCATTAAATATCGTTTGCAGGAGTCGTATTATCGGGAATCGTATTCCTTGCAGTCTTATCATTTTTTATTAGAAATTGCATGCTCCAAGACCGGGGTGGTATGATTTTATGATGTGAATCATAAATGCTAGTGCTGAAATATTCAGACCTTCGTCTGACTGAGTGTGTAGCGACATTGTCGTGTACTAATCTGCGGTAATTAAACTTTTACCTTCCCGAGAAGACATCGAATAATAACTCCCGCCATATGATGAGCAAGTCTACCCTCTTTTTTCAGCTATTCATCTTATCTGCAATTGTTTAAGCTATTCTTCAGGATGAAACATCCATTGCATAGATTTCTGAGTATATTTTTTTGATTTGTAATAGTACATCCAACTTTCATTGCTAACTCTGTTGAACTTTTCTATCATTTTGCAACCCAAAAAAATGCGACAGTCTTTTTGACAACTTTTCTTAAGGGCAAAGCCATCACTAAGCTTAATGCTTCCTGATACTTAACTGTTTATATAGAATTTTCTCTACTCTACTCACCCGGTTTCTCTACTCGGTCTTCATGCCTAAACTTGATAGAATTTGCTAATAATTTACTCTTTTGGCACTTTTTATAATGGACCGCACAGTATTAATATAACCATCAGTTATCAATATTGGGACAATTCCCTTACGCATATCATAACTAAGATTTGTCACAAGCGAGCAGGAACTTGTTGAACCAGCTGAAAATAACTCAAACTAGGTACAATAAATAAAAAATAAGTGAAAGTAAATAATATTCGAAACTGGTTTAAATTAATGAAACCTAGGAATCGGAATTATCTGGATTAACTTGGCATATTTACGAAGTTTATATTCAATTATTTTTGCAAACGATATTTGTATATGTAAAATGTTAAGACTTCTTAGTTAACACGACTATTTGATATGATGTATTAAATAGAGAATTTAAAAAACAAAAGATATGTAACTTAAACTTGATTATTACATAGGCGGTTCAATGGAAAAATGCCTACTTTCCATTATATTAAGGTTATGTGCAAGTCAAACATAAAAAAAATTCTCCCACTTAGAAAATAGGCTTTAACATATAAATAAATGAATAAGGCAATTTAATAGAAGTGGTTTTAAAACGTGTCAAGTAAAGTTAAATAAAATTTAAATAATTAAAAGTGGAAATACAAATGATAAAGGTAAAACGGAGGTGAAATAAGAGTAAGAAAACGAGGGTTGGGAAAGGACATAAATAAATCGCCCCTAGGGGACCCAATTCTCGGGAGGATTTACGACGCATACGACATTGCAACCGCTGTTAGGAGGTGATAGGTTATCTTTATGGAGGAATATGGACCCATATTGTTTAAAACTTGATACGATTAAGTTATACACCTTGTAACAATAAAAAGTAATGGACTCTATTTTTCGTGACGGAAAACATTGACAGTACTTGATGTAATATGTTATTTTAGCAAATCATCTCTCTTAATAATTAATATATTAACCAATATATTAAGGATAATTTAATCCATTATTTGCTAAAGTAGCAATATAATCTAATCGCCCCTAGGGTTGACGAAGGACCAAATACCCGGAGGATTTACGACGCATACGACATTGCAACCGCTGTTAGGTTGTTATAGGTTACTTTGTAGAGGAATCTTAGCCCATATTGTTTAAATCTTGATACGTTTAAGTTATACACCTTGTAACAATGAAAAGTAATGGACTCTATTGTGACGGAAAACATTGACAGTACATGATGTAATATGTTATTTTAGCAAATCATCTCTCTTAATAAAATAATTTTGTTACGAATAACAACATTTTTATAGTTGTATTACATATCTTTAAAGATCATAGATCAGATATTCAGGAATAAGAATTTGATAGTTAACCAATATATTAAGGATAATTTAATCAATTATATGCTAAAGTAGTAATATAATCTAATCGCCCCTAGGGTTGACGAAGGATCAAATACCCGGAGGATTTACGACGCATACGACATTGCAACCGCTGTTAGGTGCTGATAGATTATCTTTATAGAGGAATCTGGGACCATATTGTTTAAAACTTGATACGGTTAAGTTACACACCTTGTAACAATGAAAAGTAACGGACTCTATTTTTCGTGACGGAGAACATTGACAGTATTTGATATAATATGTTATTTTAGCAAATCATCTCTCTTAATAATATAATTTTATTACGAATAACAACATTTTATAGTTGTATTACATATCTTTAAAGATCATAGATTAGATTTTTAGGAATAAGAATTTGATAGTTATCCAATATATTAAGGACAATTTAATCAATTATTCGCTAAAGTAGTATTATAAACTAAAATTAAGAAATGGTGACTTGCGGTCTAAGGGTTGTATTTAAGATTTTTATTTTTATTTTATTTCATTTTATTAAATATACGATTAAGAAATTTTGTTTTTTTATTAAAACAATCACAAATCGTAAAACGCATTAAATATTATATTAGAAATGCACAAAATTGTCATCTCATGTCATCTGTGTTACGTCATAGAGTAAAAAACAGAACTATAGAAAGAGCATGAGAGTAGCTCTGTCATTTAACCTGGAATCTGATTCCAAAATAATTTTTAATCCTTGCTAATGAGGCTAATCCTTGCTAGTAGTGGTCCTATTCTGCTCCAAACGAAATTTTTGAAACGAGATCACTGTAAGTTCTCTTTGAAAAATTTTCTCAGTTTTTTTTTCTTTATTCAGAGAAACCCTCGAAGTAACTTATAAAAAGATCAATAAAACTGTATTTTATATGCCCTGAAAAGATATTCGAGGGATTTCTCTGTTAAAGGAAAAATTGCTAGAAAAAAGTAGCAGATTTATTTTTTTCCAAAAATAATATTTATTTTCCCCTTGTAATTTTATTTTTTTAAATCAATATTAAAACTATCAATGAAAATTGAGACAAAAACACAAAATTTTGGAATTGGAAAAATAGATAAATCATCTTTCCCACAATATGATAAATCTTATTATGTGTTTCCCTTCAAATGCTTATGTTTTTTTTGGTTCTATATTTTGAATGGAAGAAAAGGTCCATCAATTTATCAATCAAAACCGTTTTTTATGAGGGATTGTCCGATATGAGAACTCAGAAATTATTATTATAATGTATAAAGTTGAGGTGCAAAGTAAACAATAATACTCAAAATATAATCTCAAAGTTTTTTGAATGCTGAAAATTATACCTGTTGGGATTACGTGGATTAAAATTATGAAAACGAAGCATTATTGAGCACTCACCTAAGTTTTAATGAAAAACCCGAACGATGGTTTTTGGTGAAATATGTTGTAAGAAGTGCGCGATTCATTACGGCCAGAAATATATATATATATATATATATATATATATATATATATATATATATACATATGTATATATATATATATATATATATATATATGTATATATATATATATATATATATATATATATATATATGTGTGTGTGTGTGTGTAAGTGTATTTTTGTACATAAATATGTAAACTAGATGTCCACCCACGTTTAGAAATTTTGCACATAATCACAATTCACCTTACTGTCTGGTATATCCATGATATTTTAACAAATTCTCGAGCTAAGGGATTACCATCGTGAGTCGTGACCGGAGTGTCACACGATAGTTATTATTATATGTTTAAGAACGACCTGTGGCTATATATCAAACATTTTCACTTTCCACTTTTAGTCTTCTCTATCTCTGAAGAGAAAAATGTCGTTAAATATTTGGAGGACTGACCGCAACCGCGGAGCTTATAAATAATAATGGCAACCACTTCGCGGTAATGTGTATCATCAATTTCAAATAACTATTGACCGTAACTGTTTGAAAGCGAGCTGAGGAAATATTTTATTGTTTTGTACATTGAAGATACGACAGGTTCCATTTACGTGATGTTTTATTTCCGAGTATTGAACTTCCACAAAATAAAAACGGTATATATGTGACCTTCAATAATAGAATGCGTTGTAATAAGATTCTATTTTTACTTGGTTTTTACAACACTAACATTGCTTCGTATTGTCTCTTATATATTATTGGAGATAGAATAACGACCTCTCCTGCGACAAAGCTTGGCTACTTAATTCCTTAATCAAAGCGCTTCCTGTTTGCCAGAACTTTGTAATAAATTACACACATAAATAAAAGCTCAGTAATCTATACTAATGGCGTATAAGCAAAAATCTTTTGAAAAAAGTAACCAACATGAAGGAAAAATCGTATTTCAAATCAGTGAAGAAAAGTTAACTTATTTCAAAAATGTGCAGACAAAGAGACGGGCTAATGTTACGTTTTGTATTTATATGTAGGCTAAACTTTTGAAGTTATAAGATAGATTCCAAAAGAAGGCAGAATGCTTTCATCTATTAGGTTGATGAAATTACGTAGAAATTTTGCCAGCAATAAACACTTAAATCAAAGATAAAGCTTTCCAGATGTATAAAAAGTATTTTACCGTTTTATTCCCACCAAATTCTAGTCTTCTGAAATTTCTACCATTTTTTTTATTATCGTAAAAAAGAACAAAATTATGGTTAATAATACAAAAATTAAATTACATTTCAATAATCGACAAATCTTTCATTATATTCTACAATCTACAATTCTTTAACTTATTTACCAATTATTTTTATTATATAATCTACGTAAGACTCCTCCAAAGAAGAAAGATGTACGGAACAAAAATACATTTCTTTACTATTTCTTCGTAATAAATACTAAACAGAAATAAATTAAAATTTAGTAAACACGCAATAGTATTTACAATAAATTTTATTATCTCTTTTATCACTCCGGTGCGCTGGTTTCTTTGGAGAGTGATTTTTACACCAATTTTTAAAAAAAAAAACTAGAAAAAGGTCGAGAAAAAACATGACAATTATATCTTTCCTAATTCACATTGAAAATTGTTGACTTTCCTCATTTGCTTGGTCTGACTTACCCATGTTTGAAAGGTGGCTAAATAAATTTTGTAAATTTGCCCTAGAAAGGATTGCTTATTCATAAATAGCATTTTAATTAAGATCATAATACGAAATTTTAAGTTAATGATTGTATATTATCTTATCATGAATGAGAATATATTTACTCTGTTCTACATTTTTATACATGGCACCAATTAATACACCTTAAAAAAAATAATTAATACCCCTTTCTACAAATACCAATTTTACCCAATAATTTTAGTTAATAATATTTTATATTATTTACTTTAGTAATTTGCTGAGATTCAAAATATTAGTTGAAGTGGAATTACATACAAAAAGCAAGATGAAACGCACTCTAATGAGAAATAACCGATGCTTTGCTACAAATAAATTACATAATGTTGACAAATTGTTCAGCATAGCCTTTAATAATGCTCATATATATCATTCTTACGAAGTTTGTGACTATGGTAATATTACTTATCTAAGGACGCTAGTATGATATATATTAAATGTGATCTTCCCAAGAAACGCTAAATCAATCCAAATTCAACATAATTTTAATCCATATATTTTATTTCATTAGTTCCACAGAACAAATTTTGGAAATACAGCCATGTTGAACATGGGTATTACAATAAAATGTTATATTTAAACATTGAAAGATGTGCAATCTTATTCAATCACGTCATTTCACCAGAAAAATACAGTTTAGTTCAATGTCGTAGTTTAAAACGAGTCATAAAATCTATATAGTCACAAAATTTCATGCATATATATTGTTGTACCATCATGAAAACTTTTTTGTCTTCAAATACAAAATACTATCAAGAAAATAACCGAATTTTTCACTTCAATTTTCACTCACGTCTAGACATTTGAATTATTTAAAATTCAAGTATCAGGAACAGATAACAGTGAAAAAATTTCATAAAATAAAACATCAGTCTTAGAACAAAAATGTAAAATTAAAAGATGTGAAAATAACTGAATATAATCAAAATTTAAAAAACATGCTTTTAAAAATGGTGCACTAAAAAGCAAAAAATATTTATCGAACCTATTTTCTCTGACTATCCGGTAAATACTTTAGTGCAAACCATGTTCGTTATTGAGTATATTATTTGAGTGTAAAAGATTGGAGGGCTCTGTATTGGAATCGAAGTAAAGTGTCAATTTTCACCATCATTCACTAATGTCAATTTGAGAACCAAAATCGTTTATTTTCGAGGAAACGTGCCAGAGGCCTGCATATTTATACCTAATAACAAATGTGGCATATACTAAAGTTCTTATTGAAAAGTTGAAGAAAACAGGTTCGATAATATCAATAATTTTAAGCGTTTTAGTGCAATATTTTTAGAAGCATGTATTTTTATTATATATATATATATATATATATATATATATTAAATGTAAGCTATGATTTAATTACCTAATCGATATAATTGTTAAAGGATTAATAAAAATTTTCGAGTTGATTAAAAGTTATTTAAGTGTTGAGCAAGAATTATCAAAAATATTTTCTCTATTATATCTTATTTTCTTTTCTGAGTGGGAAATAAATTAATAAATGCTGCTGTAAAATATAAAAATGATAATTTCAAATAATCCCTTACTTTTCATTCAAAGTATTCTCTGAATAGTGGTGAATGCACATATGTAACATTAAACATGTTCACCAATACATGAAAGATAAACGATAACGAAATATTTATCTAAAAACCTTGCATTCAAAAATAATACAATATTTAATTCCTGTAATCATATAGAGTAAATACGTGTCACGAATATGGTCGTGTAAAGATTTTTCCGACTTTTCACGTTCAAGGTCCAGGAAGAAGGGGATTTAGGAGTACCTTTGGATGTTTATTAATTAAATGTTTAATTTTGGAAGAATCGTATGAAACCTGTGTTAATAAAAACGGGCCAAATTCGAGTTGGACTCGGGTACAAAAGTTTTTTTAGCACCAAACAATATTAAACTTGTAAGTTAATACTTCTTGAAGAGACTGTTAAAAATACCGTAATTGATGTGGTCGGTGACGAAAGAAACCCTCAAGACTACACAAAATATCTTACTGAAACTTTTTAAGAAGTTTGAAACGCATATCTCACCAATTATTGACTTAAATAAAAAGTATTTTGGAACCTTCATAATTTTTTTAATATTTATCTAATGATTATCGCCCGATTACCGATAGCGACCTATCTGACTGAGAAACTAACATCATTCCACAAATGTAACCCTCAGTTACTTATTTATTACTCTTACCTCAGTTACTTAATATTATTTTTTATTTCATAATTCCACTATTTTATAGTATAGTGGTTCATAGAACATACCTATCATCCAAATTGCATTTATATGGTTACCAATAGTCTACGAGTAAATTGGCTGTTACATACAAAAAGATATGAAGATAAAGATTTCTCTTTTGTCATTTGGCTACGAAATCCTAAATATCGTAGTTATTAACGTGGTGTTGTTATAACGTAGTTTTAACGTGTGCCTTTGAATATGAAGTCCTCTTAATTATGATAGTCTAGGTATAATCTCTAACTTAATGCAAATTCCCGTACTTGCATTGGTAAAGTAATTACGATGTTATAAGATTTAACACGAAATTGATATACATATAACCATCAAAATAATATTTTTATGGTGATTGTTAATCAACCCCTAGAAACAAAATTTAACTTTTTATAATTTACGTTCATAATTGCCCGTGGCTTGAAATAGTTCAATTAGTATTGTGTTTTGACAATTTTGTAACAGAATAGTAAAATTGTAAACAAAAAATAGTAAATGGAAAATAAATGAACAGAAATAAATTCTCTATCGCATTTAATTCATAATTTGGGAAGGGAAACTTGTGATCATACATTAATTAAATGTATGTTGGTATTTAATTTAAAATACTTCATGTATTTTAAATTAAATACTAACTTACATATAATTAAAACAAATTTAATTTTGAAAGCAGCACATCATTGAAATATAAAGTAGGTCTTATTTGTAGGAACTTATGTATAGCAACCTAATAACTCGATGACTTGCTGTGATATCTTTGTAAAACAAATTTTGTTTTGAATTTCAATGACTGTACGAATTTTAAATTTAACTGTGCGGTTTAACCTATTTTCCTTATAGTTTGTTTCAGAAAGTAAAAAAATTATATACTGAATATTAAACCCCACCATCACTTTATTATTGTTTATTGCTATTATAAGATAAATCTAACTAAGCTTTTGGTTTACTGTTCACAATTTTCCATAACTTGATTCAAAAATAATTGCATTACGTGTCAAATTTATCAGATTATTCTAAATTTACATAAAAGATCAATTATTATTAAGCTCTTGTAGTGTTCTGCATAATGCATACTACTATATTTGTTAACTTTGGTGGATATAAAAACAGTAAATATTAACACCTGTAATTAGTCAAGTCGATATGTGGACCATATTCTGTAATATAATAAGCGATACTACGTCGTACACCAACGGTGAAACGGAATTTCTACCAAAATTGTCTTCAATTTATAAATGTGAAAATATCACTACAAATTTACGGCTTATATTAAGTATTTATTTTTTATTAATTCAGCTTTCATGAAAAGATATTTTTGCCTACGTTATCAAAATTTAACATGCTTCTTTGTCATCATTCTCGCATTTAATATAAAACAGAATTAGAGAAATGCAAAGAAAATGACATGTGGTAATAACGTGTAAAAATATATAATGCCTACGTTATATGCCGTCTGCCATAATGAAAATATCCCTTGCATGATTAATACAGGAGGCAATCAAGGCAAATATTTCACTAACAAAAATGATCTCGTGTCGTGTGAGATCGAAGGCAAATTACTAAATCACAGTTTCGTTACTTTATCTTTGTACAATAATTTTGTTTTAAACTGTCACTTGAGAAAAATTCAGTTCATTTCTTGTCGATTTTATTGTGTTGTCGAATATTTAGTCGTATAAACAATTTCACACGTAATATTTTTTTTTATTTTGTGACATCAAATATGCTGTCACACTTTTTTTTGGTTTATTACATTTTTTCCAAACACATACCAAAAAATTTACTATTGATATGATCAGTTAGCTGTATTCATGTATTGAAATATGAAATTATTACTTCTTTCTTTCGTTGGTTAATTGTGTTGAAATATAATTGCGTTAAAATAGTATATTACTCAAAATCCAACAAAATTTACCAGTGAAAATTTAATCAAAGTCCTTAACTGTTCTGGCATCATGCGAGAACAATTAAAGAGACTCGGCGACAAAAATAGAAATAGTAAAATATTTAAAAAAATATTTTATGTGTCTTACTATATTTGTCATGTTTTCCTAGACCATTTTTTGTACATATTTTTCAAATATATAGAGGCTAATTATATTAATTTTCTTATGTGTACTAATAATATAGTAAAATTGATCAAAATTAAACCGTCTATAAATGAAATTGAGATCTAAGTAATTAAATTAGAATAGAAGTATTGACAACAGATTCAAAATGACGAAACAAATTTATCTGTCGAAAACGACCAAAAACAAATTCTGCCCGTATTCAAACCGTTTAATTAAACACCGCTTCACACTTAACTTCCGGCCATGCATATTTCGCCAATGTATGTTCGGGTGGCAAATTTCATTACGCGCTTTAAATTAAATATAATGTAATCTATTGAAATACATAGATAACTATACATTTGTATATTTATTACACGTCGAGTAATAAAGCACATCCCCGTTAGTGTGCTAATGCGATACAAATGAATTAAAGAAAAATGTTAATTTGCGTATCTTTGGATAGAGTTATTTGATTCCAATAAAATAAAGACTGAATGTGACTTTAAGTCAACCTCTTTTTTTCGCAAAAACTTCATCTAAATTGAGTAAGTATATTATGTGATGCGTGTTCAAACATACACACATGTGCGTGCGTGTGTGCGTGTGTGCTGCGTACATGCATACGTGCCAGCCAGCATGCTGCTGCCCGCCTGCATGCTTACTCGTTTGCTCGCCTGCTTGCCTGCGTGCCTGCCCGTCAATGATTAACGATTTTATTGACAAATAATACGTAGAGTCATTGATAAATAAACTTTTTTTTATACCATGATACGATGAACTCATTATACCCGTTGATCAATTAGTTAGAGATATGTATGTATGTACTTATCACTAACAATATGATATCAAAAATTAGAGTATGGATCTTTCAACAGTATAAGTAGATTTTATCAATCTGAACGTCATGTTCTAAAGTTGTCTAAAAATATGTATTTAAAGCTTTATTTTAATCAGAATTCATATATTCCTTTTACAAAATTTATTAGCAGATAAATCACTTTAGATATATAAACTAACTTAGTACTAGATTCACAGGTGTAATACTGGAAGGTATTTCTCTTTATAGTATATATACGAGTATTATAATTTGACCGAGGCCGAAAAGTTTTGATGATTTTGATTAACTGTGTCGATTCACTTATTTTAACTACAAAGGATTTGAAAGTACCTGTTAATAAAGTACTCTTGTCAAGTCTTCAGACTGTACAAAACTTTTTTCAACGTTTCTTAAAGTTTATTTGTTTAAAATGTGTTTAAATTCGAAACAGTCAACACTTTTATATCTTACTAAGTGCTCAAGTTATCTGCAATAGAGCATTAAAATTAAAAAAATCCCGACAAATTAGGCATTAAAAATATTTTTTATTCCGCTTATGTATTTCCCTGTTTATTCTTTATTGATTTATAAAAAAAGACAAAAATGAAAAGAATTACGAAAACTATTTAAAAATTCATAAATTTTCTTTTTGCTCAAGAAATTCGGTTATTGTCAATATTTTGGTATGTGATAATTAAGAGTACTACATGAAGCGTCTATCTTACAAAGTTTTATAAAAATGTAAAAGCTGTAGGCCTGTGAAAATAGATGGACCGATGAATATGATGTTCTTTAGAAAAAAAGTACTAAAATGGAGGAAAATGATGCAATGTATAAAAAAAAATTACGTAGAATAGTAACCACGTGGTTATATTACAGCCTTCACGTCTCGAAATGAAGCATAACTTTTGATAGCAAGTTTTTAGGCTGTGAATCAATTCATGACACCGGCGCCACAAGCACCGTTATGAACGCCGAATGTGCAATGCGTGTCGCATTGCGACTACTGATGAATAATAAGCAGCTTTCTAGGCTTAGAAGTTCCCGTTTTTCAGATCAAAGTGCTCCATTATAAATACATATACATGAACGAAATAATTTCTAAGTTGAATTCACCCTCAAATACATATATATGCATAGTCCAAAAATTTTAATTGAAGATGAAATGTTGTTATTTAACCGAAGTAATTTATCTATTTAATAATTTATTAGTGATTATATTGTCAAAAAACACAACTCATTTTTTTCCATTCTACATCAAAATATTTTTTTTGTCTCGTCACGTTAGTTAAAAACGTCAAATTGTTAACATTAAAGGAAAGCGAAATTGAGTGCCTAAATGATAATTCCGGAAATTATTTTTTTTATGAATTATCACGAAAACATTTCAAAAGTAATTAATTTGGGAGTTCAAGTACATATAATTCTTGGATTACAAGGAGTAAGACATAACAATCTGGCAACAAAAAGTCACACTAAAGTACAAAAAAAAATTCAATGATTAAAATCGAGAATTTAAGTAATTTAACCACAAAAGTAAAAAATTACGTGTAATTAAAAGTTTGGGCACAACTTCCAACAATAATAGTAATGGTAGAAAAACAATCATTTATTATGCTATTTTAATAAGTCGGGAATAAAACATCATACAAAAAACTTTTATATCTGTTTAATTTTCTGAAGAAATAATTTGTTGGATTTCCTGAAAACCAAAAGTTTAATCTCAAGGTATTTTCTTGATGAAATACTACGTGTCGACTCGACATTGGGAATGAGCATTTACATTTCAAAATAACTTGCGTGACCTAAAGTTACACATTTTTTTGCCCATGAATATACCAATTGTAGCTTAAACTCAGATCAGTGGTATAAATATTGATTGTGCTATATTTCCTCTCTACGTGGAAGTGGTAGATAAACTACCCAAAGTTACCAACTTATCAAATATATTCGCGACATTTTTAATATATTTAGCCTATTGGACATTGAAAATTGAAGCAATCTTATGTTTTTTCACTCTATATTTTTAGAATTATTGATAGAGCAAAAATTTTAATTATATTTTATAATATTTTCTACCGTTGCTTGTATGTATTGTTTGTCATTATTTTCTATCTATGGTAGGCAATATTTTAAAACACCCTAAGTTATCACAAGGATATAACTCAATAAACAATAAAGAACCAATTAGAATTTTTTACGTTCAATGTATTCACTGTGTTTTTTATTTCCTTCTTTTACACTGCTCCGGTGCAAGGAATGTTTTTTAAAAAGTCCCAAGTTTAAAATGCCGTATAAAGTGAAATATATTGTTACACTAAATCATTTAATCTCTTGTTAAATTACGGAATATCTTCTTTTTATTTGTTTAAAATTATAATTATTAACTTCCCTGCGATCCTAACTGACGAGAACGACAATATTCTATGAACACTTTAAAGAAATTATTAAACTGCTCATAGCTCGTACCAAAATAACCTCAGAAGATCGGTGAGCTCTTCTAAACGATTTAACTTAATACATTTTTCATTAATTTTTCAATATCAATATTTATTTTAAAATTACCACAAAGTTGGCAGTTTCCACATATTTTATTAAATATGACGTTGTGGTTTAACAATATGAGTTAAATTAATTTTCATAGCTTTTTCTTTTTAGAGGTAAATTATTCATAATACATATAACGAATAGCTCGGATTTATCAATGTCATAGTTCAGATTACTTCTGTATTAAAAAATATTAATTACTGTATTAATGCATAATAAATACATGGATCATTATTGCATTTTTAAAATTTTGTAAAATCTCCAATTCCGCATTATAACAGTTCAAAGTGTATAACGTTCATTTACATATATAAAAATAAGAAAACATTTTCATGACATTAAAAACGGATTTTTTATATTTCACAAACAAACATTAATTACCGTAAATATATTGCCTACTGTATCTTTCACAGGCTTTAAAATTTGATACACATATTAAAAATTATAAGATATAGTATAATGGCTGTAATTTTCTAGTCAGACTTCATAAAATTTTGTTTTTTTTCCTTATTATTCGTTCAGTAATTTTCGAAAGTTTTTGAAGATGTTTGTAAATATACAAGTTAAAATTAAAGAACAATTTTTTATTGCTCGTAATACTTTTCAATGGGTATGCCCCGGCCAAAAAAATTTAAAAAAACTTTCGTTCTATATTTATCCCCTGTTTAATCATTACATGAATACTTTATATAAGCTAGCTTAGACAACAGGTGCACATTAACAAAGTGTAAACTATGCCAAATTTCAGGGATTTACTTTATGTATTACGAAATTTTAAAAATTCTTAAACTTCGTTCCATTTTTAAACGGCCCTAGAGATTTATCCGACATTTTGATAGTAATGTGAATCACCCATTTGTCTACCCACTAATGCAAATAGTGACAAATATAAGTATTTGCCTGGTGTCCGGAAATAAATTTTGAACAAAGAAAGACGTCATTCCTTGACTGAAAAATAATTGATGGTCCTTAAAATAAAATTTAAAAGAAGACTTTTTTGAAAACTTAAAATAATACTCATAATTATTTGTCATCTTTTTTCGTACACACGATACTTGTGCACAATGCCACTTGGGGGAATAGCCCGAAAATACCTGCGAAGACATCTCAACTGCGAGTTAATACCCCACTCAGAGCAAGTGTGTTAAAATGAGTTCAGTGCAATATTTTTTTTGCAATCGATCAGAAAAAGGACGTATTATTTCTTCATAGCTGACATCTTTGTCTGACATCGTCGGACAAAGAAAGACGTTATTCTCAGTGTTAAAATTCCAATAAATTTGCCGGTTACCGTGTTTAATTGGCATTAAAATACCTGAAAAAATTGGCATTAAAATTCCCAGACACCGTGTATGTACATATATAAATAGTCCGTAAACTTGAGAAACCGAAAATATTATCTTTGTTCCGATCAAGTATCCAAGCATGCAACAATTTCATTTGACGCTCATAGAATTTTCCGGACTGCCGAAGAACAATAAATTATCATGATAACTGTTATAGGAAGCAGGTTTCATAGCCGTCGAAAGTAATGCTTTGCTTATATTGTTTGAAGAGGATTGCAACAGGCTTCGGTTGGGCTTGTCATTCCTATCATGGGGTTATTCCCCCCTAAAGTTCATCTTCTGACACTAATTTCAAATGCACTTGGAACTCGTTATCAGGTCTAAAGACAGTGGAATTTTATTCGTTTTACGGATTAGTGCTTATATAGTCTTTACGATAACGACTTACATTCATAAATATATTATCATCATGGGGAAAGTATTAGGACAATTTTACCACGTTAGTAGCGAATCATAATAGCAGTGCATTGATGGTTTGGGTGAAACCAGGTATTACCATTAGTCGTATTAATAATAATAATAATCTCACAACCACTGTATTCACAGTGAGACGATATGTCATCCTGTACTCTCGTCATAGACCGCCCCGTCTACGGGGGGGGTCTATGGCCAACGTCTCATTGGAAATCCAGTTAATTATAATGGATGTTAAAGTTGAACCGACACAGAATCTGTGCCAAATATTTCAACGAAACAATACATTTTTAATAACAATTAATACATTTTTAATATCTGGATGAGCAAAAAGTTCATCCAAATCCATTGTTGTTGATGCTAATTTTTGCCAAGTACATAATAAAAGTTATTTGAATAAAACATTAAAAATATGTATATTTGTCCCTTAACTAAGAAATCAACTTAGTTCAATAGAAAAATCACCTTATAAGTAATTAATTGCTTATATTTATTCTTAAAATACGCTGTGAGCAAAATTATTGGTACATTACACCACCTCTTCCTAATTTATAATCTCGCAAATATTTTAATTAAAATATCACGATTTGAAAAAATCATTTTTATATTTTGTTATATTAAATAAATGTATCAAATAAATAATATTAAACCTGATTTATTACTTCAAATATTATTCAGCGTATTAAAAATATTTAGCCAATTTCTAATTATGGTAATTTAAATCTGGTTTATTCTTAATGGGCCGTTGTTCATACCTGAGTATAAGAAAATGACTACTAAATATGTACAGTGCAATATTAAATACACAAAATCTTTATGTAATTTTTTTTTATTTACTGTACACAAACTAGAAAATTCTAGTTTAAAAAGATTTTGTGGTAACGGTGCTTCTGTATTTCCAAGCTAACATAATTGCTGGGAAATTTTTAAGGTTTCTTTCAAATTAAAAAAATATTAAGTTTATAGACATATTACATGTAAAAAGATTAATTAGAGCGAATATTGAATATCATTCAGAGCCAATTTACCAAGAAATAAAACAAGTTTAATAAACAGAAAGTTAATATAATAAACAAATTTTCGATTTACGGTTAATGCGGACTGACACAATGGCATTTCAAAATTTCTCCATACTTAAATAATATTTCTATTCGAACCTATATTTAACCAACATATTAATATATTCAATACTTAAAAAACACATACTTGTTCATAACTCAAACCAAAGCTAGTACAACATAATAAACGACAATTTTTTTTTTTTTTTTTTTTTTTTTTTTTTTTTTTTTTTTTTATATCCTGCTACTTAGCGATCTGTTTGTTTCAAACAATAATCTAATGTGTTGTCAGATTTTCATCAGCTAAATTATTCTTAGCAAAGACATGCACCCAACGGTGCAATCCTCATATTTTGTCCGCGAATCTTGTCGCAAGTTCAGATACGCTATTCCTCTTAAGGCGGGAGAATCTTAGACTGCCCTCTCCTTGAAGTTCAGCAGCTAGTTCGTTCATATGTTGGTCCAGTCTGAGTTGATATTTCTTGCTGTTTATTTCAATTTCGTCCTTCACAGTTCTCAGATTTAAATCTAGGTTCACATATTTGTTGCTTATGTGGGATGGTATATTAAACATGGCTCTCATTGTTTTACTTTGGAACCTTTCAAGTATTTCGATGTTACTATGGCTGGCTGTGCCCCAAAGCTGAATGCCGTAAGTCCATATGGGCTTCAGTATCGTTTTATAGATAGCCATTTTACTGGAATCTGTCAATTGTGATTTACGGCCGATTAGCCAGTACATGCTGCGGAGTTTGCTGTCTAGTTGCTTCCTTTTAGTCCATATATGTTTACGCCAAGTGAGTCGACGGTCGAGGTGCATACCCAAGTATTTGGCGTCATCTGATTGTGGGATCGCTGTATCAAAAAGTTTTACAGGTGGGCAGGTTTTTCTTCTAAGTGTGAAAGTTACTTGGGCTGACTTATCTGTGTTGACTTTAATACGCCACTGCTGGCACCATGCTTGGATGAGAGAGATATGGGATTGGAGGCTTTCAGATGCGGAATCGGGATTATCATGTGACGAAAGAAGTGCGGTATCATCTGCGTATGTCGCTGTGGTAGTGTTGGCATAAGTAGGTAGATCTGCTGTAAATATCAAATAGAGTACTGGTCCCAGTATACTACCCTGTGGAACTCCTGACTTAATTGGGTGCATTTCTGATGTTTCGGAGTTATATTTCACTTCGTAGCATCTTTTTCCAAGATACGATTTAATCAACGGAAAAAAGGAGTGCGGTAACATTTTTTTAATTTTAAAGAGAAGCCCAGTATGCCATACCTTATCAAATGCTTGGCTAATGTCTAAGAAGACTGCGGAGCAATATTGTTTATTTTCCAATGCTCTACTTATGACATCAACCAGCCTATGCACTTGCTCGATAGTTCCGTGGCCCTCTCTAAATCCAAACTGATGTGTTGGTATTATATTTGCTAAGTGTTCCCTCATTCTGTTAAGTATTATCGTTTCCAGTAATTTTCCAATTACCGGAAGGAGACTGATAGGTCTATAAGATGACACTTCTTGAGCAGGTTTACCTGGTTTCAGTATCATTATTACCTGTGCTATTTTCCACTGGCTTGGGTAGTAGGACTGTCTTAAACATGCGTTGAAAATAGCGAGTATGAACAGTATTCCTTTTTTTGGGAGGTGTTTCAAAAGTGTCGCGTCGATAAGGTCATAGCCAGGGCATTTGCCTTCCTGGAGTTTTAGGATTTCCCGCCTCAGTTCATTTGGTGTCACATGCTTAAGTGGTAAGCACATTTGAATAGGTGTCTTTAAGTACTCCTCTATTTCATTGTCCAGATATTGATTACTGCTGGGAAACGGTTCAAAAACTTCATGTAGGTGATCAGCATATCTGTTAGCTTTTTCACTATCAGAGCGAGCCCAGGATCCCGTTTTTGTTCTTAGCGGTGTGACTTGTTGTTTGGGACGCTTTAGGTTTTTGGTAGCTTTCCATAACGAGTAGTTTGTGTCACTAGTATGTGTCAGTTTTGTGAGATATGATTGTAGATTCTCATTTGCCAATTCTTTGATTAGAGTTTTAAGATGTTGTGTGGCTTTATTTAAGGCAGTCTTGTCTCTAGGATAGTGAGTGTTTTGCCATACTCTGCGGAGTCTACGTCTTTCGTTTATACAATCCTTGATGAATTCAGGGTACACATGCTCTATAGCAGTTCCCGTTTTGTGATGGGATGTAGCCCTGTTTGCAGCGTCATGAATCAGTTTGTTTAGTCCTTCTATAGCCCGTTCTATTTGGTCAGACGTTTTCAGTGAGATCCTGAGCTGTATTTCCGTTGTGATGATATCCTGATATTTTTTCCAGTTAGTATTCTTATTGTAGATTTTAAGTGGTACTTCTGTTAGTAATATCTTACTATATACCCTTAGAACAATAGCAGAGTGGTCTGAGATAAGGTCAAAGTCAGGTTCTGTTTTAGTGTTATTTATTGCAATGTTTCTAGATATGAAAAAATCCAGCAAATCGGGTATTTTTCGTGGATCTGTCGGCCAATAGGTAGGTTCTCCAGTGGACAAGCAATCAAGATTAAGATCTTTCACAGCTTGATAGAGCGACCTTCCTCTAGTTGTTATAAGTCTAGATCCCCAGAACAGGTGTTTAGCGTTCCAGTCGCCCCCACTTATAAAGCGATGTCCGAGTATAGAGAAGAAATCTTTATATTCTTCTTTTGCCATCTGGTGTTTAGGAGGGCAATAAACTGCAGCAACGGTAATGTCCGAGCTATTGTCATACACTTTAATAAGAGAGGCTTGTATCTTGTCAGTTGAGAAAGGTTCAAGCGGGTGATGTTTTATATTTGATTTTAAGATCACTGCCGTTCCTCCATGCGCTTTTCCCGATGGGTGGTTGGTAGCATAAACTGTGTAGCCCTTTATTGAGATATGGCTTTTGATGGTAAACCTAGTCTCAGATATTAATGCCACGTCAATCTTTTTCATGTGTAGAAACATTTCCAGCTCTAGTCGTCGAGCGACCAGTCCGTTGGCGTTCCATGTGACTATTTTAAGATTTAGATTATTTCTTAGTCTGGCTGCTAATAAGCTGGATGAAACGATCCATCATGTTGTCTACCATGGTTAGCATCATAGTTTGTATTCTGTTGAACATTTGTTCCAAGATGTCACTTAGTTGTTGCGTTTGAGGTAATTGGTCTGGCTTAGTGATGTTTTCCATTCTACTTTTAGTGATTTCAGCGTAAGTTGAGGTTGTTCTATTATAATTTTTGAATTTCCTTGGCTGCAAATTGTCCATTTCAGGCATACGCTTAGTTTGGTTTGTATGTTTATATGTTTGTTTTGGTTGGATTTTCAATAAGTGCTCTTTATATTGCTTGTATTTTAGGCATCCCCTGTAACTAGCTGGATGTTTTTCTAGACAGTTTGCACAAGTAGCTTCCGTTTCCCTTGTTTTGGAGCAGCTGGTGGTTGGGTGGTCGTCTCCACATTTGACGCATCTGAATGGTCGGTAGCATTGATTTTTTGAATGACCGAACCTTTGGCATCTTTTACATTGTAGAATTTCCTGTTTCTTATAAGGTGCTTCAAAAGATACTTTCATATGATTGAGGTATTTTATTTTAAAAATATCTTTATTGTTATTCTTTGGCTCCAGGTCTACATAAAATAGGGGTAAGGGTTCTTTTGTGTTTCGATGACGTACATTTACGAGTTGCCTTACTTCGTGTCCATGTGCTTTGAGTCCTTCTTTTATTTCAGAGATGTCTTCTGAGCTATGGAGGCCTCGCAGAACAACTCTATAAGGTCTTTCACTTTTTATCATGTAAGTATAATGGCTGATATTGTCTGTGATGAATTTTTCTCTTATCATTTTGTATACTTCTATACTTACTGGCATTACTTTCACAACGTGTCCTGACCTGAGAGTGGTCATAGTAAAATTTCCTTCTGTTGTTATTCTTAACAGCAGGTTTTTAAGGGAATTGATATCCAGGACCCCAGTTACAAAGATTGGTTCTGGTTTTGGTGGCTTTTCTGTTTCTATTATATCCGGATTATATTCCACTTCACCTAATAATAAGGGATAAACGACAATCTGGTTTGAATTTATCGTGTCGTGGTTAAAACATGTTTAAACGTTAAAACTTTTGTTACGAATATAATAACAGGTCTGCTGATAAAACCGTGTAAATAGTGAAGGGTGAAGTCAGATGTGACCGAGTCCTTGATAGGTTCGTGTAACGCTCGAGTGTATTTCGCTTTATAGGGTATGTATGCGTATTAAAATTAGATGAGGCAGAAAAAGTTCAACAATGTCGGCGTATTTTACAGGTTCACTCATTTTATACGTAAGTCTTTGTAACCGATTCATAGATTTTAGTTAATAACTGCTTTTAGGTGATTAAATAATGCATCAAATATTATTATAACTTAAGTTAAAATGTTCTCAATTTTAGTTTATGACTGTGAAAGTTTATGCTAACGATTAGCCTAATTGATCATTATAACATGTAACTCGAAAATAAAAAAAATTATATCAATTAGCTAAATACGAAGCTATAAAAGCAAGTGCTAACCTTTACGTCGTTTCTCAAATTTTGTTTCCAAATGTCTTTGAATATGACTACACTGCAACTGCCTTAGTCATTGGTGGTATATCCATAAGTTCATTCCTAACGCAGATTACATCAAAAGAAGATCCATATAATGAAATAGCTATAAAATAACAAAGAACTATAAAATAAATTGTCTTATTGTATATTTTAAGTAGAAAGAAATACAAAAAAAACTGTGTCTAGAAGAGAGTAGTTTTAATTTTAAAATGAATAACCATGTCAATGATAAGTCAGTATCAATTCACATCAAAAATTTAAAAAGACAAATGTTTTTTGTATCTTGAATCCGTCGTCAATTATTATTTATTATGAGAACATTTACATAAATTACTTAGTTATCAGATTTGTTTATTTGATTTGTGCAATGAAATTCAATAGCGCCTCAGCGTTAATGAGAACTTTAGATAATCACAAAAAATATATACTTTAATATCCCTTATTGATTAGAATTATATGATTGATAATTGACGTTACATTTAAATGAAAAAAGATGACAATGATCAATGAGAAACTTTTGGACCAAGCCTAAAAATGTGCATTTTTTAATTTTTCTTCCATCATTTCATCGAAAGTTCCTTCCATCATTTCCTCTGGAGTGCTTAATGATATTCCTTTCTGCGAAAAAAAAATTTATACAGTAATAAAAAGCAGTTTTTATTTATTTTTTAAAATTCTATTTCATGCGTATATAAGGATCTGGAACGTATAAAGATGATTTTTTTTTACACAAGTTCAATAAGTCATTTATGAACAACAAAGGCAAACTGATTGACAGAATAATAGAGTCAATGGCAATGAACATAGAAGATTTATTTGGTAATTACGTTGCCAAAAAGTAATGTCTAATTAAATGTCAATGTGGTATGTTGGGTTGATTAAAAGGCATATAGACTTGACGTCGCGGCGCATCAGGGGAATCCTGGTTTGATTCCCGGCCGCTCATTTAGCGCGGCTGGACTTGTGTTCTGGTTGGCTGTAAGAGATTGCTTTCGTAGAAATAAGTCCGCCATATGTATTAGTCAGATACAATAAAGTATATAAATAAAAAATAAATAAATACCCCAGAAAAAATAATACTGGGAAAATTCTGATTCACAATTAAGAGAATTCAGTGGCGGCAGTGGTGACGAACAACAACCAGATATGCACGATGAATAAAACTAGGATAAAGAGGTAATTGCAAATTATATAGGAAATTTATACAAGAGAAATGAAGAGATTCCTTCCCAATTATCTTGAAATTCAAATTTATCATCAGGTGCGATAAATGATGCGGCATCTGATTTGGATCAAGAATAGAACATGTTATGTGTTGCCTATAGGCAAAGAAAAATTTATAATTAATAAAGGCGTACAAAATATTGGAATTATTACGAACGATAGCAAAGTTAGCTTGATAAAAGTATAGGAATATTTTATACCAGGTACATTTATGGACGACATGGACGAATTTACAGTAACAATTACGCACAGACATTGGAAAACGTACGAATGGCAGAGTTTAGCCGAATGACTCAATTGAAAGGTGATAGTAAAAGAGAAACGAAAAAAATATTAGGTTTCATTGTGTGTATGGATCTCAGTCCTAAACCATCCACCAAAAAGTGTAGGAAATAGGACATACTTTTTTTTCTACCACCTCCTTATGCATAGAATGAATATATATCGGTACTTCACTGAGACCCAAACAGGTGTATTTGGAGAGCAAACAGCTCATAAATTTAATAAAATTAAAAAAAAAATGGTATTCAATTTTCGTAGTCTCTAACTATTGATTTTATAATTGTCGACGAGTCTATGTAAAAATGTAATAGAAAATTTATAATTAAAAATTATAGCCCAACAAACGCAACCTTGCGGAAGGTAAAACTATAAAGCCTGTAAATTGAGTAGTCACATATTGTTCTACCAGATATAAACCTGATTGTCAGATCAATTAGAAGGTCTTGATAAATCCGAATCAACCTTGGTACACACCATTCAAACGCTTTTGCACGAAGATCGCATTATTATAATAGAAAACTATTACACTACTATGCAGTTGGTTAAATATATAAAAAGAGAGCACACTGATCTTTGCATTAATCTGTAAAGGCAAAGCTTAGGAAAGAAAATCAAATTGTTAGGCAACCTAATCTGAGTACAGAAATGGCCAGATAAACGTGATGTACTCATAATCACTACATGCTACGGAGACGATATGTCAAAAGTGACTACAAAAAGGGGCTAATTTATGGAACCTGATAACATAATCTACTATAGTAAAGCGAAACAGGGGATCGATATTTTGGACTAACTTTCATCATTCCATAATCCATATACTAGCTGTTGTGTTGAACTGAAGAAACAAGAGTATTTGGCAAGAATAGCCAAACAAGGGCACACGGAGTGCAAGACATATAGAGAGCTTTTTATTTATAATAAAGTGCATGCTTAATTGATCAACTGAATATGATTTTTATGTTCTAAGCATATTTTTCATGAATAAAACCTTATTTTCATTAATTAGATTCTATTGTAATTTCTATGCCAATTAGTACACTTTTTTTACTTTAGAAGTTAGGTTAAAAATACATTTTGTCCCGTTTATAAGAAAAAATGGAAACAAATTTATATGAAGATGCTCGTAGACTTTTTCCAAAATGTTTTTGGTCGTATGTGACTCATAGGACATAGGACAGAAAAGTTATAAAAGAACAAACTTTCATTCCTCTTGCCTCGTTTTCAAAATTTAAAAAATTATCGTTCGTTACTACCAGTCCCGAAACCATAGATAAATTTAAGTTATTTACAAAGAAATAAACTTATATGAAATTTTGAAAGTTTTAAAAACATAAAAAAGTCAATATTGTATAAGTCATGCTCCCCTTTTCACTTTACTTCATGTAAAATAATTTACTAAAAAATACGTAATTTGAATATTGATACTATATAATATGACATTGTAGCCTATACATTTCAAAGCAATACACTTGACTTTCCGCTTTGTGTTTCGCCATCCTGAATAAATTTTTAGCATTGGTCTTGCATATATATATATATATATATATATATATATGATTTTCATTTCCAATTATCCGCTCCGACCGTGCTATGCCAGACAAATAGTTACCTTGCGTAAGAATTCTCGAACGCAAACTAAACCACGACCATATTCGACACTCAACCCCAATTAGATTTATATAATTTGGAATATTCGTGTTATCATTAAAAGTTTAAAAGCAAAATTGCCTTTAAAATAATTTACATGAACTTGGTTATTTTTATATTAAACCTTCTTAGTTAGTCGAATGTATAACCGGTTCTATTATTTTCGTCAGTCACTAAAACTAATTTAACCTTAATGTTGATTCATCTTAGTATATTATTTTGATTTGTGAAAGCTATGTTATTTCCTTTGTCAAATGTTATACAAATTTTACAATATATTTTTTACACACGATCGTAAGTTGATATTGTAATTAATATTGTGATGTATCTTTAAGTTTGTTTGTTTTCCTACATGTTATATTTGAAACCGGGAAAAATTCGATTATCAGTCTTTGGTCTTCTATTTTGTTTTATCGCGACTACAGAGAGAATAATCTACTTCAATTGTATAATAATGATATGCGGATTTTCTTGGGAATTATCAAAATTGAACGTATTATTAATATGAAATAGTATTGTCAAAGACAACATGGAAATATAGGAGATGGTAAGCTTCATTGCGTGGTAGTATGGCCCAATTCAATCATCGTCGGGTTAGAAACCGGCTTTGCGTTTTTTCTCCTCTTTTTCTTAAAAAAAAACCCTTTATATATATAGACTGCATTGAGCGGAAGTCGACTAGTGATTATTAAGTCAATTAATTATAACTTGTTCTATAAACCCTAGATCGCGCATGTCATAATATTTTAACATAAGTGTTCACATAGTGTAACATTGTGCGCTCGGGGTTTTAAAAGCAAT
This sequence comes from Druceiella hillmani, assembly GCA_039881145.1. Classification (NCBI taxonomy): domain Eukaryota; kingdom Metazoa; phylum Arthropoda; class Insecta; order Lepidoptera; family Hepialidae; genus Druceiella; species Druceiella hillmani. The sequence goes on along the minus strand of JAYKKI010000004.1, from coordinate 17,701,700 downwards.
TTTCACGTTATTCAAACTGATGTTTCTTTTCTGCGTTTCAACGTAGGTTAGTGCGTTGCTTGACTTGCAAAAGATTATTTAAATTTATAATGGTTTAAAAATATTAAGTTATCTAATATGGTCATCAATGGATTATTGATTAGAGGCTAAATTTCTAAGGCAAGTATTAAATTTTGACGCATGGTACTATTCTTAAAAAGTATGGCCTGTACTTGTCCTCATTATTTTTATTGAACTTGGGTCTCAAATTTTCTTAAAATTTTAAATAAAAGACACAAATGAGAAATTTGATAATGAGATTAATTGGAAAAAATTTAAAGCATTTATTAAAAAAATTAAGTCCAAAGAACTTTAAAATAAGCCGCTACTCTCAATTTCGAGAAGACTTTTTTAATCGTCACAAATTTAATGAGGACATACACGGTGTCCGCGCAAATTTATGACAAACTTATAAAATAGCTCCATCTTAACATCTCGCAAATCGACCATAACACTGAGAGAAACCTGTAAAAAAATTATATCAACCACTTCATGAAATTTTAGAAATGAACACAATATAAACAGCGATTTCATTTAAAATATTGCAAAATACTTATCCTATGAATATTAATCACAAATGTAACAATATTGCAGCATCAAATAAATTTGATAAATATAGCTGCAAACATTTTATGCTTACTCTAACACAGAGCAAGCATAAAATATACCATTTAAATGTATATAAAATTTGACAAGCCCATTTAAATGTCAACTGGAGCATTGATATAATTAGTTTTGGAATATTTCTCAAACTTAATACAGTGCAAGTCAAGTCAATTGAATTTTTTTATATACGAAGTATACAACAAATTATATTCAGTAGTCAACAAGACCGCAGTAGTACTACTAACATGTCATTAATTGATTAATTGTTCAACGCACTGTTACTTTTATTAGGAATGTATTTAAAATATCATAGATTTTGCAATTACTTGTATAACTTATCGATTATCACTTGTATATATATATATATATATATATATATATATATATATATATATACATATATATACATATATATATATATATATATATATATATATATATAATTCCCAGTATACTTTAATAATCACTTATTAAATTACCATGCGGTAAATTACAAATTGTCAAAAATATACTTATATTCTCTTTTAACTTTATTTTTGTAAACTAGTTTGGAATTTTATAGACGTATGATTATGAATAACTTTTGATTAAATGTTGGCCACAGTTTTAAAAACCATCTTGGTTATTGTAATATTCTCAATTACGACGAGTCAATCTTATTTAGTTTTTTTGGTATTCAAAGTTCTTAAGTGTTGAAGTTATTTAATCCTTTTGCTGGGACTATATCGCGTATTACATGTTCATCTTTATATCATACAATATTCATAATATAACTTTTAATCAGGTATTTATCTCAATAAATAATTTTTAAAATGGAATTTAATTTGTGACATGTGATTTTTTCGCTAATTTTTGTAGTAGCAAAACAAATAATAGGGATTTCATTTAAAAAATCTATCATTGCATAATTATTAGTATTTGTTTTCAAACTACACCCACACAACATTTCTCTATAGTAAATTCAATGTACAGAGTATAAAACTAAGACAAATTGTAACATGAGATACATAAGTCTGATAAACTTCCTTACACGACATATTTTTAGCTTTTCTGATAGGTAATTATTAGACACTATCTTGTACAAAACCCAATGCTTTTGTGTAGTAATTTTCTTAATATTTCAAGTTTTCCTTACAATTTTGTATACATGACTATTCATGCTAATATTGCTTTCCAGTTTTATATTTTTTCGCATGACGATATAATACAATATTAATAAATATCTATAGATAATGGTGTTAGTTCATATGGTCTGTTTTAGTATAGTTACTTTAACCGCAAAAGGGTTATAATATGTTGATAATAATTACAAAATTGTTTCATATTAATTTATCAACAAAACCTGCTACAATATTTTACTCTTTTTCTTCATTAAGTTACAAAAATTCATCATTATATATGTGTCCATAAGGATTAAAAACATTATGATTATAACAATATAGATTTATAATATATTGAATGTTAACATTATAACAAATACAATGTTAACAAACATAAACAATGTTAACATTTATTTAGACCAAAGAATTATATTGCAACTGCTCCTCGTATACCATCAATCATTAAACATATCACCATATTATGTACCGACTATTTTGTGTGGACAAAAAAGAAATCGGATCCATTAGACGATTATTACGGCGGAGAGTAGGTGCTCTCTACGTGAGTAATTTTCAATCGTAGATAACCTGAAATTCACTCCATTGGGCGTTGGAATTTTTCTAGCAATGTGGCAAATAAAGTCAGTAACAGTTGTGACTGTATAATACATTCCAAAAATTTTCTTATGATCGTTCAAAACATTCGTTGTTAAAAACATTATTTCAAAATTGACGTTTCATAAAACTATCAATATAATTTGAAAGAATTGAATATGAATAAATTGTTGTAGAGCGCTAGGGATGAATATGCTAAGAAATAAAAATATAGTAGGGGAATCAATAATAGTTCTTAATATTTCTGGATGAAAGAGCTTTTACTGCCAGTTCCAAATTTATATAGTTGTAATTAAACATAACTTATTTCAAATTATACTAATTTTCTCTATTAAATCACCTTTTTAATTATTATTAATTGTAATAGAAAGTTTTTCTGAAACGAATAAAATATATCATCCACGAAAGTGCAGTTATATTATCAAGAATTAATTTAAACGCAATTGTTTCGTAAAAATCTACAGTATAATAAATTTATATTACAGATACCTATGTGGAAACCTGCTTTCCCAAATTATATCATATTATTCCCAATACTGACCAACAAATTTGTTAGCACGCACGTGTACCAACAGGTACACGTGCATGCTAACAAATTAGTCCTAAACATAATGTTCTAATTTTAATAACTACATACGTCTAATTTATTATTAAGGATTTTACTTCCCTTTTCTAGTAAATTTGCAATCGGTGTCTTGTATTTAATGAATAGTTTCTGGATTTAACAATATTATTTAAAAATTTGAACTTAAGGTTATCAGGACCATATTAATCATGGCATATATAATAGTTTGATGATGACTAATGGAGGTAAATTTCAATTCAATAAATTCTGGTTAAGTTAGAATTATATCTTTCTTGAAACCGTAAAGTAGGTATACTGTCGATAAATACGACAAATACATTCCCATTCGTTTAGCTTATTTTAAAACTATATCAATAAAATTCTCATCAAAATGTTAGTTTGACATGAACAGTTTACAAGGGTAAATGTGGGTAGTTATTTGAATCCAATCTAAATGAAGTGAGATTAATGAGTTCGATTTTTAAGTTACTAAGCTGAACTTAAACATTTCGTATTTAAATTGTGTTTCAACATTTTTACATGTTTACCAATATTATACTCGTTTAAACATGTTTTTAACATCATAATGTTTTAAAGTTTTTATACGGATAATGGTAATTTGACCACTGATGTTGCCATAGGTAAATATATTTCATTTGGTGCAACCAAAAACGTTATACCAAATAGAAAGTTTATGCTCTTATAAAAGGAAGGAAACATGTGATTCTAGCATACAAATACTGTGTAATTGTACAAATGCTGTGACAAATCATAAAAGTATGTACAAATAAATGATATTTGTATAAATTTTAAAAGTTTGTATTTGTATTATGGGCGTACTAGTACAACATAGGTATAAGAGAGATAGAATTCCTCTATGGTCAATGGCTTAGCTAATTCATCATAAATAATAGAAAAACAATTCTAAAACAATAGAATTTAGTTATACAATAGAAGTCTGTTTACACTTCTTGACACCGTGCAAGTGAGGCAAGAAGCAAATGTGAATTAAAATATTCTATCGCAATACGGGAAGTTATTTTGATAGAATTTTTCTTAATAATTTAATAGGGTCAGTGATCCTTTTTGACCAGTTTAGACAGTGACAATGGTAAATCACACTTTGCCATTTATGACTCGTACTAATGTCAGCTTGTCATATATAAAATGATCACGTTTAAAGCGCTTATTATATGACTATATAAAATGACGTTTAACAGAGCTCGTGTATTCAGTGTTACGATTCGCCTAATTTCAATCAGAACGAACGTTTCGTTTTGATCGTATCGTTCTTTGAATTATAAGAATGCGGGGTAACAATTGTAAACAGCATAAAATGGAAAATTAGTTACAAATATTGTCAGAATTCTAACATTTTGTGACTGTATTAAGAAAAAATGCATAAACCTGCGACTACGGGCATTAAATAAATAAGTCTTGTATTGTAAAGAAGTATGTGAATATGAAGTCGAGATTTATTTACTGAGAAATTAGGTTGATTTCTATCCTTGAATTAATCCACCGCTCAGCAGTAAATGAAATTTTGAACCCAGACTTAGGACTGTACTTATTTGTGTAATCAGTAAATACAAAATAACTATTATCATAACTTGCAAAATATCGCGTGTGCTTTTTGTTTTAATTATTCATGAATACTTTAACAGAATAAAAATGATCTTTTTATAGGTAAAAACTTCGACAAAATAGGTTTTATGTTTTTACTTCTGCTTCTGTGTTCGCTTTTATATTAACTTACAATAAAATTTGTTTTCATGACCATTTACTATCAAGATTTAATAAAAGTTATACTTTTCATGGGTTGTCGTTTAGTTTATATATCTTCATTGTAAAATTATGTTCACCAACAGATCTCTCTGCTCATTAAATGAAATGGTTTGATGCTATGTTGCACCTCAATATCTTATTACATTTTAGTTGTCTCTTTTTAAATATGGTGTGTTTTTTTTATTTAAACGGAAAATAACTAAAATTGTATGTACTCGTTTTAAGATACTCAGATTCCCTACTGACATTGTCACGTACTTGAATACAGCTCAATATCGGAGCTAATAACAGGATATTTATTAAAAGTGTTAAGAGAAAATCCATAAAATCTATAGATGACAAGGCCAGACCAAACGAACATATTGGATATTTTATATGCGAACACTATTATAGTTATTTATATGAAAAAAAATATGCTACGTACAATGAAATTTTGTACGTGACAAAAACTACTATAATGTTTAACTGATACAGATAGGGCGATGATAATACACGAAACTGTGTAGAATACAAATATCATGTTGCGAATTATAAAATAGTGGTGTGAATGCTTTATATTTCGTGCTGAGTATTGAAAATTGGGGAATTTTAAATGTAAAAAGAGATTTCTAATTCTTCGTATATGTAAATTCAGGAGAAATGTTTTTATCGCAGATTGTATTGAATGTACCAGATCTCTTAAAAGCTATTCAAACATTTAAATGTGATTTTTTGTTTGTACTTACATGTGAAAAATTGTGTATTCAAAGTGACGTCGTGCTTGTTACCTCAGTGGTTTATATTTATATTTTTTTTCACACCCCTATTATGAAATATTGCCTGCTTAAAATATTTCCAATGGTTTCATTTACGACTTTTTCTTTTAAAGTACCATTTATGATATATTACGAACCTCAAAGTCATTTCCTTTTTTTTTAAACCATATTTGAGAAGTATTCTATGTCATTTACCATATTTCTTTTTTTATCCCGTTTATAGAATATTGTATGCTTAAAAGTACCTTACGCCATATCCTCTAATAGTTTTATTTAATATTTTTAAATTTTAAAACACTCGCGTAAAATATTAAGCGGTTAAATATCATGGATGTATAATGTATACCACAAATAGTTTAATTTATATATTTTTTTAAAACCCGTTAGATAAATATTACATCCTTATCCTTATAACTTCTCAGTGGTCCCTCTCTTCTCAGTTCATTTCAGGTTCATTTACCTTTGTTCGTTTTCGAGCGCCGTTTGTCAAGTATTATGTTTTTAAAGTAATGTACTTCGTATTCCCTAATGGTTTTATTTACCATTTTTAGTTTTTATACTCCGCGTGTAAAATATTAAGTGGTTAAAAGTGACACGCTAATGGTCTGCAATATGTCCCCCAATGGTCTCCTTTATGATTTTGTTATTTAAAACCAACTTTTCAAATATTACATGCTTAAAAATTACATGTAGTTTGTCTCCTGAATAATTCCATTGGCCATTTTTTTGTTTTTGCGCACTGTTTTTTAAACATTCGGTTTATTGGTTTTCACAATGATTCCATTCACTTCTTTCAGATATTAAATCCCATTTCTTAAATATTAAGTAATAGACCTAAAATTTACGTGCAATATATTTCTTTAATAATTTCGTTTATAATTTTTCTTCATTAAGTCCAATTTGTTACGATTTTACATTTTTCAATTACGGCATCAGACGTTGCTAGTGTCAGGAACGTGAAGGGTATTTGAAAATGATTTTAACCTTTATATTGTGGTCTCTTTTTTAATTTTTTTTTGCTTTTATTTGTTCTTATTTTTCTTTGAATTATTTTCATAATTTTTTAGTTGTTCCTGTTACTTGTACTTTTGACATTAAAACTCAAATATTGACCCTGGCGAATGAAAGCGTAATAAGATTTGGAATCACAATTATGTTTCATATTATTTGACATCGTTAACTTCGGATCACTAGGTGCGACATGAAGTTAAAATAAATGGAGAAGATATATTTTTTTGAAATATACACACTTCAAAAATTAGATTTAAAAAAGAAAACTTCAGGCGGTAGTCTGGCAAAAGCAGCTAAGTATAAACTGCATGGTCAATAAATGGATATGGACAGAAATACTTAATTAAAAATCTTCAATATTATCAACATCCATGAAATATAAAAAAGTACAGTTAGTGATTTGCTGTTGATATTCAAATTGTATAAACTGTTCCAAGGCCGAAACAGTTAAACCAATATTTTGATTGTGGAATAATTTCACATAAAATGTTGATATATGCCAATTACCCTAAAAATTACGTACATGCCTTTATATTAGATATTTTGTTAAATTATCTTTAATAATAATAAAAAATATATCTAGGATAGTAGGTTGCGTTCACGTTAATGTATCAGTAGCAAAATGGGGATGACAAAAAAAACATTAAATTTACCTTGCAGTACCCGCGCTAAAAATAATGTTGTTTGAAAAATATTGTATCTTAGAATATTTGAAATATTAAAATGTTATCAATTTACCAAAAGAGTAAATGTAAGTGTATTTGCTATGCACACAACATATGCCTATAGAATTTTAAATTTTTCAAGAAATAAACATTTTGTATTCTAAAACAAAAACATTGTATTTTTACTTTCATAATGCAACTTGTGTGTGTGTGTGTTTGTGTGTGTCTGAGTATGTGTGCGTGTGCAAGTGTGCATGTGCTCATGTGCGCGTGTACGCGTGAGCGCGCGCGCACCTCTGCTCCTGTGCGCGTGTGCGTATATGCGCGTGGTGCGTGGGTGCGCATGGGTGCGTGTGTGCGCGAGAGCATGCGTGCGTTCTAGCATGCGTGCGTTCTAGCATGCGTGCGTGCGTGTGTGCGAGCATACGTGCGTGTGTGCGTGCGTGCATACGTAAGTGTATGTGCTATGAACACAAAATATGCCTACAGAATTTAAATTTTTTCAAGAAATAAACATTTTGTATTCTAAAACCAAAACATAGTACTTTTACTTTCATAATGCAACTTGTGTGTGGGTGTATGTGTGTGTGTGTGTGTGTATGTGTGTGTGCGTGTGCGTGGGCATACGTGCATACGTGCGTGCATGCATTCATGCGTGCGTGCATAAGAGCATACGTGCCTGTGTGCGAGCGTGCGTGCGAGCATTTGTGCGTGCGTGCGTGTGTGTGCTTTACAATTATTTATTATCGGCCCTAGACGTATACAAATTATACATAAATCACGTCATCCTTCAATCCACTGGAATTAAATTTATTTTAACATATCCAAGTAAAGTTTGCTTCTTGTAAATGTCGAATTATTCGCGGAACCACACCAAGTTCATATAATAGTATCGTGTAAGAATTTCAGCCCCGAGAAATACTTCAATCAATTAAATCATTTCTAAATTGCGGCATTAAATTCAAGCTGAAATTTTCCCGAGAATTATCTTTTTTAAATATAATTGATTTCAGATCAATATTTCAATTACTATTACTACATTCTTTCTGAATGGTTATGCGAATAGTATGTATAAAAAATTACATATTTTGATTAAAACTTAATTGCTTCAATCGTGAAATGCAAAATGTATTTCAACACATATTCTTATTAAATTATTTGTTGGTAGCTTTATTTCATAAATTATTTTAACAGTTAATTTTTGTCGAAATTCATTTCCATCTTTACAATAGTAGCTTCTCAGTTTTAATTTTTTAGACATAGGAGTTTCCTATTTTGCTCCACTTTAAACAATTTCTAGATTTTATCACATGACCACATACTCTATTCTCGCGGATGTTGTCTATCCAACTCTGCCACCCTGAGCGTGTGGTCGTCATATCAATAGCTTTATTATCCATCTATATTTTTACATTCAAACCTCATCTCTACTTGCGTTCGGCTATGACGATTGACAAATCCTTGATTTTTGTCTGAGACCTTATTCAGATTGTCTTACGATTGCCCAGGGGGATTTCAAGCATAACACTTTCCATAGATCTCTGTGCAATTTGGAGCTGCTTTTGTAGTTGGTGTTTTCAGTCCCATAAATAAAAATAAGTAAAACACGCTACTTGAATATTCTTGCCTGAATCGTCATGGACAAGTTCTACAAATAATTTGCTATTAATCTCAAAATTTAGCCATGCCTACGAAATTAATCTCATCCTTTACTCGATGACCTAGCATGATTCTATTTAAAATATAAATATATTCTCGTGTGGCTAGGATTGATAATTGATAGAGGTATATATTATATTTAATTGGAAGCCTTTTCTAGTCAATAAATAAAATTACTATAGGCTTACACTTTTTAATCAACGCATTAAAAGCCAGCCAACATTATATCGTATGAAATTATTTATGAAAACGCAGTTCTAAAACTAAGATGATGAAATAAAGTATCAGTCTATTATACGATAGTACTAAATAAAATAGGTAACAAATATTTAAAATTAGTTGGTATTGATGATATCTGATAAACGATATTATTTTGATTGCTTGCATGCTGATAATATCTTTGCACTTCTTAATTATGCAGATGATCATTTTATGTATAATACTCGTATATTAAAATTACGTAATTTATTCATGATTTAGAAAAAAATTATATTTGAGTCGAAAGATTTTAATAGCATTAAATAAAGGTATTTTATTAAAGTGCCAACTAACATAAGCAAATCTCACATGGAGGATGATTATTTTTTAATAAGAATCTAGAATAAGTATCTTTACTTAATATGAAACAATTGAAACATGTACAAAACATTAAAAATGATTTTTTTTATAAATTTAGGTAATTATGGAACACAACAAAAAATATTTATTTATGAGCAAGAAACAAATAGCATATACTGTTTCAATTATTTTCGTGAATACGTCAGTTGTGTACAGAACATTTAAATTACATGATGTTTTTATTACCGTTATTTTTTATCATGCTTTCATTAAGTCGACTTTTAACTAACTTACTAACGGTAATAGAATTTTCGAAACTAAATTGTATGCACTTCTCATTATTGTTTCATCATGAAACTTGGAAATTGTATGTAGTGCTGACGACAACGTAATAAAATTATATCATGGGATAGATTCAATAAAATAGAACGGGAAGTTAGACACTGGATTGGATAACAGAACAAAGTATCCTAACCGTGTTTGAATTTCTAATCGTTGTATCATCATGAAACTTAACAGTTAGGTGTAGTTGTGATGACAACCCTACCAAATGATACCATTGAACTGATTCAATAAAATATAACAGGAAATCAGACCGAGAACTTTTTTACTGAGTATAATTGTGTGTAGAGCGTGGGGTGCTTTTTCTAAAAAATATTTTTTTTGCTTGTAAATGAAAATACTCAACACGTAAATTAAAAAAAGTACCCCAAGTTTTAACAGTAAAATATCATACACAGTAACAAACGTGGCTTATACTAAAGATGTTACAGAGTAGATAGAGAAAACATGTTTGTTAATTATTATTTTTAGTGCTGTATTTATGAAATCATGTTTTTTTAACTATTAACTTTTATATTCCTGACAGCTACTAGACACTACAGACTACGCTTTAATTTTTGTGTCTTCAATGTCTTTCCCTTCAGAATTGGTTGCTCTATTCACTCGTACTCGATTTTTATATTTTTAATTACACTTTGTTCTTACGCATTACGACATATAAAGAAAAATAAAAATTTTCAAATTCAACACACATGATTTTTAATCCTTTAATTTTTTTGGAGAAACACACTTGATATCAAGGATGAGTTGTTATATTCTGGAAATCAGGGGTAATTTTACGCGTGCATAGTTTGCGATATTCAGCGACGAGCACAAACTTTCATCTTTCCTCTTTGAAACCAAGGCGGCGGCACTATGTCCATTTTTAGTTAAAATGGTTAGCACGTATTCTGAGGCAATGTCTGTCCAGAGTCAAAAATCGGCATGATTTCCACACTCAATTTTAAAGAGATTTTCACGTCAAAAAATAAAACTAGAGCCCAATTTGTGGTAACTAATAATTTATGACCTATGCACGATAATGGCCAATTACCCAATTTCGTACCTTTGATGAAGAATGTATAACAACAAAACAGAAACTCGTAGGTTTTAAATTGTAAAAAAATATTAAGGAGCCCTTTAAAATCGTTCCGACTATCAAAGTTTTGTTTTGTTTGGCACAAAGTGTTCCTTAATGATATAGATAATCCAAAGTCTTATGATCAATAAGAGGAATATGGTTCATTCCCAGCTCTAATACTTATAATCGAGTATTTTTCATAATATGGTTGCGGGCATTACTATAAGAAAAGAGTCGTTTTCAGGTTGAACATTTTTCTGGTGAAATTCAAGTCCCAAATTCTGAAGCTAACTACAGTACACATGGTACTATAGTCAGCCTCAGTGACAGAAATATTACTAGAAAACATTTCTCAATGTATTTTTCTACAAGAACACAACACAATATTTTTTGATAGAGGTCATTTTTTGGTATCGGTGTGCTTAATTTCATGTCATGACTGACCGATTCCCATCGATGCTTACACCATGAGTCCTAAGCACAACGCGTACTGATAAAGTGGTTTACAAGCTGAACTTTTTCCGAAAATAATAAAGATGTGTATATATTTAAGATGAAATGAGTGTATTTGTGTGACAATTAAGATGATCATAACCCAACCGTGGCTTTATAATAGCTTCAGAGACAGCATAGAGCAGAATTACCAATAAGCAATTTTTAAATCGATCAGGTATCACATTAGTTTTAAAAACGTCCATATTTTTCGTGGTATTGACTCATCAATATTCAAACTGTAAATAAGTTCAAAGAACGCAGCACGTCTCTAATATGTAGTCGAGAGTAGAATGTTATCGAAATGTCTCAAAAATTCCATATGTTTGTTTAAACATTTGTTACGTTTTGTCTAACCTGGTATGTTAAAAGGCACTCATAAAATATTTTAAGGAGGAAATCTGACTCATGCATTAAAGTACTCAAGCAGTAATGACGTTTCTTCTATTATGTCAAAAAACCTTTTTTTACATTTTACAATCGAAAAGATAAAAAGAAAAGAAAAATTTAAAATAGCACGTTTTACTTAACAAAGGTTCATTTTTTCTTTCCTAATAATGTCAATAATTTTCTTTCAAAAATCTATGAAAATTATAATGTGTAAAATATTACAAAAGCCTGACAGAAAAATTTGAATGTGTGGCTCCAATAAAAGATAAAAAAGAATAGTGCACGTTAAATGAAAAATTATGTATACTTTTGGGATAATCAGGTTACACAAACAATAGAAAGTGATTGGCAAAATTTTATTTCAAAGTGAAAACTCAAGTTTTACGAATATAACTATAAAAGTTATTAATTATTATTAAATTATATCATATTTGGTCAAAATAAATTTTCTTGGAAAATTTTTACAGCCAATCAAAGAAGACTTGTCTTCTTTGATTGGCTGTAAAAATAAAATTACTTCTATAAAAATTAGTTTAAAAATAAAATAAAATCTAAAAAAAATAAAGTCACTTGCATCACAAAAGGTCAAACTTTTCCTATTGGACGTAAAACGGAACTTTTATTAAATATATGTACAATAATTAAGGCAGCTATGGCAAAAGGTGTGTAAAAGTAGTGAAATTAAAATTCAATAAAATTTAAATAATTAAAATCGAAGGGACAAGAGATAGAGACGAAGTGTACGTGGAACAACCGTGAAAACGAAGGATGAGAAAGGACTTAAATAAATCGGCACTAGGGGTGACTTAGGACGCGGTGCTCGGGACAGTGGGTGCACGATTTACGATGTATACGACCTTAGATCCGCGGTCGAAAGGTTATATATTATCTTTAGTGGAGGATAATGGGGTTATTTCGTTTAAAATTTTATTCGAGTAAGTTTTCAAACCTTTTGTATTGACATTAACTTACCTTGTACTAGAGAAGCAGTGGAATGAAATAATCTAACGAACTCGATTAAGTTCGACAGAAACCGTTCAAAATCTCTTCTTGCAGATATTATGATAGTGAAATAGAAGTTTATTAAGAGAGACGATTCATTATAATTGCTACCATGGAACTAATTTACTTAGATCTTATATTAAACTTTTGAGGGAACATAAATTTTACATTTAAAAAACTATCAAAAATTATTCATCAAATTTTCAAATAATTTGTTTTAATTAATAAATTGTTTTCGTATTATTTCATTTGTTTATATTAGATATCATCGGATACACTTTCAGGAACGTTAATTTCATGACAAAAGTTCCACTAACGGAAAATAAATATTGGATTGCAAGCGAATAAAATTGTTATATTAATTGCTCAATGTTTGTTCATGGGGTAGCCAAAAAGAATATTTCATTTTCTGCACCAGAGCATTCGATTGTTTTTCTGTTGCAATATAAGAACTTAAGAATAGCTCTGCCAATAGCGTAACCCGGGAATTATTTCAACAAGTTTCTTTAATTTTTAAAAAATTTGATATGGAAGGGCTATATAAGGTTTACTGGAGTTCTCATTTGAATTTTTGATATAATACTGTGTTTTAGCAGAGCATACTTTCGTCTTGCTTTACCTGTTTTTTATTCTAAACGAAATTCACGAAAAAGGTCAGTATAAGTTCTAATCGAAAGTTATCATATTTTTTGTTCTTTCAGTTCTCTATGACATTAAAAATCCTGCTCTTCATAAACTTTACAAGTGATAATAAAGAAGAATAATATAATATTGTGATGATGTATTTTGAACTTATCTCTATCTTTGTGAACGTCTCGTCAAGGTTTCACTTAGGTAGACCTCACATACCTTTAAAAATATTAATTACACCGTTAGGGTTCCGTACCTTAAAAGAAAAATAAGGCTTGTCCACGTATTTATCTACCACAACCGTTTTTCTCAGAAATCACATGACGTTAGAATACTCAAAAGTTATCAAAATTATAACATTTGTTGACGTGCAAAGCAAATATTAACAATCATATATATATATATATATATATATATATATATATATATATATATATATATATATATATATATATATATATATATATATATGTATATATAAAACATTCCTCAATAACAAAAGATTGACATTTATTATAAGGAAATCTTTCCAATTAAGAAATTATAAAATTAAATATATAATTTCAGGCAATAAATATTTAAATCAAAGAGAAAGTTTTCTTTAAACTGTGGCTCTGCAGAAAATATTTTCCTTAAATAGCGGTGAAGATAATATAAATTCGTTTGTAATTTATTACAGAAAACAATTAATTATTAACTAATTGTTTTCTGTAATAGGAATCGAGGGGAAAAATATGTACAGACAAAAAACCTGCTTTATTGTTTATTTGTATTTTACTCTAAAAAAAATTAATTTGAATTATCTTTTTGATTTGTAATAAATATTTTACAATAATATTTGCTACAAGCTGCTTTACGATTTCGCGCGGAAATGGGATTGAGAAAAATCCTCAGCTTAAAATTACTAACATTTAATTTGTAAATAGCCTCACCTATCGTGAAATGTTATTATTTAATTAAAACGGATATAAAAGAAAAAAAAACTTGAATATTATTGTTTAGAATAACCATCATAAGTAAAAATATTTACAGTTAGTTAAAGATTGATGGATGGAAATCGACACTACATAGATTTGTTTAAAATATCATATGAAGTCTATACACTTTATTTTCTATCAGAGTAAAACTTAGAAGTACCGCTAATAGGTGGCATTAGCTTTACATTTATTGTTTTAGTATTATAAGGCAAAAACTACGTTAGAAATAAGTTTAATATTTAAAAACTTTATCAAGGTATTAACCACTATTATAGATTGTACAAAGAATAATTCGATTGGGTGGTGGGAATTGAACCCACTTTGGCGTTCCGTGCCTATGTACTAATCCTTACACCAAGGCTGATCCAACTTAGCATAAATGAATGAGCATAAAATTTACTAAAATAAGGGCGTTGACAGTATCAGTATCGTAATACTCATGAAGTCAGTTTTTAATCGACAATATTCAGACGGAAAGTACTCTAAATGTTGTTCGAAGGTATAAACTATCACCATACTAATTTCATTAATATCCGTTAAGAAGATTTTGCGGAACTGAAGAACAAACTGACAGACAAAAGTCCTAAAACAGTTTTTTCTGTCTTCTATTATCGTTTTATAAGCTAACTAATCACGTCTTTAAAATATTTTCCATGTGCACATTTCACTCCGCTACAATTTTATTGTCTAAATTTTCTTTCCATCCTCACCATAATTTTTCACTAAATATTTGCCAAAAAAAAAAATTAACTATAAAGTAATAAGGCGAATGAGGTAATGACTGCTCAACAATCTCACGTTTCAACTATTTTGGTCTACCATAATTTAATTATGTTAAATTTATTATCCAACGATTAATGAATTTTCTGATATATGATTATGTTTAGAAGATAAACTCATAATGACTCTTTTTTAAATATAAAAAGAATTTAAAAAAAGTCCAAAATATCTTATCTGGATTAAAAAGAATAACTAGAACTTAATCACGTATATTATTACTTGAATACTCGATACTGAAATTACGTATGTGTGCCGAATTTTACAGTGAAATGAATTTTATATAACATTTTATAAATACATTTCGAATATTATATTATTATTAATATTATACTATTATATTATTGTAACCAAATTTCTTTCTTTGCTCCTTTGTTTTCTCCATCTTATGTGTGTATTTAAGGTTCTTAAATAAGTTTTACATTTTGTTTCCAATTTTGTATATACTCGTTAATAATAACTAAATTATTTATTTTAGTTAAATAATACTATGCAATTTTCTCGGAAAACGACGGACAGAAAAATTTTTTGTCTGAATTTTTATAACTGAACCGACTTTCAAATTTACTTGAGTAGAGCGTTTACCTAACTTTTCTGATCCAACAATAGAACCATTTATATGCTTCTTGCTTGTATTTTGTTTCTAAAAAATCTTACTATTACATATTGGATATCAAAGGTTATCACAATTTATTGTTTATTAAAATATTACATACTTACTGTCTTCAAACCTTCGGTTCACTAGTTTTTCAAAATAAAAATCTATAACTGTTACGATACGTAAAGAATTTATTAGTCCAAATTTTCGTGAAAGATATTTATATCATATCATAAAATGTATATCCACCGTTATGTAAGAGGCGATACATTATAATATAATAATGATGACAAAATATCTTTACCATAACAGTCTATTACTGATATATAAGACAATATTACCGAGAAATAAACACGTAGGTTACAGTTTAAAAATTATTCCTCATTTATTAATTCAGTTAGGCAGGTAAAAGTTTCTTATTATTTACTAATTTTTACCTTCCTCTCTTTTGTCTTGTTTGTCTTTTGTAAAAAAATAATTTAATAAAAAAACAGAAGTAGTGAAATACAAAAAAAAAATTAATGCAGAAAATATCACGTGCCATAACGTGTAAGTCTTCTCGTAAGATTATTGTTCAATTCTCTTGACTAACTAATAATAACTACTTAAGTTGCCGTCTACCTTAAATACGATATTCCATTTGCGATTCAAGTTGAGGGAACAAGACCGTAAATATCATGCAAACAAAAAATTCCTCATCGTTTGAGACGGAACTTTATTTTAATTTATGCATTTTCGTGCAATAATTTCGTTGCAAATAGATCCCCGAGAGAAATTAAAAAATTCCTTTATAAAAAATTACAAAAAGATTAAATTTTTGTATATATATATATATATATATATATATATATATATATATAAATATATATATATATATATGTATATATATATATATATATATATGTTCGTATTTTGATGAATTATGAATGAATTGGTAGCAGCGATGTCACGAGTAGCGTTATGAATACCGGATTTAGAAACGCGATGAGCTGATGAGCCATAAGCTGTTTCCTTGGCGTAGGTTAAATTGCTCTATTTCGAATACAGATATATCAACCTAACAATTTCTGTATTAAATATACCTTACATACACATTATATATGAAAATGAACAAAAGTTTTAAAAATATAATAGAAAATTAATGTTTAATTACTGAACCGAAGTCAAGTATCTATATAAGAATTAGCTTTGGCTATATCGCAAAAAACTTAACTTATTGCACATTATTTAACATTTTACTTAAAAGATTGAGATTTCCAAAAAAAAGCAAAAAAGAATTTTTAAGTTTATATGATATTTCTCTAAATAGGGTTTTTTACAAACTAGCAATACCAGAAAAAATATTTAGAAAAAACATATTCTATTTTGCATTTAAAGGGAGAGTTTAACAATTAATTTGAATCTTAAGGCATAGCCAATTGCTTGATTAAAGGTAATAAGACCTGTAGAACTTTATTTTAAAAAAAAAAAAAAACTAAGTGAAGAATTTTAAAAAAATATAATTAAATAAAAATTTAAAAATGTCCATTAAAATAGGACGTTGACAAAATTTTTAATAGTAATGACAATTATACTTGTAATCATAATTATTAGTTTTAAATTCTTACATATTTTACATTAATGAAACACATCTTCATTAATGAAAGACATAAAGGGTAAAAGGAAGAGCGGAATTTCCAAAGTTTCAATTGTTCGCAATGGATTTAAATAAACTTTTTTGCTAAGTTTCACATCACTACAAAATGATGTTCATAATAAAGCTCTTATGTTAATTAAATTTGCAGAAAAATACTTTAATATACATTCGGAAAACTAAAAATAAAATAGAAAAATATGCTTTCGTTGAAACATCAATATTTAATCGCATTCAGTATAAATTATTCCATTTCAAATAATATACGCGACTTATGATTGTACATTTTCGAACACCTAAAGCTACCTATTGTAAGTTTGATTTAGACTAGCAGTATACATAGTGAATGTGTTGCCTTCACGGTTTAAAATTAATGAACAGCACGATAAAATACCTACGTATCGTAGGCATTCAGTACAGTTTTTAATATACATAATCCATCGTAATATAACTTTATGGAAATCGAAAGCGGAGGCTAATGATGATGATAATTGAATAATCCCAAGAAGGCATTCTTTATTTTTTTTGTTTCAAGAATTCCTGAAAAATCTATTTACCATAATTTCTTTATTATTGATTGCCAACGTGAATAAAATATTCTCATAAGATTGGTTTAGTAATCTCTAACAAGTCAAACTTTTGCTGTGTTTCAAAAAACCAGAAGTGTTATCTACGTGCAACAGAAGAATGCAATTATTTAATACATTTGGCATTAATTTTGTAGAAATTAATTATTCACAATTAAATGAAACTACGTGATGTAGTATTATTTCTACTTCCTTTAAGTTATTTACCACGACCTAGGTTTCGTTGTATTACAACATCTTCAGTTGGGCTATCAGCAAAGATCTTTGCTAATAGAAATAATACTACATCACGTAGTTTCATTTAATTGTAAAGAATGCAATTGTAAGGGATGCCGAATAAGAAACCATTATCGTTGAAAATGTTATCGGAAGCAGGTTATATAATCGTAGTGAGGAATGACAGCAGTCAATTCTTCGGATACTGTGTAAAGACGATACAAATGGATTCGGTTAGATATTATCTGTCCAATTTGTTTCTGTGCTCTACAGATTTTGTTGATTGGCACGAATGGCATGTGCTCGTTACCATATTCGATGAGAACAACATTCAAAGACTTTGTGCCTTTACAAATTTTTCGAAATTATAGTCTTCACGGTAACGACCGACGTTCGTAGGTTTATCATTATAATGTCAAGCGGTACTAAGAAATTTTTTTAAATTTGTAACAAATTTAAAAAGAAAAGTTCACTCAACCTTTGACATTGAGACGATAAGTTACGTGAGTACTAAGACGGTACATTATACATCGCATTGGAAATTCATTTATTTCGATACATGAGGTTTTATGTCATCATAATAATATTTACCTATCAACTGTTACGTATACTGTTAACTGTCATTCATCACAGAACTAAGATCGTAATACCCTCGAGCGTTTTTGAACCTAGTCAGAATATGTCGTTTTAGAATTTTGATTGCCGTGGAACTTCAACTGGTATCAATCAGCAAATTTTTGACCGGAATTTGTTGTTCGTTTAGATATCTAATGAAACTAATACTAATATTTGTTAGATAGATAATTATATAAAAAATATAAAAAACTAATAATGGTCTCAACACAGCACAATGAGCATATCATTGAGTTTTTAAACTAAATTTCTTTGTCAATAATTGAAAGCATAAATTTTTCAGCCATGAAATATACTGTAAGCAAAATTACTGATTCATTTCTCCATATCTAATTAATTCATAATCTCTTAAAAAACACGGATTAAACATTTTTCTGATTGAAAATTAATCTAATCAATATATAATTGAAAACGATTTTTTTATCTGATTAAGTCAAACTAATTTAGGTATTAGTTAAATAATTTTAAACTAAGTTGTTCTCAAATTATTAATAGCACTTAACGCATTGTTTTTTCTTAATAAATCAAATATTACCTTTTAATATTTGATTTTAAATCTGGTTTCGTTTTTAAGCGACTATCATTTGTGCCGGAAAATGAATAAAAAGAAACATGTTCTAAATGCGTGTAGCGCAATATTACGCTTGGAAAATCTGTTGGTATAATTTTTATTTAATTTATAAAAAAACCTCCAAGTATTTGCACCGAAATGAGAGTGTGCAAAATATTTCAGATGTTCAATCTTAAAGAAATGCTTGAGTTTTTAAATATCGCATTTTTTACAACCAAAAAAAAGATTATATACATGTTAAACTACTTGCGACTTTTTGGTAGAGAATCCAAAAAACTTATAGAATCCAAAAAACATACATGATTACTTACTTTGACTAATAAATTCATCGTTAGGCAAACCATCGATTTAGGTAAATTGTCGATGGAAGCAGTTGAAAAGTTATATAGTTCTTTTAAACAAATTTATTAAAGACAGTTAAAATATTGTAGCTACCCTTTTAAGGTTTTTCTAGCGGAAAGTTTGCACTTTCAGATTGAAATTTCTAAATTTCTTAAACAGGGAATATTGTACAGTATTTGAAGTGAATTTACATACCAAAAGAAACCAACTTTGTATGTAGAAGATTTTGAACTCAGTGACTTTGTGTCTCAATTTTATCGAGACGATGAAATGTTTTTGGGAATACGATGAGTACTGGCTGACTCATATGAATTTTAAATATTTTTTTTCGCTTGCATATATTTTTTTTCATAATCTCTACTTATAGAATATGTTGAAGCATTTATCGAATGTAATTTATTTAAGCAATGTTATAAACTAAACTTACAATAATATAATAAAAACCGTCTTACACAATCTTATGTTGTAGTAGTTAAAACGTTCCAATTTTATTACGAATATCAACAACTTGCACGGTAAAATTGTTCACATTTAAATGATACTACGTGATGCAGTATTATTTCTACTTTCTTTAAGTTCTTTACCACAACCTAGGTTTCGTTGTATTACAACATCTACATCTTTGCTATTAGCAAATATTAACTCTTAGGAACATCCAAGAGCTGTTGGATTGTGAATAATGAATTTCAACCAAATTAACGCAAAATATATTCAATATTCAACGGTAAAATTGTGTCAATCGTGAAGGATGAAATTGATGTGACCGTATACTCGAATATTTCGTATAACGCTCGAGTATATTTTATTTTATAGGAGATGTTGGCGTATAATAGTTGGACGAGGCAAAAAACCTTTACGATTTCAGCGTGTTTTGCTGACTGACACATTTCATCCGCGAGTCTTAATGACGGATTCAAATAATTAAGCTCATCACTTTTGCCGTATGGTTCAACCTGTATAAAATACTATTACTAACAACTTAGGTTGAAATGTTTTAAATATTTGTGACATGACTGTGAAGATTAATATCAAAGATTATCCTATCTTTCCTTATATCATTTATGTCGATAAAGTAAAATTTATTTACTTACAACGATGCGGGTAAAAGCCAGCCTCTCCATTATTTCTCATTCTTATACTCCCAAATATAATTATTTATTTTGAATATAACATCTATCCCACTAATTTCAACTTCACATCAGTAATTAGTCATTGGTATGTAAATTAATTTCTTACTCAGATGACATAAAATTAAAGAAATATTAATTGTTTTTTATAAACGTTAAATAGATTGGAACGTAACACAATTTTATCTATTGAATAGTATTTTTTCATTGACAAAAATATAATCATATTAATAAAAATTCTATGTAACAAAATAAAGTCAACGACCATTTCATGCCAACATATGCATATTTTCTTCAAATTTATCAGATTTTTCCATGCTATTTGCACTTTTGCTTAATAAGAAATGTATACATGTGCGATAAATATTGACTTGTGTTTTCTTTAAAAATAATTTATATATGGTTCATATTTTGGTCGAAAGTATTCGACGGCCCTTAAAAACGTTTAGTTTTGGAATGAAAATTCTAGTGATCTCTTTGAAGCAAAAAACGTTTACATATTAATTCCATTCCATCAATATACTTTTATGCTAATTATTTTGTAATGTTTATTAAATTTAACAAAATAATGTTTTACGGTCTAATGTTAACTAACACTAACCTTCTTATTTATTAAAATCAATAATGAAACAATTTTTTTTCTGTTCTACTCTTAACATAGAAAAATTTTGTTATATTTTTTCAACGTTTCTGTAATATATAGACGTTGCATTTTTGATGCATGCCTAAATGCGATATTTACATGCAGGTGAAATTTACATCTTCGAAAAAGTAAAATCAGTAGTAAGTAATTTAGGTGGGTAGAAAGTATGTATATACAGAGAAATTTTTAATTTAAATATGTGCTAGCTCCTAGAGTAGATCGTGAACAAAGCTCAAAAACCAAAATTAAATAAGTTATCTGGAATGACGTTTTAAATAAATGTATGTAAAATACATAACATAAGTTTATTACTACTTTGCCCAATTCACTTGCAAAATGATTTTAAATTTTATATAAATATAAATTACAAACTAGGAATGAACGTCGTTGCAGAGGCATCAGAATAAAATTATACCACGAAATAAGTATTTTACGTGAGAAGAGTAAAATTTGGGTAAAAACTAAGTCGAACATAATTTGATTACAGTCCTTATATTTATAACAAGGCATGTGAATTTCTTCCTCTTCTCGCAATTTTTGCATCGAACTCGCACCTAACCCTTTGATTATCGTCGTATAAATTTACATAAATATTTATAAATATATGCTCTCACAGCCACATTTAGGTATACCAGGGTTTGAATATTATGAATATTAAACGTTACCATTCTAATTTAATTAGTCTCTATTTCCCATGAATTTGGGGAATTGAGACTATTGAAATTGTACTAATTACTTCATGCGCAAAATAAATTGAGACTTAGTCGACAGATTGGTATAAAATTATTAAATACGTTTTTATTTAGTAAATAAAAAAAAACTTAAATAAGTTTAATATACAGCATTTAATAGTAGGTTTTTAAAAATATTCTATAAATCCCATGGCTTTGTCCCGGTATGTCCTAAATAAACCTTTAGAGACAGGCATTAAAAGAATTATGAAATTAAGGCGACCCTTGAGTAATTGAAGTTACATATACATATTAATATATATATATATATATATATATATATATATATATATATATATATATATATATATGTGGGTGCTAAATAAACGTATTAATAAAAAACATTTTTAAAGAATTATATAGTTTATGCAGTGAATAAAATAAACATTTCGTCTGTGAAAATTGCCTTTAAAATAGTTACCCGATGAACTTGATTATCATCATATCATCATCATCATCAAATCATCATATATATTATTACATATATTAATACGCTAAGGTTAAGATGTTACTCTCCCTTTTTAGAAAAAACCTCACAACTAATCCACATAAATTATATATAATTTTATAGATAATTGCTTGCTCTACCGGCATCCACAACTAAAAAATTTATTATTGCTATTGTTTTTGCAAATTAATTAATTATTAAAATTATATACACAAAACAGCAATGCTGCCATCTAACGGCTCAACGTCAATGTGATTGACGGTCGGTAAAATTTTTGTTTAATTTCAAATCCACTCACGTATAAATAAAGTGGCGCTTTAGCTCAATGCTTTTGATACTTGCTCAATGCTTTTGATATTATATATGTCAATTTTAGTAAAATATTTGTTTGATCTGTCATCTGAGCTTCATAATGGAATAAAAACGTAATAAGCAGTGTGCAAAATTAGAAATGAATTGAATACCTGCAATCAATTTTGATTTATTAAATTGACTCTAAACACTCTGTTGTAACTAATATGACAGCTGTGAGTTCATTTTCTCATGTGTAAATATTTATAATCTACCACGCAAATTAATATAATGCGAAGACTTCGCACGGGTCACGCTATTCTTTGTATATAACTTTCCTAATTAGTTATTCAATTGTTCAACCTGTTCGTTTATTCTCAACGCAATCATTGAAACTAATGCAAATATGAACATAGATTTTTTTAGTATTTCAATTAAATCTGACTCCTTTATAAGTTAGAAGTATTAAACAAAATATTTTTTAAATAAAAATAAGAAATCGTGTATTCAACGACTTTAACTTCAGATTACGTTGAATTGTGTAAAATATGAAACATGCACAATTTTTTTAGTACTTAAGCCTACATCTCAATTATTTTCTTTAATTTTATAAATAATAATAAATTTGGTATATGTATATATAATAAAAGCATTATGGCTAAAATACAATATTTGGTATGTTTGTTGTGTAGAGAGTTCATTATATATTTACTGAACAAACTTACTACTCTTCATGACAAGAAGGTCTTTTAATGTTCATGAATTTTGAATGGATACGTTGGCGGACTTAAAGGATAACATTTCTAAAATAAGACGGAAGTAATCATAATTTAATGTATTAAGCAAATTCCAAAAAAAACCTGGATATGAAATTAGTTACACTGTTTTACTATTATTAGAATACTTTTAAACGCTCCGCTAAATCTCATTCAGACATTTCAGCTAATATTTATAAATCATCATAGGAACGTACTGATGATAGTATCTTATAATTTACATTCGTGATTTATCATTCAGTGGGCATTAAAGCTGTGTAAACATTTGATTGCCTTACGAACAGTTGTGTTCTATTTAAATGTTATTGAAGATATTATAGGCGCATGTGCTAATTAATATTAGTTAATCTCTCGTCACTGATCCGTGTTAGGTTGCGTCCATTTGTTTAGTATTTTTGCTGAAAATATTGACATGATACTTTCATTTAACCTTCCCTGAACCACGTGGATAAAAGTTGCGTCCAGCACTATGTGGGGTTTAGCATACCCGAACATAATTTTAGTTTTTTGTAGCGAAGATCTTTTTAAAGTTTATTTTTTATGTAATAACATTGTTTTTGAACTATTAGGAAATAAAAATAAAATAAATTTGTTAAAAATAATAAACATTTTTAACATCTTTAGGCATAGTAACAAAAATAGTACTTTTTTACTAACTAAGAGGAGACCATCTTCTTTGGTTCAGCCTTATAAAAAAAACTTATCTAATAAATTCTGATTGACCTTCATTTCGGGCCCTAATGAGATAAGAAACAAAAATAATAAAAAAAATAACTAAACATAATTAGTCTTCTTGAGATTCCAGTTGGTTCAAATCTGTACAATTTTTACAAAAAAGATATGCGTGCTCTAAACATATAGGTACTTCGCATCGTTCGCAACCCTACTTTGTCTTTCGATCTCTTCGCCTATCGCATTCTGAACATCTTGTTATACGTCTCGGCATCTTCTTTGGTGGTTCCACACTTGTTTCACCGAGTAAAACATTTTTGCGCTTACGAGAATCCCTTGGAATTCGTGGATTATCTTTGCGGTTTCTTAGGTGCTCTTCAATAAAAGCCATTCCCAACTCACGAATAAACTTCTTCCTTTTGTTAGATTTCCCTGCTTCAATGCCATTATTGAACACATGTAAAATCATAGCGTTGATTCCTGCATGAGTGAGAATCGAGAAAAATATAGTGAGAGGCCAGCGTTTGCTGTTGCGAGAAACGTCGTATGTTCTGGCGAGTTTGTCGACCACATCTACTCCACTTTTAATTTTATTATAGAAGGTTATCATTGTTGGTTTCTGCTTGATTCCAGTTTCATGGTCGATTTCTTTATAGTGGTGAAGAGATGACATCATATGAAAGTACTTTCGAGGTTTTGGAACATAAAGCCAAACCGTGATGTATATAACTCTCGAGATTGCTTGAAGCATGGCGGAATGCAAGCTTTATTAGCTCTCAAAGTACCAACTACCGTTAATTTATGTTTCTGTAACAAGTTTTCAGCAGTTTCATGACTAGTAAAGAAACTGTCCATGGTAACATTTCTTGACGAGCCGGAAACGCAGTTTACCATACGATCTACTAAGTCAAATGGCTAATTGCTCAACATAAACGGACTGTTATCTGGCTGTTTACCACAGTAAATTTCTAAATTTAGAGTATAAAATGTTTTAGCGTCTACTAAGACATATATTTTTATTCCGTACTTTGCGAGTTTTTATGGGATATACTGCCGAAATCCACATCACCCTCGAAAGGCAACCAATTCTTCATCAAGTGTTAGGTATTCGGATGGTGTATATGCGTTTTAGCAAAGCTGGACAAAGATGTCAAATATGTCTTGGATTGGTGCTAAACGATCAGTCTTTATTCTCTCTTCTCTAGTCGTAGCATCATCGAATCTCACATCATTGAGCAGGTATGAGAATCGATTTTTAGACATCGTGCATCAAAATATTTCGATTCCAGTACCATCTGAAGCCCAGAGGTCATTGAGGTTTTGTCTCCCAGAACGGTATAATCCCGCTAAAAATAAAAGCCCAAAAACTGCTTTCATTTCACATGCAGTTGTTTTTTTATAGAAAACATTTAGCGGTTCACCGTCTGGTGGCTGTGGTCTCGAAAGACATATCTTTGCATTCGTAGGTTTTACAAACGTTTCAAGTATCTCATTGGAAACAAATACTTTATAGCATTCTAAACTAGTTTTCTTGTCTTTATATTTACTTTTCACTCCCTGCAAATGTGTAATTATATTTTCTCGTCTTGTACAAACGTTAGTTCTCAGCGGCTCCTTTAGTCATTTTATTTTGCCATCTTTACCAATATAAAAACCTTGCGAACTAGAAGACTCACCACCTGAAGAAATGTCCTCGTCCTCTACATCCTCTTCAATATCACTTTCAGATTGAATACTCAAATGATCCGAATCGGCTTCACTTCCGGATAAATATAGCTCATCTGTGTCACTATCACTATCATCCATAAGTGATGATAATATTTCGTTTTCTTTTAAGCGACGAGCCATTTTGAGCCCTGGAAATAAATTCACAAACGATTGAAGTAATAAAAAAACAAAATAAATAAATATTTTTTATAGAAATAGACATATTTTGCATGTCATACTGCTTACCTTTTAGACGTCGTCCCGAACTACGTGGGATTTATGAAACCCTGCCACACTTTGCAGGCGACCGTCGGCTGTGCCTGTGACTCACAAATAAACCACTGTTACTATGCGATCTGGCAACGTCGCAACTCCAGCTACTCGATGTTTCGTGGAATTCGCGCGACCGTTTTAAAAGATAAGACAATTTATGTTTCGCTAGGGTATATCAAACCTCAAGTGGTGCACGGAAGGTTAACATTTTATATTTTTAATATCAAGGTAAAATGAAATTATCACTTTTGGTTGTGTCCGTTCAGTTTCTTAGTACTGCAGAAAAATTGATGAAATTTAATAAAAATGCTACTCAGATGTATTTTTTTATTATAATTTTGTGAAGAATTTTTCGCTAAATTTTCAAAATAAATAATAAACCAAATACTGAGTATTTTGATTACGAGCTATAAAAATTGTTAAAAACAACATTGATTCTTTTTAACAATTGATAAAAACCACTTCAACAGCCAGGTCAAGAGGCGGGTTGACTTTTTCACTATTTAATAAAAAATGCTTTGTACATGGCGCCTAATCAATTCACCGGGATGTTAGTGTATAACAATTAACTTAATTAATTCGAAGAAACCTGAAAACTTGTTATTTATGAAACAGTGATGCCAGTCTCCTCTTGGAAGACGTTTTTGCATTCAATTAAAATATTGTCCACCTAATTTCATAATTGGAGTAGATGTACAGTAAATTCATTAAAAATTTAAGTAATTATAATTTCCTCAGATTTATTTGCTTAATGAAATCCTTAATAATATTCTGCTAATACTATGAAAGGTTTGTAAGAAACAAAGAAATAGACATGAAACAAGCACATAAAACTATAATTAAGTTATGGAGCCATATATTAAATATAGTGAAAATTATCGGACAGGTGAACAGGTCGCGATTGAACAATCTCACTAATGCCGTGTTAAGCAAATTAAACGCGTGAGCAACCGCAGTATACACACCTTATGTGTTGGTATTTTTGTTAAGCTAAATACACCCCGCTCCTTATTTGCATAATCATTTGCAACTACACTCAAAATAATAAACTTGGGTACATGTGAAGTTGTAGTAAATAATTTTTAAAATAAAGAATTAATTCGAACGGTTAGTAAATTTTACTGAACTATTTAAATTTCCTCCTTTGAACTACAAAATCATTAGTATTAAATAGTTATAAGATACTGCTATTATTGGATGTTGTCTAAGAAGAACCATGGTTTGTTAAGTTGTTCATTTACAGCTCTGCATGCAGGACGCAGCGCCGACATACAAGTCGTAACTGTATGTCGGCGCGCCGCTTGAGGCATAGTTTTTCTCGTCGCGCGTCGTCCAAGGTACCTCGGGCAAGCGGGTCATGCATACTCCGCCTATTTTCAGCCCCGCATGCAGGACTTTGAATGGGCCAATTTAAAACAAAATTGGGGTTGATAACAGATTCTTTGTGATCGCAAGTAATAAAGTAGAGAGTAAACAGTCGAAATGAATATAAATAACTGAGTACAACCATTATATACATATATATATATATATATATATATATATATATATATATATATATATACATAAATATATATTGACGTTATGCAATTGAAGAAATTTCTAACACAAACTTTGTTTTCAATGTACAAACTTTTCAGTATGTGAAGAAAGTTTATCATTAAAAAAAATTTGTTTTTGGTATCTAATCATTTCCGAAGTTTCTAATTGTAATAATTTCCTATAGTACATTTACTTAACTAATTTATTATATTGATATATTCCCCTTCACACGTAATACCTCTATTGTGACATTTCTTAAATTGGAATATGCTACCTAACATTTTACTAAAAGTAATAATAACTTGCCAAAATTTCATTCCACTTAATATAAATTGATACTTGCTTAATTTTTACTCGGAATATCTAAAAAATTATGATGCATATATTATGGCTTTTAAAAGATTATTCAAAACTTAAGTGACTTTAAAAGAAACACCATCTTTCAATTCGAAGACCACATTTGTAATGGTCACGAAATTTACGGGGACATTGACGGTGTCCCCACAAAATTTTAACCAAGCTATAACTAATACAACTCATAATTTCACAAGCATATATAGGAGTAATAATACAAATCAGCCTCACTACACAACTGCTGGATACAAGGTGTGTATTACATGTAAATGCAGGTGCTCTCTTTGCGAGCGACACTCGGACGGGAGTCGTCTGAAGTATATTCCAAAGAGGGTAGTAGCATTACTAGCTATATAGCGAAGAATGTCAGTAGCAGGTGTGGCTATGTATGCTTCAATATTTTAGATATTTTGTAGAGGATTTCTTATCGTCGTTCACTTGGAGATTTCATAGTGAAATTTAAATTCCAAGAAACTATTGAATTAAGGTTTTATTGAAAATTAGCCATAAAATGTTTTTTTTTGAGAACTAAATTACATTCATTACACAAATTTTCTTTCCAGTTACGAAGTGATATAGTTCTATATAAACTAAGAAAAAAACGAAATTACATAATCTAAGTTGTTGAATTAATTATTAATTCATATTTCCCATCTACTAAACTAATCTTAAAAGAAAATTTATTGTTAATAAATTAGGCATGTCAACTAGGATAGTAAAATTATTTTTTATACGATTTTATTTTACTAATATAATTTCACAAAATTGTTATTATAAGCGCATTTATGTTTCAACCACATATGTAGAAGTTTATTCTCTCACATTTCGTCATATCGATCTCACTCCTTATAAATTCAATAACGCATAGGTTCTAATGCATTTGTTCAAACTTTATATTAAAGAATTGGAGACGACGTCAGTCCAATTTAATGGGAGGCTTTATCCGAGGAACAAGCGTCCCATTAAATTGAACTGACGTCTTTTCTAATTTTTCCGAGGAAATTGAAACACGTATTTCGTATGGACTATTTTTCCGAGGAACTTATGAATAATGTTAATTGAATGTTAATACTATTTTTAAAATTTACCTTAATGTTTTTCGAACAACATAAATCATAACTTATGCATCAGTCTGATGATAAATATTAGAGGTACGCAGTTTTCAGTTAAATTAGAATAATGTGTTTCTTAAAATTGTAAGGTGGGTATACTGTCATTAAAAGGTACCTGTTGTTAACAGTAAATGCACCCATTGATTAACTGAAATGTTAATTTCATAACTACGTCAATATAATACTTACAAGAAAATATCACAGTTAAATAAATACCTTATGAGAGTGACTGAAAAGTTTAAAGAATATGACAACTAATAAGACATACTTTTTCTATATATTTTTATTGGTGTCCAAGGTTAATTAAGTGAGATCAATGATCACGTTTATTTTTTCTGTTACCAACTGAACTTAATCATTTTTTAATAAATCAGTATTAATTATTAATTTACATGCATTCAACTATTGACTACACAGACGAAAAATCGGGACGTCGAGTCAAAAGGACTGTATATAAATTTATATTATGAACTGGCAGGTAAAACATAGGTATAAAGAATATTATATATATTACATATTATTATTATATTACATAGGTATAAGAAGAGGATATAATAGTTAAGCAACCATGATTGGTCTTAGAGTAATTCTATTTTAGTTTACTCATCATAGTTAATAAACTAATTATTCTAAAGCAACGAAATGGGGATTGGTCTTATCGCACATATTGACACAGTGGAAATATGGAAAGAACAATTATGTATTACTCTCTTTTTAAGATATTAAGACATTTCAATAATAATAAATTTATATTTATACTTATGAATGAATTATTATTCCTGGACATTTTCTGGTCGCATAATGAATATACTTTGTCAAAACGCAGAGTGGCATTGGGATGTACATTTTCGGAAAATAAGATAGCCAC
Organism: Druceiella hillmani; assembly: GCA_039881145.1. NCBI lineage: Eukaryota > Metazoa > Arthropoda > Insecta > Lepidoptera > Hepialidae > Druceiella > Druceiella hillmani. The sequence goes on along the minus strand of JAYKKI010000004.1, from coordinate 17,671,548 downwards.
TGTAGAACATAATACACTATCAGTCATAATTCATTCAGATAAGTAAATTTGAGACAGGTTGTTTTATTTTTGAGGACCATCGGTAGGACGATTATATAATGTAACGTTCATGATGCTATTTTATTTAATATTGCAGTTTACTTACAGTTTTTTTAGTTGAAACGAATCGTGGCCCATGATTCAATATAAATTAAAAGAAATTATTTATTAAATATTACAGGTGGCATAGTTGACGTGTTATATCATAATATAAAAAAAAATATCGTATGGAATCTTTATACTTCGGGGTAAATAAATAACAAATGTTATCGGGTCGCGACATTCTTTTTATAATGGGAAAGGTATTTTATGAACCTGCAACTTTGGGCGTTAAATGAAAAGAAGAAAATTGGCATGATGACATGAATTAATAATATTCATATATTTTAACTTTCTACAAAATAGTTAAGTTTAATTATGTCATTAAATTATTGAATACAAAAAAAATAGTTTGCATTTCTTTGATCAGAAAATTAGGTTATTTAACCCGTAAGTTAATAAAATGGGATTAGAACTGTATTTACGTGTGTTATCAATAAACTACTGGTGAGTATTATAATGACTTACGGAATATTTTATAATAAGTTGTTGTTTAAGTTGTAATATTGTTATAATAACGGAAGTAAAATAATCGAGATGAAATTTGCATGTAAAATTTCATACAAATTTAACTTCGGTAAAATACGCCAATGTTAATTTCGCTTCTTTTTCTTGGTCCTCTGTTAGGTACACTTGTTCTATAATTTTTTTTTCTCATAATTAGCTAACAACATCCATTAAAAATATGTTTGTAAAGCGTTATGAACTGTCACTCTGTTACTCAAGTCTCATATAATTATCTTAAACATTTCTCCACCTACAAATATGTGCTCTCATTAAGGGACATTGCCTGATAAAATATTGCATTTTAATGTACTTTTTTTATAATTTTTAAACGTTTAAAGAAATTATATATTTATAAATGCAAATTAAATATATAATTACTTTAAACGTTTTTCCACCTACTAATCTCTGCGCTCATTAATTTAAATTGGCGGATAAAATGTCGTAATTCAATATTTTTTTTTAATTTTGAGCGTTTTCTTTACATATACCATGTTTTAATTTGATAAAAATGCAAATTAAATATATACTTATTTTAAACATTTTCCCAACTACCAGTCTCTGAATTCATTAACTGAAATTGCCTGACACAATTTCGTACTTATACATATATTTTTTTTATTTTAGCCGTCTTTTTTTACATATACTATGCTTTAATTTGATAAAAATGCAAATTGTATTTTTCGCTGCGTATGGGTAAAATATAAAATAAATAATATAAAGTAAAGATAATAAGTAAAAATGACTGAAATTGTACATAGGAACATCGTGCTAAATTTACCCCATTTTCCAACTGACGTTGTCATGTACTGGAATAAGGTCGAATGTCAGATTAATAGTTAATGTTTACTGATGACATGGCCAGATCAGAAAAACACGTTGAATGTTTTATGTACGAGTACTATTGCAATTATTTATGAGCTATTTTGTATTAAAGTAATGTTTGAAATGAAAAATTTATGATATACAGAAGATTCATATATATTGTAAGTACGACTATCACGTTTATCTGATACGTATTAAGATATGTTAATACAAATGCCGAGTTAAATACAAACATCATGTTACGGATAATAAACTCGCAATGTTAATTCCATACATTTTGTGCTGTGTATTGAATATTGAAAAATGGCGGCGGTTATAGATGAAGTGTACCACTTTATTACTGTTGCCGGGTCATATCGCTTTCAAAGTTTCGACACATCGACGCTTCTACTTTCCTTGTTATTTAAGAAATATTGTTTAAGTTATACTTTTTTAAATAAAGAAATTTTCAATGTTTTAGAATCAAAATCTAGAAGCAAAAATGATAATGACGTTTAAACAATCTTCTAAAAATCCATGAAATTTTTGGAATTCCTTAGTGAAACCAGATATTCTTTTCACTTCCACATAACTGTAAAGCTCTAACAGGCGAATACTGTCAGAATTTTAAAGTTTCTGCACTTTTAGAAGTAAGTGCATGAAATGTATGTATTCGTGTTCATTATATGGAAATCTTAATTAATGTACAGCAAAATATAAAAAAAAGTCTTACCACACTTTCCCTTGCGTAAATTGTAATAAATATTTTTAACGCAGATTCTTTATAGTAGAGGAGTATTGGATATATATCTTAAAGTCAATCTGAAGTTCCTTTACGATTTTTTTTAAATTTGCTAAATATGACGTATTTTAGAGAGACGTGCAATATGTCTCCCAATGATTTCATTTATCATTATTTATTTTTAAACGCCGTTTGTGAAATATTATGAGCTTTATAGTGACCTACAATACGTCCGCCCGATGGTTATATTTACTATTTTTTTTTACTTTAAAGCACTGCTTGTGAAATATGATGTGGTTCATCGTGATGTCCAATTTGTCACTAAAATGAATTTATGCGTTTCGTTTTCAAGCGCCAATTTTAAAATTTTTTGATAATATTTCCCCAATATTTTCAGCCAATTTTTTTATAATATTCGTATAGAAAATAAACGAGAGATAAATAAAGTTCATAATTTTCTTATTTATATATATTGTGAAATTATTTTGAAGTGGAAAACAAATTTATTTTTATCATAATTTTAATTGGATAATTAAAAATATTAATTTTAATTGGATATATTCAAAAATATACGAAAATAGAGCATTCTTTTCTTATTTCCGAAACCAGTAAACCAAAAATCATAACAAAACAAAGTTGGTCAAAATCTAAATAGATTATTACAGGGAAACTGTAACGGTTATCCTTAATCTTCAAATTTTTTGAAATACGCACTACGTTTTTACGCCTGCGAAAAAGATACTAGCAATATATTTTTACACTGTGAAAAATTAATATTTCTTAATAATTTGACAGAATCACAATGTACTCTTAATGTTTACGTGTCCAAATATGTATGGAATCCTCGTAACGTGAGTTCAACTCGTACAACAAGTTTTATTTATTTTTAAGCACTCTTTACGAAAGATAACGGGCGTTAAAGTGGCTTGTATTGTATACCCTTAATGGTTTATCTGGTATTTTTAATTTTTAAGCCTCGTTTATGAAAAATAATGCCTATAATCTATCTTCCTAATGGTTCATCTATAATTTTTCGTTTTTGAGCTTATTTGTGAAAGATAATTTGCGGTGAAGTGGCCTGCAATGTATCCCCAGAATGGTTCATCTGCCATTTTTCGTTTTTAAGCTCCGTTTATGAATAAAAGTAACACGCAATATTACCTTAAACCCATCCAATTTTTCAATCATGAGTAATAAATAAAAAAAGTATTCTTATTATATATTAAAAAGTATTATTTCTGTTTGTATAATAAACAATATGTATTTATGTGGATTAACCTGCATCAATAATTTTACGAGCTATAGGTACGAAACCTACCTTTTTGTAATACGTGTTCTAATATATCGTGTGGGACGTGGTAGTGGACAAAAACATTTATGCCACCATTTCACCATACACAGAAATAGTAATATAAATATTATTTTTTTAATATTTAATTTTAGCAACACTACAGTTTCGAATAAAGATAAAACATCTTATAATGATTTAATCTTAATGCTTCGTTCGCATTTAGCGTTTTTTGAAATTTGACTTGTAGTGGTTTTCACATACCCTTTGAAATACCAGACACTAAAAAACCAAATATTTTCATCAAACATCATTTGAAATATTTAATTCATATTTTAGTAGATCATCATGTTGAAAATGAGGTCGAAATAAACGAAGCAAATATCTTAAAATACAGATCCTCTCAAAAATGAGGAGGCAATAAAAAATATTCGTTCTGGAATCCAGTACAAGCAGTTACTCCTAAGCTCTGTAAAATCGAGCACGAACACTAAGAGCAAAATTGACAGTAAAACCGCCCGAATGGGATCAAAACTGATGCGCACAATTGCCGCGAACATAGAAACAAAGAAATATAAATTGCAAAAATGAAACGACTCGAAACAAATATTTTATTTAATTTGAATTCACTATACACGATTGACGTTTTCACAGACACTGTGTTTCCTTTTCTTCCCTTTCGAGAAGTTCATTATATATAAACCGACCTAATATAATAGCTAATTTCCCTAATGCGATGCTTTATTTTATATTTACAAATGTTCTTCATATCTCATAATTACTTATGTTAATGTACTTAAACAAATATTTGGTAACGAATATAGGTTGATAGAATTCTCTAGATGATCTAATATCTGGATGCGTTAGTGCCCCGTGTACACAATTTTTAATATTTCGTATACATATATATATAAATATATATATATATATATATATATATATATATATATATATATATATGTATATATATATATGTATATATATGTATATATATATATATATTATATATATATTTATATACTTATATACATGTATTTCTTTTTTTAAATTTTAAAATGAACTTGCCCTTAATATGTTTAAATATAGGCATTCTTTAATTGAACAGATTCAGTCAATGAGTACTCATATCTGTTATTTTATATGGTTGTTAAAACTATCGATTCAATATTTAACACGTGATATTGAAGTATTGAGCTACTTAGATAATATAGCGTAATTGTCATAAAAATATTTTTGGAAAATTTTGGCAAATTTAATTTCAGACTTTAAATTGGGAAGTTATTAAAGTTCCGGTATTTCAAGAAAAATTTTGCATTTTGAAAAACTAGCATGGAAATGCTTTAAAAATATTGTTGCAAATTTTTTTGGGCAATCATAAGAGTGAAAACTTCAGAGAAATAGTTAGCGAACTATTGTTGGCTCATTAAGCATTGGATTGCAATATGTCATTCAAGAATAGTTTTTTAGATTAACACCTAGATTTTTTTTCTGAGGTTTTTAGCTTTTGTGAGCGATGAACACGGAGAAAAGTTCCATCAGGACATTTCAAAGATGGACAATCATTACCAGTGTAAATGGAGCCTAAGTATGTTGGCATATTACTGCTAGACAATCAAAATGGAACAAATGGTAGCAAAATAGGCAAGAAAATCTTAGATCTTAACTTCATAATAGAACTTTTTAAATTTTTGTCTTTGTTCGTTGAAATATCTTAAATTACTTAAGAGAATATAATTTTTTGCTAACATATTTTTTAAGTCTTCTTTTTTACTGATAATCGCCTATTAAAGTAAAACATATCAAAAATATCCCTGTGTTACGACAAAGTTAAAATTTTGTTGACCAAAGCATGACAGAAAAGGTTAAATATTTAATAAGTGCACTTATTGACAACGAAAATGTTTTCAATTACATTGAAACCTAATAATGCGACGAAGTACTTGCAAATTGATGAGCGAACGATGTTAAATGATTATATACCTCCAAAATCCTACTAAAGCATATATTGTTCTATTAGTGCGAATGTCTATTGCGAGTGTCTATTGACATCTACTAGTGCGAAGGCTGAGGTTAGATCATAAAAGCTCAGTAATATCAAAAGTTGACGAAACTAACAAAGCCCTATGTTCGAAAATTGAAAGCTAAAGCCTGTTATATTACGACACGAATCAACTGGGAAAACTTTAATATCGTTCAATTTATAAGTAAAATAAAACCAAAGATCAACAATTTTATTAGAACACGATTTGAAATCCTTTAATTTTTTATGATTAAAATAGTAAAATTTCATGAATATGTTAACGTTTCAATGTATTACGCCAATAAATTGAATAGTCATGTCACAAAATACAAAACTAAAGCGTTAGCGTTCGGGAAAGTAATCCTATAATAATAATTAAAATATGGGTATATAATCAATTAATTTAAAAAAGACATTTCTCAGTAAAGGCTCAGCGTGAATTTATTGCTATAATTTAGGAATGATTTAGTATCTTAGGGTTAAAATTTTTCAATGCCACTGCCCAATTGTGGCTTAGCAAATATTTAGACATTTATTACAAGCGAATTTTGCTTGGAAATGTTAAAATATTTGTAATTCCCTAGAGTTATAATACAATATGATTATAACACAATATGATATTATAGTACAATATGATAATAACAATATGATTTATGTATAATTTAGTATCTGCAAAAAAAAAACAAAATATATAATTGCAATCTGTGCTTGGCTGTCATGACAAAACCTGTATTTTTACCGGACTCGATTGCTATTTTTTGACCTGATACAGAAAAATTGTTACATTATATAATAATCAGCGTAGTAAGATATTAAAAGTGTAAAATTTAGGATTTTATTATTTTAAAATATAATTCTGGTTTAAGATAAGTTTGGAGAACACTCTATATTTTGCTGAAATTCTACAGATGATCACATAAAATTGCGATATTCGATGTTCTGTCATTTACTGTTATGTTGCATTTTTCATTAGTTTAATAATAGAATTTTAGGACATTTCCATATTTCAGATAGGCCATTCCGAGAAATTATTTTATGATATGATGCGGATGATATTATATATTTCAATATTTTAATTAAAAAATTGAGTTTCTTTGTCCCTCCTGTTCTCACGAATCAATTAATTAACCAATCTGCTTAAAATTTTGTGAGTATATTAACCAGATTTAAAAAAATAAATGTACAACATTGCTGTGACAAAATCGAATTTGTATTTTTTTTTGGTGATTAAAAAAAATTGTGAATATAAGTGTATACACAATGTACAATACTCGCGTTTAACTTTTTACCTATAACGGGATGATTTTTGTACTTAAATAGTAATTAGATACTATCATTTTAATCTTTTTCGCATTAAACTTCTAATCAAATATTAATATATATTTTTTTATATTTCAGAACCCATAATTGAAAAGTGGTTGGAGTGGGAGAAAATATTGCATCTCATTTTGAATCACAAACAGGGCTTAAAAACAAGAAATCGTAAAATGTAACAATTGTGGGACATATCGACGTCAATTTTAAGCATTTAATATTTCATAATCGTTGCTTGAAAAGGAAAAAAAATAAATAGAATCGGGGGACGTATTACACGTTACTTTGAAGCACGTAAAATGTCTTAAAACGTGCTTAAAATTGAACGAAGCCTGTCAAGCACAAGTAGAACTCGCATTACGAGGATTCAATAAATATTTATGTATTTATTAGTATTTAAGGTAAAAATATTTCTTTTAATATGCATATATCGTTTGCCATATTTTTGATGGGCGTAAAACATTGTGCTAAATATGCACCATGTTTTTACGAAAATTATCAGATTAAGGTTAATCATTATGGTTTTCCTGCAATCTTTTATTTAGACTTTACAAATCCTGCTTTTCTTACATTGTTTGCCTCAATAGTTTCGGAAATAAGGGGCGATGCTCTATTTTCTCATATTTATACAATATGTTTTGAATTATACAAGTTAAAATTGTAACAAAAATATTTTGGTTTTTCTTATAATAAACCTTTACAAACAATGTACTACGTTATATGTAAAATAAAAAAAATTATGGCTTTACTTATCTGTCTTTAATTTTGATATCAACAATTTAAAAATATTAGCTAAGTGTTAAATATAAACATTGGGGAGGAGGCACATATGGCATTTTACTTTGAATCAAGTAATATTTCCCAAATCACTATTAAAAAAAAAGATAAATGAAAAATTGGAGGAACCCATTGTACGTTCCACTGAAGTACGAAAATTTTAGAAACGGCGCTTAAAAGCAAAAAGTAGTAAATCAATTCAGTTCCGATATACATTTCAGGTCTCTATCTAGCACGTCATATTTAAAAAAAGGATGCTTAAATAAAAGGAGAAACGTAATCATTGGGGAACACATCGCAGGTTAGGGCACCATCAATTTCAGAAACTTTCCTTGGAAACATAAAATAGTAATCGCAACCATTTGAAGACACATTGAACGTTACTCAGAAGCACGTAATATTTCACAAACGGTGCTTAAAATTGAAAGAAAAATTAATATAATCAATGACAATACACTGACAGGGCGCGTTGCACGTCACCATGAAGCACATAATATTTCTCAAACGGAGCTTAAAAACGGAAAACGTTAAAGGAAATTTTCTTTGCAATGTATCCTTCCAATGTAATTTGCAAAAAAAAGTAAACAAAACCTCAACTTAACTTTAAAATGTCTAGCCAATGATACTTCGTGGGATACGTGATAAATATGGACACAACATTCTATGCAGTAGTATTAAAAGTGTAGAAACTGAATATTTCTAACTGTTTTGAGGAAATTAAAAGTGAGGAAATTAAAAAGACTGTTTGAAATGTTGTTTTGCAAAATAGATAGGAATGAAGTAGACCTAACAAATATTAAAGAAAAGCTCTAAATAATGTATATGAATATTCCTCAGTTAATAACTAAAAAAAAACTGCATTAAATTTTCAATATCAAATGTTCCCAAATTAATGTTAGTGTAATTCTGAATAACAAAGTAATGGAATTAGTAAACACTACCACTATTCTAAGTCTTACATTCGATTTATGAAATCAAATATCTCGGGTATATTTGATTTGATAAACCCAAGATACTATATCTTGGGTTTTATTAAATCAAATTAATTAAAAAAAGATACACGTGACACTCAACAAATTATTATAACACTTATAGCGTGTTTTAAAGATTACAAAAATTAGTTTTTATGTAGGTTTTTATAAAATCATAACAGTACTGTGGCAGGATTAATATTATTTTTGTATTTTTATTTACTGACGAGTGGTGGATTAATTCTATGATAACAGCAAACCTACTTTTTTGTTCGATTAAATTAGAACGGAGTTTATTTATATTAATTTCTTTAATATTTATTGAAACTTCACTATTTTTTAAGTGTAAATTTATACGGATCTTATAGACTTATGTCTTCATACCAGTTGGCTTGTTCTCTTTTGTTGCTAGTTACAGGTTAACAAAACGTCTTTTTCTTAATTTACTTGTAAAGATGGTCGCGACCCGGCAACGCTTCTTTTTAACTCAACACGAAGCAAAGACATTACATATACTGATATAACTTATTATAACTCAATTTGCATTTACAAAACAATATGTCAAATAGGTCGCTTTGAAATGTTTATTAGAATTATATGTTCAATTTTTCTTGAATCATGTACCAACTAAACGATCTGCAATAACATATGACATTTATTTTAATATCGTCCTACATATGGTCCCCAAAAATGAGATAAATTATTCTAAACTAGCTTTCATTAGAAGGAGTTGTGAGTGGCAGTGTATGATTATCTATTGTGACTGTCTTATTTTACCAAAATATCTAATCAAATGTCTTTGTGCACGATGATGATATTTGTCATCATGCATGATTTATGACAAAGTATTTTAATTAAGTGACAAGAAAATATCAGGGAATAACAATTCATCCATAAGTATAATATTAAAAAGAAAGTAAACACATAAAGACATTCATACTTAATTTTTTAGGAGATTTCCTTTCGACTTATTTTGAATTGTCTCGAAATCAAAGTAAGTTAAAAATGGTGAGATCAAAATATTTAATTGTTTTTGGATATATTTACTCTGTGTCAACAAGTGCAACAATATTAAATTTAATTCAGTTCTTTTAAGATTATTACCCTATTATCTATTACGAATAAACTGAGCCAATTGGTCTTAAAGTAATTCCATCCTTTCTGTATCTATGTTGCACTTTCTTGCTTCTCACACCAAAATAAACCTTTCAAAAATAAATAACTATACCTTTTTTACGTATTTTTTGATAATTATATGTTTGAATGTGTGTATAAATTCCATAGTGTTTGTATACTCGCAAGCTAGAATAACACTGGTTCTTTTGTTTTATTAGGATATGACTTGTCTCTTTGATATTACAACTTGGGTTGTGTAAAATCAAATATATTTGCATATCAATGTTATATACATCACCGTGCATATAACCATTAATCGTACGGTTGAACAATTAAACTTAATGTTACTGGTAATTTTTAAGTGAATGATTTATTGGTCAACATATTATCATATTTAGATACTACTTGAACACAAAATCATTAGATTTAGGTGAGTAACATAACAAACAAAGTCTTTGGCCTCAATTTATTTTGTGAACCAGTAAAAATGCAGAGAAGAAAATATAGCATGTTAACTGTGCGATTTTTAATATTTATGAAATTACTTTTGTATGATATTCATTCCACTGTGATATTTACTCCTAAGGATTTTATTTATTTACTAACAAAATAAAAATTTCAACGAAATCGATGGGTGTGTGTACTGTCGCATTCTAATTATAGTACATTCACTTTATGGTTTCAAGAAACACATAATTCTAATTTAACCGAAATCTCTTTACCTATAATATTTATTATAAAACTATTAAAGTTGTAATGGTTTATGTTGTTTGAATAAAACTGAGTTAAATTTTAATAATAAAACTGAAATTCAAGTAACATTATCCATGGAATTTAAAAACCCCTCTTACAAGTTTACCAGTAAAAGTTGAGTAGATCCTCATTAAATTGAACGGATCTCATTTTTTACATTGTGCCGTAATATTTTTGTCTAATTTGGTATGAGACAAGGCGAGAAAATATGTCTCAATACATTGAAATATAATCTTAATTTTTATATAAATTTTTATAAAACCATAACAGTTAAAAGAATTCTTTTCTTTAGTATCAATTAAATAAATGGGGAAAATGAATTAAGTTAGATTTGATTAAAACTATATTATTTGTTATGGAAAAAACCTTACTTAAGGAACATAATTTAACTCCTAATAAAAAAATATCCTTATAGATGGTACACTTTTATTTATTAATCATAACTATTCCTTATTTTATATAACATTTAAATATATATTCAATTATTGTAATTGATCCAGGTTCCCTGAAATCCCAACTATGCTTGACATTTCCAACTGAACGAAAATAAAAATCCCTACAAAACGTAAAAAATATTGAAGCATTCATAGCCATACCTGCTACTGACATTCTCTGCTGTGTAGCTAGAAAGGCTACAACGCCCTATGGAGTATACTTCAGGGGATACCCGCTTGAGAGTCACTCGCGTTAAGAGTTTCTGCAGTTACTTATAATATATACCTGGCTGCCAGTAGTGGTTCAGTGGGGCTAATTTGTTGTATTTCATTGGAGGAATTATTTGATACTTTGTATGACAAATACTCTGGTCTAATAATTTGTGAACAAATAATTTGTGTATCAAATCTCGTGGTGACATATCTTCTAATTATCGGCATATGATGAGTAGTGGCAGTATAAATGTATCGTTTACGCACATGTGAGTTACTAAATCATGTAAATATTGTTATAATTAGTATCATTTTTGTTTATATTAACACCTTTAACAGCAAATCTTGTATTTGTACAATATAATAAATGGATTGTGTTGTAAAAATTTTGTCGATGTGCTCGTACAGAACGTAGAGCTAACTGACATATTACGTTTCCTCAGTTCAGAGGTTATTGAAACATCACAAAAGTATTGCATTAGGTTTATAATAAAACTATGCTTTTATCTTTATTAAAAATATTTCATATCATCGTGGGGTATAGATAAAATGCAAAAGTTGAAAATAATTTTAGCACGTATAGTTTTGGGAATAAAATTACAAATAAAGCCCAATTTGATAAAAGTTTCGCTGAATTCCTTAATACCAACACGATACCTTTATCGTGTTCGTAAACTCTAAATAATGAGATGTTATTTCAATAACGGCATTCGTATTATATAGTAAAATTGATTATTTACATTAGCTGCATGAAGAATAATTCATTCAACTTACTCTGTTAAGTTTGAAAAATATCCCAAGATTAATTATTTCAAAGTTCTAATAACCATTTAATTTTGCCTGTCGATTTTTCTACCTGTACATTTATGTAGCGCTGTTAGAGTAAGTTTAGCGATAAAATGTTTGCAGTAATATCCATGGACGTTCTTCGATGCTGCATCACTTTAATATTATAGAGAAGACGAGCTTTTGTTGTAGTGCCCAATATAAGTAAAATCAGTGTACATATTGAGTTATTTTAATAAATTTAATAAAACAGATTGATACAATTTATTTGCGCACTTTTCATAATTTTTCTTGCAAAATTAGTTGTTGTGTAAGTTATAACTTTGTTATAATTTGTGCGACAAATATTTTATCGGTACACTTACTTTTAATTTTGCGGAGATACCGTTAATATCCTCGAAAAGTTCATGACCGTTAAAATGTCTTCTTAAAATAGAGGATAGTAGTGCGTATGAAAGTCTTTGTGTGTAATTTTTTAAATGACCGCTTTAAAGTTTTTTTAATCTCGTAGTCATATTTCTTACTTTCGTCTCAAATGGTTTTCATGGCATAAATTTTTAAGATAAGTTCAAAAGTTAGTTTTAAAAAACCGTACAAAAATATTGAGTAGAGTTACCGTACCTCGAAAAATAGTATCGCGATTAATATTCCAAAAGTTTGTAATTATCTACGTAAAGGATATAAATTCCACCTTATTAATTTTGCATCTAGTTCAATGTCCCCTCGTAGTACCCATATCAGCTTACTTGATACTTTACAAACCATGAGATATTTAAATACATTTTTCCAGGTGAAAACATACACTAACGTAGTTTGAAATACGTCTCGAATAAAAAATAAGCAGACATCATATAATAATTTTTTGCAAATCATTTTTAGGAGGTTGTTATTCTTTTAGTGACGTTCTATTTTGCTAGAATATCAGATATGTTAATAGAATATCATCGTAAAATTTATAGATTCTTAAGTATGTAACTATTATTACCTTTCCATAATAAAGTAGTTATTACAGAAAAAAACATTATTAGTAATGAGGAACATATCAATATAGGATTTTGGTACTATGGAAATACATTAGAATAATAGTTAGGAACCACGAGAATATAAGATTATAATTTGAAGTAAGTTTATTGCCCTAATGAAGCAAGTGATTAGATACTCAAAATATTCTTTTTTATCATACAGACTCTTCCTAGAATGAACAAATTTTAAACTAAAAACAAGTACTGGAAATCCTTTGAATTGCAGATTGGGAAATTAAATTTTCATATTTTTTCTACGTCAATCATGCATGAGCGACGTTAGTAATGAATTGATTTGCATTCCTTATGTATAGCTACATATTTCAGTAACCATTGATGATGAATATATAATAAAATAAACAGTTTTATATCAAAATATCGTATAAAAGTCAAGCTAAACAGTGAGACGGTAAACAACATTTAGGCTATGGTTATACCCAGATATCAAAATTAATTTTGACTACCTGTACCTACCACTATTTTATGATGAGCGATCGCAAAAAATTTTTTTGTTTTCCGTATGTTTTTTTTTCTGCGTGCAGAAATTTATGCAGGCGCGAACGGACGGAGCTGGCAGGATGCGCTAGATATACAACAATGTCTTACCGGACCCCGCTCTGAATGAAAACTAAAAGCAATCCTATACGATTTGGTGCCTGGCACGTCTTGCATGCAGTGCTAAGAACGGGCCAATTAAGGAAGAAGGGTACACGGTCGGAAATAACAATTCAAACAAGGAAAGAGTTGTAGTTAGATAAGAAGAAACACTAATTCACATACTGCGTTTGACCACGCGCTTAATTTATTTAGCACGGTAATACACAGTGCTAAGGCGGGCGGTCAAAAATTGGTAATTCTGAATTAAAGCAAAATACAAAGAAAATGTAAATGATAAAGGAAAGTCTTATTAACTTAATTTATTATATTATACAAAATATTCATCAATAATTTAATTAAAAATGAAAGGAAAAGAAAATTGAAGCAAATGTAAAAAATGGTACATTTCAATGTCCATGTTAATTAATACTAAGCCAAACTCATTAAAATATTTGGCCTTATGTTAACTGACAGAGACGTTTGCTATACGTAGACTAGAATTTCATTAGAAAAATATAAACATTTATTTAAAAAAACCATATTAAAATTGAGGAAAATCTCTGATTTTTTTAATCAAAATAATATAACTGCACTCAAATATTCATACAAAAACGATTATGAGATTTCTGAAACTATTCACAGGTAATACCTGACTATTCAAAAACCTTTTTTCTTTCTGGGAAGCTTCCGTAAGTTGGTAATGAAGGGGTCTAAAAGTAATAGGATTCTTCACACTTAATCGGTATTAGTAACTTCCCGAATCATTTTCCACATATGGTCTCATATAAATGCCTTCAAATTTTTGTTATTAGCTTCGGCAGCCTCTTAAAATAATTGCCCAATTACTTTAAGATGCTGCTGGAAGTAAGACACTAATGCGTGCTTTACAATTTATGAGCCACGAGTCCACTTTGTGGCCGGAAGATGGGGGATTGTATAATTGATAACCTTATGCCAAAAGTCGCACGGTTTCAAAACCGGGTTTACTACATGACTCTACATTGATATTGTTTACTAAAGATGAAGCTTAAAAATGTTTGAGCACCAGTCAATTAATTCTCAATCAATGGTCAATGTTTAAGCCTGTAATTTTGGCTGAAATATCAGAATTCAAAAAGAATTTTCTCAAGGTATTTCCGTCGTTCGATATCCTGCTTTTACCATTTCGTGTTTTATCTACAATTAAGCCTAATCGAGACTGATTTTGATCGTACATTAATTTAGCAGCTATAATTTTTTGTCATGATCTGACCAAACCTGCCAATTTTTAAAATCTATTCTGTAAGAAACGTGAAGGAAATACTCATTGAAATTAATCTAAGTATAGTGAGGTGACAAACCGAATTCTAAATGATTTTCTGCGCTTTCTTTTCACAAGCACCAATTTATGTGATTCATTTATGTGGATATTGATTCACAAGTAGAATATCTAACAGATAAATTTCCACTTAACAGAATACAAACTTTACCATCGATCATAGTCAGTTGCAAAAATAGTGGATGTTGAAAAAGCGTCCATCTAATGTGAATGTTATGCGACACAAGGAAAAAAACTTTTCTTTAAAAATATTCCTCAGCCTTAGATACAGTAAAACTATTGTTTTAAATTGAAGATTAATATATCAACAGTACCTTATCAAAGAGGGACGAGGACTTTTCTACAAAATGTTGGTTTCACTATCTGAATTGTTACTAACTGTAAAGGAACATAAGCAGTTACAGATCAACTACTATCATCACGTAAACTAGAATCCGCCAAACACTGTTTTACTCGCTAGGACCCAAAAACTGTCTGCACTTGCTAAGTCTTACTGTCAAAACCCTATTTCCCAATTATATTTATATTAACTGACTACTGGAATACTATTTAAAACAAATTTCTCAGACTCTAAAACCTGCAAAGCTGTGTGATGTAATACAAATTTATTACATCACACAGCTTCGACTCAACTTGAGCTCAGCTTTTTATTCCAACACTACAATATTACTTGGATATCACTTTTTCTTAGCTTTTAAAACACTCTGATACGATGATTAAATTTAATTACTAGTCTTATTATAAACAAAGTTTATTATCAACAAATATTTATGTTTCATAAGCTTAGCCTCCATAAAAAGAAATAAAACTTTGTCGGCGCAAATATTTATAGATTTTAACGCATCCGATCTATTGAATAATGCACTAATTGCTGAATTATCTTGAATTCAATATATTTGGCGTCAATTTTGTAGAAATTAATTATTCATTATTTAATTATAAATGATACTACGTGATGTAGTACTATTTCTACTTTCTTTAAGTTCTTTACCACGACCTATGTTTCGTTGTATTACATTTTCAAGTTTCGTTGTATTACAACATCCTGAAGATGTTGTAATACAACGAAACCTACCTAGTTTCATTTAATGGTGCTGAATTATCAAAATGAAATAATTCTATTAACCGTCTATATTTCCATCTTTTCCTTTTACATTAAAGTACTTCCTTGGTCGACCGCTACCTAAGGAAGATATACTAAGTTGAGCTAAATCACATTCAGATTTATATTGCTCACCAGTTCTTGGTAATTCAATACACTCAATAGCACTTAACCAAGAATAATACTTTTTAAATATTTTTGGTCGATTACAATTCACAATTTTATAATATTTTACACTTTTACACAAATTATTATCTAAAGAACAAATGTCTATATTCTCCACATCATCACATTTTTCTAACAGCACTAATAAAATACCTTCATGTATGTCTTTAGTCTGTCTTTTAACTGAATATCATAACTCAAAAATAATATATACTATTAAAGAAACATTTCAGTGGATTACTTTAAAGGAAATACGTATAGTTAAAAATCTCGTAGATGTGTTAGGAAAAACATATGCTACGAGTTATCATAAAGAGCCATAGCACACACAGGCTTTATCAGGCTATGTTGGTGCATATATTTGACATTATACTATACTTATGTCAATGTGCAAAAATATATTACAAGTGCGCATCAGTGCTAATCATTGTTAGGAATAAAAAATTATGTTTTTTTACCTCAAATTATAGTTACCCTTCCTAGGATTAAAATATTACAAACACCATAGTATTGACGGAAGAAATTACACATACATTAATAGACAGACGAAGAAAATATTACAAATACATAGTATTGATAATAGTATGGACGGAATTTTATTAGGAATTTATTTAAATATATTAGGAAATAAAAAATTCGTAACGAAATTCCGATTACCTAAATATTACTACATAAATATATAACACAAGCATTATGTATTATATATTTATTTCAGTTACAAAATTGGACGGGGATATTTCTAATCGAAGGCAATAGCCCGTTCAGAATTTTTTTTTTTATATAAAGAACCAATTTTAAACTCTTAAAACCAACTGACCTAATAATTATCAATTAAAGCTGATTAAGCTGAGGTGCAAAGAATTTTTAAATCAAGAAATGAAAAAAAATAACCATGTCGACCTGGTCGATAAAGCAATTGGACTATATAACGATGAGGCCTAATATCTCCCAAGGTTCAATCTTATCAACATTTTCAACAAAACTATTCATAACGTTATGCGGATCCATAACCAAAGGTTAAGTTTGCTTAATTACCACGAGGTTATCACCATTAAATCAGATTTAAAGCGCAACTATTTGCAGATAAATTAGATACTTAACCGCTTCAATGCCTGCTGATAAATGGCGAACATGAATAGTAAGAAAGTACCATCACGACCTTTTCAGAAAGGGTTTAAAATATTTGCTGAAAATGGATTCTCGTGTTTAATATTGTGGAAAGTTTATATGTTTTCAACTAATGGTCAAAGAGTGGACCTAATTTTGTTTTCAGGTTTTTTTTAGGAACTTGCTTGACGTATTTTTTTTAAATTAAAGCTATTTCGTTTTTATTTTTGGAATTTCATCACTTACAGCTGCCAATGTTGACCAGATACTGCAATTTATGAAGTTCTCCTAGAAATTAAGAGTGGCTCGTTCAGTGAATACATAATAAACTCTCTATTATAAATATGTAACAATTTATACAAAATGTTAGTTTTAGTTATAAAGTTTTCTTAACATTTGCATACAATAGAATAGTATAAGTAATATTATTTACACTAAATAAGGCAAAATACGATGCAACTAAAGGTTAACGGTTAAATGCATTACTTTAATATAAATTTATTAATACTTGTAATATGTATGAAATAAATGTGCAGTTAAAAACTAAGAAATTATTATCAGTCTATATCAAAATTTATTTCAGTTTTAGTGATTGCATAGATAACAATCGAATATGTTATACTTTTTAATAACTCAAACAGAAAGTTTAATATTAAATATATTCAAGTTCATTGTGAAATTATTTAAAAGGCACTTTTTTGACAACAAAAGAAAAAATTATTATTTTTACTACAGCTAATCTATCATTTGTGATGTGATACATCTAATGGATCGTTTGAATGGGAGTTAAAACGTCATCGTGGCACGTCACGACACACCATTCGGCCAGCTTCGCGTCTTATTGGCTGTTTCCAACTTAATTCGGCCAACTCCACGTCTTGCCGGCTAAGACTATTATAAAATTAAAAAATATATTTATATAAAACAATAAAATTAAATTAATATTATATTGTTGACAATTTCCTGCATATTTTTTTTCACGTTTTCAGTTTATAAATAAAAATATTTCAATAAAAAAATATAAAATAAAGATTTATAATTCACATCTACCAGGTAACCCGTAATAGTGCTCGCGATTTGTTTTAAAAATGTTACATACCATTTTTAAAACAAATTGTGACTATATAACTATATATTTATATACAGGTGTCCAGTGGCAGATTTCAAAGTTTGAACAAACATTTTTTCTGAACGCAACGAATAAGAGCGGGGGGCGTCGTTAGAAGCGCAAGCGGTGCGGATGTTTTAGTAGCCATGGAACAGTGAAGTGGAGAGCACCGCGCTTTTGCCGTCGAGGCGTACATTTCGAGTGGATTTTCACTGTCTGTAGAACGCCTTCGATGTAATAATCGTTACAGCATTCGTCGATTACGTGATGGACCATCGATCAACCTCATTCAGTCATGAGACGCAATATTCAGAGCTGCAGGATCAACATTAAATAGGCCCAGGCCAGGACCTACACCATTGGTAATGAAAATGTCGAGCGTGTTATGGTTTCTGCCGTTCAAATCCCCGTTTATCACTGCGTACACGTTCATCGATATTGGGAATTTCGAAATCAACTTTACAGGTAATAATGCGAAAAAAGCTCAACTTCCATCCATATAAAATTCAAATTGTTCAAGATTTACACGATTCTGACTTTGAATTAAGAAAAACTTACGCGGAGGTGATGTTGTTGAGATTTCGTACTGCCGAATGGGCAACATATTATTTAGCGACGAAGCTCACTTTCACAATAATAGCGTGAATAAGCAGAACTTTCGTTACTGGGATGTCCACAACCCAAGACAAATGCATCAAGAGCCTTTACATAAGCCTAAAGTAACAGTATGGTGTGCCATGTCTGCATCTGCAATCATGGGGCCTATTTCTTTGAATATCAACGTGGCCAAACGTGGCGTAACTGTGAATTCATAGAGATATGCCCACATGTTAAATGACTTTTTCAGAGTAGAACTACAGAATAGTCCATCCTTCAACCAAAACACATGGTTCCAGCAGGACGCGGTCACAGCTCACACTGCTAATGTGTCTATGAATGCAGTGCGGCAGTTACTTCCAGAAAAAAAACATATTCCGAAACGGTACCGTACCGTGGCTACCTAGTTCATCCGATTTAAGCCCTTGTGACTTTTTCTTATGGGTATACTTAAAATCCGTTGTTTACAAAACAAATCCGAGCACTGTGACACAACTTAAAGAAAATATTCGAGCCGAAGTCAGTAGGATACCCCAGTCGCTCTGCAAACACGTTTTTGAAAACATGCGTGGTAGACTCGAAGACTCGATGGTCGCCATTTGGAAAACATGGTTTTTAAAAAATAAAATACGCATTTGTTTTTATAAAGTTAAAATAAACCTACTTTGTATTAGAGGTGTAGTTTCTTTTTTACAATTTTTCAAACATTGAAATCTGCCACTGGACACCCTGTATAACTATATATTTATATATAATATTCATGTATGGAATATATATCATTCGAGGGATGATTTCCTTGATTTCGTAAGTTTCGTATGATACTCTCTCTGATGGGAGGTTTTGGTGATACGTTTAAATCTACTAATTTCCTAACTCTTCTATATATAAATATTATATTATATATTATATATTCAAAGTTTGTGGGATATGGGATGTTAGAGGATTAGTGAATAGGCATTAACATTCAAAATTATTAACTTTAATATTCTAAGCCACACAGCCCAAACACAGTTGAGAGTGCACTCGGGAGTACTTATATAAGCTTATACGACACTATTGAAAGGGATAAGCGTTAGGTCGATGCTAAAAATTGATCAGTGTGGTGGGTCGGGTTGATCACAAGGCGTACGGCATTTAACGCATCGTGGTTCGATTCCCGGACGCTCTTCGAGCGGAGTAGGACTGGTGTTCTAGTTGGCTGTAAGTGATTGCTTTCGTAGCAATAAGTCCACCGTATGTAGTAATCATATACATTATATTACTTAAAAAAATAAATAAACAAGAATTTATCACGGTGTAGTGGCTCATGTCCATTTCAAAATGAAAATGCTACTTTAAAAATATACGTTTGAGTAACGAACGTTTCTTTGGTATACCTTTTATCATATATTTATTTGAAACATCACATTATTTTATTTTTTTATTACTTTTCAAATTTTTTCCATTATTATTTTATGCTCTATCGTATATTCCAGTTACTAATTAAAGTTTCCCCGTACCTACAATTTCTAGCAATTTAATTTATTTTCTACACTTGTTAAAGAATAAACTTTATAATTATATAAAAACACACCCGTATATACCAAACATTTTGTAAACGTTAAATGACCAATCAATTTTAGGAATAATCATGATTTCAACAATAAAAAAATACTATTTAAGCAAATATTTTTTTAGTTTTTTATTCCGATCTATTTGGAGTTAATAAAAACCACTTAAATTATTTCAAACATAATGTTATCTGGATCAGAAGTAAACTTATAATATTTTATGACTATGGTAGTAAAACTGAAGTTTTATTAAAAATAAATTATTGGAAGTATAGACTGAGAAGTAATGAGAAGACTACCCGTTACCTTTGTCGTTTCGTGTAAAGAAACTTTATTTTATCGATGTTTAAAGATGATTACTGGATGTATAAATACTTTACCGCTGACTAAGTTAAATACACTCAAGCGTTGTAGGAGGTAACCGAGAATATGGTCATATCAATTTGATCCTTCACAATGTTTTCGATTAACTTTTAATATCCGTAATAAAACTAGAAGGTTTTAAATATTGTATGATAAGATTATTTATCATATTATTCAAAGTTTGTTTTATAATATTGCTAAAATGAAAGGGAGTTTTCTTTAACGATGAATAGGTGTTTAAATGATTATTTTATTAACATAATTTATACATATGGATTATGAGTAAAAAAAAGAATTCAAGGGAAGCAGAAATTTTAAAATTCAAATTAGTCAGCCTATTTTTACTGCAGACTCAAAAACATTATCTTGTCAATAAAACACAGAGAAATCAAGTCACTGAATGTAAAACTTTTTATACATTAAGTTATTTTAATTTCAACTGAATTCGCACAAAATAATTTTTAATATTCACTATAATTTTCAAAAGCAAATTTAGCAATTTCTACCGGAGAGGATTAACCCACACTTTCATTTAGGTATTTTCTAAAAGAGTTCATACAATATTTTACTATAAATTTATTAAAATTTACTAAAGAAATAAACAAAATTATTAAGGTTTCGGTTAATAACCATCTGAATTTTACGTCATCGTAGCTACCAACTTACTGACCAAAGCAGTATTCATTGTTTTCGTTTCAG
This sequence comes from Druceiella hillmani, assembly GCA_039881145.1. Lineage (NCBI taxonomy): Eukaryota > Metazoa > Arthropoda > Insecta > Lepidoptera > Hepialidae > Druceiella > Druceiella hillmani. Next base: position 17,650,060 of record JAYKKI010000004.1, on the reverse strand, counting down.
ATCTGCTTCTTCACGAAACAGTAGCAGATATATACATTGATTGTTTAATATATTTGTAGAGTATTGCGTTTAATTGAAAAAAAAATTTAAAATTGAAAAACTGAAACACAAATTGAAAAGAGTGTTGGATATTTTGAAAAAAGAAAACAATTATTCCACATAATTTGCATATTCAATATTTCATATCATTGAATTTTTGGAAAAAACTCTCTCCTCAAGTACTCAAAGTACCATAGTGAAATAATTTTATCATGTTGGTTCACCGGCCTGTATTTCACAGCCTCTACAATGTTAGACTAATGTGCACAAAACTCTGCAAATAGATCCTTAATATATAGATTTAAATTGCTCCATAGCAAAATATTGGTACAAGTCCTAAGAAGTATTTAGTGCAATGGCTCATACACGTTAAATGGAAGCGAAATATTTTCACGCGTCCCATCGAGAGGAAAATCGTTTGATAGGTATTTTAAAACGAATTGAGATCTTATTTATCCTTTTTATTTTATTTATTTTCAAGACCTTTTTGCGAAATAATAACACCTCAAAATAAATAGCGACTCGTTGTTCATCACCACTTCAATTTTTCAATCATAACAACAATCTTATTCACTTGGACCGATAACAATAATATAAACCACACGCACTTGGATGGTTTTTTTTAACCTTGTTTATACACAAAACTATCAAACTGTTCTTTCCATAGTTTTGGTAATGAAAATTATATTATTAAACATCCTTCGTAGATTAATTAAGAGACCTCATTTTATTAATTACACGAAGACCGTTAATTTTTATTGTTCCTTACCCTACAAGGAAAAGCGGAACCCTTATAAGATCCCTCACATGTATTTACGTATGTCCGTCATAGAACATTTTAATGCAGAAAATTTAAATTTTGTTTATAGTATTGAAACATATTAACCCTCACGCATGTCAATAGCTAAAACTTAGAAATATTAATTTTTTAAGTTTAAGGAACGCAAATTATCTACTCAAAATTTGTTTCAATTCCGCAGAGTGTGAGAAGCAGTTGAAAGAATCTAGTTATATATGGTTCCCCTCCTCTTAATTTAGAAACTACTCAACTTAAATTTATGAAAAAATATGGGGTTTAGAAGCTCACGTAGACATTATAGCAAAACTAGAGCGATGATTCTGGGCATCATAATGTTTAATTGTTCCCCATATTTTTGCATATACAAAAGATATAGTAAGCAATATATTTATATTCTTATATTTTCAAAGCCAATATTCTCACAAACTAGGAAACGTAGAAAATTTAAAGTGGCATAGTATTACATCTTGTTGTACGTTAACTCACTTATCGTCCATGTATTTTATAACACTATTTTTTTTTAATATTTACGTAATATTTGAAGAAGAGGTATAACTAAGTCTTGAAAACATTATTTTACAATTTTAAAATACTTATTTATAAAGATATTAAAAAAAAAGACAGAAATATAGCATACCGGTCTATTCTTTTGGACACTTCTAAGCCAAAAGTCTTAAAAATATCACGTTTGGTAAAATCTTACTAGAAGATTAAAAAAAGCTGAAGCGATTAACCTAATTATTACTTTTTTCAAATATGCACCATGTTTTTACGCCTGTGAAAGATTAATGTTAAAAACTGTTATAGAAGTAGTATGTACGCTCAAAAGGTTTATCAGAGCCAAAATGTAGGTGAGCCTCGTAGTGCGAGTTCTTTTCGTAATTAAAAGGTTTGTTATAGTTTTTTAATAAAGGTACAATAATTTTTTCAGCACTGAATAAATAACATAAAATAGAAAATAATTTATTAAATTATGCTGCACTATTCTCTCACATTTTAATATTAGAAATATACAATATATATATATATATATATATATATATTCTCAATTATTCATTTTATTTCGCTTTATTTTAATTCATTTTGATTTTTGCTATAGACATCAGAAATTTATTTCCATTCTTAATACATAAAATAGTTAGTAATTTTCAATATTTAGTATTTAATATTGTCCTAATTGTAAATTTTTGTTTAGTTGTTTCTTACTTCTACTCGTTATTCATAACCCGACCATAATAAAATGATTATAATTTCAAAGCAAAACGCATTGTTCTTTTAAGCGGTTCTACGAAGATTTTCTTTAAAAACAGAAGTTTTCACTAAACTAAATTTTTGTCTTTATTAAGATATATTTATTTGTTCATATTAACATTTAAAATTTCTTCTAAAATTGAAATTTAGAGATTTAAAATTTATATTATTTCAGAATAGGAGGAATAAAAATTTTTAAAATTTTTTTTCAAAATTGTTATTGCTACTATTCCGAAAGGAAAGATAATTTTTTATTAATAATTTCTACCACTTTGCAATCCGAATTTATTAAGAAAAAATGGGAACTTACAATTAATTAAAATATTTTCAAAAAATTTTTGTAGTATTTTTTCGTATTTATTCCTTTTTTAAGTTTAGAAATACATTAGCAGACTAAAAACATATTTACTTCTTCTATTATTTTACTGTATTCATGCTGATAATTGCATGTTGAAAGACACGTATTAATCGGAATCTCAGATTTGCAGTTAAAAAGATTTACATTATGACAACTTTTCAGTCCGCTTTTATAACAGCCGTACATCCACTATAAGGTTAAACGCATTCCAGTATCACGCAAAATGCAATAGAGTATTAAGTTTGAATGTATCTACAGTTCTCTTTAAATATTTACGCAATTTTTAAATTGAAATGTATTAATTACAAAAAATAATTCAAATGTATTAATTATCAAGTAACGCACATCAAATTTTATTAAAAAGTAATGACTAAACCGTATGATAAGTAATCTTAGAAGCAGATACCCAGAATGATAAAAATTTCCCGATTGTAACCAGTAAAGTAAATATGAGTCCATTTGAACACACTACTAAAATTTGCAGTTAACTTCTGGCCTATAAATTGTTAGACAAGGGGTATGCTGAGTCTAACTTGACATGCTATATAAAAAGCAATTTAAATCTGCTAGATTATTTGTCGAAGAAGTCGTTAATTACTGCAAACGCACTGTGGTATACATTTGATTAAAAAGTGGTTAGATAAGGTTCGCCCATTCTTAAGGGAAAAAGGTTAGCAATATTTTGTACAGAGTAGTGAAACTACTAAAAGGGTACGACGAAGCGTGTCAAATTAGATGTGGACCATTACTTAGGTATAAGAAATTTCTGTATATTGGTGCATATACACAAATATATAATAGTATTAGGTGAATATATATGTGTATATATATATATATATATACACATATGTATGTATGTATGTATGAAATTTATTCATTCTATAAGTATTCGAAATGTGGAACTCGATGAACATATATTTTCGAAGAAATAAATTTCGTTACTTAAGTGTAAAACACAACATTCTACGCTTTCATAGATTTAATAATCTCCTGTATCCTGCTCTACTAAAATTTTTATCTTTGATCTCTTAAACAGCAAGCTCGTTCTGACAATGAGCATTCTAGTGATATTGCCACGGAATTCAAAACTCACACTCTCTCCGTTAATAAATCCAAGCAAATATTGCAATTTGGTAAATCAATCTTACAAGTACGGCTTATTATATGGCCAGTTTTGTAGCTTGCCTGAAGGTGAGCACACAGTAGTCAATATATCCTGAGATATTAATATTTAGGAAGTATGTAGTGAACCAATCAGAAAGTGCTTCCACGTTTAACGTTATAAAATTTGAAAAAGTTTTCATGTAAGTTTTGATGTGGAAAACGTTTGGCAATACATGAAATTATTTTATTTTCTTTCAAGGGAATGTTTAGAAATAAATTATTGTACGAAGCGGTACTTAACAAAATGAGTTGTGATTTTTATAATTTGCCTTCGGTCTCAGACGAAGAGAGATCATTTTTTTGTAGGATATTTAGGTAGAACAACGTTCTCAAATTGTAGTGGAAAAAGATATATCGCTATTGTGTTTTAAGTTATTTAAAATTGGACGATAATTCCAAACGAAAACTTACGCAAATGGTATTTTTTTTGTAATTTAGTGATTCGGTTTTCTACTAAATTTTTTATTGACTTTAAAAATAAGAAGAGATTTAAAAACTGTGATTTATATTATGAAAGATTTGTTTTCGTGAAAATTGAGTTAGTAAATGAGAAAAATGTTGTTGAAATCACCAACATTAACATTGAATTCTCAGTAACATTACCCCTTACAATTATCGTAGACTGTTATGATAACGATTTCTAATTATTACTAATATGTTACGTTGTATTGCCTCTTATATAATACAGTGTAACACGCATTTATATTTGACGAACTACGATTATAAGTTATTGCCGTTTAGCCATCTACCAAAATAAATTTAAAAATATGTATTACTCAGAATAAAAAGTTTAGATTCGTTGATGATCTCCAGTTTTTATTTCAAAATTATGAGTAGTACGCACTAGAAATTTATTTCTATTAATTTATTTCCCGTTCATTATATTTGATCCACATTTTTTATTTAGTAAAGAGATGATGTTTAGTGCGTCAGTTCAGATATGAAAACATTTATTTAATTTGAAGAACCATGATGAAAATGAAATTACCGATATATAGTTTTATAATACCTGTCTGTATTCTATTCAGTAATAAATATTTTTTTAGCCATTTAAAACTTTCTTAAGAAAAAAAAAGTTCACAATGGTACACTGTTATTTCGGGAGATTCAATTATGTTACATTAGATATTTACGGTTATATAGTCTGACTAAAAGCGTTATTGTAATAAACACACTTATCAAGTAAACAACATTTTCATTATTAAGAGAATGTAAAAAACGTTACTAATCTCACTCAAATGTAAAGAAACTAAGCTAAGTTCTTCCGCAAACTATATGTTTAGAAGCTTCTCCTATTGGACACTTTCCATAGCGAGACTTTTAAGTTTTAAGTACGTCAGATTTATAGATATTAGATTCTTTCTCACATGGTCGGAGCTTATTTAACTCTATTTTAAAAGGGATGCATTTAAACGGACACATGCAGTTCATTCTGAACATTACAAGGGTTTTTGTTATATTTGCCAACCATATTAAACCAAATATTCTGCAGTATTATGCAGTATATTATGTCAATTTGAATACCCTTTTCTTTATTCTTGAAGTCGTATTATTGAATTACTTGAAATTAATTTCAGTAGCATTTTCTATTTTTAAGTCTTACGACAGGTATTAATATTTTTATGAACTATTCCCTGATGTTTCATTCTTCTTACTTATGACGCGCTTAAAATTTAATTTTTAATTAGCAATATTATTAAAAAATATGTTCAAATTTCATGTTTAATAAATAACTTTCTAATCTACAAAATTAAAAAAATCTTCGATTCATATCATTCGTTTAGGATACATGATTATTTTAGTTTTATATAGTAAGTTCAAATGCCGGGTTTTTCAGGTGTATCCTCCGTTTCAGTTCGTAGTTGATGCTTTCTACCATTTTATTATTTTTAGAGTGGCTCTTTTTTGTTTCTGAATCGCATTAGAATTTAAAATTATAATATAGTTTAAAAAAAACAAAGGATTTTTTCCCCATTTATTTAATTCTTACAAAAATATTTTAATAATATTAATACAAATTAAGTTAGTTAATATAAATATTATATAATAAATATTACTATACGAAATTTTAAGTTTCTACGTTGCATTGTTTCTGAGAAAATCTGCAATGAATATAGAAAAACGCGAATATATTCGTACGTTCCATTTTTTTCATGGACGTTAAAAAATTATATATATCGATAATTTTGATATTTTAAATCATCGTTCTAGTTGTCTTATGATTTTTGAGTGGGTGTTTAAAACCTATATATTCTTCCTCATTTTAAGCTAGGTAATTACTGGATAAAAGAGATGGGGTAGAATATATTTCTTTTGCGTATTTTCGAAAATATGTCTAAAAATATGAAACCAAAAATTGCAACGAACTCACGCGCACGCAAATACACACACACACACACATATGTTTATTTATATATATTTAAATGTTATTATTTTTTGGGTGTCAATATGCTTTAACATTATATTAAATTTTAAGCTTCCATGCCAAGTTTTCTCGAAGAAAAATGATTGAGATATATGGACGTCCCATATTTTAATTTTAAGGTATGGAATCATAAAATCGAAAATCAAATTATCATACTATTTTACATACACTAGCAGCATTGAAGCGAAAACTTGGCGAAGACATTCATAAATTCAGAATCTAACTTCATAACGACGGCTTAAACAGTTAATTAATCATCTGTGCCAAAGGACACTTGTTACTTACACTTTTTGAGTCTACTGTCTCATATTATAGAATCGTTATATCGAAAACGAACGAATAGCCCTGGCAGAATCACAACGTTCCAAAGAGATTGATTTCACAAAAGTTTTTCACTGCTCTAAAGTAAATAAAATAAATGACTTCAAAAAAAATGTTCTCTCACAATTCTTTGTTTTTCCTAATTTTACATAAAAAAATTAATAATTCTTATAATATAATTAAAATACACATTGTTATTCCCCAGAAATCTGATTTAAGATCTTCAAAATTAAGTAATCAAACATTTTAGAAGATCTTTTCTCGTAGTAAACTTCTAAGATGCCATCATAGTAACTACGAATGAAATTTAAGAAAAAAACTGAAACACTTTCTATCGGTTTTATTATATTTTATTATTTTACTATGTTCCTAAAAACTGAAAAATCATTACACTCAAAAATAGATAATTGAGAAGTTATTGTGATGATAATGACAATATTGACAAAAACAAATAATACATGCAACCAAGCAAAAGAAGACGAATTTAAATCCATTCAGTACTTGATGATTGTAATAATTCTGTTTTCATTAAAATTTGTCAGTATTTAAAAAATGCTACGGTAAATAACTGAGATACTAACTTCATAAAGCATAACATTGAATATTACCTCTTGTGAAAGAACGTTGTAATAATAACAGAAAATTTAGATCCAAAATAATTTATATTTGAAAGACATTTCTCAGCAAGAGCTCAGCGTGAATTTATTACGGCAATTTCGAGATGATTTAGTATTTCGGAGTTGAAATTTTTCAACGACACTGCCCAATTGTGGCTCAGTGAATAATTAGACATGTATTACAAGCGAATTTTGCTTGGAGCTTTTAAAATGTTTTCGATTCCAGCGAGTTAAATGGTGATTCGATTTATATATAATTTATATCTGCTTACGGGCGATAATGTATAATGGTAAAGTGTGTACTATCTGTCATGAGGTTGTCTGTGTTTTCTACCAAACTTGATTGCTATTATTTCATCTTGAAGAGAAGAATTTTTATGTTGTGTATTTATCTAGGTTGTAGGTTATTTGCAGTCAACTCAATTTTAATACAAAAATCAGAAAATGAAATGGGAAACTTGATGTTTTATTGCGACTGCTATTATTATCCCGAATATTATAAATGATGACTCCCTTAGAGAATTTCACGATTTTAATACCAACCCAACGCCCTTCAAATTTTTTGTGGAATATTCGCACTATTTAAATATATACTACATTTTAATTCAAGAACTTTCCTTTTTTGTGAGTAAAATTTCCCCTGTTAGAAATAACAGTCTGAACTAAGGTGTATATTATGTACGTAGCAGATATCCTCAGATTTAACATTTTATCACTAATAGAGGAATTTTTGTGTCTAGGTAGTAAATTAAAAATATTTCTTTAACCCTAGAACGGTACTCATATTAAAATTTAATTAACGGTACCCTGGGGTACTCATATAGCTCAATGAAAAAAACCACATTTATATAAAAAATAATAAACTTTAAAGAAAATCCACTTACATAGGCTTTCTTAACGATAATTTCAGTCTAATTGAACACAATTAAGGCACATTAATTAAGAACTATCAAACAGTATTGGCATATTGTGTTTAATGAAAGTTTTGCACTTGGCACATTGTGTGCATGATTAATGATCTTTGGACCTTGGGTAGGTAGTCATTGGTCTTTTTTTTCTTATACATCTCCAATATTTATTTGAAGGGACGTTGCCAAAATTTGGTATTGAAATCTGTCTTCCAGGTGGGGTTTTATGAGATCAAAATCAAGAGTCTTCAGGTAAGTGCGTCTATTCATAAAATCTTGTTTATTAGTGGCATTTGATAAATCTAGCAATATCACGGAAATGACAATACGACAAAACGGAATTCCCTACGACATTAATATTCCATAAAACACACAAAGGTTCCAGCGGCGAGTTTTGCTCGATACGCTGTAGGCGTGACAAACCTGGTCAAATATACAATTCCGCCCTTCGTTTGATATTAAAAACGTATTATTTCCGGCAATTTCATTTATCTTTATCTACTTCGTAGTGCATGGTGAAAAGCATGAAGAAGTTTATTTTTTTTCCTGTACTAAGTTTGGAGAAATATATGAAAGCGAAATGAGTTCATCATGAAAAGCAAACATTGATGTATTCAGGTCGCGGTGTTTTATTTCAGTGAAATGAGTAGGTATTTCTGTTTTATTTTTGTAATGTTCCAACTATAGTGACATTTTTGCATAGTAGTTTTTGAGCGTCAGGTATGGAAGTAAACCAATTATTGTACGCTATACTCCGGTTAGTGTAATGAGCAGTAGTTGACAGCTCAAGCGCATAATACTCGCCAAAGGGTATTCCTCTACGAGTGGAATCTTTTCTCGTGAATATTATGCTTTTCATCATGTAATACATTTTAGCACCATAAGACAACAGTTTGATCCCATATTCATCTGACTTTGAAGGTATGTACATACGAAATGGACACCTCCCCCCAAATAAATGCAACTGTTCATATATGATATTGCAGTCGAAAGGGGAATACAGGTTGTTATAAATCTCAACTATATGATCAAATAGTTTATTTTATAGGAGCCAATTTATTTACCTGTTTTCTTTCACCTCTTGTTGAACGATCGTCAAAGCGGAGACAATTTATTAAAAAATTCAAATCTTTTCTCACTCATAGTCGACTGAAAATAACTAATACCTGTATTTTTATCAAATATGTCCTTGACAGTTAAGTGATTTATTTTCGCACACCAGCCAATAGTAAAATCCAAAAAGACCTTTCTATTCTATTATAGACATACCTCGAACAAATGAAGGTCGAGTGCTCGGTGGAACTAAATCATCATCTTTACAGTAAGTCCGATCGTCGATCCGAGTATTTTTGCGTTGCTCACAAATCTCTTGGTTCGTGTTAGACACTAAATTCCCCAAAATTTTATCCTTAAAAAATTATTTACTATTTAATGCAGTAGTAAATATTGGCAAGGCATACCTGGAGGATGGAATATAATATTCCTTTGTGAGGTACGTGTTGAAGGAGGATGACATCCATGCCATACAAATTTTTTAGAGTTTTTCTACTTTTTTCTGCTTCTACCGCGCTAAATATCTGGAACATTAAGGACGGTGACCAGTAAGGCATTAGAACTCAACTGCGAAAATTCTTCAAGTTCTTCATCCGTTCTCTATCCTGAAGTGACTCTACCTCTAAAGCATCAGGATTATCAACTGCTCTTACATCCTTCTAAAAGCAAAAATCCTGGGTGAAATTTTTAAATAAGTTGTCATTCAAACCTTCACAAAATTCATGCCGATAAATCACACATAAAAATAAAATAGAAAAAACAAATATTAAAATACTTACGTTGAACCTACCCTGGTGCATTGGTGTACCCTAACAAGCAGGGTACCATATCCACACGCCAGCTGGACTGCCGTCCGACTGAAATACCCACGCGTCCCCCCGCTCCGCGTAAATGCATGACCTATATCAACCGTCATAAACCGTCATATAGAAAATACGAGTAAGTTGTAAACGATTTAAATTATTTTTTTTAATTTGTAACCCAGACCGCGGTTCTAGGGTTAATATTACAAATATTCTAGGATCTAATATTTTCCGAATAACTTATTTTAAACGCAGGCACCACGGAGCAAAGTTAACAAGTTTTACATAATCGCGTTTCTGCTTCTCTTAAATTATTGTGAAGACAACGTACAATACCGAATATAGATAGATACTATATTTTTGTATAGCATTAAAATAAACTATTTAAAAAAATTATTAATAGAGCATGTTTAAAAAAAAATATTAATAGTGAATTCAAAAGATTTTTTGGCATTGAATCATCAAATTGACCAAGTGAAACAGCAACCGCAAATTGTTAAGTGTATGTTTATATCATATTTCATGGATGTTGATGATTTAGAAGATCTTTAACCAAAACCATTTCCGTGTATATTTATTTGTTCACTACTCGGCTTAGAGGTACTTGCCTGTACTAGATTCCAGAAATATTTTTTTAACGCCTTATGTTTGAGAGTACGTATGTTTTGTAAAAAAAAATACATTTTCCAATTATTTCGACTTAATATCACTCTTTGTGACCAAAAAATAAAAGTATTAAAGATGTCAAATAATGCTTCATTCACTATGTTTCCTATTATGTTGACATCGGATTTCAATTAGATATTGCATATTTTCACTACCACAAAGCTTTCGATCGTTTAAATAACTATATCTTATTAAATTGCCTTGCCGAATCAGGGAGGGTTCTCAGTTCCACTTTTACGATTTTTCTCTTTGTACCTTGCGGATGTAAAATAATACGTAATAGTGGGAAATTTTATATACAAGAATTACTTTATAAGATCGGGATTTAACTGGGGTTCGAATCTTGGGCCTATACTTTTCACAATTCTGGTAATCGATATTGGTCGCGCGGTGAAAACTGGGCGTTGTTTGTTATTCGCATACGACATGAAACGTTTTATTATCGTCAAAGACGCAATAGATGGCGAACGGTTGCAGCGTGACATCAGCGCAGTCGTTGAGTGGAGTGTAGCAAGCAGCTAACAGCTTAACACAAGCAAATGTTCAATAGTGAGCTTATAGTTGAGATTAAGCTCCTTTCAAATATTGTCTGTATGAGGTCGTTGGTTTGGGAGTAAATTGATTCGCCATTGACGTTTCGTGGGCACACTGCAAATGTAGAAAAAAAGTAATTTCAGAAACCGAGATTCGTGTTAAATAATTCAAAAGGTTTTAAATCCATATCACCAATTCGTCTGCTATACACTTCATAGGTGCAGAAACAATTAGAATCCGGCTCCATTATTTGGAGCCCAGACGAAGCCAGATATAGTTTGATTGTAGAATGTGTCCAAAATACCTTCCACCGATATCTGTATATGAGACATTTACTTCTTCTTTCTATTTCTGATCTCTATTTTAAAATATCATCCATTTGTATTGTCTCTTATTCTGAAAAAGCAGTAAGAACCAAAACAATTACAAAGAAAAATGCTTAATATTAATGCACAGTGAATGTCAAAGTTATTTTAATATTCCTTCAAATTTCCAAGTGATTTCTATGACGAAACAGAATATTAAAATAAGATTTTAATTTGTATTCTTAAATGCAGTAAAGTGGTGGTATAAATGTTTTTCTATTACCTTTATTTTCACAGAAAACTGTGTATTAGAATAGGTACAAACAAGGGTTCAGTGTCTGTATCTGTATCCAGTTAACGATTTTGAAAGTTATAATCGCCTTCAATGAAATTATGTTTGTTAACTGAGTACCTATAAATATTATCGAATACTAGTATTTCGATCCTTCTTTGAGTTTAAATTTATAGTTTACAAAAAAATTGGAGGGATGAAAGGACATATAATACAGAAGTTTGAAGGACATAATATTTGGCAAACAGTGTTTAAAAACAAAAAAATAATGGGAAATGATAATATTGGAGGATACATTTTATGTTATTTTTAAGCCCGTAATATAAATGAAACTTTAACTTGATTTAATGAACCAGATATTAAACTCAGTAGGATAACAAATTCCTACTCGTTTTGAAGCATGTGACGTGGTGCATTAAAGTACGTTTTTTTATATTTTTCTTTACATGAATTAAGACTACTATATGACGAAGATGTAAAAAAAATTTCATGCTTCTAAATTTAAGACTGTAGATAAAAGTAAAGCTCTGACAGACACATTTGGCGAAGCTAAAAGAAAGCTTTTTCGTTGCGGAAACCTAAAAGTTTTACATTTTTAGTAGATTTTTCCAAATGCTATTAATATTTATCTACTTCATTTCAACTACTATTTCTTCTGAAAAGTTCGAAATAACTCTATTTTAAAAATGGTATAATTCAAGAAATACCAAGGAAAGAACAAAAAAGAAGGTGATACTTGTATATCTACTATCGAAATTTTGAAAGCAATATGGCTCGACGACGCTAATACTAATGTGTATTTTATAGGCCCTAAATCGTCGATACCCAAAACTCGGAAAGATACGTATGGAATTCACATCACGAGTTTATTATTCGCAATGTGATATCTATATTCAACACAGTTTTGTGTATTATAATCCCTTAATACGTATGAGAAAAACGTGATAGTCGTTTTTAGTACATATATAAGTTCTGAGTATATCATACATTTTTCCTTGTACATACACGTATAATATTTCTTTAAGAAAAAAACTTAAAAATAACTATAATAGTGCTCATATACGAAATATCTATATGTTCATTTGCTCCGGCCTTGTTTTCTGCCGTTTTTGTGGGTTTTCTCCTATTTACTTTTAATTAAAATTCAGTTATTTTCTTCAATAAACCTTTTAATTAAAATACATGACAAAATAATTATTGCGAAATGCACAGAATTTTTTTTATTTGACGTCTCAATTTTCTGTTCTTATTATTTAATATTTGAATGTGTGCCTATAATTTTACATTTTTGTACTTAACTAGAATCACTTTTCTCCATTTTATAAGGGCGTAATCTATTTCTTCGATATTACGTCTTTGGTTGGATCATATCCAATATATTGGTAATTGGGAACATTACTAGGCAAATTACCATTAGTCATATGAAAAAACGATTAAATTTTATGATATTATGAACATTTTAAGCAAGTACTCTATTGACTAACATATAATCATGTTTAAGTATCATTTTAATAGAAAACTGCTTCAGTTCAAAGTAGTAACTTAAAAATCGAACTCGTTAACCTCACTACATATAAAATAACAATAGAAAGAATAAAATATGAAATGAAATGAGAAAATTTCAAAATATTGGCCTATTACTGTTAGTATTTTCTTAAGAATTTTATTGATATGATTACAAAACTAGCTTTTCACAAAATCTAATTTAACTAGATTCTTTTTATTTCTATTAGTTATCATAAAAAGGTTAACAAATTAATATTTATGTAACAATATTGGAAGTATTTTCAGAGAATTAGGGTCCAATTACTCCTTCTGACCAAATTCCACGCCAAACTGTGAATCTACATGGATACAATGGTCGTTGAGGACCGCACGATTTTTGACGAAGGCTGTTCCTCGCCCCAATAGCGAGAACTTTCTTTGTTAACAAATCCAAGAAGTCGAAATGGGCTTCGTCACTCATTATGATTTACGGTTATCTTAAAATTATTAGAGTTCTGAGATTAAATTTCTTGAGTTATCTCAACCTTGTATGTGAACAAATGCAGATCTTTCTTTAGAAGATTCTGTAGAGAAGTCCTCTTAATTTTATCCTGCTGAAATTGCCGGCTGAAAGGCAATGTAGGATCTAAGCCTACACTTTCACGTACGTTTTCATATTCTGGTCGCTATGAGCTCTTCTGGCACGACAGAGAACTTGTTTATCTGTTACAATACCAAGCTGCTCAAATTTATTCACCAAACAAATTATTGTTAGTCGCAAAGATAGGTGACTTCTATCCAAAATTGGTTGCAATTTTCTCATCGTTTTCGCAACAGAAGATTGATAAAAACATTTTAATTCTTAAAACATGTTGCTCAAGCAAAAGCATTCCATAAACATTTATCACCAAGTAACTATGAAATTTGTTGCCTGAACGAAGTGGCGCAAAAAAAACATACCTCTAAGTTGGCCACCTGTACTATATACCCATACATTTTTATCAGTGGCTGCACGTATACGGAATCCTCGTAGTGTGAATTTTAATCTTACTAGAAAGGTTTTTTCCTAATAATGCTTTAGCATTAACCAAAAGTTAACGTGTTATTTAACTAAGTGGATATTTAGCTATCCAATTTTGTATTCTCTTAAGTTCGAATATTAAATGAGGAATTCTAAGAGATCATAATAAGCTGGATTTATACATCAAACAGCCATCCCGTACACACAATAAAATGGAAAAGCCAAAAGATAAAACCGAACACTAGTTAAAAAGTCAAACTACCTTCTGTTCGATGCCAACCTCCCAAAGCAGATTATACAATCTATCTCACTAATAGAGCTCCAAAATGAGCACTGAAATATAAAACTTTAGAGGTATGTTCGGGAAAGAAATCAAAATTTAATCAACTCATAGTATTTGAATATGAAGCAATAGTTCATTTCTCAAAAGGGAAGACGAGGAAATGAGTTCTCAGATCAAGGAAGGTGATCTTATTTAGATGTTGTTAAAATAAAAAAAGCGTAACGATTTATAACACCCAACTTGGAAAAATAATAAAAAGTAAAGACGCAATGTATCTCTCGCAATGTGTCTACATCAAATTTAACACTTTCTTGTTAGCGCTTCTTTGTTAGCAGTTTCTCTATTCTGTACAAATATTTTTAATGTTTTCCCTCCAGAATGGGAATGCCGCATCTAACTATACTTTGTCAAATGTATAGAATAATTTGTTTGCAATAATTAGCGATTTCTTTTGCACTACTAATCTTAACTTGTTTTTATATAACTTGTAAACTTAAATTAATTTTTATATAACATGTTTAGTTAAACTCAGCATACTCGTTGAACAATAAGCTATAGGCCAAAATATGTATACGAGCAGTTAGCTGCTCATTTTATCATTTATTTTTTTTCAAAATTGGACTAACATTTGCCGTACAATGATTTGAGAAATATTAATCGTCTGTTTCTGAATTTACCTGTCAATCGGTTTAGGCATTGTATCTTTATCAAAATCGAATATGATTTTCTGAAAAAGAATCGTTTGTAAAATTTAAATTTATTTTTCAGTAATTTATTCATTTGAATTTCAGAATTGAGAAAATATTGAAAGGGAAATGTGGGTATAATCGTACTTAACATTCGATTGCCTGGTGTAATATAGGAACAGACCTTATAGTAGAAGTACGACTGTAAGAAAATTACTTTTTTTGAAGTTTCAATTATGATAAACTGACCTCTTAATTCACTTACTTTAACTGTACATCCGGGATTCGGAGATTCCCATAAATAAGGACTATAGTCAGATCTTAAAATTTTATGGGAGACATTTTCATCTATAATCATATTTTTTTGGATGTTGAGACAAGTACGTGGACTTTTTTCATTTTTCTTATTATACAAAACTGTTAAAAGATTTTTTCCATATTTTTATTGATGAAATGCATTTAAAAGATGTGTTTTAGGATGTAATTAGAGACCTCGTTTATATTTATATATATATATATATATATATATATATACATATATATATATATGTGTGTGTATATATATATATATATATATATATATATATATATATATATATATGTATATATATATACACAATTTCCATTCTTAAGTATATAAAAGTGTTATAGTTGTCAACAACAAGAGACGTTAGGCTTTTAAGCGGTTCCTTAGAGATATTCTCACTAAACTGAAGAATATATTTACCTGGTTTTATTCATATTAAAGATTGCTCTAAGTTTTGAATAAGAAATTTGGAAATTTATAATATTTCTGAATTGTAGCAACGATGATTTTCAAAACTCTCTCTCGAATAACTTTACAAAACTAAATAAAATTTCTCCATATTTTTTCCGAAACATATCTACTGAATTTTTTAGGATAATTCGGATTAAAATATAATTTTTTTTTAAATAATAAACTTATTAATAAACCAATAATTATAAATTTAGAAATACATAAAAAAAAATTCTAATCGTTAAATGGTCAGCATTTTTTATTTCAATACTCTCACGGAATACTTGGGCACCTATGTACCGTATGAAAGTCCAATATTACAGTCCAATATCTTCTGGTCCAATATTACAATTTCTATATGTAATTATGAAAATAGACTGACAGTCAATTTATTTTATTAATGCTATTCTATATCGTAATCAAAAACATTATTATCAAATAAATTTTAAAAACTGGTCAAAAAGTTTCCTGTGCAAAATGAAAAACCAGTAACAGTAACTTATTGAAAGGAATTTCTGAATTGCAGATTAAGAGTAAAAATAAGTAAAACGTTTTCAACCCTGTTCAATTTTATAATACTCAGTATAATGCCAAACATATTTCAGTATTATACGACGCAATCGAGTACTGAGAGCGTTTACTTATGACAAGTTCATCATTATTTTCAAAAAGGTACATAAATTCTAGTTAAAGTTAATGTCTAAATACTTTGATAGGAAATTTCTGAACCTGATGTCCAAATTTATATAATATACGCGAATGTATTTTAATATCTAATTTTAACAAGCTGTTTTAACAGTTAAAAATGTATAAAAATATTCTCAACCATAGCTTAATTATCGACATATATATTGAGTCCAACTGATATAATATGGAAAATAATAGTTTATGTCCATAAGATTATTGGCAAATAAAATCACAAATAACTGCAAAAACGGTGGTTGTATAGGCTTAATGAAATGTGAATATATAGAACACGCAAATTTTTGAGGTAAAAATTTCGAATATTTTGTGCAGAGAAGCGAAAACGGGGACAGGGAGACTCAACGAAGCGTATCAAATTAGATTCAGACCATTTTTTTGCGTACAAAACAAATTTGTAATTCAATACACATACCATGTATATATATATATATATATCCTTAGTAACCGTAATCATATTTTCTTTACGTAGGAAAATTCTTATTACTATGTTAGGGAATTATGTCCTGTCATAATTGCCATATTTATGTACCATTTATTTTTTGAAAAATAATATACATGATTACACGTACACACACACACACATATACATATATATATATATATATATATATATATATATATATATATATGTATATATACACGTATATTATTTATATATATATACATGTACTTTTCTTGAAACTGAGGTATACACAGAAACATGTTTACAGAATTTTAGTCTATTTTCATGTGTGTTTGTTTAAATACGCATCACGTAAGAAGTAATGTCTCAATTCCGATGTAGTTTTCTAAAAAATATTAAGGTTAAATTAAAGTAAGATTTAGATTTTATTCAATTGGAATTGATTCACTCAGTCAGACATGCGAATTAAATATTTTCCAGAATTAATTTGTATTGTACACACAACGCAACAAAGAGTTGCTACACTACATGACGCAAAGTAATTACAACTACATGTGTTTTAAATCGAGCAATGAAACTTGCACTCAGACTTTAGCGAATTGACGTGACAAGAATTGAAGTCTCAAGAGGTTCGGGAGGAGCAAGTGTTTAAGTAAACAATCGAAATACGGTCAGACGTCGTTGTTGGCCTCCTTCCGTAGATTTTGTTTAAAATTTAAATCTGTTCTCAATATAATCTTTTTTTCCTTTAAAAGAATTTACAGAAAAAAATTAGGAGAACATAACAAAAACAGAAGAACATAAAAAAATATCTCTTGTATAATTTTTTTTCCACTGTATATTTGTCTGTTTATTTCTTAACACATAAACAGCTGAGGATTTCAAGGAAGTTTTTACTGGTAAAATTTTGTTGGGACTGGGATAATATTTGAGCTACATTTCATCGGTCAACTAACTAAAACGATGATATTGTCACTTTACAATATAAAACGAAGCGCATGTATTTAAAGTTTAATAATAATAATAGTTATGGTGTTACGTGTATTAATCCTACAGCTAATTTATGGACACTTCATAAAGTGAATGCGAATGAAGTGCCGCCTGCAGCTAGTGCGATGTAAAATAGGTGTGTTTAATATTTTTTTCTTATCGAATTCTATGTTTGAAATGCAGTATTTCAATATCATTGCACGAGTTAATCATTCTGCACTGAATGTACCAGGCGTCGCGTCATGCGGCTTTATTAAATTGATACGATGACGAACCCATCGCTTTGAATATTGAACGATAGAAATATGATTTTAATCGAAATATCCACTAGGTATTGGTAATTCAGTTTTATTAAAAATTTTTTTCGATGGTTCGGTTTAACATAATGAACGTATACATACCACACACACACACACACACACGTATATGTGAGTGTGTGTGTACAAATGCATATTTAAAGCGTGCAAAGGAGACAAGATTAGATGTTTTCATACATACAAAAATAATTTCATCCAATATTATTAATATCGAAATAAAAAATCTTGACTTGATGAAAGTCAATGTCCATAAAACGTATATCCATAAAACTACATAACCTTACATTTCATTTAAATCTTTTGCATATTTTCAAGGTCGGCTATGCAATTACAATTAACAAATCTACATAATTATTAAAGTGGTCTTTGTAAATTTGGTAAAAAATGGTAATTACATAGCCAGTATTAAGTTTGCTAGAGAGTTAACACAATGGTAACCTCTTTATTTTGACATATTGTTATTTTGGGAACAATGTAGTAAATAAACGAAAGAGTAAAAACGTATTTGGTTAATACCAAATTAAAAAAATATAAAAATGACTTCTGAAATGGCTTACATCACTAAACATTCGATAGCACAGTGACATCGACTAGAAATAGTTTTAATTTCTCTCAAGGTAATGTTTAAAACGAAATTATTGTATGAAGATGAACATACCGAATGTGCGGTGTAATTTTGTTAATTACAAAATTACAACTCACTTTCACCTTCGGTCTCAGACGATGAGAGATAATTTGTGGTCATTGCCTCGTATATTAATCAAACAAGGAATATTTTCGTTTCGGCAGATGGCATGTGACACGTTTTTAGCACGTTATTTTCTTTGTATTTCTCTAATTCTTTTTCATATTAAGTACAACTGTAACGATAAAAAGGAATGCAAAATTTTAATACATTTGGCAAATATAATTAAATTGAATTATTTATGTAGAAATTTTTTTTTAATATCGATAAAATATAATTCGTAAATTTTAACTAATGTTTTGAAATTTAAAATTATCACAAACAGTTATGGAATAATCTCCTTTTACTATTGTTATGCTATAAATTATCGCCTGTTACATTTTAACATGTTACTCATTGCATTTTATGATCCGCATATCGACTTGACTATTAAAGTATTGCTTTTTTTCTTTAAAATGAACCAATAATTATATGTGTTCGCAGAGCATTGTAAGAATTTAATAATAGTCGAGTTTTCGTGAAAATTAAAAATATTTGATATATTTGTAGAGGTATAATGATTATCGATTCCAGTTATGGAAAGCTCTGCAAAATAAACTAAAATATTAGATTTATTTTAGACAAATAATAAAGTATAATAAAGTTATCCTCCGATATTCAATAATTAGCGGTAAGTTAATTTTATTCTCCATAACAAACTAGGAGGAAGGTATATTTAAATTGGTAAATCAAATGGCTCGGTTAAATTTAAAATCGGTTCAGTCGTCAAATTTTTAACCAAGGTATGTGTTATAAAACATATCGATTTACGTATCGAGTTAGTCGATCACTAGTGCTCAATTCATTCAGCTAGAAGCTAAATTACTTTAAGTGTTCTACTGTTAACGACACTAAGTTAATCTTACATGTTGTATTTTTAATTAAGAAGAAGTATATAGTAAATTATTGGATGATTTCAAGCTTCATTTTAGAATCATTCCATATTATGAGTGAAAAACACTAGATAATTTATTTCTGTTGATTTATTTTTAAGTTTTTATTTTTTTCCACAACTTTTGTGCTTTGTAGCAAAATTTCCACAATTAACAAATACTCATTGAATCCCTACGATATCCGTCCTTTCGTCCATGAGACCACTGCGATTTTTTTCGGAAACTATTCAACGTAAAAGTTGGAAATTGAGCCCAAATATGGACGTCAAGTAGGGGAAACGGTATAGTTATTGGCCCTCATACAGTTATTAGTCATTTCAACTTTAATACTAAAAAACTAGCAACTGTCCTGCCAAAAGGTAGTGAAACAAAAGTAACATGAAAAACAATATTACTAACTGTCAAAAAGTTTCAACAAACTGCCGCTCGGTCCTTTTGTGATTTGTGTTACTATGTAATTACTATGTTTATCCTAGCAAAGTGCGTTTATAATATAGCATTATCGTGGTATTTTAATGTTACACGGTCTATTCAATTCTCATACGTTTTAGTTTGGTGAGTACTTGTTAGCCTGGGCCAAATATTGTGTTTTATTAACTAACACAAAAAATAGGCCAATTACAACACTAATTTTTGGTTTATTTTTAAAGAGTTACGCAAACAATTTTTTTTTATGAGATTTAAGCGAAAAAAATTGTATATTTTTTGCAACTGCTCCCAGAGATATTATTTTATCATTTATTTTATCAGACTACTGCCTAATAAAATAAATGTTTAAACTCAAAAACCCTACTTTAAATCTTAATTTGGCCAACACCATGTTTATATGGTGAAATCAGGAATTATTTAGCTAGTGAAAATTTAACAGAGGCAATTCATCGATGGACAAAGCCGCTAAGGCGATAAAAATGTTTATGCCTTGAAGCAAGGCAACTTCAAAGAAAATGTCATAATTTTATTCGTATTTTTTCCCAATGGAAAAACACGTCTTTTCTTGATAGTATTTCCTTATAAACGATTACCAGAAAAAAATTGCGGCATCAGTGCCGCACATTGGGATACCAGACGCAGTGATACAGGATCGATGACGGTTATTAAAGAAATATGCGCGCCATTCCTTACTGAGAACAATACAAAAATAAACCGGCCGTGTTTTTATAGATTGCCATAAAAACCATATTATTTTGCAGCTCAGTTTAGCACGTAAGGTGCAAGGAATTGAACTTGTTACTCTTTATCCTAACGTTACACATATTAGTCAATTAGCAGAAGTACCTATTTTTGGACGTATTAAAAATGTTTCGAAAAGCTGTTTGTCAATTTCAGGCAGAAAACGTGGGAGAGGTTGTAAAGAATTTAAATATTGATACAATTTTAAAAACAGTTGTAGATAATTTAGAGTCTGATAATACAATAAATGATTTTAGAGCATGTGGGCTGCATTCTTTTGACGAAAACTCTATAGATTGTTCTAAATGTTTAGATACGGGAAAATCATACGATGTGCATTGTTTACGTCCTAGGATATATATATATATATATATATATATATATATATATATATATATATATATATATATATATATGTACCATAGAAAATAAATTGATATCTCTAAAAGACTTTGAAAATATTGTAGGAATTAAAATGATAAACAAGATGAAAGCATTGTCTCCTGAATGAATAATACGTCTCCTTATACAAAGTGCAGTGTTTTTTCAAAATGATTTATATTTCACATAGAAAGAAACAACCAGTATTGAAACAAGGACTGCATACAAAGATAAATCTTACCAGCGAAGGCAATGTAATAACAGTAGAAATTATTATGACCCCTACAAAAACTCCTTCAGATTTAAGCTTGCCTTCTATTTTAAGATACATCTCATCTTCCCAAATCAATAAATAATTATCGGCTACATTCTTCATAAAGTTATAGGAAATTTATTAGAAAGACAGAAAAAAACCGTTACTTAAAATATCCGAGAATTTTAGATCAGTTATGGAAAAAAAACTTGAAAATAATAAGAGTGAATAAAAAAATAGAAAGGAAAAGGAAAAGAGATGAACAAGCAGCTGTAAGGAAAAAAATTAATTATGAAGATAAAAAAGCTAAAGGTATATGAAAGAGGTCAAAAACTAAAAATTAAAAAGGTGGATTTATAAAAGAAAACCTAACCATTGAGACTGAAACTGACAATTTGAATGATGCCAAGAGGGAGGTGAAAAAAATGTTGTGGCTGATAACTAAGATGTTTAAATGAAAAAAGAAATACATTATCGATATAACAAAACTTGGTGGTTCATGTAGTTGTCTATCTGGTGGTTTAGCGGTTAAAAATAAGTCTTTATTATGCAGTTCTTGTCAGAAACCCTACTATGTTCAATACATTCCTACTGAGCATCAGCATCACATACCAGATGACGATGAGCTTTCTGACTTTAAGTGCCATAAATGTTATTGGTTAAGTGATGATCCTGAGCCTTTCGAAGATGAATATCATCACAAGTAAATGTTTTAGACACGAAGAATCATATTTTTTGTATATGTTTATTTTATTTTAAATTTTTTCATATATTACTGTTTGCCAATTACTCTTAATTTTACCAACTAATTATTTTTGGTTTTGTGTTGGTTTTGTTCAGATAATATATGAAAAAAATGTATGTAAAAGAAGCAAATTAATAAATACATTAATAAAATATCATATAATATGTGGTTTATACTACCAAACTATTTTATTTACTTTAAATTTAAAATCTCAGTCCTGGAGTTGCTTAACTAGCCAATAACTATACCATTTCTACTCTAAAAAGTTGAATGTTTATTCTGGGGGTTAAGTTTAAGGAATAAGTGATTATATGAAATATCACCATAAGAATCGCTCAGAAATATTTGAAAAAATCATAAACACTGCGAAATTAGGTATATATTGAATTAAAATATTCAAGTTTGAAAAACTGTACGCACAGTTAATTAAAACAAAAAATCAAATTGTTTATTTCTTTGTAATTGCTGAATGATTGATTTTAGGGATAAATATTTTGTAAAAAAATTACTTTTGCCTCTACATGGAACAACTTTGTCCTAACAGGTTTTCTAAGTTTTTATTTGGCTCAGGTAAAACGCTCCTAACTCAGTTCCATGCATACACACTGGAACCCCTCTTTTCCTAGGGCTGATGACACGAAAAATTAATTGTGCAAGCACAGCTTGCACTTGATCTATTTTGTTCCATTTAGTATTACAACGCTTTCAAAGGCGTCGCTTTTAATTTGTGTCAAAATTCGGCGATATTCTCTTCTTTTATATGCAATCATTTAATTGATTTGCCAAACCGTGAAGAAAGTAAAATTTAATGTAACGATATCCAATTTTGTTACACGAGACCATTCAATATTTAGTTATAAGTAATTTTCTAGCCCCATGTCAATTTTTTAAATAACACCCTCTGTGCATCTGCTTTTGCTTTATGCCGTATTTTTTTCTACATCCAAAGAAAAATGTTTGCGAGGTTTAACTAGTGCATATTCCACATTTATGCTAACGACTATAGAGCGTGAATCGGTAATATAATAAAGACATTTATGAAATAAAACCCACAATCGTCAATGCGAGCTTGCCTATCGACTTAAAATATGAACTAATTTATGCCACAGACCATCCTTTTCTAAGATTTTTCATTCGAGATTGTGTAAAAGATAAATTTTCAATTTTAAATGTATCAAGGTTTTATTTTACTCTGTTTTAAAACGTTATAGGTTGAGCTACATGTATTGTTCGCTTAAATTATTTACGGACGATGTGTCCAATTAGTTTTGTACGTAACTCATGTCGTGCACAATCTTTTAACAACTAGAACCTCTTTGTTATTCTCGTCAAACATATTAATTTGGTCTACCTGATAACATTTTCCTGAAAATTTTCCTTTTAAATGCGTTAATTTTCAATCAAATTGATTTTAATGATTATATATATATATATATATACACACATACACACACACACACACACATATATATATATATATATATATATATATATATATACGCACATTAAATTTTGTGACTTTACAACTATTTTACTCATTGCGTTAAATAAGAGATTGTACCCTGATTACACTGATTATTAAGACTTTCCATTTTCAAAATTTTCACACAATACGTTAATACCTATGTATTCTTACAGATCTTACGTGCGATGCTTTCAAATTTGATATAAAAGATTATTAAATATTCAAGGATACTTTTGGATTCCTTTATTCCTGGTACTTTATGGAGTAATTTCCTATGAGGAAATGTCTGAAAAATCTTTACAATCTTTCATTCCAGATATGTGTTTATACTAGACGATTACTCAAATTATTTTAATTTATGATGTATTTTTTAATGCAATGTTTTTTTATAAAACTTTTGTTTCCATTTATATTTTATATGTCGATGAACATTTTTAGTGTGACATATGTGTATTTAGCATATTACAGAAAGAACTTTGAATGATAGGTAACGGATTATTTGAAATTATCATTTTGATATTTTAGTGCAGCACTTATTGAATTATTTTTCTTCAGAGCAAAAATTACACATATTAAGGAAAAATACACTTAAATATTTTTTAAATAGTTGGCGAACTTTATTTAAGCGATGAAACTTTATATTGACGAGATAGTTCAAAAATTGTTGACGTTTTAAAATGA
This sequence comes from Druceiella hillmani, assembly GCA_039881145.1. Taxonomy (NCBI): domain Eukaryota; kingdom Metazoa; phylum Arthropoda; class Insecta; order Lepidoptera; family Hepialidae; genus Druceiella; species Druceiella hillmani. The sequence continues at coordinate 17,625,566 of JAYKKI010000004.1, read as the reverse complement.
ACGAGTGAACATTAGCAGTTAATTATTATTTATCACTTACCTGTAAAATACCGTTTAATTTTCTATATATTGATAGTTAAAATTGTGTTAAAAATTACGCTTGCCCATGAATACAGAGTAAATAGATTGGCGTAGCTCGTTGATAGTCGTAGCGCGTAGCCACATACGGTATTCCTGCCGTTGCATATGAGGTCCGTTTCATCGATTGATTCATGGGTGGAAAGCCACCATCATGAGTTCAGTTTGAAATGTAGAGGCTATGTTTAATTGGTATATTAACATAATAGTCCCAAGTCCTGTTTCGAGATGTAGAGGCTATATTCAATAGGCACATTTAATACTTTATGTTTTACTATAAGTAAACAAGACAGCGAACTTATTTAAAATTGTAAAAATCTCCAAGAGAGTTAAGCCAATTTCAAGTATCTATTTGATTATAAGTTGTCAAATCTCTACCGAAATAATATAATATATGTAATTTTTAATATTTACCAAAAACATGGGCTTTATATATCTATGGAAAGCGTCTTACCTATTTAAGTATGAGAAGGTCTTCCAGCCACATCATTTCGATTAAAACTTATATTAATATTTCTTTTATACATAAATCATATATATTGTACATAGTAATTGATATTAATGAATATAAAGTCATTGACTTGTATTTTCTTCTTTAAAACAATCATTTGCATTATTCTTTTTCTTATTAGGCTAGGAAAAGTTACTCAATGTTATTCAGTAGCTATCATGGAAGTAAGAATAGGTAATCTGCATGGCGGCTACCTTTGTGTTGTATTAATTTTATTATTATTTATTTAACGCTTAGAGTAATTTTTCAGCTATGACCGTATTTAGTAATAGCCTGGTGACTCAATGCTGTGCTATTGTTAGATTTCTCTTCAGCTGTAAGACTGTACGATAGAACCTGTTTTATATTTGTGGCATGAAATTAAATAGCTTTTTGAAGAAAATATTTACCAAGGACGATATATCGGCTATGATAAACAATTAAAATGTTTTATTAGATAACCTGTTTCTCCATGAAATATAAAATCCCTGCCAATGTTTTCTTGTCAATATCAATTGTTCACTAATAAGAAAAAAAATATGAATAAAAAATGTAAAATGTATAAAAAGACATAAAAGAAGAGCGTAAAATCGTTTTACTTTGAAGTGATAATGCAGTGTTTTTGTTTAAATGTATAAAGTTTTTACTCTGGATTGTGAATCACGACAATAAAATACATTATTTTATGATTTGTGAATAGTTTACGCGGTTAGTTCCAAATCTCATTGGTTAAACGTAAAGATGTAGGGTAATACGTCTATGTTCAACATATCTGCATATACAAAACTTTGTTAGTGTCAAAATTATGAAATATAATATATGGACGAAAATTTTATTGACATTAGATCGACATTTTATTTTCTGAGGAAATCACACATAATGCTCCCCACACTAGAATCTGTAGGCAATCAACTTTAGTTACAGATTTCTAGAAAATTTTGTGTGAGTATCGTTCAAAAATATATTGAACAAATTGTCAATATTATGTTTTTTTTGATAGAAAAATGTCGTCCATATCCTCATGATAATATTCGAGTATTTCGTCTTGGTTTTAGTTTACGATTCGAGTCTAAATTTCAATTCGTAAAAAGAAAAGATGTTAAATAAATGGAATTTTAACATTAAAGACATTGATTAGTGAATATATTTGGCGTTAATTTTGTAGGAATTCATACTTCACAATTAAATGAAACTACGTGATGTAGTATTATTTCCACTTTCTTTAAAGTCTTTACCACAACCTAAGTTTCGTTGTATTACAAGATCTTCAGGTGGGCTATTAGAGAAGATATAAAATATTAAAAGAACCTTTGCTCATAGCCCACCTGAAGATGTTGTAATACAATGAAACCTAGGTCGTGGTAAAGAACTTAAAGAAAGTAGAAATAATACTACATCACGTAGTTTCATTTATTTGTGAATTATGAATTCCTACAAAATTAACGCCAAATATATTCAATAATCAATGTATGTAGTTTCATTTAATTGTGATTAAAAACATTAGTTGTTTCTCATGGTTGCACAATAATTTGTGAATGAAGCAGTTCTTCCTTGTATTCCAATTCGTTTGCAAAATATTATGACGCACTACGAGTAGGTTCCAATTTGACGAATATTTATATTTTAAAATATTTGAATATCATTTCAAATTACGACTTGAGTAGAAAAATAAACTAAAATTAAAATTGAAAAATTGTTCTTTATCCGGAAATGATTTATCGAGTTATATTAACCATTTAGTGTTTTTAAATAATTCTTCATATGTTATGAATGTTTTATCCAATTTTGAGGTTAAGGTCATTTAATTGAACACACATTAAGATATAATCATGATTCAGTCCTTTTAATACTTTATTTTCTTCAATTATTTGAATGCTAAATAAAGTTTTACTTGTATTATGTTTTATAATTAATATAAAATGCAATTAATATAAAATATAAATTACAATGTATGTGTAAACAAAAATACTGCATAATCATCATAAGTAAAAACTTTATGCATTTAAACAAAAATACTGCATAAGCATCGCATCAGACAGTTTCAGAAGGATGAGGATCAGCGAGTCAGCCTCGGATGCAGAGGGCTGTCGTGATGATGATGTACTTAAATATTAGGTAAGACCAGTATAAATGAAAATAGTATGCTTTAAGAAAAAATGTATTATTTTTCGGCCGGCTACGGTGATGATCATTAACTAGAGACATTGTAACTAAATATGTCGGGATATCTTTGTTCGCAGAGTTTAGCGATGGTTATCTTTATTAGATCTTTATTAACTGGTCACTTTTGATAATATGTGTATTTAAAAATATTTTTATTGATTATTCAGACTTTATATACTTTTTGTGATAAAAAGGAAAGAAAAACTGCAGATTTCAAATAGTGTATAATATAAATATTAGTTTTTAATTGTCCCGTAATTCAAAGAAAATGTAAAAACAACTGGAATTGTAATTTTGAAAAAGGCGAAATACGATCGAAATTTCATGAATGTCGTGAAATTAGACATTAATTTGAAGCATGTAATATCACACAAACCGTGGTTAATAACAAAATGTTATGAGAACTGAGTGATGAAACTATAGGGCAGAAACGTTGCACATTACTTTGATGCATGCAATATTTCACAAGCCATGGTTACTAGCAAAAAATATGAGAATCAATGATAAAACTAATAGGGGGAAACCTTGCACATTACTTTGAAGCGCGTAACATTTCACAAACCATGATTAAAAAGAAAAAAATATGAGAAATGTATAAAAAAACTATTGGAAAGAACCCTTGCACATTACTTTGATGCACAAAATATTTCACAAAACGTGGTTAAAAACAAAAAAAATTATGAGAACTAAGTGATTAAAACTATCAGGGGTAAACATTGGAGGTTACTTTAAATCAGGTAAACAAACATGGGTTAAAAAGGAAAAATGGCAAATTAAACCCTAACTTTACTTTAAAAACTTATGCAATGACACTCCGCAAAGTGCGTTTGGGTAGTCGCATTAACATTCTGTTATATTTGACTGCACATTATTTGTAAAATGTCAAGGAGTTGAAACTGTATGCAAAATATTTTGTCCTTACGTCTAAAATTGTAAAAAAACGCTAAAGGTGTGACAGCGAAAGTAACGAAATACGCACGTGTGACGACGCTACGGAACCTTAGAAACTAACGAAAAAAAATATGTTTTTAGTTAATTTTTCTATCGTTACCAGCGTTCTAATATTTATTTTAATTGTAGAATCCAGAAAGTGTCTATATTCTAACAATGATGTATACAAGCAATATCACGTAAATGACATAAAAGGAGACAAAGCGTATCGTCTCAAAACTTTTAAAGCGATATGGCCCGGCGAAGTAGGTAATAAAAGGATATATATTTGATCCATAACCGGCCATTATTCGAACTTATATGCCACGTTTATTATTCGCAACGTGATATTTGTATTCAACAAAGTTTCGTGTACTCTAATCCGCCAATATGTATCAGATAAATGTGAGTTTTTTTTCAAGGTACGTCATTTCTTAATATGACATACAGTTTCCATTTCAAAGACACGTGTAATATTTCATTAACATATTGTAGCTTATAAATAATTAAAATAGTACTCATATATAGGACATCTAATATATTTGTTTTGTCTTGCCTTGTCATCTGCGGTTTTGATGGATTTTCTCTCTTTTTACCACATTCAGCTTTATTGATGTATACGATGACGTCAGAAGGGAACGAGGAGAGATGATTAAATAATTGGCTTATTTTATGGAGGTTAAATTTGTATATAAAAATATTACTTTGCTTTCATTAATATAAAAATATCCATGTAAAATAAGAACAAAAAGTATCGCTATACATTTTGCAAATTATCATAACACTTATTATTTTATAACATTATTACACTTATTATTTACTAACTACACGAATAAGTACAGTGCTAAAACTGGGTTAAATTTTAATTTAATTACGAATGGTGATTTAATTCAACGGTAGTAACGAATGTATTTGGTTATATTTTCTGAAAACTCATCTTTTTCCATAGAATTTGGATATTAATGGATATTATTAACGTGCAAACTGAATATCGTCACAAATTAGGTCATCCCTCTGACCATACGTAACAATTTTTGTTATTAACTTACAACGAAGGAAAAAAAATCCATACAGAAGAAAATTATTTATATTTGCGTATATGACACGCAAAGCTCAAATGTTTAAATGTTTAAAAAGTTTAAATCTTTAATTGTTCAATTAGTAATACACCTTTATCCTGCTTTATCAATAGAAGTTGAAAAAGAAAATGTGATTGAAATTTTTGGGTAAACGTTTTGGCAAATCCCAGTACCATATTTCGTTTTAATTGAAATTAAGGTAATTTTAACATTGGCTAAGAGAGTTATATCCAATAGCGTCATATTATAGTCATGTCATAAGCATTCTGCAAGTGGCCCTTGAAAACAAAATACCGTGTCACAAATTGACGTAGCTCTCATCAGTAAGTACGATTTCAAAAGTAATAATTTTCCTAAAATTTAGACACATATTTTACATCTAAAAGGTAAACAGCTTCCTAATAAATTCATAAATAATAGATAAACGTTTTTTTCTGAAACTGTGTTATAAAATTTTGCACCAATTTTATCACTACGTTTATTTGTCTGACTTGCTAAGGACTGAGATCATTACAATTTAATACCTTCATATATTCAGCTCACACATAAATTTAGTTATAACAAAATTTCTTAAGAAATCATTATAGTTGAAATAATTTATATAAAATGATTGCACGGTTACAATGTTACAATCGTTGCAATGGCTTAATTATATACGAGACACATTTTATTAAAATCAATTTATTAGATAAAGACAATTGACACCAATCAATAAAATAAAATAATTAAATTTGGCCTCAATTAGTAAAATCATATGTTCTAATTTAAAAGAGACCAGGTTTCATTACAACTTAATAATTTTGCAACTGGAGATGAAACTTATTTAATCGATGAAGATAATTAAAATCTTGGCAGAAATTATATTTAAAAAGTATATTTTATTTAATAGCATAGTTATTACTAAATATTCTGTAATTATATTGTATATTTTAAAATTATATTAATTTCTTTAAAATGGTCTTTTGTGGCTTTATAAAATTTCTCTTTGCCTGTAATATTTCCAAATGAATGACGTTAAGAACCTTTTTACAAAATGTAGAAAATATAAAAGGTTACATAGCCACACCTGCGACTGACATTCTTCGCGGTAGAGCTAGAGACGCTACGACGCCCCTTAAGAGTATACTTCAGGCGTCTTGCGCTCGAGAGTCACTCGCCTAGAGAGCACCTGCAGTTACTCATAATATATAGCTTGTTGCTAGCAGTAGTACAGTGGGGCGGGTGTGTTTTATTTGTTCCCACCAAGTACTGACGTACGACATGATAATATATTTCGTGATTTCCAGCATAAGACGAATAGTGGCAGCATAAACGTGTGGTTTAAACAAATGTGTGTTTATAAATCATGTACACATATATTGCTAGAGTTGATATCATTTCCTAAAAATTAGGCCATATAGTGTCAATTGCGAAAATTTTTTTTAATTTTTAAAAATTTTTATATTTTAAAATATAATAAATTATAATTTAAAACATAATAAAGAGAAAAAGTAAAATATTTTAAGAAGTCGTGTCGGTGTACTCATATGGGAAGAAGTATTAATCAATATTATGCAATCTCTTTATTTAATGGGTCAGAGTCACTTTATGAAAATATACCGCACCAATATTATTATATAATTATGCAATCATCTATGGATTTGTCTTAAAATATATCACATCGTCACATGATATGTACCTATATCAATCAGATATATATATATATATATATATATATATATATATATATATATATATATATATATATATATATATATATACACACATATATAATTCAGAGGTTGAAAACAATATTACTACTTACAGTTATGTAAATACTAAAGCTAAAGCTAACACTGTTAAAAGTATCATTCTTCAAAAGGATTGTGCATAATGCAACCGATAACATCTAAGAATTATCCACCAAAGGATAAAAATACGTGATACGCGTAAAAATTATGCGACCGCTTTATCTCATTTGCCAATTTATCAGAACATCAAATGTTACTACAGTATAGGGAACATAATCAATAAAAATTAGACGTCAGTATATTTTGAAAATAACTACACGCAAAAACTTGGCAATTAATGAAATGATAAATTCTTGAAATAAACTCTTATTATTTATATTATAAACATATTACTAATAATACTATATTAATAATAGTTAAGCGCAAAAGGGGGCGTGTTATAAATGAAATAAGTTTGTAAAAAAATAAATTTATTTAAAGACATGATTAAGACTACTGTAATGGGTTTAACAATCATTGAGAAATAATTTTTATGTGTATATTGATAATAAAATATCAACAAAACGTTCAAAAAACTGTAACCGATATTGAATTGAAACTTATTGAAAATATGTTACAGATATGAAATTCGAAACTAAATAACCAAACTAAAGTAAAATCCAGAATACAAGCACTTTTTGATTATTCATAATTTACTTTATGATGTTTCAATATTTAATCTAAAGTCGTACATGTAAATACTAAAACCATAAAATTTTAAAAATATTTACGAAAAGTGACAAGTTACAAAAAAATGTTTTAAATGTTATTTAGATAACACCGTTCTTGTTAGAAATTAAAAATTCATATTTATAATCACATCAAGAAAGGTATCAATTAATATTAATTTGATAAGTGAGTATACGTACATACACATAGACAAAAACACGCACGCATTCACGCATGCACTCACGTGCACTCACACGCATGCACGCACTCACGCACAAATAAGTATATATATATATATATATATATATATATATATATATGTATATATATATATATATACATATATATACACACATACACAGACACACACATTGATCGAGGAGTTGGAACCCAGAAGTAGAGAAGAGAATTTCTGATCGAGACCCATGTTTTGGAGTCATATTCGATAAAAACTTTCAATTTCCGTGAATTTTCGCTTTCAATTTCTAACTTTGCCATTCTCTTTTAATATTTTATGTAGCCTAATCGTTTAAAAATAGTACTTTATTTAAGGTATACTCGTCGTCTTTTCACCACATTGACACTTCCAATTTCTCGTTCAGATTATTACAAACTGTTAAACCTGTCAGTTTTCCCTCTGTTAACTTTTCTAAAATTTAGTTATTTTACATTAAATTATAGGTATATATAACATCCAGAATTCATCAATTACTTTTTCATATTGTTGGAGCAATTTAACACAGAGCAAATAAAAAAGATAAAACTACCTTATTTTCTGAAGGTAAATGACAGATTAAGAACGATATTTAATCTAGAACAGGGAAAAAAACCATCAATACTTCGGTTATTTTTGTAAGAACCTAATCAATTTATCTTTTTAATCCTTAATTTTATTTCTTATATCGTGTTTAACGTCCTGAAGGGGCCACTTTGATAATGCCATTACACGACGTTTAACTTTTCTGTCGCATCATATCACCTTGATAATAGTCACTGTAGGACGTCCACGTACGCTCGCACGCACGGACGTGCGGATACACGCATGTATGGACGAAGGCACACATTCACGCACACACGTATGTATATATATATATATATATATATATACATATATATATATATATACATTTGTGTGTGTGTATATATAGAAATATACGTTCACATACGTATGTACATAATACACATTTAAATTTCGAATTTGTTTTGTACGAAAATAAAAGTACGCATTTAATTTGATGGGCTTTACAAAATATTCTTAAATTTTTTCTTCAAAAATTAATGCATTTCATCAATATTCATTTAAAATTTAAGTCAATTTAATCTCGATATACCCGCTGACGAACAAATTATAATTGATTCATATGGTATTTCTAAACAGTTAATTTATAATTTCAGACCAGTATTAACTCTGTATTACAATTTGGTAACTTTTATTAATATACACCTTGCTTCAAAAATTACTATCACTCTTTTATTAAGTTTTACCTGGATTTGATATGTAGGTTACTTAAAATTATGATGGGTTCAATATTCTATGTATCACTTGACACATGTTCTCCAAATATATTAATAATACAGGAAAGTGTTTCACCATGTAGTATTAGGTTATTATTATAAAGTCAAGTAGAGCGGAATGTTTTAATGATATCGACTAACTCCGTCGATGCACCTATTTTATTTATTAATTCTAGATTTCAAAATTCCTATTAATGAGGTACTATTGCTGGGTATCCGAATTGTACAGGAGACGTTTTCACTAGAAATTTAGGGTTATATTTAATTAGAATGTATTCAAATCCGTAATCGACTGTCTGTATACTTTTATATTTATATAATGATATTTTATTTGAGTGATGAGAGCTTTGTATCCTACGGCGATGTCCAAACATCATCACTTCTGTGATACTTGGAAATGAAGGAACATATGTAAGCATCGTGATATATTTTTTATTTTTATTCCTAGTATAGATTTGGATGAGTTTGAATATTAGACATATACTCGTACAATGACAAGATTAAGTATTCTTGTCTACATAATGCCACTAGTGCCTCTTAATAACCGAAATCACAATCAAATTTAAAAACTTAACTAAACGTTTATCTAGTATCATCGAACTGTTTATTAAATGAAATTTTATGCTTTGGTGAGTATACTTTGGCTATAAAATTGACTTGAAAATTGTATACTATAAAATTAGGTCATTAAGAAAAAACACTTAAGAAATTAAAGAAAATATATAACTGTTTCATCATACCATTACAGTGTATAATATGGGCAAGTATCGCGCAATAGAATGTTATATTATTGTAGCAGTCTCTTAAGGTTAAAATGTTTTTAATTGCGCTCAGGTATTTCCAGATGTGTATCGTTGCTTTAGGATAAATGGAAGCAAAAAAATATTATTATAAAATTTGAAGAAATTGTAAATTTATATTTTACTTAAGAAATATTACTAATTATGGCCAAGTTTGAAATAAATTTCAGTGCGGATAAAGACAAGTAAATACATTTGAATCAAAAGAAGAAATTATTATAGAGAAACCATAACTTTACTTTAAAAAACTTATGCCATGACACTCCGCAAAGTAAGATCAGTGTTAAAATAATTCAAGCTCAATTTAGATTTGTGTAGGCGCATTGAAATCCTGTTTTTATATTTGACAGCTAAGTTACTTGTAAAATGCCCACGAGATGAAACTGTATGCAAAATTTGTCCTTATGTCTAAAACTGTAAAAAAAACGCTAATGGTGTGACAGCGAAAGTAATGAAATTCGGACGTTTGACAACACTATAGAACCAAAAACTAACGGAAAAAGATATGTTTTCATATGATTTTTCAAAGCTTACTGGCGTCCTAATATATGCTTTGATTATAGAAACTGGAAAATATCTCTATTCTGGCAATGATGTATTCAAGCAATATCACGTAAATAACAAAAATAAGAAAAAGCGTCTACGTCTCGAAACCTTTAAAGCGATATAGCCCGGCGGAACAGATAAAAAAGGAATATATATTTGATCTATAATCGGCCATCATTCGCCAATATCTGGTGCTCAACAACTATACACATTGTATAGAATTCTCATGGCACGTATATTATTAACAACGTGATATTTGTATTCAAGAAAGTTTCGTGTAGTGTAATCCGCCAATATGTATCAGATAAATGTAATAATCATTTTTTTCAAGGCACGTCATTTCTTAGCATATAATACGGTTTTCATTTCAGAGACACGTGTAACATTTCATTAACACAAAGTAGCTTATAAATAATTGAAATAGTGCTCATACATGGGACATTCAGTATGATTGTTTGGTTTGGCCTTCTCATTAGCGGTTTTCATGGATTTTCTGTCAACACCTTTTAATAAATATCAAACTGCCACTTTCAGCTTTATTAATGTATACGACGACGTCAGCAGGGAGAAAGGATAGGTGATTAAATAATTGGCTTATTTTATGGAGGTTGAATTTGCACATAAAAAGATTATTTTTCTTTAATTATTATACAAATATTCATGTAAAATTAGAACAAGAAGTCACGCAATACATTTTACAAGTTATAATAACACTTTTTCGTGTGTTATTATAACTTGTAAAGTAATTACACAAATAAGTACAGTGCTAAAACCGGGTTTAATTTTTATTTGCTGACGAAAGCTGGAATAATTCCACGATTACAAAGAACCTAATTTCCCCATCGATGAAATTACTACCTACTTTATACTAATGTATTTTTTAATATTATCAGAACTCAGTTTTTTCATAGAATTTGGATACTTATGTATGTAACTCCATACAAAAATAATTTATTTATGTTTGCATGCAGGATATGTCAATTGCGGCATATTTCAATGTTTACTAAGAGCATAATCTTTAATTTTTGAATTTATAATATAACTTTATCCTATTTTGTCAGTAGAAATTTAATGCCATTGAAATTTTTACCGCAAACAATTTTCAGTAAACATTTTGACAAATCCCTGCACATTGTTTTGATCCAGCTTAAATTAAACTAATTGTAATATTGGCTAAGACGGTTATATCCAATAGCGTTATTTTAGAGTCATGTCATAAGCATTTTACAAGTGACCCTTGAAAACAAAATACCGTGTCATAAATTGACTTATCTATCATTAGTTAGACAATTTCAAAAGTAATAATTGTCATAAAATTTAGACACAACTTACAAGTTTACAACTAAAATGTAAACAGCTTCCTAATAAATAAGATCAACGTATTTTTCTCAAATTGTGTTATAACATTTTGCACTAGTTTTGTTAGTATATTTATATTGCTGAATTGATACATTTATATTGCTGAATAAGGACTGAGATCTTTACGATTTAATACCTCCGTATATTCAGCTCAAACATAAATATAATTATAACAAAAATTCTTAAGAAATCATTATAGTTATAAGAATTCGTATAAAATGATTGTATAGCCCCGGCTACGATGGCTTAATTGTCTACAACACTTTTTTATCAAAATCAATTTATTATTTGGGAACAATTATTACCAACCAATGTATTAAAATAATTTGATTTGGCGTCAATTAGTAAAATAAAATGTTCTAATTTAAAAGAAACCACTTAATAGTTTTGCAACTGGAGATAAACCTTATTTGAACATAAATAAATTCTTGGAGAAATTATATTTCAAAAGTATATTTTATTTAATAGCATAGTTATTCATAAATATTCGATAGACTTATAATTCACATTCATTTCTTTAAAATGGTCTTTTGTGGCTTTGTAATATTCCCTTTTGCTCAAATATTTCTAAATGAATGTCGTTAAGAACCCCTTTACCAAATGTAGAAAGTATAAAAGGTTACATAGACACCCATGCGACTGACATTCTTCGCCGTAGAGCCAGACGCTACGACGCCCCGTGGAGTATACTTCAGGCTCGAGAGTCACTCGCCTAGAGAGCGCCTGTAGTTACTTATAATATATACCTTGTTGCTAGCAGTAGTGCAGTGAGGCTGATGTGTTTTATTTGTTCCCACCAAGTACTGATAAACAACGTGGTAATATATTTCTTGATTTCCAGCATTAAACGAGTAGTGGCAGCATAAAAGTGTGGTTTAAATAAATGTGTGTTAATAAATCATATACACATGTATTGTTAGAGTCAATATCATTTTGTAAAAATTAGAACATATAGTGGCAAAAGTGAAAAAATTACAACATAATAAAAATAAAGAGTAAAATATTATAAGGGATCGTATCGGTGTACTCATATGGGAAGGAGCATTAACCAACCTCGACTTATTATGCAATCTCTTTATTTAATGGCTCAGCCTCACATTATGAAAATACACCGTACCAACATTAAAATATAATTATGCAATTATCTATAGATATATAGAAAAATATATCACATCCTCATGTGATATAGGTACAATTGAGAGGTTGAAAATCATTTTACTACTGACAGTTATGTAAATAATAAAATTATCATTATTAAAAGTATCCTTTTTCAAAAGGACTGTGCATACTACAATCGATAACGTCTAAGACTTATCCATCAAAGGTAAAAAAATACGTGATACGCTGAAAAATTTTGCGACTGCTTTATCTCATATGTCAATTTATCAAAATATCAAATGTTACTACAGTATAGGGACCATAATCCATAAAAATTGGACGTTGGTATGTTTTGAAAATAACTACACGCAAAGCCTTGGCAATTAATGAAATGGTAAATTCTTGAAATCAAACTTATTATTTATATTGTAAACATATTACTACTAAATACTATATTAATAATAGTTATGTGCAAAATGGGGCGCATTATAAAAGAAATACGCTTGTAAAAAATTAATTTACTTGCAGACATAATTTGATTTTACTCGTGAAATGAGTTTAACAATCGTTGAAAAATAATTTTATGTGTATATTGATAATAAATTAACTGTCAACAAAACGTTCAAAAAACTGTAACCGATATTGAATCGAAACGTATTGAAAATATGTTAGCGATATGAAATTCAAAACTAAGTAACAAAACTAAAGTAAAATTAAGAATTCAAGCACTTGTTGATTATTCATAATTTATTTTTTATTGTTTCAATATTTAATCTAAAGTCATACAAGTAAATACTAAATCCATAAAATTGTAAAAATGTTTAGGAAAGCTGACAAGTTATAAAAAAATTTATTATATGTTAATCTATATATTAATACGTGAAGCAAAAACTTTGAACCCCTTTTTACGAAAATTGCGCAGACGGAGGAGAATCAAAATTTGGCATACTTATAGTTTACATGTAGGAGAAGTGCAGAACGCTATATTTTTCAATAATAATGCTCATAAAGTACATTAAATTAATAAATAAAACATTACACACACTACCATGCATTTGACATGCACATGTGTATACATACAATTGACATATGAGTAGTCTATAGTTTTATTTTTCCGCTGGTTTTCATTGTAGTTTATCTGCCAGATAGTTCGCAAGTTATTGTGCTTCAACTTTGTTATTTTCTCATATATAATGGTAAAAAAATTGATCTTTTAACTAGAATTACAGTTGTCATCATTTAATGTAACAATTTTAATAATAATCATAATATTAATACGTGAAGCTAAAACGTTGTACCTCTTTTCGTTGTATCACAAGTTTCGTTGATCTCGTTGTATCACAAGTTACTGTCTATTAATTTTTATTTTATTACTACTCTAGAGATAATTTAATACACAATTTTTACATAATTTTTTAAACATGAAATTTTTACTTCCCTAAAAATCTTGCCTAAGATGTTTAAAGATAATTAATAGAGTTAAAGCAATTTTAAATCACCATTTCTCGTAATAAACTCCGATAAAACTACTATAATACCTACAGAACACCGACAAGAAAAAACATAAAACCGTTTTTTCATAAAAAATCAAGTTCGTTTCATTCTATTATTTCACAGTTTCTGTGGTACAAATTTAGTTACTCACAATGGAAGAAATGTAAATTTATCCATATCAAGTTTTGGACAAAATAACCTCATCAATTCTATGTACATTTCACCTCTATAATTTGTTCTTTCGATTTTAAATATTTAAACTGATATGAGTATTCAAAAAACTCCAATTCCACGCAAAATGGGAATTTATTTGACTTAATATGACGAAAGTGCCCTTATTGTTCATGGCTTTATTTAAGTTTTTCATTTATTATTATAAAACTGGCCGTTTTTAGTAATTTTATTTGATTGGCTATAATATTACACAACGTAGACCAAATGTGATCTGATTCATATTTAAATTAATTTTTGGATTCATATTCGATGAAAACTTTCAATTTCCCTGAATTTTCGCTTTCAATTTCCAACTTGGCCAATCTCTTTCCATATTTTATGTAGCCTAACCGTTGAAAAATAGTTCTTTATTTAAGGTATACTCGTCGTTTTTTCTCCACAGTGACACTTCCAATTTCTCGTTCAGATTGTTATAAACTCTTAAACTGGTTAATTTACCTTCTGTTAACTTTTAAAAAAATTAGTTATATTATATTAAAGGTTACTTAAAATTATTATAGGTTAAATATTCTATATATCACTTGACACATGTTCTTAAAATATATTACAATAATACAGTGAAGTGTTTAAACATGTAGTATTGTGTTATTATATAAGTGGAGTGGAAATGTTTTAATGATATCGACTAAATCTGTCGATTTATCTATTTTAATTATTAATCCTAGATTCCAAATTTCCCATTACTGAGGTATTATTGCCGGGTATCTGAATTATACAGGAGACGTTTTCACTAGAAATTTAAAGTTGTATTTAATTAGAATGTATTTAAATCCGTAATATTCTCAAAGTAATTTTTAAGTACATTGACTGTCTGTTTACTTTTATATATATATATATATATATATAAATATATATATATATATATATATATATATATATATATATATATACATATATATATATATATACATATATATATATATATATATGTATATATATATACATATATATATATACATAAATATATTTTGTTTTAGTGATGAGAGCTCTATATTCGTGAAATATGTGAAACATCTTTTATTTATATTACTAGTATAGATTTGGACGAGATTCAATATTAGACATAAACTCTTACAATGACATAAAATGACAATATTAGGTATTAGTGCCTCCTAATAACCGAAATCACAATGAAGTTTAAAAAACCAACTAATCGTTTTTCTAGAATCATCAAAATGTTTATTAAATGCAATATTATGCTTTGGTGAGTATGCTTTGGCTATAAAATTTACATGAAAATTGTATACTACAAAATAAGGTCATTTAAAAAAAACTCTTAAGAAATTAATGAAAATATATAGCTTTTTCATCATACCATTATCAGTGCATAACGTGGGCAAAT